>BSBM01000753.1:5670000-6870000 GCA_027924585.1 Larix kaempferi | reverse complement strand
GGAATAGGTTAGTGAAATAACCTAGGTGGATATGGTGGCTATTTAACATTTCAAATATTAAGAATTTCATGGTCACTAATCCATTGTCTGATACCCAAAGCCATGTTTTTGGGAAAGAACATTTTACTATGAAGGCTAGGTGTGCATATTAGTGGTTATGATGTAGTAATTATGGGATAGGTTCAACATAGTTGTTTATGTGCATAAACATAACAATAAACTAATAATATAATTCCATTAGGTACCATGCCACAAAATTTAACTAGGATTTTGAAATTTGTCACATGTACCTATTGACAAAAATATTCAAAAATCCTTAAATTCCCCGCTTTCCAAATTTCCTAGCAAACAAAAGAAGGCAATTCCTTGTGTTGAGGGAATTGATGTATCCATTTTTTCAATAAGTCTCATAAGAACACCCAAAAAAGAAATGTGACCACTCCATTGTAATCTGAGGCTCACAAATCCCCTTTGTGAGCAATTATTTTGCCACATTCCAAATGCATTTTCAGTAGAATCATCTACAATAACATCATCTTTGTCCTCATGAAAACATTTTCATGTAGTGACACCATCCTAATCCCTCGCTTCATCATCCTCATCATCATTGTCACCTTCATTATAAGAACATCATCATCATAATTATCATTTTTGTCATTTTATTCAAAGGATTACATATATGATTTTGTCTTTAGCCTATAATTCTAGTTGAGTAGATATTAAGGTTAGCTTAACAAAATATGAAATTTCACGTGGATGGTTCGAGGAGCTGGACCCCTGAACGGATACAGCTTTTCAACATTGTAAGTAATCTTGTGTGACAAGAAGTAGACTTCTGGTTTGATAGTGTCTTGAAGTTCTATGTTACATAATTTTCCATAGATTACACTTAATCATACAGCACTGATGAGAGAGAGTTCTTTAAGGATCCATGTGGGAGATACCTAAATTCATTATACACTTGGATCGATATGTTTTTGTGCGAAAAAGGGAATTTGATATTGAAATTAGATTATGTTATCATTTAAGCACTTCCTCGTGCATTGGGGAACTGAGGAATCACCAAAGAATTATCTATGTAAAAGTAGCTAAGAATGAATGAAGAGAGGATCGGCTAAGGATGTTGAGAAGAGAAGAATATGTGATAGTAGAAGAAACTATATTGCTGTGGGGTGGAAAAAAATTTCAGAAAGATAGTAGGAATAGTATTGTAGCTGAGGTCGAAGAGTAACACAACAAGCTTGAATAAAGAGACATCTACATAGGACCCCATATCTAAGAATTGTCATACCCATAGAAGGAGAAATATTGCTACCTCAGTATGCCAGAAGAAGCTATCCCTGTTCAGATAAGGATATGCGTCAAACCCATGACCCCATGTGCATCCACAACACCTGAGGTAACAAATCCAAGTCTATCATTTCCAGTTAGTAATAACAGTAAAATTAGTCAAAGTAGTTAGGGTAATTCAACTACTCAGACATAGTCTGCGACACCTAATAGTAGTATTGCGCAGAATACGATGGCAGGTTCATACCCTACTTTACGGATGCTTGTACTCCATGGGGTGGGGATAAACAATTTAGATTAGCACTTGATTCTATGTGAGGCAATATGGCAGGTGAAGAAATTCCAAGACGATGCTGCGAAGATGGCTTAGTTGGTAACCAGTTCCAGGGATCGTGCGATGAGTTGGTACATGAATTATCATAGAATTGTACAAACTAGAAAATTGGATGCCATGAAGAAATATTTGATAAAGAAATTCAAGAAGCAAAATTCTGAGTCACTATAAATTACCGAGTTGAAGGAAATTAGACAGTTTTCAAATGAGTTGGTCTGGGAATTTGACGAGAGGTTGAAATTATTGATGGATAGGGTGAAATTCAAAATTCACTAGGAGCAGCATAAAGAGTGGTTCATTACAGGGCTATTGCCACATATACATTGTCCCTTGATGTAACAAAATATTACAATGTAGTCATATGCACTAGATTTGGCTATGAAGTTGGAAGCATCCCTAGTAGGAGAGAACAATGTGAGAACAATGTGGGCATGGCCCAGGTCCAGACATAACTTGTTGCATTGTTGATTCAGTTGCAGGAGATTGCCAACGAGAAAGAGAAGCACGAAGAGATATGGTGTACCACCTACAGGAGGGATGGCCACTATAAGAATTTGTGTCCAACATAGAGAGAGTACTTGGAAACGCAATCTCGAAATCCCTTTCCTACAAGAGGGGCTGTATGTAGTGTCCTTCGAGTTGAGCAATTTTTTTATTTTATTTTTTATATACCAACAATCTTCGAATGAATTGGATGTCATAAATTTAACCAATAATTAAATTTATTTTCAAGTTAAAAAGCAACTATTCAATCAACTAAACGTGATCAAGTACATTGAAAGTTTTCTCCTTTGGACATGTGAGATAGTACATTCATAGTCAATTCATTATCCTGTAATTCCTAATCATGTGCAAATTAATAATGTATAGCGATACCTTTATTCCATCCTTTAAACATATAAAGAATAAATGTATCTCTAGTATAAAAGTAACTGCGATAATGTAGCCTCTAATTGTATCTTGGTCGAGAAGAGCTCATAATATTTACAAAAATATAGAGTACTTTTGGAATTCTAAATTCAATAAATTGAGACTCTTATCATAAGAAGGTTCAATATAAATATAAACATTGTATTTCCATTACTTCCATTCCATGAAATACTATTCGACTGAATTTCAATATTGCACTTCAAACCTATCATTTAATTCACTTCTATAAATATAAATTGACCTAAATACCAAAAACTATATTTCGCTTTTATTGTTCCATTTTAATAAATTGATATGAATGAAATATTTCATTTCAATACCATTGAATATATAATTGACATACAAAAAATATTTCTTTTTTCTATCAATTGAAATATCAAATTTACATTATAAAATTCTTTTCAATCCCTTCAAAATATAACATTAACTTAAACAAAATATTTCGTTTCAATTACTCTAGAAATACAAATTTTCATACATAATACTTCATTTCAATTCTTTTGAAATATGAAATTAACTTAAATAAAATATTTCATTTCAATCCCTTTGATACACCTGAAAATTTACATAAGTACAATATTTCATTTCGATTTCTTTGAAATATAAAATTGATTTAAATAAAAAGTTTCATTTCAATTCCTATTGAAATACAAAATTTACATTAATGAAATACTTTATTTCAATTCTTTTGAAATATAAAATTAACTTAAAAAAGGAAATACAAAATTTACATAAATAAAATACTTTATTTCAATTATTTTGAAATATAAAATTAACTTAAATAAAAAGGTTTCAACCTATAACTGAGTCATATCCATAGGTGGAGTTGCAAGTTTTAAATATTAGGGTTAGAGACAGTAAATGTCCTTGTCATTCGCCAGATCAACTGGAACTCTAATCGGAACTTTAAGGATCAAGGTAAACATACAGTGATTTAAAAAAGATAACGCCAATGAGAATTTATGACAGCTGTGTGCTACGGTTTTAGAATTCAAACTTTTAAGATTTAAATATCTTTTGAAAAATGATTAATTGAAACGAAAAAACAATAAGATCTAATGTGGAGGATTTGAAGATCAAAATTCTTTTATGAGTACAATGGTCAATCTTAAATGAAATCAATGCAGAGGGTTCCAATCGAATTTCTTTTCTGAGTGTGCAATTGTCTTTTGGAGATGTAATTGAACACCAATCAACAGAATGGAATCAAACGCAGAGGGTTCGAAAAGGGCTCAAACTCGTCATTGACCTTGGACTGTAATCACAGGGTTAAATAACTCAGATCTAATCAAAATTTGAAGTTACCTAAGAAATACACTGATCCAGAGTTTCTGAAATAGATCGACTACAACAATTGATTCAGGCGAGAAATTGGATCACCAATTGATACTTAAAAACTAGGAAAGAAATAGATCACGGAAATTTTAAGTTCTGGGAATGAAATCGAGATTCAATCTGCGTTTTATCTCTGAGGAAATTTAGATCGACGGCAGTACTAGACTCTGGAGATTAGACGCCCGTCAATTACTGGGATTAGATACAGAGGTTCTGTGATAGGCCAAGTGAATATACCGAGATTGTAAATCAGGCAGAACGTAGATCGATTACAGTGTAGGAGAAAAGATGCAGAGATTCAGTATGTTTAAACTTCAATGGCATTTAGTCAAGGATCTGAAATGCCTTCCAATTTTCTGAATTAAAGACCGAGACTATCAAGAAGTCGATATAGATTTATACTATGAATTCTGAGAAAACGCTCTGTACAATCATAATATAAATTCTGGGAAAAACGCTCATCCATTTCTGAATTAAAAGTAGAAATTATAAAAAGACGAATCGAGAAGATGTATTTTATAAAATTCTAAGAAAACATTCATTCATTTTAATACTGAGATTTAACAAGAGGAAATCAAGTTATAACGCTTATCCATTTCTGATTTTAACACCGAAATTATCAAAAGAAAATCGATGTAAATTCATACTATGAATTCTACGAAATGCTCTGTAGATTCGTATTTACAAATCCTGGAAAGACGCTATTACAATTTTGAATTAATACAGAGTTATCAAAAGGTAAATCGAATAGATATAATAGATATAATCGGTGGGAGTTAGCTGTAGAAGAGTTATATTTCTCTTTTGATTCTCAATTAGTTTACTAAATATCTTTTTAGTAAATTTGTTGTTATTATTTAATTTACCCCTTTTAAATAATAAAACTTTATAAGAAAACTTGTTTCTTTTATTTAATAACATCTACCTCCTTTTAAAAAGTTTATAATATATTTATGTATATATATATTCCTTTTAATTTTTAAATTCTTGTTAAAGTAAATATCTCCAAACTTAAATGTTTAAACTACTAAAAGTATTCTACTTCAACTAGGACTTTACTATAGTACTCCCAATTTAGTTTTATTTTTCTTTTTTTCACCAGGTAGATAAATAGAATAAATAAATAAGGTAGATAAATAAACCTTATTTTAGTTTTATTTTTCTTCTTTTCACCAGGTAGATAAATAGAATAAACTAAACAATTTGTTTTTGTTTTGTTTATTTCTCCATTTCTAATATTCTTCTTTCTCTTAAAAATAAAATAAGGGATATTATTTTATTTTACTGTCTTTTAATTTAAAGTCACTTGAATTTATCTTTGATGAATTTTCAATTTCTTTATTTAATTAACATTATCTTTTTCTTGTCCAAGCGCCTCTTCGGCAAGCCCTTCCAATAGTTTCATTTCTTTCTTCTTATGGGTAGTACTGCTTAGTGATCGGGAGTCGTTACCGTGATCTCTCAACTACGCTTCTTGGAGACTAAGGGATGTTGAGGGATAAGGCTCTCTTTATTGCGCGCCCCTCAACTCATCATATGTGACCACATCATTATGGTCTTTCTCGTACAACATATGCTTCCCCGAGTGAGCTGAAATGGCTTCACTCGTGCGTGGATTGATAATTCAAGGTCAACAGTCAGTCGTCATACCCCTAAGTGTTCTTTCCATTCTTACGACCCCTATAATTCCATTGTGGGTCAATCGGTAAATCATCTTACCTGCCACTACACACACTCAAGTGCACATTAGTAGCGCTGCATTGTAAAACATTTGTATCATTCTTTTTAGTGTCTCAGTCAGTCGAGTATAGTAAACATTCATCATTTTAACATTATGCTTCGGTCAGTCGAGCATGTTCATCATTCGTTATTTTATCTCAGTCAGTCGAATATAAAAAAAATCATCATTTTTATTTCAAGTAATTTCAACATTCATCATTATGACTCTGTCAATCGAGCATGCATCATTTTCATTTCAAGTAATTTCAACATTCATCATTTTCCATTCTAAATCATTTTCATCATTTTTCATTTTCTTAGTTAGTCGAGTATATTCATCAATCATCATTTATCTAACCATTTTCGTTTCACATATAAAATTTAAAGCGATCATTCATGGTCCAAGTTTTTATAAATCCAGGTCACTTCAAACTAGTGCCCTCAATAGTCAAATCATTTGTAGGTCTCAAAATAGTCTGATCAATCATAAGTCTCAAATAATCTAGTGAATCATAGGTCTCAAATAATGAAATCAATCATAGGTGTTGAGGCAAGCATTACACTGTATGGTGTGAAATATGAGAAGGAAATAATTCTCCTAATGTTTGTCTCATGCTACAAAAATATGTGAGTACCCCAAGAATTTCGTTTTTCAATTTTTGTGAATCTTTGGGTCATGACAAGAAGGATTATTACATGCTATATCTCATGAGAGAGCACACATGAGGAACATATAGGGTCTAAGGGGAGGTTCTACTATAAGGAGAAGTACAACAAAATAATTACCCGAGGCACTACAACTAAGGAGTTCGTGGAGGATTTAGCGGTCGAGGAAGAGGAGTATTTGGTAGGATTAGTGGACCAATAATATGCTACAATTGTGGTCAATAGGGACATTTTGCATGATATTACCAGAAAGCATGCATGTCATGCACATATTTTATACAGTTGGATCATGTGACAAAATATTTCTCACCGCTAGTCATGAAATGGAAACAGAGGAGGAATCATAATCAAAATCAGTTCGATAATCCAAATCTGAATAAAAAGCAGAACCAAAACCAAAAAAAGAACCAGATTCCAGATCCAAAACAAAATCAAAATTTGCAAATGATTGCAGTAGAAGAGAACGATGACCAACAAAGGATAAAAACCATTATGCACGGGGGAGAAAGGACAAGAGTTGATGAGACAGAGCAAGAATTATGCACAAGAAAATGGGTTAGAAGATTTACTTGAAAGATCTCGATGTTCGATCATCAGAGGGAGAAATACATGTATCAACAAGAAAGGAAAGAGATCTTGAAACGAAACTTTGGAGAATCACCACCACGACAAGTATATCATAGACCATATGAATATGACATGCCTCCAACATATGACTACTTAGTTCCAGTGGGTTCAGATGAAAAGGTAAGTAATCTGAGAAATTTATTGAAAAGTTCCTTAGAATTTATGAAGGATGATTCTGGTCTGGGTACACTATGTTGTATGATCTTCCGGTGCACACAAGATACAAAAGAATATGCTACTATTGACTAGGTGTTGTGTAATAGAAGGACAAATTAGGGAGTTTCGTCTGAGTACGTAGGTAGGATATTATGAAATGGAATACATCATTCTGGATTTGGGTTATGATATATATTTTTTTCCAAAACAGACATGGGAAATGATGGGTAGGCCAAAGCTGATTTGTTCCAACGTTCAATTGAGACTAGCTAACCAATGTAGAATTATCTTGATTCGAATGTTGACTAGGGTATATGTTGATGTGGATTGGGTGCCCAGTACAACTGACTTTGTGGAATGCCACATATTTTTGTTATCCCTTTTACTAGTGTTTTGTTGAATGATTCGACTGCACCATTAGATTGGGGATGATATGGTGAACTCTTATGATGGTCGATCATGAATTATTTAAGTAGCACATCAATTGTTTTGTTGATGAAGTGTGTCCCCTGATTACTAATGAGCGTAAGAGGACATCCAAATATTTTGACAGTTTTTTCATAAATAAATATTGCTCCAACTTCACTTGAACATGTTTCAACTGGTTCATATTATTCCTATTTGGTTACGTACTCAATTGCAGTGATTATGTATCTAGCATCTATCCTACAACCTAGATTTGGAAATGGGCTGACAAAGCCAATCGCCCATATTTTGAATTTCATATTTGGGGATTACAGGGATGAGTGACATTTCATTTTTTTCAATGGTTAACCCATGCATTGGCATCTATAACATCTATTGAAATATGTTTTACAATATTTTTTAGAGTTGGACACCATAGTCCTGCATGTAAGATTTGCCTTGCAGTTGTATTAGCTTGGTAGTGCCCTCCTACTAGTTCGGTGTGGGATTCTTTGATGATTTATTTCCTTTTATGTTCGATTACACACCTACAAAGTATGTCATCTAGTCCCAATTTGTACAAATATCCACTGATTATGGTGTAGGGTGCAGATTTCATTGCTAGAATTTTATTCTTCTTTTTTTACATTCAAGCTAGTGCTTTCCCTTCTTGTAAAAATTATACTATTTCTTCTAGCTCTGTCTGTACAAATTCAATTCTGAATAAATGTACATCATGGAGACTGTCGTCTATGCCGACTATAACTTCACCAGTCTCTATCCTTGATAAATGGTCAAGTTTGACATTTATCTTCCCTAGTCGGACTAGTATTTCAAATTGAATTTCTTGCAAGAGTAGGAGCTATCTACATATCCGACCGTGATGCAAAGGTTTGTGGACGAAATATTTTAGTGCTTGGTGATCTACGAAGAATATAAACGGATTGGAAAATAAATAGTGTTTGTACTTTTTCAATGTGAATATCATTCCTAATGCTTCATGTTTGGTCATGGAGAAGTTTTGTTTTACTTTGTTTAGGTTCTAACTAGCATATGTGTTAGGGTGATCCATTCTGTTGTCACTTGGCTATACAAGGATGTCTCTGATGGCTATACCCGACACGTCGATGTGAACATGAATTTTTTTAATCAATCTAGGAATTTGAGAATTGGAGCGTTGACTAGTTTCTTTTTAAGTAACTCACACGATTTCTGACATTATGGAGTCCACCGAAACTCAATATTTAACTTTATAAGTTCTTCTAGTGGAAAAGTCATTTTGGAGTAGTACCTAACATTTTTTTTGTAATATCCTGTATGCCCTAGCAGTATTTTCACTTGCTTAGGATTTATTGGGGGTTTTAAGTAAAATATTACTTTGATTTTTTCTATATCAACCTTTATACTTTCTTTGCATACCACATGCCCCAATAATATACTAGTCAATGTGGCGAAGATACATTTCTTAATATTGAGTGATAGCTAAATAAGTCTCCATCTTTCTAGCATCATACATAGCCATTGTACATGTTTTTTTAACATTGTATATATATTGTCCAATCATCGAAATATACATCCTTTGTTTTATATAAGTATTCTTGGAAAGATTTTATGACAATTCTAGAGAATACATCTGGAGCATTCTTGAGGCCAAATGGCTTAACTTTGTAGGAAAATGATCCAAATTTGCAAACTATTGTAGTCTTGTGTTGATATTATTTTGCTAAAGGTGCCTAGTTATATCCTAAAAATCCATCGGTGAAGGAGTAACATCGGTGTCCTGTGACTTCATTAATGATCTCGTTGGAAAATGACGTCGGAAAGGGATCACTGAGTGTGAATTTATTCAAACATGGAATTCGACACAAATTATCAGTCATTTTGGGTTGTGTTTCTTTAGGTGCACTACCATTTGAATATCCCATTCAGATTGGTCGAACGGATATATGATTCCTATAACTAGCATATTTTTTATTTCCTTTTTGACAATATCCTTGTATTTATGTGCTAGCTTATGGGGTATTTTATTCACAGTTTTGGCATCAAGCATGATATCAATTTTCATTTCTCTGATTTGTTGTACTAGGCCTTTGAGATCTTTCTAGTCACAATCAAATACATATTGATATTCTTTTAACAAATTGACGATTTTAGTTGTTTGTTTCTCTAACCAATAATATCCAATTTTGTCCATCTTAGGTATACCATCATTGAAAATATCAAACTCTTTCATTATGATTTGCACATCCATCCATTTTGGTGCTTTGGATTCATCATTCTTTCATTCTCCTTCTTTAATTTGTGTGAAAGTTGGTGGGAAATATTTTTGGTCGTCCTCATCAATTTTTCCATTGATGTCAATTTGTAAATTGTCTTGATTGGTCATCGTACGCAAGGATGGTCCTTTTTCCATCAGAATCTTTTTCCAATAGTGTTTTCATTTTATATCTACAGTCATGTCATTCATGGAGCCAACTGATTTGTAGTTGTCGTGGTCAAATTGCATTTTTCCTTTGGTTAGTTAGTGTTGTCTGGTCTTGTAATAAACGGTTCTACCTATTGTACAACTTCTTTCAGACACTCTTCAATAGGTGAAAAGGATAAAACTTTGATAAAATTTTCTTTCAGGTTTTTCCATGTGAATGTTTCACTTCGTTCCTCTTCCATTTTATACCATTTTCTTAGTAAATCATCTAGCATGCTATGAAATAAATTTAGGTATTTTTCTTGCATTGCTAACGTTTTTTTCCAAATCTTTCAATAAAGTAGGTAGATGCAATCATCCATGACTATATCCATGACTGATGTGTATCCCACCATCTAGCCGCTTGACTTGTGAAGGTTTCCACCAATCTTTGCAGTTGCCCATGCTCACCAATGTTTTTAGATACTTCTTCTATATGCATTACTGGTGATTCTCGTTTTGTATACTGTAAAGGTAGGAGATTAGTAGCTTTAGTATTGGTCGGTACTAGAGCCAGGTACTCCATTTTTGTCTTTTAAATATTTTTTGCATGATAGATATTGCGAAGCATGTTCTTATTGTTCTCCATGGGTTAATTTATTTCAACCAAGATCCTCTTACATGCGCTTTGTAGTTTTATATCTTCTAGTCATATAGTTCCAAGTTGGAGTTCTGTCCGACCGACATGGGTGATCCCAAGCGAAGTTCCCCATATTCGTTTAGTTCAATTGAGTCTTCATAATTTTCCATTATCTCATACAATCTCTTTATGTCTCCTTCATTTTCATCTGTTTCTTCCCATGGTTCCTCTTGTGATGGAAATATTTGCACAACAACTTTACTTCCATCTCCTTTGACTTTTATTCTATCTTTTTCTAGCGAGATGGATGGTTTCATTTTCTAATCTCATGGTTGTCTGACCAATGCAAGGAAATATATTGTTCCTTCTTTAGGTTTAATTATTTCAAAGTCAATTTGAGTTTGGATTCCCATGATTCTAGTATTAGATTTCATCGATACTCCTATAGGTTCAATCAATCCTTGGTGGACGAGCTTAAGGTATATGCTTGATTCTTGTAGTAGTGGTCGACCTCTAGTCATTATATTTTCTTGATATCCAAAGTCAAGAAATAGCTATGAGATGCGATAACCATTGACTTCTAGATCGACAAGATGGTTGATATCCATTTGTTCTTTTTTACTAAGGGTGCATAGGTTTTCAGGGACCTTTCCATTTCTTGTGTCGGTTTTGATTGCATGCATTAGATCTATTAATCATGCAACTACTTTGTTATTTTTTTAATAACTGCAATAACTCATAGTAAAGTTTTATTTTTTCATTCTTTTACATCCTCATATTTAGATAATTCTTCAACGATATTATAATCATTTTTGAAAATTTATTTCTTTTGATGGTGTTGAGGGTAATTGATCCCTTTATTTTGAATCTTCTCGACTTGATATTTGTCTTGTCCAATATTCGTTCCTTGTCTTGTAATAATTTGCAAATTCTTAGGATTCAATATTTCATGCTTGGGTACACCAGATAAAAGACTAATATTATTTTTATTAAATATTTTTTCAAGCATAATGGGGTAGTCTTCAAGAGCATTCTCCCCCACCAAACATTTTGCACAGAATTTGAGATTTGTTATCTCCTTCCAAAGAGAGTCGGGACTCAAATGTTCTTCACTAAAGCAAATAAAGCATCTTGGTTTAGCATGAGTATTGTTTAATCTCCCTCGATTATTGTAGCGACCAAAACCTTGATATCCTCCTCATCGATTGTATCCATTGTAACTTGCAGTGGTCATTGTTTTTGTCATTATCCCGACCTATTTGGTTGTTATAATCGACGGTTTGAGTTTGATATACTATGTTATAATTGTTTTTATTCTTCAATTTATTCGTGCAGTTAGTTGTGTTGTGGTGGGGCGTCCAACATATTCCACACCATTTTGGTTTATTAACATCAGTGTTTTATGGGAATTCAACTATTGTGTGTGGTTCAAACATTTCATAGATGTTGCAGAAATACATTTTTTGAGCTATCTTGAAATTTTCGGGGAGTATTTCTTATGGAAAGACTCTTGGATTCTCTTGTATGTATTGGATTTCTTCTGGGAATGACCTTCTATCGTTCTTGTATTGCATTTGGTCGTCAAGTTGACATGACTCTTTTCTGTGTCCTTCATATGAACATGTCATGCACCAAAGGTCGTTCTGTCGTAGTGCTAGTTGTTGTAGGGACTTTTGCATTATTTACAACTTTTCTTCTAGTCTTCAGTCGATGTGACTGACAAAGATATCTACATTTGATTCGGCTTTTTGATATTTTTATAGGGCATCATGATAAGTTGTAAATTTGTACAAGATCAATGGAATTTTGATATGTGGAAGTAATCTTGCAAGGAACCATTAATCGAGGATGGCTTCGTCCATTTGCAATGGAATTTGACTGAGTAGGTATTTAGATCTTTTATCATATTCTCATACAGATTCACCTAGTCTTCGTGCTATTTGTTTGATATTTTGAGAAGGTAGGTGCTTTATATATTGAGTGCAAAAAAACTCTAGAAAATTATTCTTGATTTATTGTTTGGTTTTTGGACCTATTAGTCCCCAGAGGAAAATCAGGTTGAAATGTTGTATGCCCAGGCATGATAGAAGCTCATTGATTTAAATATACTAGAGCTATATATTTATACAATGTGTTTTGGAGTGTTCTTTTGAAATTTCTTAACTGGATTAGGTCATGCACAACACTTACAGATGTAAAGGTATTTTGCAGAGGAAATTCATGGTGTGCATTAGAATATATGAATGAGTGGAGGTGAATTTAACTGATGGGAATCTAGTTGTATTCAAGAAGTCACTATGAATGACAAATTTCTTGAATCTATATGGCTTTCAAACATATTGAAGCTTCGGGATGAAAATTTTCAAAAATTCTGACAAATTTGTAAAACAACAACAGAAGGAATGAAAGTAACGCAGTCATATTTTACATGCAAAATACAAGTAGGAAACTCCTTAGGAATTTTTAATCGGACATAAAATGTTTAAAAGACATAACAGAGGCATACATTTATAAATCTATGGTAGATATTTTATCTCTAAACATCATGAAAATCAATGATATCATAATGGAATAGAACACTGCATCATATTTCTATTAATCTCATGGATCTTTGTTGGTGTCCGTTTTTGTCATCATTTTTTAATATCAAATACACTATGATTGGAATTACTTTCACCATTTTTGATGTAAGAAGTCACTCTCTTTGCCATTCAGACCTTCAAATAGACCAGGTATGCATATATTTACAAATCACATGTATTTTTGGTTAAATCTCCATTTTTGTGATCTATTAATGTTCAATTAATATTTCTTGGCTTACCTGGTAACTACATTTCATTTTACAGGTTCTGGCTCTCGAACGGACCTCCACGCAGATGCATATTCACTTTGCAAATGATTAGTTGCATTCAGCATGTCGTTCAAACCTGCATTCGCCTTGTAAGATCTTTGGTTGAGATATTCCTGGGCCGTTAGAAAGTAAATCAACACATGGGTTCTGTTTGGGACATGGCCCTTATGGTACGTGAGGTAATGTTCTGGAAGATCCCTTCTCCTACATGCTCAGGTCGACATCACATCCACCTCTACCCACGTAAAAAGAGAATTAACGCCTCAACAACAACGTGAAGAATTAACATCATGGAATCTGGGAGACGTTCTAAGCATTTTCATGAACCATTACGAGGCCGTTCTTTGGATTATGCGTTGTCACAAGATGCTGAGTAGAGCTATTCTTTGGCTTCTGTGTTGTCATGAGATATTACACATAGTTGTTTTTGTATTAAAGACCGTCTATTATTAGAGCGGTCAACCACTAAAGGGTCGACTTGCTCCCCCAATTGTAATTGTGTATATATATACGCCCTTCTGACTGAGACAAGTTAATTCTTGTTCTGTTGACATGACTAAGATGGAGTTAGTCTTGTTTATCTTTCCCAAGCTACAAATAGATTCAGAAATACTGTAAACACTGTTTTAATTCAATACACCTATGTTCTGGTTTTATGAAGATTTTGTAGCATGCGTGGTGATTGATTGATCAAGGCTCAGCCTATGATTGCTCAGATGGGCCCCTCGACAACCAATGGTCTCCTCTCTGCATATATAATTTGTATTGTTGTGCTATCTATTTCATTTATGTATTTATTCTATACATGATGTTTCTATCCTATAATAAATCAGATTTATGTCTTACGTTATGTATCCTATCACTGTTCATGTTGGTATGTTCTTTATATAAATAAGGTTTCTATTTTATGTCATGTGTAATCCGTTTCTATTCATATTAATAGTGTTTCCAGAGTATAATTGGTGACCGGTCACACTTACGTTCATTTGACTTGCTTAAATAGTTTAGATCACATTTAGTTTATTTTCATTTGTTTAAGTAGTTTAGGTCACACTTAGGTTTATTAAGTTTGCTTAAATAGCTTAGTTTATCTGGTTTGCTCAGTTTGCTTAGTTTGCTTAATAGTTGAGATTGCTTAGTTGCTTAGAGTTTACTTAGCTTAACCTTCTAAGTTCACTAATAGTTAGACTCAATTTCTGTAGTTCTCCTATGCAGTAGTAGATTAGTTTTAGTCACATTCCAGTCTCATTTTTAGGATAAAATAGGAATAGCTAGTTTCCTCAATTTTGATTAACATAGATGGCTTTTTCTTATTCTAGCCCTTAAATAGCGTATTCACTACTTCCCTTGCATTGTAGGATCACATGCATCAGCCACCTGGTAGTTAATATCATCCAATCTTCTCTTCCCTTAGTTTGGATCTTTTTCTTCCATCCAGGCTGTCATTTGGACTGTCATTCGGACAGTCATCCAGATCGGCATTCAGACCTCAATACTTCTTGCATCGTTTTGCTTAATTAGAATATAGTTTCTTAGGTTTTCCAAATTCTAATCTCTTTTAGCATTCTTATAAGTCATTAAGATCTTGTTTTATTTCATATAGAGTTCTGATCAAGTTTTGTCATCATCTATACTTTTCATTCTTTCTTGTCCTTACTATGCTTTAGTTGCTTTACAAGTTATATTTCTTTCATGTTCAATTCATTAATGTTTTACTGTTATAGAATTTATCAATTTAATTTCTAGTGTAAGTATTGTATGTTGTTAATATCAGTATTAGGATGGGTTTCATAATTTAATTCTCCGAATTATTTCAGTCTTGAATTATTCTTCCGATACTCATAATGAACATATTCATAGAATAGGATCTAGTCCAGAAGTCAAACATCTTTATCAAGTTTTCTACATGCTTATGAATACAATATCTTTATCAAGTTTTCTACTTGCTTCTAGACTTCATCAGTTTCAAGTCATTTGTCTACGAATAAAAAATAGGTCATCATGTTTCAAGTTAATTGTAGTTGGATAATATTTAGGTTGCATTTATTTATAGAAGTTAAATTATATTTAGTTCCATTTTGTTTTCTTGTTACATTTGAAATCCACTTTGATACATTCACCCCTATTCCCATTACATTTGACACACTTCCTCAGAATCCCCAAGGAGAATGGAATTAGATGCTTTAGTGTAGTTTTGAATATCTATTTAGTCAATAAGAGTTTATAATTTTCTTTGACATAGTTTTATGTTTGTGTGATCAAGTCATTTCATAGGTAGGTCTTTAATTTCTTCTAGCTCCTAGATTAGAATCTGAGAAATGATCAAGTAATTTCCATTATTACAAAGAGTAGTTTTCCTTTCAATTAGCAATTTCCTTTTCCATTATTTAAATAAAATGGAGTAGTATACTATTCTAATCTATTAGTTAACCAGGTTTAGTTAATCTATTTGTTGTCTCTTTGAAGTTTGACTCGGTTTTTGCATTTTGAAAGATCTTTCGATCTTTTCTTTATTAAATATTTCTAAGGTCTGACAAGACGAAACTCTTAAGTACCATTCTACCTCAACATATATTTTGCCACAACTCTAAGAATACCAAACCTAGCTTATAATTAAATATTAGGTGTTTTCTTAAGATAGCTCACACACCCAAAATTTTGGCGCTGTTGTCGGGGAGTTGAAAGGTAGAATTTTCTTTTTAAAACTTAGGGACAAACTTGATTTTTTTTTTCTCTTTTGAAAATTAGAAATATGCTGGTGGCGGGTGAGCAATAAGACAAAAGGTAAGAACCTATGCATCTGTTATGACAGGCATCCCCAAACCCAGTAGTAGTAGTTGTGTAGTTAGAATTTATTTTAGTCATACTTTGTTTTCATGAATAGGTTTAGAGACTCACAAGGTATATTTATTCAAACTAAAAACCCCTATTAAAATTTCCACTAACCTATATGGGGAGCATGCCACCCAAACTACTAGCTTAGCATGAAGGTATTGGAAGACATCCAAAGGGGATCGTCCCATTTAGAAATCTAAGAAAGTCCTTTCTGGAGATCAATTAAGGGAAACCATAGGGACATCAGAAAATTCAGATTATAAGGGAATTCCACTAAAAAGAACCTCAAACTCATACAGAGACTAAACCTAGACAAGAGGAAGTTCAAAAGGGTAAAAGTCAGAACATTGGGACATCCCATATCCACCAAGAAATGAACCACCTAAGTATCCTCTCTTCAGTAGTCCAATATTCATGGAGAATGAAGAACGGGATTGTAAGAGTTACTCTAGGAGTAGAGGGAAAAGTGGAAGACACTCTCAAGAATTTTATGCTAGGAACCTAAACGAAAACACATCCGGTTCCGGTGCAGTCACAAGGGTAGAGTTGGAAAATATATTAGAAAAATTTAAATCAAATATCCTCGAAGCAATAAGTTTTCAACTAGATACATTACAAGCTAAAAAGGGGAAAGATGAGGAGTGGGCAACAATGAGTGTTTTTTGTCCAAGGTGTAGAACTAAACATCCTCAACAAGGGTGTCCATGGGATAATGCCCCAGTTTGTCACCTTTGTACAGAAAAACATCCAACCGATAATTGTCCATCGTTGCATGGATTGCAAGTCGTATACAAGAATGAAACCTTTGGTGGATCATCTAGGAGTCCTTGGAAACCTAGATCTCAACCATCGTATCAAGGTCCATCATAAATTCCACCCTTTTACTATCCTTATCAACCTCCTAAAAAATGGAACACTTCAGGTTGGCAAAATCAGCCACCTCAGTACTCTTCCTGGAATACACATAACATACAACAGCAACAATGGGCACATGGGAAGAGAAAACAAGCTTATGCTCCATCTCCCCCTCCCATGCCAAAATACCCTTACCCACCTAATATCCAGCAACTTTTGCCTGGATTTTCAACTCCTTCACTACCCTCTATTCCAAATTAACTTCACCCTGTCCAAAGCATGAATTCCCTAAGGCCCACAATATTATAGTCACAACCGATACCAAATTTTAACCATAAACCAACCCAAGCTTTTAATAGCATTGGGTTGTTATCCCTTCCATCATATGCCATTTCGACCGCACCAATACATGAGATTCAACTGCGGTTTGGAAGGGTTATGCAAGATAAGCCCAAGTCATAAGCTGTTATCCAAGAAGAGAATGAAGAAGAAAACATACCTAATGACGTCTTGAATAATGCTACCCTTGAAGATGTAGTTATTCATAACCCTTCAACACACAACTAGTCACATAAGGAAATAATTATAGAATATGAATTAACTACTCAAGGGTTGGGTCCATATGAAAATATTACATCTTTTGACAATGGATATGTTAAAACTAAAACAGCTGATGATTCTCAAATTTCCCTTGATGTAATAAGACATAAATTAGATTTTGTATATAATACTTCCCAACAAAAGGATATGAAGCTGGTAGAAGAGGAAGTCATTCCTCCTTCTCTTGGTCCTTGAATTATTTTGGGTTATATGTAAATATGTTTTTTTAAATAATAAGAGTCATTTCCAATATCTAATTGCACTCTTACAGGAAACCCATTGCTATGATTAGCTTATGAATTTTTTCGAATTAAAACAAGAAAAATCTTTCTCCTTTTTCCTGAAATGTATATAAATTTTTCTTTAGACATATATGTTTGCTTTGAATAAATTTGAATCATCTAACAAGTGGTTTTGCAGTGTGATTACAAGAACCTCATAATTAGCTCATGCAAAATTATCTGGAAAGGTAAGTGCTCTGAAAAGAAATACTTATAATTGCCTTTCTCTTTTGATTGAAAGATGAAATGTTCTCTATATCATCTTTAACAACCTTCTTTGATGATTCTGCATATGGTATTTGATTCAAACATGTACATTTCTAATTTATCATCAGAACAGTTGCTTAAAGACCTACTTTGATTACTACGATTTTCAAAAATCTCTATCTTACACCTATGGACTACTAGCTCATCTTAGACTCATTATCAAAACTTATCTCTTAAAGCATCCTTAAAAGGTAGCTCAAAAGTGAATGATATTTTCTATTTTGTGGGGAACATTACTGACCTTTTATGAAGAAGATAGGCTTGAAAGTCAAAGAATATCTTTGGGTTATTATCTTTTGACATGATCTATGCTTTAGGTCATTTTTAATAAAGTTTATTCACAGGGGTTGTTCTAAAAATCTCTTGAATTATGTGTTTAGAAGGCCTAGCACACTCTAGTGCTAATTGGCTTCCTTACAAAAAAAATACATATATATCATTATACAAGGCAAACCCACTGGGGTAATGAACAGGCTTGCTGGCAGTGGGTCCATGCTAAGTAATATCTTAAAAAACAAGGAAGCACAGTAAATGCAAGTAAACCCGTCGGGGTACTAAACAGACTCGCTGGCAGCATGGCTATGATTGGATGGTAGCAAGATAAACCCATCAGGGTACCGAACAGGCCTACTGGCAGCGGGGAAATATCAGGTAAAAGATGTTTGGCTAATGCATTGCTACACACATGGCTCATAAAAAACATGAGTATACAAACACATGTTTAGGCCAATTATTTCTACTGTCATTAGAGAATAGTTGTAAGTTGGACTTGGAACCTGTCATCTAATTCACACACTACCTAGGATATGTCTATCCTAGAAATGGGACCCATAACTATAGAAGTCTCATAAACTCTACAATGAACCTTATTTATATTCTTTAGATGACAAGAAATCTTTACAATGAGTCATGAATGACTAGTTTTCCTATAGCATTTTCTTTACATCAATTATACTATCATTCTTCACATGGTCTTCTTAAACACTATTGTGTTCTTCTTGATGAATGTACATATCTGAATCATCTGCATTTACTAATTGATATTTTATTTTCTTCGATTATTATATCATTTTTAGAATCCATTGGCAAATTTTTCAATTGAGAATATTTGAATATTGATTAACTTTTCTTTGATGGCTTGAGGACACGCCATATATTTGGTTTGGGGAGATTCAAAACTGTTTTAATTTCTAACTATTGATGAAAAAGTTTATGTATCTCTGATAAATAATAGGTGTTTTCGGGATAATGAAAAAAGAAGAAGAAAGCTCGTTTTGACCAAAGAAAAATAGAAAGAACGTGACTTAAAGTTTCAGAAAAGCAGGTTTACAACATCTCTAGTCTGTTCCAGAAAAATTCTCTGCATAATCAGCAGTAACCATACCCATCAAAATATGTTTTTGTACAAAGGTCTGTATGAAGGGTTGAATGAAGGGTCGAATGACGATCTGAATAAGCTAACAAACGAGGAAAATAAATAGCGATCTGAAGGGAGTATTGAAAGAAACCATAAGCTTGTAATAATATTATGCCAAGACATTTAAAATTTTCAATTTTCATTGATATATCTAACTAACTAGTCATAACAAGGATCAAATTAAACACCATCTTTGCATACTCATCCCGTCTTATCAACTAAATTGATCAATCATACATGTTGGGATCTATCTTATAATACTTATCCTCCATTTAAGAGTTATCATGCCATCTATCATTCATTCACTAAGACATTACGATCTTTTATGTGTAATTATGTCTCTCATCTTATAAATAAAATTTATGTTCAACCTGTTCAAAGTTTTACTTTGGGCATGGTTGAATACATTGCAAACCTTATGAATTCATGATTGCATAGTCTAAGGTGGCACACGAATCAAGGAAGTTTAATAATACATATCATTCGTACGTGTGAAATCTCCCTCCACGGTCGTTCAGTCACTCAAACAGTCCTTGTTTTAAACATACCCCTTGCGTAAACCTTGCCTCATTCTACTCATTCTTCATCCTCCCTGAACTTATCAAACCCCACCCATTGCAATTTCGTGCATTCCCTCTATTCATCCATTCAAAATTCCAACCTTTCATGAGCTTGGGAGCTACCAAGACCTCCTTCGCATCTCTGAGTTTAAGTCTTTCCATGAGATATTTTTGCATGTTGGATGGGGTCCGTTCCTTCACCTCCTTGATGGTCACGGCCATGAAATATCCCTACTGTTTGCAAAAGGGTTTGATGGTAAGATAACCAAGGTTGGCCATCTAACCTTTCCGGTGATAGAAGAAGCCATAGCCTCAGCCATGAAACTAACCAGGGAAGGTGCCCATTGGCACAAACAGTTGTATCTCCCACGAATGGTGCATCAATCTGCCCTCAAGGACGAATATCAGCATGTTGAAGGTGCAAAATGGGTTCATAGGGAATGTGTTAAGCCTGAGTACCTCGAGACACTTACGGTCATCATCTATCTGATCACTTGTGAAGGTAAGTTTTCTATTTTCAAAGCCTATAATTTCCGATTGTTGGCGCATTTCATTAATAATCAGGCTCTGAACTTTCCCTTCTATTTCCTAAAATCCTAGGAAAAATGTCTAGTCCGGTTAGGAAGAATATCGTTAACCCTGCTAGCAGTTTGTACAATCATTCCTTATAAAAATTATGATCACCCAGTAGTTTGAAGAACAGGGAAAAAACTGGGAACGTTTTGTCTTTGAAACCCTGAATCCTCATCAAGCCAAGAAGCCCACGGTCAAATCCCCTGCCACAGAGGAGAACTACAGAAATTGAGTCTAACTATGAGTGAACTTAGAAGGTTAAGCTAACTAAACTCTAAGAAACCTTGCAATCTCAACTATTAAGAAAACTAAGCAAACCATATAAACTAAGCTATTTAAGAAAACTAAATAAACCTAAGTGTGACCTAAACTACTTAAGCAAATGAAAATAGACTAAATGGGATCTAAACTCTTTAAGAAAGTCAAATGAACCTAAGTGTGACCAGCCACCAATTACACTCTGGAAACATTATTATTATGAACAACAACGGATTATACATGACACAAAACAGAAACCTTATTTATATAAATAATAGACCAACATGAACAATGATAGGATACATAACATAAGACATAAATCATATCTATTACAGGACAGAAAAATCATGTATAGAATAAATACAGAAATGAAATAGACATCACAACAATACAAATTATATACGTAGATAGGAGACCACTGGTTGTTGAGGGGGGCATCTCAACAATTAAAGGTTGAGCCTTGATCAATCAATCACCACGCATGCTCCTCAATCTTCATAAAACTAGAACAGAGGTGTATTGAATTAAAATAGTGTTTACAGTATTTATGAATCTATTTGCAGCTTGGGAAAGATAAACAAGACTAGCTCCATCTTAGTCATGTCAACAGAACACGACTTAATTTGTCTCAGTTAGAAGGAGGTCTATATATAAACGATTACAATTGGGGGAGCAAGTCGACCCTATAGTGGTCGACTGCTCTAATAATAGATGGTCTTTAATACAAAAATGACTCTTCCTAATATATCATGACAACACAGAATCCAAAGAACAGCTCTAGTCAGCATCCTATGACAACGCATAAGCCAAAGAACAACCTTGTAATGGTTCATGACAATGCTCAAAATGTCTTAGAGATTCCACGATGTCAATTCTTCGCGCTGTTGTTGAAGCGTTAGTTCTCTTTAGACATGGGTAGAGGTGGATGTGATATCAAGCTGAGAGTGTAGGAGAAGGGATCTTACAAAACATTAGCCCACGTACCATAGGGTCCATGTCCCAAACAGAACCCATGTGTCAATTTACTTTCTAATGGCCTAGGAATATCTCAACCAACGATCTCGCAGGTCGAATGCAGGTTTGAACGGCGGCTGAATGGAGCTGATCATTTGCAAAGTTAATATGCATCTGCGTGGAGGTCCGTTCGAGAGCTAGAACCTGTAAAATGAAATGTAGTTACCAAGTAAGCCAAGAAATATTAATTGAACATTAATAAATTAGAAAAATGGCGATTTAACCCAGAATATATGTGATGTGTAAACATATGCAGACCTGGTCTATTTGATGGTATTAATGGAAAACAAAGTGACTTATTACATAAAAAATGGTGAAAGTAATGCCAATCAAAGTGTATTGGATATTAAAAGATGATGACAAAAATGGACACCAACATTCCCCCAAACCGGAGATATGCCAGGTTCCACTTAGCAACATAAAAAAAATTAGAAGGAAGGAATAGCTACGGTAGCAGCTGCCTTCGACTTAGACGAGGAAGTTCTTTTAGCTCTAAAATTCTGGAGTTGATCCTTCAAATTGTCATGCTTCAAACGGAGAGAAATTTTGGAGGTTTTTTTGGCTTCGTTTATATTTTCCATACACTTCACCTGAAAACTCAAGACCTTGTTTTCTTGGCAAAGCCCAAAAATGATCTCTTCATACTTTACATTCTGGCTTCTTAGCTCTACTACATCCTAGGTTAGTCTATCCACAGTCTGTTGGAGTGGAACAAATATCTCTATTAAAGACATAAGGTCCTTTTGAGGGCTCAATTCCTTCTGAAAAGGTTCAGGATCAGCAGATGTAATGGGTGCCTCAGGGGCCTTATCTTTAGTATGTGAAGTGGTAGGCTCTAGGACAAAGTCTTCAAGTAAACTGGCTTATAAATTGGCCACGCAAGGAGAGGGGACTCAAGGATAGAATCATTCGCTTGGTCATCGGGGCTGTTTGGGTGCATTGGCTCACTGACTTCCTGGTTGATGGGCTAAACAATGGTCTGTTCGTCAGATTGGACGAGGGTCGAGTCAACTGTTTGGAGGGCTAATCAGGACCAAATAGTTGACATGACCATCGTCTAGTCCGACGAATAGACCATTGTTTAGCCCATCAACCAGGAAGTCAGTGAGACAGTGCACTCGGACAACCCCAATGACCAAGCGAATGATTCTATCCTTGAGTCCCCTCTCCTTGCGTTGGCCAATTTATAAGCCAGTTTACTTGAAGACCCTGTCCTAGAGCCTACCCCTTCACATACTAAAGATAAGGCCCCTGAGGCACCTATTACATCTACTGATCTTGAACCTTTTCAGATGGAATTGAGCCCTCAAAAGGACCTTATGTCTTTAATAGAGATATATGTTCCACTCCAGCAGACTGTGGATAGACTAACCCAGGATATAGCAGAGCTAAGAAGCCAGAATGTAAAGTATGAAGAGATCATTTCTAGGCTTCGCCAAGAAAACAAGGATCTGCGTTTTCAGGTGAAGTGTATGGAAAATATAAACAAAGCCAAAACAACCTCCAACCTTTCTCTTCGTTTGAAGCATGACAATTTGAAGGAGAAACTACAGAATTTTAGAGCTAAAAGAACTTACTTGTCTAAGTCGAAGGCAGCTACTACCGCAACTATGCCTTCCTTCTAATTTTTTTTATGTTGCTCAGTGGGACCTGGCATATCTCCGGTTTGGGGGAATGTTGGTGTCCATTTTTGTCATCATTTTTTAATATGCAATACACTCTAATTGGCATTACTTTCACCATTTTTTATCTAATAAGTCACTCTCTTTGCCATTCAGACCATCAAATAGACTAGGTCAGCATATATTTACACATCACAAATATTTTGGGTTAAATCGCCATTTTTGTAATTTATTAATGTTCAATTAATATTTCTTGGCTTACTTGGTAACTACATTTCATTTTACAGGTTCTGGCTCTCGAACGGACCTCCACACAGATACGTATTAACTTTGTAAATGAGCAGCTGCATTCATCCCACCGTTCAGACCTACATTCGACTTGCAAGATCTTTGGTTGAGATATTGTTGGGCCGTTAGAAAGTAAATAGACACATGGGTTCTGTTTAGGACATGGCCCCTATAGTATGTGGGATAATGTTCTGGAAGATCCCTTCTCCCGCACTCTCAGCTCGACATCACATCTACCTCTACCCACGTCAAAAGAGAATTAACGCTTCAACAACAGCGCAAAGAATTGACGCCACAGAATCTAGAAGATGTTCTGAGAACTATCATGAACCATTACGAGCCTGTTCTTTGGCTTATGCGTGGTCACAGGATGCTGAGTAGAGTTGTTCTTTGGCTTCTGTGTTGTCATGATATATTAGGAAGAGTCGTTTTTGTATTAAAGACCGTCTATTATTAGAGCAGTCAACCACTAAAGGGTCGACTTGCTCCCCCAATTGTAATCATGTATATATAGACGTCCTTCTAACTGAGACAAGTTAAGTCTTGTTCTGTTGACATGACTGAGATGAAGTTAGTCTTGTTTATCTTTCGCAAGCTGCAAATAGATTCAGAAATACTCTAAACACTGTTTTAATTCAATACACCTCTGTTCTGGTTTTATGAAGATTCAGCAGCATGCGTGCTGATTGATTGATCAAGGCTTATCCTCTGATTGCTGAGATGGGCCCCTCGACAACCAGTGGTATCCTATCTACGTATATAATTTGTATTGTTTTGTTGTCTATTTCATTTCTGTATTTATTCTATACATGATGTTTTTGTCCTATAATAGATCAGATTTCTGTCTTACGTTATGTATCCTATCATTGTTCATGTTGGTCTATTATTTATATAAATAAGGTTTTTGTTTTATGTCATGTATAATCCATTGTTGTTCATAATAATAATGTTTCCAGAGTATAATTGGTGGCCGGTCACCCTTAGGTTCATTTGACTTTATTAAATAGTTTAGATCACATTTAGTTTATTTTGATTTGCTTAAGTAGTTTAGGTCACACTAAGGTTTATTTAGTTTGCTTAAATAGCTTAGTTTATATGGTTTGCTTAGTTTGCTTAATAGTTGAGATTTCTAGGTTTCTTAGAGTTTAGTTAGCTTAACCTTCTACGTTCACTCATAGTTAGACTCAATTTCTATAGTTCTCCTCTGTAGCAGTAGATTAGTTTTAGTCATATTCCAGTCTCATTTTTAGGATAAAATAGGAATAGCTAGTTTCCTCAATTTTGATTAACATAGATGGATTTTTCTTATTCTATCCCTTAAATAGCATATTCATTGCTTTCCTTGCATTGTAGGATCACATGCATCAGCCAGCTAGTAGTTAAGATCATCCAATCTTCTCTTCCCTTAGTTCAGATCGTTTTCTTCCATCCAGACTGTCATCCTGATCAGGATTCGGACCTCAATACTTCTTGCATCATTTTGCTTAATTAGAATCTAGTTTCTTAGGTTTTCCAAATTGTAATCTCTTTTAGCATTCTTAGAAGTCATTAAGACCTTGTTTTATTTCATATAGAGTTCTGATCAAGTTTTTTCATCATCTATAGTTTTCATTCTTTCCTCTCCTTATTGTGCTTTAGTTGATTCACAAGTTATATTTCTTTCATGTTCAATTCATTAATGTTTTATTGTTATAGAATTTATCAGTTTCATTTCTAGTGTAATTATTGTATGTTGTTAAGATTAGTATTAGGATAGGTTTAGTAATTTCATTCTCTGACTTATTTCAGTCTTGAATTATTCTTCCCATACTCATAATGAACATATTCATAGAATAGGATTTGGTCCAGAAGTCTAACATATTTATCAAGTTTTCTACTTGCTTCTAAATACAATATCTTTATCAAGTTTTCTACTTGCTTCTAGACTTCATCAGTTTCAAGTCATTTGTCTATGAATCAAAAATAGGTCATCATGTTTCAAGTTAATTGTAGTTGGATAATATTTAGCTTGCATTTATTTGTAGAAGTTAAATTAGATTTAGTTCCATTTTGTTTTCTTACTACATTTGAAAGCCACTTTGATACATTCACCCCTATTCCCATTACATTTGACACACTTCCTTAGAATCCCCAAGTAGAATGGAATTAGATTCTTCAGTGTAGTTTTGAATAGTTATTTAGTCATTAATAGTTTATAATTTGCTTTGACATATTTTTCTGTTTGTGTGATTGAGTAATTTCATAGGTAGGTCTTTAATTTCTTCTAGTTCCTAGATTAGAATCTGAGAAATGATCAAGTAATTTCCATTCTTACAAAGAGTAGTTTTCCTTTCGATTAGTAATCACCTTTTCCAGTTTTTTAAATAGAATGGAGTAGTATACTATTCTAATTTGTTAGTTAACCAGGTTTAGTTAATCTATATGTTGTGTTTCTAAAGTTTGACTCAGTTTTTTCATTTTGAAAGATCTTTCGATGTTTTCTTTATTAAATATTTCTAAGGTTTGACAAGCCGAAACTCTTAAGTACCAGTCTACCTCAGCATATATTTTTCCACAACTCTAAGAATACCAACAATAGTTGATAATTAAATATTAGGTGTTTTCTTGAGATAGCTCACACACCCGACAATCTTTACACAGAAAACGAGGTGGAATAACAGTGGACGCCACTCGAGAGAGGAAAAACATCTCCCTGAAACATGTTTGTGTCTTTAATCTCTTACAAAATCAAAATTACATGTATAAAACTCTCCCTCGACTCTACAGAATTTAGACAAAGAAACTCTCTACTAAAAATGCCACCCCTTAAGAATGATTACAATCCACTTTATATAGTGTTGTAACTAACCAAATTTATTTTCTTACACTCTAACGGAAAAGTAAAATAGGACTTGATTTACTTTCTATAAAATAATTTTTACATTTATGCTTTAAAACATAAATGGCTAAAAAATAGCATCTTTAGTTCTTTTTACTTGCAACTTTCGTCTTTCCCCTCATGCAAACATTTTGCTAGAAAGGAAGTTGTCCTTTTGACCACACCTAAGGAATACCATCCTAGTTCATTTGGTGAGTCATATGGATATTAATTGGACCTGTAGGTGGCATGAATGAGATGGGTGGTGGTTGATTTCCAAATGAACCTGGCATTTGAGCTGATGGCTGAGTTCCTTGCTGACCAAAATGTGAACCTAGAGATTTCCTTGATGATTGTCCTGATGACTGACCTAAAGGTTGTTCAACTAATGTTCTGGGTGGCAGCACATGATTATGATATTGAATTACCATTTTCCATTCCTTCCCAAAAAGGATGTTTGTGGGATTTCAAAGATTCTAATGAGATCTCAGCATTAGTACACTTTTCATACAAAATTGGTCCCAATGTCTTGGCAATATTTTTCAATCCCATCCATATTTCAGACAAATTTTTATTCTTTCTACTGCTTTTTGTCCTTCTATTTCTCCTTCCAGTGGTTCTGGAGGGAAATATTGCCTCTTCTTATCAAGATGCCCTTCATAGGTATCCTTGGGGTAAGCATATCCATTTACATCCCATGGAGAGGGCATTCCCAAGCTCATCACATCTTTGAATAAGGATTTAAAAGCACTTATTTCATTAGTCAGTTGTTTGACATTATCTTTCATTCTATAAACATAGGTCTACTGCATGATCATTGACCTGGAAATTTTGATCATTTGAATTCTATTGTCGATTTCTTTCTCAGTCAATTACCTCAGAGGCTTGCTTTGGCATATTCCCTAATTGGTTTTGAACTAATTTTATCTATGCATTGGCTTGGGTAGTCATTATATCCAACTGATATTGTATAGCTTCAAAGTAGTCTATTTTTTGCATGAACCACTCCTTAATCCTTTCCCCAAACTCTTGTGTTATTCTTCTTAACAATTGTTCTCCTTGAATATTTATCTATGAGGTTATATATCTCTTTAGATCTCCTACTTCTCTTTATAGATCTATAATGTCATCCTCCTTTTTGCTAACTTTAGTTTCCAATTTAAGGATTATATTATCCTTTGTTTCCAAATTCCTTTGGGTTTCTTCAAGCTTACCTTTTAGGTCATTGTATTCCTCAATAGGTTGAGGACTTGACCTCAAATTTGCATGTTATTTATCCATTTCATCTATATCAATGGTCTCCGAGAGACAAATATATTGTTCACTTGTAGCCTCTACTATATTTGTTGTTTTTAACTGACTCTCTGTTGGTTCTGTTGCACCTGAAGCTTCTATTATACCCATAGTAAGATGAATCTCCATTCGAACTACAGGATTTGATATTGAGGGTTTCCCCCTTTCTTGAATTGCAAGAGTTGCAATTGTGGTATTTGCCTTAGTGGAAATTTTAGTTGCTGCTAATTTCAAGTTGGAAATTTTCCAGTGTAAATCATCAATTTTACTTCTTCTCTCTTCAAATAACTAATGAAATTCTATCATGTTGGCATAAATTTTCTCCTGTTCCTCCTATACCTGTTTGAGTTCTTCAGTCTGCACTGCTTTTTTGGTATGCATCTTTAAATTCTTCTTCAGTTTTGTTATCATATTGTCATTCTTTGTTATGAGTGATTTAATATGAGATCCATCAGAAAGATCAGCTGCAAATGCCACCAATTTCGATTCTAAATAATTGATGGTGATTTGTTTGGGCCTTGTGGCCCATTTTTCCATCTTATATAATTTCTTAAATTTTTCGGTGGCCATCCTGAGCTTTCTTTCTTCTTTCTCTGATTTAACAATTTCAATACACATCATATCACTATTTTTCCTGTAAAAATCCATTTTATCCAGCTTACTGAACTCTTTCAAGTTCACAATGTGTTCTTCTACTCTCCAATCACTTAGTTTGACTGGGTTAGCCACTTTAGGTTCCGGGACAACAAACCTTATTGTGTCTTGTTGGCGGTCAGCCACTGATATCAGTCTTCTTACTATAGTTGGTATGTCATGTTTGAGTTCTTTCACCATATGAATTACCCTCTCTCTTATATTGTTGTATCCAGTTTGAAGTCATGTCCTTACAAGGACTGGTTCTGCTGATGAAGAACCCTGCATCTTTTTAGGAATGGTGAAATCAATGGAAGGGTAACTAACATATTGAACTGGAGGCTTATTTGGAAAATATGGTTTTTTTGTCAGTTCAGTGATTTCCATGGCCCAGATTTCAACTGATTCTGATCCTACTTCAACTAATGATTTTCCATCATCTTCAATTTCTATTTTGGCCCTTTTGGGGGCCAATCCTTTTTGGTCTCGATCAATATCCATTTCTTGTGCATCCAGAGCTTCCCTATTTTTCCCAATTTATTGCTATTGTCTCTCCTCTTATTCGAAAGTCTTTATGGCTTCTTGAACTTCCTCCCAAGTTTTTTTGTTTTTCATTCTCTCCTAGAGATGTCTCGGTGGGCATGCGTATCGTGAATTCTTATTTTCTAACCTCTGCTTGGATATCATTTGATGTGAATCATAGGAAGCTCTCTCAACTTTCTTGAGGTTGAGCTAGCCCATATATTCTTCCACATACAAGGGAACATTTAATCCTCTTATGAAAAGAGTTCTTACATCCTGGGGTAATAAGAAAGAACTATGTCATCTGAAATGTCGAAAATGTAACTGATCTAAATTCATATTCTATATTACAAACTCCATAGAAAATATTTTGGGAGTAAGAAAGGTAGGTAACTTGTAGGGTTCTTCCTCAAATCTATAAAACCTAATGATTGTATGGTTTTTATATAGAAACCAATCCCCAACTTGTATATATGTGGTAAACTGGAGATGTTTCTTATTGTGTGGTAACATTCTGGGAGGGGAACTACGATGGATCAAACCGTATGCCACACTTATTAATCTGTATGTAAACTCTGAAAAATTGGATTTTTCTACTCTTCTTAGGACGAAGTCGGTCCATTCATACACAGGGATTTGTGCTCCTTGTTCATTTGTGCTTCTCAATCCCAAGTGCTTGAAGTTTTCATAATTTTTATAAAAGAACAATAAGAACAAGTAAAAAGGGAACCTAAAGTAGTCAATTGCAAGAAATTATTCTAATTGCTCATGAATCTTCTCGGCCAGGTAACTACAAAGGTCAAAGAGGGGAGTATTTCTACCAGGTTCAGTTGTTAATTTGAGCAGAAATCCCAAGTTTACTTCATCTATAGATTCATCGTCTTCAAGACCTACAATCATACAAATAATAGAAATGGATTTCCTGAAATTTTCAGAGAACACAGTAGTAGGATAGCGAGGAGGAAAGGTTGGTATGGCCTTTCCAGGCTCTAAATGCTTGGAAATAAATCGATGGTGATCATAAGGATTAAGGCCATTAAAATCAATTTCCAAGGATTTTTCATTGAACATACAAGGGGCTAAGGGATATGGATGACAGAACATATTTCTGACGACATCAGGGTACCAAAACACAATTTATTGGTCATTTATGAAGAGAAACTAACTTTCTTGGTGGGGGGAGATGTAGTGCTTGGAAGACCAAGTGATGAACTCAGGGAACACTACAGACCTAGGACAAACTGTTCGGGCGAAATTTGAATCCCATAGTTTGAATTTGTCTTGGAAAATGAAGGATAGGGTCTTTGCTTCCCTAATGGTATCATTTAGGTCTAACCTAGTGATAATGGTGTCAAAAACGACAACCTGGTGATCATAAACGTGCTCTTATCCTGAGAAACGGGGATTCAGAAGGGTTACTTTGGATTTAGGTGCCATTTTAGCTCACTGGTTCTATGGATTACGATTAAAATGATGGTAAATTCAGATAAATTAGGGAAAATTTATGAAAATAGGGATCGACTGAATCAATTGAAGAAACAAGGATTTCAGTAACAGAATTGGATAATAGTGGTAGAATAATACTTAGATGACACTTGGAGGCTGAGCTCGATTGGTAGGTGATGAATTGGATGGGTATTATTCATGCAAGGTTGACTTGGTACACTAGTTGTTGGGAGCACACCTCCTCGAGGAAAAGATATAATAATATTTTAAACTAGGTCAAAAAACCCTTTTATGTTTAGGGTAAATGTGCACATTACATGTCAGAATATGAGGTGGAGGAAAAAGAAATGGTAATGGGGCCATGATACATGTAATAGATGGATATAGGGTAGTATAATGGTGGGATCCATGTCATGTGGCAAGAATAATGGTGAAGTGAGCAGGAGAGCGGAATGATGGGACCCATATGATAGAAGGCAGGCGGAGATACGGGGTGACCTATAAAAATACTGAGCTATAAAGCACTCTTGACAATATCGGGTGGATACCACTTCTGGCTTGCCAGAGTGGTAATGCATCGATGTTTGGCCGTTTAACAGTACTACCTTCAAGGAGGTGCGGCCAGTCACTAAGGGGCACCTGTGCTTGGCGGTTTTAAGGACAATGCACACTCGAGGACACTTTTTGGTGGGCACAACTTATCGATGTGCTTTCAATATTAGTTGTCGATCTAGATCGAGCTCAGAAGAACTTGCAAGTGCAATTTTTTCCTTTATCCTGCTTTCATTTTATCGGTCCACTTGACCTTTGGGCTGTCGATATTTCTCAAGATATAATGGTTCACCGCCCTCTATACCATAGCGCCTATATTTAGGCCCCAGTCCTTTATTCATTGGTTCTTTTAACCTCTGATGCTGCTCTTTGATCTATTTATCTACCAAGAGCTTAAAACAAACTCTCCAGGTGCCACGCACGATATCTCCCTCGATCATTTTCCATATTGAAATACCCACACACTAACATTGGCTGCATGAGGACATAGGTATGCTCTGTAGGACTCTAAGAAAAATATGTTACTGTCCTTTTTCCATTGGGCTATGGAATCTTCGCTTCCATGAGGTTTTGGTCACATTGTATTAGAACTGTTAGCTCAACAATTTATTTATTTACCTTGAGCTGGAAATGAAAGGAATTAAAATACTATAAATTGTAGGAAAATAGTATAAAAATAATACTATTCTACTATGTACAAAATCTTTTGGAACTTGGACTTAGTACAGGAAAAATATTTTATAAGCCTTCTATTGACAACATCCTCTATCAATTCTTTGTCTAGCTCCTGGAGCTTGTAGGTGTTGTTTTCCAAGACTTCAGCAATTATGTAGGGACCTATCCAGATATTTTCAAACTTTCCATGCTTTCCTCTATCTTCCCTTTTTTCATCCCACTTCAGGACTAAATCTCTTGGGTGGATATCTCTTTCCAAAGTTCCCCTATAAAAATTCCTTTTAATCCTCCTCTGATGTTCCTGTAGTTTTAAATTTACTTTCTCTCTTTCATGCTAAATCTCTATCAATTCATATATCCTCCTTGCCATGTTATTTGGTTCTTTTGTTTCATGTTGGATCAGCTTGAGTACTTGTAATCCCAACTGAATAGGAAGGACTGCTTCCCTTGCATATACCAATTGAAAAGGAGATATGCCAATTTACCTTTTGACACTTATTCTATCCTCCCATAGAGCATATTTGAGATTGACATCCCAAGCCTTTTTGTTGTCTTTCAACATCTTGTTAATAATCCTCAACAAGCTTTTATTTGATGATTCGTCCAAGCCATTTCCTTAAGGGTAGTAATCAGTGGAATGGCCCAACTAAACTGTTAGAGGAATTTTGGATGAAAAATTGTCCTCCTAAGGAAATCCAAAGGAAAATAATAAAATAATAGTAGAGAGAGAGAGTAAAAAACTACTTTTTTGGATCGTATTTTCAACTTATCTTCTTGTAGGATTGCTCAAATTTCAAGCGGGAACACTTTTTCGATGCAAATTAAATTCTACATCCAACGAGTACCCAACTTGCATACTTTTGAAAAAATCCACACCATGAAAAATTGAAAATACATTAAAAAAGAAGAAGAAAAGAAAAAAAAACGTGTTTCTAGTGAGATAAAAACATGTTTTTCAGGTATTTTCAAATTTTTAGGATGTAGATGATGTTAAAAGTAAGCAATTTGGGTACTTGTTGGATGAAGAATTTAATTATGAATTGTACAAGTGCTCCTGCTTGAACTTTGAGTAGATCTACAAAGAGATATGTTGAAAATATGATGCAAAAAAGTAGTTTTTTTTTCCTCCAATATTTTATATGCACCTCTTTTGAATTTTTAAGCATTTTGATTGGACAATGCATGATGACATGGAATTTGACTTAGGGTTGGGAGGACCATTTTTATCCAAATTTCCTCTAATGATTATATTTTGGGAAGAATTCAACCATTTTAATAGATCTAAAAGCAGGAGAATTGTGAGTGATAAACTCTCTTGGGCATCCAAACCTTGAGAAAATATTTTCTTCCAGGAATTTCATTATCACATTTTCATTTTCCAATAGAGTCGGTATTTATTCCACCCACTTAGTGAAATAATCAATGGAAGTCAAAATCCATTTGTGTTGATTGTTGGAATTAGGATTTATTTCTCCAATGAAATCCAAACCGAACGGCTCGAAAGGCGTTGATGTAATAACATGCCTTAGGAGAAGAGGTCTTAATTTATGTTTCCATGCAAACATCTGATATTATGCACATGCTCTCACAATATGTTTAGTATCAACAAACAGTTTTGGCCAATACTATCCAACCCTCAACACTTTCTATGATGTGGCTCTCCAAGCATGATGACATCCACATACCCCTTTATGAAATTATGTGATGAAGCCTTATGTTTCCTCCTCAACTACACAATTCAACAATACTCCTTGAGGATCCTTCCAATGCAGATATTCATTCAATATGAAATATTTAACTGGATGTAATTTTAAAGACCTTTCTTGCAATTTTGTTAGATAATCAGGACATTTTAGATTCACGTAGCAGTAAACAATGTTTCAATACCAGTCAGAATCTTCAAATTTTCTATTTACCTTCATTTTATCATCCTGAGAATCTTGAACTTGTCTTAGCTTCTCTTCTTATGTAAATTCTGAAATCAAATTAAAATGTAAATCTTCACAATTTGACTCAACTAGAAACTTGGCCAATCCATGTCCTTTAACCAACTTGCTGGGATTAATTTCTAGATCATACTTCTAAATTTTAGAAACCCATTTTCCTCTTATGCCTTCACTGTCACTATGACACAATATATATTTAATTGTTTTATGGGGAACATATGCAATTATCTGATAATGTAAAACATAACATACAAAAAATTTCAGAGCTTTAACCATGGCATATGCTTGTTTCTCCATGATATTGTATTTGAATTCATCATCTCTGAGATATTTACTGAAAAAGGATATGGGCTATTCATGTCCATCACAATTATTTTGCAAAAGAACAGTTTCAATTGTGTGGGAGGAAGTATAAGAAAATATCAATAAAGGTTTTTGTATAATTAGGACTAATTAGAACTGGTGTTTCCCCAATGGCCTTCTTCAATGCTTCCTTTGCTTCTTTGTTCCATTTTACCTCATTACCTGTTTTGAGCATGTTAGTAATGATCTTCATTAGTTTAACAATAATAGGAATGAATCTTCTTAATAAATTTATCCTACAAATAAATGATTGTACTTCTTTCTTATTTTTGGGGGCTTCAAGTGCTTGTATAGCCTACTCTCCCATGATCTATTTTCACTCCATCTTTAGATACTATCTATCCCATTAGCTTACCTTCCCTATTGAAAAAGACATGGTCTAGATCAATCTTACCTTTACTTCTTGATTGAGTCTATGAATCATATCCCAACATAATTACTGGACCACCAATGGAATCAAGAGAAGAAAAAGACTCGCTTGTTTCTACCATATGTCTTGATGCTCTCGAATCAATGATGTAAGAGGAATATTTGGATGTGTTGGCCATTAGAGCATGAACCATTTCCCGGTATTCTGAATTTGAAACTCCTTCCTTCCTCCTTGCTCCATTTGGAAGAGGGATATTGTTCTTTTCAAGAAGATGGGCCATCATGTTGATGGTATTCTTCACATAGGAACTCTTGGGATGAAATCCCCTATTGCAGTATGCGTGCTTTCTCTTCTCCTTCTTTTTCTGTTGATTATTCTTGGAGCTTGAGGGATCCTCTGGTGGATTTGGTTTCTCCTTCATTTGATCTGAAGTATTTTTTTCCTTAACATTATTCTTTCCCTTTGAATTCTTCGAATATCTTGGATCCAATGCATGGTATTTTGATGGTTTTGGTGCTCCCATCAACACCAACTTATCTTTGTCTTGAGTCAAGGATTCCATGAACTCAGCTAGAGAGGGAATTTTCTAGTTTCTAAATGTGAACATGGAAGCATGGAAGGTCGAAAAAAAGACAAAATATTCTATACCCAATTTCAGAAGTATGGCCAAGATAAACTGCTCATCCTTCTGATCAATCTCGCATTGTTACATCCTTAGAACCAAAGGCTTAAATTTGATGAAGTCTTGTGAGTTATCAAAATTGCTTGGACTCAGAGAAACTAACTCATTCTATAGTTGATGGCCTCTCAATTCATCAGTATTTCCAAAAAATACATAAATTTTAAACCAAACATCATTTGGTGTGGTTAAACCATCCAAATGGAAGAGAACATCCCTCAAGGTACTGAGACACGAGATACCAAACGATTCATCCCTTATGTTATGCCGCTTGGACTTCTCAATAACTACAGTAGGCTCAAGTTAAGTATCAATTGTCACTCTATAGAGTACTTTTCTCTTCAACATGATCTCCATTTGTGCTTTCGAGTCAAAGTAATTGAATGGAGTCAAGATGAAGGTCTGAGACTGCTCCATGGAAAACTAATTACGCGCTTGATGAAAATGAGACAGTAACCTACAAGAATTCAAAAAAATGCATAGGAGGAAAAACTTGATCTAATGAGCTCTACAAGAGGACAGTAAGCACTTTCAGGAGTGTTTCACACCTGGGAATATTTCCTTGGTAGATCCAAGGCTACCAAGGTGATTTTTCCAAGGAATTTTATGGAAAATCCACAGCTTATGGTGCTCTACTACTTCCAGCTATGCTCCCTGGAAGTCCTAAGCTATGATACCATGTGAAAATATTAGATCCAAATCAAATCTAAGCACTCAAGAATTTCCTCACAAAATTGCCAAGCAAAGATTGCACAATACAATGAAACTTGAGCCAGGATTGATGCAGAAAATAAAATTCTATTGCATAAAATTATATCAGCCAAACTTCAGCACTGAGATGGTTGTCCAAATATATAATTAAATCATAACTTTAAATTTCTTTGGATGCATTCAAAAAGCTCACAAAAAGCAGGCTTACTAAATAGAAAAAATCCTCATCAATGGAAACATCACTTTCCAAACTAATCAAGAGGCTCACAAATTGGAAAAATCACTTATGACAGCCTATGTATGATGAAAAAGAAGAAATATGTTGGCTTTAGATGAGAAAAATAGGGTGGATGTGTTGGACAAAAATGTCAAATTTTTAAGTCCAAAGGTGCCCTAGCTTTGTCTTTATCCAACTAAAAACCAAGGCAAGTTGCTTTATGAGCAGTAAAATCAGAAAAAAGCATATAAAAGTAGGAAGAGAGCTCTTTCTAACTAAGACAGTCATAAAATCTGGAAGAAAGGAAAATAGGGCACTCAAATGGATAAGGATGACATGAAGTGGGCGAACTAGTCACTATGTGGTCAACTACTTAGTCTATCACTAAGGAAAGTAATTAAACATTATAATAAAAATGATCCTAACTCTAGATGCGGTAATAATATTCCAACATTATTTTGTGAAATAATTTGAAGTGCGAGTACTCCAAAAATGGAGAATTCTAGCATTACATGTAATGCTAAAAATGACCCCTGCAAGATGGTGGGTTGCGCATAAGGATAGAATGGATGATTGATAGCAATGCAAATGGTTGTTATAGGTCAAGTTCACATTTTTGTATACTACACAAAATTATATTGGTTTAGCTGTCCTTCAAATCATATTACACAATGCAACATGATATGGAGTTCAGTACCCAAGGAGGAATGGTACTTAGAATCCGAAGTGCGTAGAGGAACATCAGAGTGGGAAATTTTGAATTTCAACTTCAAGGTAACTTTTAGTTTTAAAGATGAGTACCTATTACTAGATACAATGCTATATATCATAAAAAATAGGACCTTTACATCAAAATACTCGACGGGTCCAATACCCCTATGTAGTGCGCACACATCTTTTGCGAACATTCGTTAGATTTTGGAATTCTGTAACATTGCTGGAGAATACTAGGAGGATGAAAACCCAAGGAATTCGCAAGTACCATAAATTGCAGGAGAGTGTGTAGTAGAGGGGCTTGAGCCTGTATCTACCAACTATGTAAATCCATTGAAAATGCACAAGGTGAATATTGGTATGAAGGATAATCCCAAGTTTGAAAATATTGGAGATTACTAGAATGAAGAAACTATCAAGAAGATTTCCGATTTGTTTCCCAAGTACCGAGACCTATTTCCAACTACATTTTCATAAATCTAATGGATTTCCCAGGAATTAGGGGAAATGAGGATCCCTTTGAATTCAGATTCCAATCCAATAAAGAAGAGACTATATGGATTGAACCCAATATATTAGGAAAAAGTAAAAGTATAAATAGATAGGATGATGAAAACTCGGATTATTGAACCTGTCACAAAGTTAGAATGGATCAATCCAATGGTGTTCCAAGAGAAGAAAATAGGTGGATCATAATTTGTGTAGATCTAAAAAAATTAAATGATGATTGCTTACATGACCCATTCCCTACACCATTCATAGATGAATTTTTGGAAAATGTAGGAGGACGGGAAGCTTACTCATTCACTGATGTATTCTTTAGGTATCACCATAGAAAGATCGCACATGAAAATAGGCATAATACAACATTTGTAATGGAATTGCGATGCTATCAATATACATTTATGCCTTTTGGACTGAAGAATGTGCTAGTAGTATTTTCCCCAGTGGTTGTCACAACGTTTAAGGAGTTCTTTCATAAATTTCTAGAAGTATATTTGGATGATTGGACAGTGTTGATTTTGTATAAGGACCATGCTGAAACTCTGTGCTTAATGTTGGACAGATGTAGACAATTCTAGATTTCCTTAAATTTGAAAAGTGTGTTTTCTATGCACCATTGGGTATCCTTTTGGTTCATGTAGTATGTAAGTAAGGAATCATGGTGGATCATGTGAAAATTAGTGTTATGTTGATATGCCACAAAATACTTAAGTGCGGAAAATACAGGCAATTGCGTCATACAGGGTACTACAGGAAGTTTATTCGGGGACATGCACAAATCATAGCTTTGCTAGAAAAATTATTGAAAAAGGAGGTCAACTTTTAGTGGAATGAAGAATACAAACAAAGTTTGGATACCTTGAAGGATAAACGGGTGAGTTCCATGTTCATGTAGACACATCATTGATAGTGTTGGGAATAGTTTTAGCTTAGCTAGTAGAAGGAGACTTGGACCATCCTATTGCCTTTGCTATCAGGAATTTGTCAACTACTACACATAATTACAATATGATAGAGTGTGAAGGACTAGAAATGGTGTATGCATTGCATAAGTTTAGGCACTATCTTTTGGGATCACACTTCAATATGTAGACAGATCATTTGATGATGCAATAATTAGTCAACAAACCATTGTTGGGGAGGGTATATGGAGATGGTTGTTGTTATTCCAAGAGAATGATTTTGAGGTAGTTGTGAAACCAATAAAATTGAACTCAAGAACTAACCACTTGTTGCACATAGTAACAGGGGAAGATGTATCAAAATTTGGAGGATAATTTACCAAATACGCACTTGTTCATAGAAGAAATAGTTAGTAATTAAGGTAGTGGTTTATCATCTTATTGTATGGAATTTGTACAATTTAGGCACTTATGATATTTTCTGATGATGTGTATTAGAGCACAAAAGGTCGATGAAATTATTGAAAGCACATGAATGAGTTGTGAGAGGATACTAAGCAAGGAAAGCAACAACCTAGAAGATGTTGCACGTAGGACTTTGGTGTCCCACCCTACATAAGGATGTGAATGAGTTTTGTGAGACCTATGCTATATTTTAGTGAGTTGGGAAGCCATAATGAAGGGATGAGATGCCTTTGATACTAGATTTATTGATGTTGTAGTATTTTGATAAATTGGAAGTGTATTTCATTGGACTGATCAACCCACAGACAAAAAGGTCAGGATAAAGGTATATAATCACTACAATATATTACTTAACCTAGTGAGATAAAGCATAACTTGTTAGAGATTACATCTCCTAGATAGTTTCTTTGTTTCTATTTGAGAATGTTGTTACAAGGGTTGGATGCATGGGAATCTTGATGAGTGACCAAGGGACCCATTTTTTTAGTATGAAAGTTGCATCCTTGATAGAAGAATTTCAAATTTATCTCCAAAAGAGAACAACTTATCATCATCAGGAAAACATAATCGTGGAAGCATTTAACAAGATCCTACAAAATGTGCCAATTAATATATGCATTGTAAATTGATATGGCTGGGGCTTGAGTATTCCCGTAGCATTATGGGCATACCATGTTTATTTTTCTCTAGTTTGAATCATCGAGCAGACATTTTCCCAGACTGGTCAGGGTGATTTGACTAAGGGGGAATGATACATTCACCCTCAAATCCTAAGTCATATGTCTAAAGGTTAATCGCCCAAGAAAAGGAAATCCTTATCCCATTATCCTGAGTCATATGACAGGAGGATATTGGCTATAGGGTGCTCTCCCATTTCCTTCTCCACGATGGAGTGATCTATTTTATATATGAGAAGGCTTGACACTTTTACAAGTCTAGTCTAATGTTGAATCGACATAAAATCTAAGAATTGTATGAGGATTCTTAGTGGGTCAATTCAACATTAGATCTCTATATTAATAGATATACATGTGAGCATAAGAATAAAATAAAAATGGCTAATGCAAAAATTCTGTAGTAAAGAATAAATAACCAAGAAGACAAGTCAAGCTCATTCATGTCACGTCTCTTCTACATGATTTTTTTTTTATCAAGTAAACTACTAAATTAAAAATGTGGAAATATAAACATTGGCTGCCATTACAACCTAATTAATTAGTTAACTCATTATGCAAGCATAATGCTGCACTAATACTTCTATTGCTACACATGCAATTGTCGTTACTTGACAGACCTGTACCGCTGTGACGGTACACTCATACGTGAACAATAGTGTACGGCCCACTTCATACTCAAGGTCCCACTTCATACTCAAGGTCCTAACTACATAAATACTACATGCTACAACAGTTGCGACACTTGAATTTATAAGCGACAATAATACATCACTGTATTAGAAATTTTAACATGTCAACATGAGACTTAATGGATTTCAACTGAATAATAATTACGACATAACAAAATCAACATAGTCACATGTTATAGCTAAGCTAATAACATGTAACTTATGTAGTACGTGTATCCCCATACAAGAAGATTAACATAATGTATTTCGATGTAATTATTACTATTAAAATGTAATAAAGTACCAACTATATGTCAACATAACATATATAAATAAATAGGATTTAATGTATAGTTCCATATATTATATATATACCATATATTCCAAAACAATGCATTATTGAAATAATACATTATTGAAATGTAAAAGTGTAACAACTATATGTTAATACCACATATAACATATATGTTAATATAATCTATATACCTGTGATTTAATATATAGGTATGTATTATATATATCACATACCAAGTTGGCATAACGTTGAACCAAAGGGTAATACCACCATTCTATAACTTAATACAAGGCCGCGATATGATCAAATGATACATAAGCATAAGTGTTAGCATAATGTTTATATGGAAAACATTAAAATAATGTAACTCAAGGTTTTGCACTTCAATGGTTTCCCGGAGGTCGAACCATGGTCGTTTCCAAACCATAATGCATATAAATAAATATCACGGAAACCACTCCCACCTTTGGTAATGGTGTAAACGATTTCATATGCTATAACGTTTTAATGTAATGGTTTGTAAACTCTACCATGGTTTGTAATATACGCATGACCTAAGTTGATGTCGTGACTGTGCTTGACTCAAACTTTGCCATGTAGACAAAATGATTATGAACCCCGTTCAGTGTGCCCTTCTGGCAGGTAACTCAGCTCTCAGCGAAAGTGAGGAATGCCACTCAACAAGGTAAGGCATACGCGTGGCCAACTACCCCAAGATGGCTCGCACGTAGTGATACCAACCCAACTTTCATGCCATTAATGCTCCACTGGTTATGACTTAATGCCACAGTGTTTCATATCGTCGATGGCGATTAGAGTAGATCTCTTGGGTGCTACGAGGGTCATCGATACCATTGGTATGGTTTTGGATGTTGGCGCCAACCCTTTGTTGTACTATTAAATCAAGGAAAAGTGCCATCGGGATCAGTGGTCACCACTGGCTTGTCCGATACCACCAATATCACCAAAAATCTAGTCTGCCCGATTGTATGTTCATTCAGCACTGTGTAGAAGGCTCTTGGAGCACCTCTACTAAGAGAAGAGGGCTCATGCCCATCAAACAAGAAAGCAACATGCTCCTCATTTTGGTGAAATGCAACCATGAAAAATCATTGGCACATGACCACGCAACGCAGGTAAACAAACCCTGACTTAAGCTTTGTTATCACTTTCATTGGTTGGTTTCAACTGTAACTTGTAATGCTTCCCACTTACAATGTCATGCTTCCACTGTGTAGGTGTAGAGCGGTCACCACTTGGACGTTACACCTAGCTCGAACCCTAAAGGTGAGCAGTTACAAGGTCATCATTTTTACCGCAATGTTTTTATGTTTCACTTCTTACTGCTCCAACTAAAAGCTATTGCGTTGGTTTGTTGCGACAGGAACCAGGGTTCGATAAGGGTATGCTTGGTGCTTCCATAGTGGCACCACAACCTCGATGATGGAGAAAAGGGTCCCCATACTAGCTAGGTAACCCATTCTCACTTTGCTTCTCTGGTTAACTATTCGAGCGTTGAGGGGGTTGCTTAAGACTTCGTTCCGGTCGTTGGTTTGCAACATTGAAATGTTTGGGCCCTCGGCCATGCTCGTAGATGCATGCGACCACGATAGAAAAGAGTGAAGGATTTCTCATCCTATAGGTAGTGGCACACTTTTATTATAACTTGTAATGTATGCTGCGAGTATTTTTAATGCGAATGCTTGGATCAACCATGTCTTGGGTCATCGGTTCTTTCCATTGGTTTTGCATTCGGTTTTCCCATATTGAGACTCTAAGCTGTTGATGTATATGTAACTTCGGAATGTATTTCACCTATGTATATTGTACTCCTATAGAAATGGTATTATTCCTCTATACAAAAGTGTCGTCATTTGTATTGAAAAGTGTCGCAAGTGTCGTAACTTGCTGTGATGGGTTATTAGACTACCAAGTGTGGGGTCGGCCCTGATTAGCGTAACCACAGGTTATTAGACTGAGTTAGACAAGACGACCCTACTAGCTTATTAGGCAAGTCAGGTAATGTATAAATAGAGTGCGGGAGGCACTCTATTTGATCATCTCATTATTCACTTCTACACTACTTGGAAAGTGGCGCACAAGTGAGGAGGAGGTTCAGCTGCTAGGAGAAGACTATATCTTGTACTTGGGTTGTATCATTTCTCTTTCTATCTCTGAGGAAGTTGTGCGGTTTTTCACCTTTATGGTTTTCCCCAGTGAAACTCTGTGTGTCTATTGTCTCATGTGATTGCTTGGTGTGATTGATATGCATTGTTATACTTGATATGATGTACATGTTATTCTCTTAGTAAAGATCCTAGAGTATATTGAATTAATGGTCAAAATATAACATGGTATCAGAGCTAACCTAAGAAGAAGACGTTGTGCAGTTGTGGAAACTAGGGTTTCTTGTTTATTGGGTTTCTCTCCACAGATTTTGGAAAAGCAATATGATAGATTGACTCTCCTTAGCAAGGTGAATATTTATGTCCAATCAAATCTCAATTCTGGACACTTTTATTTTTGGCCCTAAAAATTAGGGTTTCCACAAAAATAGGAATTTCTGAAATATGGGACCATAGCTGGAAGCTCCTTGGAAAACTAGAATTTTAGAGCTTTGGATCAAAATTTTTGGTTGGGTGAATCTCTGGGAAACTCAAACCCTAATTCAGGGTCCTCCCTAGTGAATCAAGGAGATTGAAAAGCATTTCTGAAAGGTGAAACTTTGCAGTTTCAAATTCTAAGTATACCAAGATGATCAGCTCATCAAGGCGCATCTTTCTGTCCTTTCATAAGTTTGAAATTCAAAGTTGAATTTTTAGGGTTTCTTTGACAAACCCTAATCCGAGACGAGATCCAGTTTTCAGCAAATCAAGTGGTAAGACCTAAATCTTTTCTATTTCCATTTGAAGTACTCTTTAAGATGTCTCACCACACCAAGCTTGAGGATAAGCTTTAAGGGGATGATAAATTCTGAGCATGGAAGTATAGGATAGGGTTAATCCTGGAAGAGAATGAGTTGGACACTTACATAAGTGAAGAGGTCCCTATGCCAAAGGAAGAAGAGGCTAAGGCCCTACACAAGAAGAACTTGGTCAAGGAAAAGAGGATCATTGCTGATTCTATCAAAGACCATCTCATACCCCATGTGTCATCCCTAAATACACTAAAGGAAATGTTTGATTCCCTGACCAAGCTATTTGAAGGGAAGAACATAAATCAGAAGATGACCTTGAGGAATCAATTGAAGAATGTCAAGATCTATAATGCGGAGACTATGCAGTCTTATTTCTCAAGGGTCTCCCAGATAAAAGAACAACTTGAAGTCATGGGAGAAGACACATAAAATGGAGAAGTCGTAATGACCACTCTTAATGGCCTTCCTAGGTCATGGCATTCCTTCATCCAAGGAATTTGTGCTAGGAAGAAACTTATCACATTCAGTAGGTTGTGGGAAGAATGCTTACATGAAGAAGCTCGAATTATAGCTCGGGAAGAGAAGATGGGGAATGAAGACCAAGCTCTCACAGCACACTCCAAAATTCATGGTGACAAAAAGACTCACCATTGTGGCAAGAAAGAAAGACATCAACATCAAAATCAGAGGGGTAGTCCCAGACTTCGAAGAAACATGTCCTATGTCTGTTTCTATATATGTGATGAAAAGGGACACTATTCCAAAGACTGTCCCAGAAATAAGAAAGCTGGTTCTCACAAGAAGAAGAATATCAAAAGAATGCATCATGCTCACGCTGTAGAGGATGATGAACCTCCCAGCAAGAGGGATAGAGAAGATAGTGAAGACTCTTCAAGTGATGAAGAATATGTTTTGATTTCTGCTCTCACTGGAACCATTACTCATGGAAGTAATGATTGGATTAATGATTGGTAAGACTATAGATGATGCAGTGGTGATTGGAGAGCAAGGGGGAGGATTATACAAATTGAAGGGCCAACCAGAACAAGCCATGGTCCATGATTCAGTAGAGTCAAGTGAACTTTGGCATAGAAGGCTTACACACATGCACTATAAGGCATTACCAATTGCAAGCAAAGTAGTGGAAGGTCTTCCTAAAATCCAGTCAAAGCATGAAGGCATTTGCAAAGGTTGTGCAAAGGGAAAGAACACAAAGAAGACATTTCCAAGCAGTGAAAGCAAGGCAAAAAGAATCTTGGAAATCATCCACTCTGATGTATGCGGTCCGATATCATCCAGTTCTCTGAGTGGGTATGTATACTATGTTTCCTTCATTGATGATTTCTCTAGGAAGACTTCGGTTTACTTCTTGAAGAAAAAAGATGAAGTGTTTGATAAGTTCAAGGAATTTAAATCCTTGATAGAAAACCAAACTGACATGAAGATCAAGATCTTCATATCCGACAATGGCAGAGAATTCACTTCAGGTGACTTCAAGAAGCTATGCAGTGATTCAGGGATTAAGAGGGAGTTGAGTACTCCTTCAAATCCACAACAGAATGGGGTTGCCAAAAGGAAGAATAGAACAATCATGGAAGTAGCTAGGGCAATGCTTCATGACCAAGATCTACCTATGCACTTATGGGTTGAAGCATCAAGGATAGTTGTATATGTGCAGAACATAACAGAAGAAGTGCTCACTGGTAAGAAACCAGAAGTTAGCCATATCAGAATATTTGGTTGTCCAGTATACACTCACATCCCAAAAGAAAAGAGGACAAAGTTAGATCCTTCAAGAAAGAAGGGCATATTCATGGGTTACATTGAAAGCTCGAAGGCTTACAGAATCTACTTCCCAGGATTCAAGAAGATTGATATCAGTAGGGATGTAACATTTGATGAAAGCTTAGGATACATCAAATCAAGGAAAACACCAATTGAATATAATGAAGAACCCAGAATATCCAGAACTCAAGACACCACCATGAATGAAGCAGTTCCTGAAGAAGATCATGAAATGGAAGATCCACCCCATGAGAAGAACTCTCACAAGAGGAAACCAGCATGAGATAGAGAGCTCATTCAAGATGTAGAAAGGTTTGGCATTTCAGAAGAGGAACACAAAGAAAGGAAAAGGACAAGATCACATACCAACTATGTTGCTTTACTCTATGACATAATGAACAAAGAACCTTCCAGTTATGAAGAAGCGACAGAAAAGAAAGAATGGAAGGATGTCATGGTTGAGGAATACTAGTCGATCATGAAGAATCATGTTTGGGATGTGGTCCCAAGACCAGATGGGAAGTCTATGGTGACTTCCAAGTGGATCTATAAGATCATGCATGCTGCAAATGGCAGCATAGAAAAATATAAGGCAAGGTTTGTAGCTCATGGCTTCTCCCAGAAAGAAGGGATTGATTATGAAGAGACCTTTGCTCCTGTGGCCAGATACACTTCCATTAGATCAGTACTTTCTCTGACTGCAGTGATGAAATGGAAGGTACACCAGATGGTTGTCAAGACAACTTTCTTGAATGGTGTAGTTGAAGAGGAAGTGTATGTGGAGCAGCCACTCGGGTTTGAGACAAATGATAGAGAGTCACATGTGTGCAAACTGAAGAAAGCCCTATATGGTTTGAAACAGGCACCCAGGACCTGGTATGGTAGGATAGATGGATTCCTATCTAGTTTGGGCTTTACCAAGAGTAAAGCGGATTCTAACCTTTACTACAAGGTTGAGGAAAGAAATCCAGTGATACTACTATTGTATGTGGATGACCTATTTGTAACAGGTGAGGATAGATTGATTTCCGACATGAAGAGGAAGCTTGCTACCGAGTTTGAGATGAAGGACTTGGGTATGATGCACTACTTTCTTGGTATGGATCTGTGGCAGAGTGTAGATGGAATCTTCCTTGGACAAGGGAAGTATGCAGTAGAGATCCTCAAGAGGTTCGGAATGATGGAGTGCAAGGCCATGGCCACACCTATGGCATCGAACCTGAAGCTTATGTGTGATGCTTCATCTGAGCCGGTTGATGCTATGATGTATTTCCAGATGATTGGGTCGTTGATGTACCTGATGAATACAAGACCAGATATCTTCTTTGCGGTGAACACCTTGAGCCAGTACGTGACAGATCTGAGACATGTTCACCTGATAGTTACAAAGCATATTCTGAGGTACTTGAAGGGTACAGTTGACTATGGACTCAAGTATGAGGTGAATCAAAATTTTAACCTAGAGGGTTATGTTGATTCGGATTAGGAAGGAAGTGCCATTGATCGGAAGAGCACTTCGGGGTGCTTCTTCAATATGGGATCTGGTATGACCTCTTGGTTTAGTAGGAAGCAGTCCTGTGTGGCATTGAGTACAGCCGAAACAGAGTATGTTGCAGCTTGTTCGGCTAATTGTGAGGTAGTATGGCTTAGGAAGCTATTATCTGATTTGTTTGATCTCCAGCTAAGTGCTACTTGTATATATTGCAACAATCAAAGTTATGTGAAGTTGTTGGAGAACCCAGTGTTCCATGACAAGTCGAAGCACATTGAGATCAAGTATCACTATATCAGGGATATGGTGGAGAGAGGAGCAGTGAAGCTCCTGTATGTTGCAATAGATGAGCAGATAGATGATGTGTTGACCAAGCCACTGGCCATAGTGAAGTTTGAATACTTTAGAGGGGGACTTGGTGTAGTTCAGATCGAGATACCTTCCAAGGGGAAGTGATGAGTCCAGAGACACAGATGCACATGGGCCATTCTTGCATAGTGGTAGGAAATTCCTCCTATGCTGGTAGATGTAAGGGCCGAACCATTCTCACATAGTGGTAGGAAAGTCCTCCAATGGTGTAGATGTAAGGGTTGAGCCATTCTCACATGGTGGCAGGAAATTCCTCCCATGGTGTACATGTAAGGGTTGGGGCTAGTCTGGCATGGTGGTAGGAAAGTCCTCCCATGGTCATTGACATAAGTGCTGGAGCCATTCCCAAATGGTGGTAGGAAATTCCTCCCATGTCGTTTGATGTAAGTGTTGTGTCTCACATGATGGTAGGAAAGTCCTCCCATGTTGGTAGACAGGGTCTCGTATGGTGTTAGGAAAGTCCTCCCATACTGGAGATCGTGTGATGTGCATCTGAGTTGTGCTCCATGGACTATGACGATGATCTAAAGATGATGATGTGACAGAATGGTACACAGGTTTTGCAGAGGCATATGATAAGTCCCTAGATGCTCTTGCAGGTTTTGCAGAGGCATTATAATCAGGCCTAAGAGATCTTGCAGGTTTTGTAGAGGCAGTGTAATCAGTCCTGAGGTGTACCTACTTGATGGCTTGCTCGCAGAGATGTTGAAAACCAACATGGAGGCTAGGCCTACATCCAACATGAAAAAGGGCTTGCTTTCTAGATGATGAATACCTGCAGGTGGTGGGCCTACATCTAGTATGAAAAAGGACTGGCTCTATAGAACTTCTTGTGACGAGTAGATTGGAGATTGATTGAGATAGCAGCAGTAGTGATGATGATGATGATTCGATGACGATGATCCAGTGATGATGATCCAGAGACGAAGACTTTTGCTAGAAGATATATGTAGAGAAATACCTTCCTTGTTAAGAGGGAGTGTTGATGTATATGTAACTTCAGAATGTATTTCACCTATGTATATTTTACTCCTATATAGATGGTATTATTCCTCTATATGGAAGTGTCGTCATTTGTATTGACAAGTGTCGCAAGCGTCGTAACTTGTTGTGATGGGTTATTAGACCACCAAGTGTGCGATAGGCCTTGATTTGTGTAACCACGGGTTATTAGACTGAGTTAGACAAGTCATCCTGCTAGGTTATTAGGCAGGTCAGGTCATGTATAAATAGAGTTGGGGAGGCACTCTATTTGATCATCTCATTATTCACTATTACACTACTCAGAAAGTGGCGCAAAAGTGAGGAGGAGGTTCAGGTGCTAGGAGAAGACTATATCTTGTACTTGGGTTGTATCATTGCTTTTTCTATCTCTGAGGAAGTTGTGGGGTTTTCCAGCTTTATGGTTTTCCCCAGTGAAACTCTGTGTGTCTATTGTCTCATGTGATTGCTTGGTGTGATTGATATGCATTGTTATACTTGATATGCCGTACATGTTATTCTCTAAGTAAAGATCCTAGCGTATATTGAATTAATTCTCAAAATCTAACATGAGCTATAATGAAATACTAAGCTCTGCAAATATAGTTTTATTTGTAAATAATGAATGCATTGAGATCACTGTAACAACCCTTCACGATTTCCTTCATAGTACTATTTACTAAATATATTTTTTCCCTGTCATTCCAAATCTGGGTTAAAACGATGAACAATGTTATGGTTGTATATTTTTGAAAATGATGAATGCATTCACTTATTTCAATTTTCAGTCGTTTAAATGATTTCTTTGCTGTGTAAATAAATTTGATATACATTAGCTAAATAGATCCTAAATGCATTGATTCACAGCTGTTAGGATTGAGATTTAAACTTGTTATGAAATCATAACAATAGGATAATATAGTGGGTCCAACACATAGTGCTTATCTTAGCTAGACACTATATGTCAACTCGACCATGATCCCTCGACTCCCGAGATGAGAACACGATGCACCTACCTTGCAACTATTTAGAGCGTAGTCACTGTTCTATTGCATGGTATTGGGGTTCTAAGGGAACTTGGAACAACATGAATGCTCGCTGAGCATTGGCTTAAATTCCATAAGACTCATCGGCATACGTTAGGTCTCTCACATAAGATGCAGACTCGGAAATAAAATACATTGGTGTTTAATGTATGCAGGTCATGGAGGCCATGCGACTGTCCACTGAGTCGCAATACTTAGGGTAACTATTCCGTGTAGCGAAACAAAGATGCATATAGGGTATAACTTATGTGAAGTGCTTTCACACTCTTAGTTACCCATAATACGATGCCTTTGGGAATAATTTAATATACCCAATACAATATATTTTAATTTTTTATGCAATGAAATGAAATGGGATCCTATCACATTCCATGATCCATATTAGGCATATAATGAGTTGAATAAGTAAAGTTGAATTCCATACTGGAAACACTATAATTATAAGCAGATTTTTGATATTATTTGAGTCCCACAGAGGATTTAAATAGCATTCAATACTCAAGTTATTAAGACCCATATAAAATGGTCCTGCATTTCTGAGATTTAATTATTATTTGCAAATAATCTCCATACTAAAGTTGTACATGCTATTTACATAACTGCATATGTTCATCAACAAATTCATATACTCTATCACTAAATGAAAACCACTTACAATACGTTTAACATCATTTAATCACTACGTTTACTCTTATCCATGTAATGATAGAATAAAAACTTAAATAAAACAAAAGCTAGACATGTAAACCTCATGGTTTACATGTCTTCCTCTTTCAACCAAAAAAAATAGGAACATGTGCTCCGTTGAATAAAATGAAATGATGGGAATAAGAAACCTGTTCTATAATACATAACCAACAAAGCATTAGGGTTAAACATAAGCAATGATCATTTATTCATCCCATCACAGGCTTCTATATCATCATTTATTTTACATGTATAACTACTTACTGTATAAAGACTGGGTAAATCAAACCTAGACTATGAAACAGAAATGTCTCCAATAGATCATGAAACTCCATCATAATAAAGAGACCTAAAGGTCCATCAATGATCTATAAAACAAGTTCAGTAAAATCACACAGTCTTATTCAGATCTGATAAATAATACATCCTACAGTAGATCAGAGTTATAAAACAATAACCCTAATTACTGCTACATAAATCATAATAGATAATTGCAACAAATATGCATATATACTTATATGAAAATATGAATACCAGTGAACCTATCACAAACCTCCCAGCCTTTGACCAGCAGGTTTATCATGCTTTGAGGTCATCACCGAGTTGAGTTCATAGTCCCCTCTAGTTCACGATTAGATTTTATTTACCCTTAAATTGTTTCCCCGAGTTATTTAGTAAATTTCTAGGGCAACAGGAAAACCAACATCCAACTCAGTACTCCTGAGCTCCAAGATGCTTTAGGGCCTTTTAAGCCTCATCCATTAAGAGAATAATCAAAATCACATCCTATTCAGAGTAAAATGAAATACTCATGCAAGCTTGGGGTAGTTCTCCTACCTACACACAATCAAGTGTCCAATCCAATACCCAGTTATATAATTACTCTTAATCTGGACTAGTTTGGCTCTCCCAAATTTGTCCTCATTCATCTCTGGTCATTTGTGTTCTTCCCAGTTCCCATATCTCTAGGGTGTTGATTGTCATGAGAATGTGAATAATGAATCCTGAGTGTTTTCAATGAGTTTCACTTTTTATTCCTCATTTAGTTAGTTATTTTAATTCATTATTCTCTCAAATCTTTTCTTGGGTTTGCCATTTTTATCCATTAATAATTTCTTATTATTATTTAATTGGATTTTTCCCTCCAACCCATAGGCGACTATGACTCCCATCTCATTAATGTGTTTGTCCACATGGTCATTAGAAATCAACTTTTCAGATTTCTAATATAAACGAAGTAAAAATGAAATAATTCTTAACAAAATATACTAGGGGTTCAAAGTCCAAAATTGGGGTATTACATTTCCCCTCCCCTTAATTTTTCACCGTCCTTGGTGTTAAACGGTTTTGCAAAACAACAAAAGAATAATATCAAAATTTTAGTTTTTGTCATGTACTTCTTCGAACATGAAAGTTTATGTTGTTTGCATTTCCCTTTCAATTTCCCAGGTAGCCTCCTAAGGCTTATAGTGATCCCATTGCACTATTACCTGAACGATGGTTTGATTCCGAAGTACCACCTCTTTCTGATCCAGTATGTATACAGGATCTGTCTGGAAGTCTCCTTCTGATGCCACCAGAATCACATGCCAATTAACCATATGCTTTGGGTCATATACATATTTCTTTAGCAATGAAACATGAAACACATCATGTACTTTCATTTTTTATGGTAAATCCAATTGATAGGCAACAGGTCCTACTTTAACAAGTATTTGGAAAGGACAACAAAATATTGGTGCAAGTTTGGCAACCTTTCCCAAGCTCAAAGAACTTTTCTTGGCTTTCACCCTTAGGATTACATGATCCCCAAGTTCAAATTCTTTATGTTCTCTATTATGATCAGCATAGCTTTTCTTCCTATCTTGGGCAGTTTTTAAGTTTGTTTTAACTTTGTTGTTGCAGCAACACCCCTCCCCAAAATTTTGTACATGTTGGGGCCCCTCCTGTATTTTTTGTAGAAAGTTTTCTTGAAAAGCCATCCCAGCCGCCCGCTCTGTTTTCAACATAAGATTTTGCTTCCCTGCTGAACAGCTTGCCTTCAATCCTTCCATGTTCTTCCCCGTGAGCCAAAAGGTAACTTAGTTTTTGCCCAAACGTTTTGGAATAAGTCAGTCTTTGTCCCGAAACGGCGGGAGTCAAACGTCCAATATTTCCGAAAGGAGGACTTAGATTTTCTATGTCAAAATCCGCTAGAGCCATTGGGCAAAACCACCCGAAACGGCAGAAGCTTTCGATCAAGTCTTCCGCGACCACGGAAAAGTTCGCGTTGTTTTCCCGAAACGGCAAGGAATTCAACAAAACCACCCGAAACGGCGGAACAATTCAGCTCTGTCTTCCGAAACGGCGGAAGCCATTCGGATAAACTCGCCGAAATAACACCAAGGAGTTCAGCATTTCCTTCCGAAGTAAAAGACTTAGAAAATTTTTCAAGCGTTGCTTCTGCGGAACGGTTTAAGCTCCGAAATGACTTAGCTCCCGAAACGGCGGAGCCTTTCACTCAAACCTCCCGCAACCGCGGAAAGGTTCCGGCTTTCCTCCCGAAACGGCGGGACTCATTCGCCTTAGTCTCCCAAAAAGGACTTGGATTTCCTTCTGATTAGAAAACGCGGGAACAAAGGACTTAAAGAATTTTAGTTTCAACCTTCCGAAGCGGCGGAAAATTGAGTGAACCCTCCCGAAACGGCGGAAGTTTTCATAAAATCCTCCCGCAACGGCGGGGGAATTCAGGGAACCCTTCCGAAACAGTGGAAGCCGCCGCGATATCTTCCCAAAAGGAACTAGGCGGAAACTTTTGATGAAACCTTTCCGAAACAGCGGAAGCCGCCGCGATATCTTCCCAAAAGGAACTAGGCGGAAACTTTTGATGAAACCTTTCCGAAACGGCGGAAGCCATCTCCATAAGGCCCGCGGGGAGAATCCACGATTGCCTTCCGAAACCATGAAAAGACTTAGAATTTTCTCGAGAAGCTGTCGCGGAAGCCTTCAGCTTTTGCTTCCGAAACAGCGGAAGCCTTCGGGCTACCCTTCCGAAACAGCGGAAGCCAATTGCTTACCCCGATCGGCAAAAGGACTCCGAAACGATCCCGGGTGAATTTGCGGAAAATATAAGTTTTGCTTCCGAAACGGCGAAAGCCATTGCCAAAAGCTTTCCGAAACTAGCGGGAGCCGTAGCCAAAAACTTTCCGAAAATCAACGAGACTTTGAAGTTTTGGTTCGCGGAAGCTTTCGCAAAAGTCTTCCGAAAATACTGGGAGCATTCGCTATACCGTTCCGAAAGGGCGGAAGCTTTGGCGTTACCCGTCCGCTACGCGGCAGTCTCTCGCGGAAGGCTTCGAGTTTCCTTTCCGCTTTAAGCCCCGAAACGTCGGAAGCTTTCATCGAATCCTTCCGCAACGGCGGATGCAATTCGCGAACTGGCCCCGCAAGTGACGGTCGCACGGAAACCGAGGCGCTTTGACGTGACCGCTACGCGCGGCGAATTTAAACCCCGTTTTAACCACGCCACCTACCCAGTTAAATGCTCACACGTGCCATCCTTTATAAAATACCGTGGGGGGCTCGACCAATACACCATTGTTTTGAACCGGCCATCGACGTGTGATACCGTGCAAATCGCTCCAGCTCACCTCGCGCCTCCGTGCTCGCAGCCACCTTGCTCAAGCAATCCCCACGGTGCCAGGTAGGATCTTCACCTTGTTTTTCACTACTGAGCTGTCCTTTTGGGGAAAATAGTGGGTTTTAGTGGGATTGTGACGGGCAAAACACCCGTCAAGGGCTATGTTTTGCCCGTCAGGTACAGTGAACGGAGTTTCCGTTTTACAAAATCATTTTAGGCCTTCGTGAAAGCGTTATATTTTATTTTGGTGGGTGTAGGCGGTTAACCATGCCCTGTTTTGTTTTAAACCCCGGGCCGCGCCCCTCGTCGTGGGTTAAGTTGACAAAACCCTATGGGCTTTCCATGTCCCTGACCGTGAACCCTGGGCCCTTTTCCATAAACCCCAGTCCCTACACGCGAAGCCGAAACCCGTAAGCGGTTAAGCCACGAGAGTCAAAACTTGAAGCCGCCCTAGCTCCCCCCGTCAGTTTGTCCCCGGCACCGTTACCTTCGCTCAGACTAAAGCCTCCCGTAGTGGCTCGGCAAGTGGCCGTGTGTGACGATAGCATCCATAGCCGTCACCGAGTCAACCCGCCTCTTCCCCGCCTTCGACCTCTCCAACCGCAGCCATAGCAAAGGACTTCTCCTTCCGCGAGGCGGAACCGGAGGCCGATTGCTTCCGCGAATCACCTATCGGTCCAATAAAACCAATAGCGTCCGCAACATAGCTTATCCCACACTCATCTTTTACGAGCTTCAAATGTTTCGATGTGTGTCTTATAGTTGAAATAATGTTTTACTTCCGAAATACATGCTTCATTGATTTATCTCATTAAAACAATTGTTGCTCTCTGCTGAAACCATACAACCTGTGGCTCAAACTCATGATGAATTGTATATGGATGTTATCAGGGATAATTCAAGATGCCAAAACCCAGTAAGAAGAAGGCGAAGATGACAGAAAAGAAACCTGTCCCTCCTAAGATTGAAACCTCGCTCCAGGACACTAGGTGCGCCACAGGTGTCCCTCCGGAAATCAGATGGGGAGACATCCACAGAATGATCCGGGACCAAGAAATCCCAGATATGCTGCTAGAGGAAGCACCAATCTATCGAAATATCAGAGCCTCAGGCATAACTAAGGCCGCTACCCGCCCTGAGCTGTTCCCCTGCGCTGAAGTAATTGGATGGATACTCCAACATGCCGATGCTGAAGGAAGAGTGATAAATGATAGCGGGAACATGGCTATCGCCTCATTTCAACCCGCATATCTGACGGCAGCCTACAGGTTTCCCCGTGTCCAGCAAGCTCTGACTGATGAATGGTTAAGCCAGATGAACAATGTCGAGATGGCCAAGAAGCTACTAGTGCAAGGGAAACATTTGAGGAAGAAAGGGAGTGAGGAGTATGACGTACAGAATCTAAGAGCTCCTTATAGATTAATCGCCCTGATGCTGTGTAGAATCTTCGGCATGCCCGATGGCACAGTATACAAGATTCAGTGGGTCCCTATCATTCACTATGTGGCATTTCAGGGGACAGTTTTTGACTGGGCCACTATCTTGTCAGATAGTCTGGCCTCAATGATAAGTGCTGCTAAGCCCGGGCTGGCCTCGAAGAAGGCTGAATTCTTCATGTCTTCGTACCTGATAGACTGTATCTTGGCCAAGATAGAGTTCCCCGGATTGGGGTGTACATGGGATAGGACCACAGCCCCGGTCTACATCGCATTCAAGATGTTGTGGGCTCAGAATTACAAGCCCAGCTACAAACTCATCTGTGAGGGTTTCATCATGCCCCTATACGAGAAAATATTCAAGGAAGAACCAAGTTGCCTGTCACAAAACGCTTTGGAAGTCCTCGAGGATTATGGGGACTTCTACTTTTCAGAACAAGGCACCTACTTGAGAATGTTTGGAGGGACTAAGCCCCCATACATATTGCCGCAGTATGCCACAGACTATGTGGTACTCAAGGAAGCAGTGAGACAACTCTTCTTGGACGGGATTGGAGCATTCCTCCACAAGCTACACAAGGCTTCCTTTCCCCCCTTACCTTTCTGCATAGGTACTTACAAGTTTTCAGGGGTGGCCTCTGCCGACGAATTTGTTCAAGAATTGAAGGCCTTCCATTTCGGTGAAGTCATCTTCCACAGGAACGACAGAAAGGGTAAAGTGGCCGAGCATTGCAAGGGGAACTATGCTAACTTCGAATACTCCCACTACCCCAATGCCGAGGAGGAAGCATTCAGAGGCATCAGCAATCTGACTGAGCTACGGATCTGTCACCAAAGTACTGGAGCGAGCTCTAGCTCAACCAAAGCCCAGAAGACTATCCAGCAAAAGGAGAGAGAAGCCAAGGATGCCCGAGCTCAGGAAGAGCTCAGGTTAAGAGAAGAGGCAAGGTTACAAAAGGAAGCCGAGGAAGCAAGGAAGCAACAGGACGCTGAAAATGAGAGACTGCGGAAGGAGGCTGAAGAAGCCCAAAAGCAGAAAGAAGCAGAAATTGAACAAGCTGAAGCAAAGAAGAAGGCGGAGGAAGAATTGAAGGCAAAAGAAGATGCCCAGGTAGGTGGGTCCGGTGCGCAGGACATGGAGATAGACACCTCTCAGGCAGGTGGCTCTAGTACCCAAAGGGAAGGGACAGACCCCGCTCAGGAAGTCCGGACCCCACCTATGGAAGAAGACATAGACATCATAAACCGACCAATCGTACCGTACACTCCATCTGGGAAGCGTACGGTGTCCAAATGGAATGAGTTTGTCTATGACAAGAAAAGAAAAACAATGGTCCTCCAATCAGAAGAAAGGATTAAAAGTCCTTTCCATGACGACATAGTTACCCACCGAGAGGTCGCTGTCATGCAGAACACAGATGCGGATCCCATTGCCATGGCGTCCGCAGTTATAGCGACAGCACAAGCATCATTTGCCAATGTAGGGGTTATAGTCAAAGAAAATATATTGACAAAGAAAAGAGCACGTACCTTGCAACGAAATGTGGCTAATGAGCAAGCCCAGAGAGACCTGATAGTGAATAAATACAATTGCTTGTACGCCGAGCATAAGGAGTTGGCAAATAAGTACAGCTACCTGGAGGAGGAAAAGGACCAGCTAGCACTCCAAATAATGATTGCAGAAGCGGAGAAGAATGGAGCAGAAGAAAAGGCTTCCCAGCTAGAAGCAGACAAGCAGGCATTAACTGAACGTTTAGAGCAAGCGGAAAGCAGAACCTTGGATATGTCCCCCTTCCACGAGCTGTCATGCAATATACTACAGCAAGTGCATGGCTCTCAAGAGCTAATCACTGATGAGGTATGCAAACTCAAGGCCATGACGGTCAGGCTAAAGGAGGTTAATGCGGAAGCCCACAGGCTCAAGGCTAAGAATACCCGTGTCAAAGCAAATGTCATAAGTCAGATGGCATGGAGGGAAGGGAAAGGAGGTTTTCCCCCTCATCTTCCTTTTAAGACAGTGGAAGATTTTAATGAAGATATAGCCTTGTTGGAGTTTGGCCGGAACTGTGCCAATAAGCTGATGGCCAGTGTGCAGAAGACCACAGATAGAATCAACAACCTGTACCAAAAGCTCAAAGGAGTCCATGACAACTGCACACTGACCTTCCCTCAGACCCTCGAAGACTTCCCGGAAAAAGAACAGCGGTTGTCTCAATTGAAAGAAGAGCTAGGCGTCCAGATGGAGTATGTGAAAAGGATTGATGTCTTGGCCATGGATGATCTCCAACATTACATCGGTTCATCCACACTTCACAATCATCTGTTGAAGGAAACATATAAAGTTGCTGAAGCGGAAGTACAAAGCATTAAAATAGAGCTCGGGAAGAATGTAACTTCTCAGAAAATCCTGTTCCCTGCTGCAGCAAACATAATCATAAGGGATACAGGTGTGTGGCATAGCTACATAGAAGAGGAGGTCAGGAAAGCTGCAGCAGCAACAGAAGCATCAGTAGACCCAGCAGCCTCTTCCCCAGCAATGGCAGAAAGTCTGGCCAGTCCCATTCCCTCTTCCCAATCAGGGGCAGCATCAGCAGGGGATTCGAAGACCTCTTCCCAGGCAGCACCAGTGACAATCAATTTGGGCGACCCTTTGCCACCGGAAGCTCACGCACAGGAATGAAGCAAACTGAATTCAGTGAGCCACTCGCTTCAGCCAGACACGTGCCCAGCAGGGAACGCTTTGAGTTTAGCAAATTTCCTGTTATATGTAAGGCGTAAGCTGTGGGACAGCTGTCCCTATTCTTTTTTGTCAAAATATTTTGTAAATGAAGTGACCATTTTTTGGTGATCGATTATATTAGAAATCCCTGTAAATGACAGGTGGGGGATGCTAGGTGTCAGCCCAGAGGGAAAATTTGTAACTATAAATAGAAGCTAGGAAAGGTTAGAAAGGACTTTTGGCAGGGAATGAAAATTTTGGGCAAATGATATGAGCTATCTTGTATCGGGTCTGTAAATAGGATTTTTCTAATAGAAGCCACGGGAGATGGACGTTTTGCTTGGAATGTTGGGTTGCTTTATGTTGGACTATTCTAATGACTGCAATTCTGCAATGTGAGATCATTCTTGACTTCTGAATTATTTCTTTGTATTAATGATTTTGCTCTTATCTATGCATGCATTCTCTCTATTTCATGGACAATGAATGCGTTCCATATTAAATCAGGAGCTACCTGCTGATACTTTTACCATTGCTGTAGATTTTTTCTTCTAGAACGAATGGCTAACTGTTCTTTCTTCAGGATAATTCGTATGGCTCATTGTTCATGCTTTTAATTGCTCCTTGCAGGGATCTTTTAGTTTAATTCCAGATCTGTTTCTTTATCCTTGTTGCTTAGATCAAACCATTTGATTTCTTCGGTTCATAAGCAATAGATGCATTCTGTAAATTTCATTATAGATTTGTTTCCTTATCCTGTAGTTTTCCTCTGTCTTTTTTCTGAGCAATAGATGCGTTCCATTTTGAATGAGAAGCTATCTTCTCAAGATCCTCATCTCGCTGTAGCTTTGACCGTGAGAAATAATAGCTATCTGTTCGTTGCTTATGATATCTGTTACAGCTGATTGCTCTCCCCTTAAGCGTGTTCCCCTGCAGGGATAGGTAGATGTGTTCTTGTTTCTAGATTTAGATCTGTTCCAATTGCATTTAGATTAAGTATAATTTAGGCATGTGCATCTCATATAAAACACATAAAACCCAAAAGAACGGTGGATCGGGCCATAACCGGTAGAATCGGATTTAAAGTCCAAAACCACGGTTGCCGGAACCGCTAACCGGACAGATTCCCTACACCAAACGGGAGACAGTCTAATTGGGACCGTCTCTCGGGGAGAATCCCTTTCTGATTGATGCTACGATATCCGAGGCATCAACAAACTTTATGCACAATGTTTTCTAGTTCAGCTAACATTTTGGGACCCTTCACAATCCGATTCACCGAATCGTCCCAAGTCATAGGGATTTTTCATTTTTTGCTATACAGAACTTTGAATGGGCTCATTCCCACATAAGTTTGGTGACCATTATTGTAGGAAAACTCAGCCAAGTGTAGGTAATTCTTCCACTGCTTTGGGTTATCCATGACATAGAAATGCATCATGTCCTCTACGATTTGATTCACCCTTTCAGTCTTCCCATCAGTTTGCGGATGGTAGGATGTACTAAAACTCACTTTAGTACCCAAACTTGTAAAAAAATCCTTCCAGAAATGTGAAGTGAACTTTGTATCCCTGTCGGATATAATCACCTTGGGAATTCCATGAAGTCGAAAGACTTGCTTCATGAACACCTCTGCAATGTTTATTGCTTTGAGCGTGGATTTGACTTATATAAAGTGAGCTTCTTTAGTCAACTTATCCACTACAACCATGATAGCATCATGTTGTTCGTTGTTTTTAGGAAACCCGGTAGAAAAATCCATGGAAATGGTCTCCCATTTCCATTCCGGTATGGGTATAGGCTGCAACAAACTAGCCAGGTGTTGATGTTCCACTTTCACCCTTTGGCAATCCATGCACTTTGCTATGCACTCAACAATTTCAGGCTTCAATCTGGGACAATAGTGTTGTTTTTTAATAGCTGTTATCATTTTCTGATAACCTGGATGACCAGAAAAATGGTCTTTCGTAAAACTCATCCAGAATTAAATGTTTTAAATCTTCTTGATCTGGTATGTAAAGTATGTTTTTAAATAGTAGCATCCCATCTTCATATATACTATAATCTATTGCTTATTGTCTTGAATTTTCGGCAAGACATTTTTGTTTTAAATTCATATATTTCTGGTCTTTTTCGGCCGTTGTCTAGATGTGCAACCCTAAGTCAAATTGAAAATTGTTAATAGAAGCCATTGTTAACATGTGCATCCACCTAAGTGTGTCATCTATTTTTTTTTCTTTTCCTTTGATATGTTGAATCTGAAACTCAAATTCGCTTATGAATGTCAGCCACCTTTGCTTGGTTTCCATTTAGGTTTGGCTGTTCAAAAAGGTATTTCAGCCCAATGTGGTCAGTTTTAAGGACAAACCCTTTCCCAATAAGGTAATGTCACCACATTCTTAAATCATGAATGGCAACCAGTTCTAAATCATGCATTGCATATTTTACTTCATGCGTCTTTAACTTTATAGTCTCATATCCAATTATAGAACCATCTTGCGTTAATACACCTCCCAAACCATCCTTACGCGCTTCCATGCATACTACAAAGTCACCGTAAGGATCAAGCACTTTTATTATAGGAGCTGAAGTAAGCAACTGTTTTAGCTTTGCGAAACTTGCTTCACATTTGTCTATCCAAAAACACTTGACTTCCTTTCGCTAATGGGAGGTAATAGGATGAGTCATTTTAGAATATCCTTCAATGAATTTCTGATAGTATCCGGCTAATCCCATGAAAGAGTGGACATCGCTTACATTTTGGGGAGTAGGCTAGCTCATTATGGCCTCGATCTTTTCTGGATCCGCTGCAATTCCTTGGGTTGATATGTTGTGGCCCAAATATTGTATTTGTCCTTTGTAAAAATCACATTTAGTTATCTTTGCATAAAGTTGATTTTCTCTTAGAACTTGCAACACTAACCTTTGGTGCTCCTCATGCTCACTTTCATTCTTTGAATAAATGAGTATGTCGTCAATAAATACTACCACAAATTTATCCAAGTATTTGTTGAAAAAATTATTCATTAGGCACATAAATGTGGCTGGTGCATTCATCAAACCGAATGGCATCACCACAAATTCATAATGTCCATAACGGGTACAAAAAGATGTCTTATGCACATCTTCTTCTTTAATTTTGATTTGATGGTAACCCGACCTTACATCAATTTTTTAGAAGACCATAGCACCCCCAACCTGATTGAACAGATCATCAATCCTTGGCAAGGGATACCGATTCTTGATAGTCACTTTATTCAGCTGTCTATAATCAATGCACAGTTGGAATGTGCCATCCTTCTTTCGTACAAAAATCATCAGTGCTCCCCACGGGGACACACTCGAATGGATATAACCTTTTTCCAACAACTCTTGCAGTTGTGCTTTCAGCTCTATCAATTTCGGGGTACTCATCCAATAAGGTGCCTTAGAATTTGGTATTGTACCTGGGGACAGGTCTATGGTAAAATCGAGTTCTCTTTTAGGAGGTAACTTAGGAATCTCCTCAGGAAACAGATCCTCAAATTCAGCCAAAACAGGATGTTTTGTGAAATCTGAAATTTCCTTTTTCTGATTTTCTATCATGTGGAGAACGTATAGTTTGCACCCTTTCTGTGCATTTCTTTTTAGTAGTAGAGCAGAAATTTCCCTTAATTTCACTCCTCTCACTATTCCTTCAATCTTTTCGAATTGTCCCACATCACTTAAAAGTGTAACAGATTTTTGATAGCGTTCTATGACAACCCTATGTTTTTCTAGCCAATCCATACAGATAAGCAAATCGTATGATCCCAATCGAAAAACATTTAAATCTACACTAGTGTAAGATTCGTTAATATTCAAAGGTCACTGATTTACTACTTCAGAAACTTTTATTTTTGTTCCCTTGGCCATTTGAACTAGCCAAGCCTGCATGTATTTATTTTTGTTAATTTTCCAAGACTCACAAATTTTTGGGTCTATGTAACTTTTACATGCACCATAATCAATCAAGATAGACACAGGTGCCCCAGAAATCATACCTTCAACCTCGATTATAGAAGCTTGATGTTTTGCTTGGAGGTTGTTCAACACATCATAGATTTTTGGATTCCTTGCTATATCTTGGACTGTAGAAGCCTATTGGAGATTATGCACTATTTTTTTTTTGTCCTTCTTATGAGGACACTCATACCACATGTGATTTTCTCCATAGCCTTAGCATTTGAGTGGTGGCTTAGATGGTGCGTCTTTTAGTTTTCTGGTACCTTCAGCATTCAACTTCTTTTTGGCTAGAACAATGTTCGATTGTGACTTGCTGCCATCAAATTTGTTGTTGAAAGGTACCCATGTAACCTAATTTCTGAAATGGATGCGCTTATTCCCTTTCCACTTGCTATCAAATTTGGTTTTCTTCTTTTCGTTCCTCCTTTTTGACACTTTAGCTTTATTCGGCCCCTGTTCATAACACAGCCAAGCTTTTCTGAAAGCATCATCCAACATCTTGGGACTGTCGAACTCTATCCAATCCTTATAACCAAATGACAAACAATTCAAAACCCGCTGAATTGTGACTTTTCATCTTGGATGTAAGGAAAATACTTGAGCAATTCAAGAAATTTGTTGATTAATTCCTCCATAGTTTTTTGTCCCAACTTAAGGTCGTAAAATTATTTTACTTTTTTGTCATAGTGCCTTTCTGATAGGTATTTCTGCTTGAAGAATGTCGCAAAAATTTTCCACTATACCTTCTTCTTGTTGATTTCTTAGGTCAGCTTGAGATTGTCCCACCAAGCTGAAGCTTTTCCCTGCATATTGAAAACTTCAATCCTAGCCTTTATGAGGCTAGAATAGTCAAACACACATAAGTATTTCTCCATGTCCCTCATCCATAGTTTAGCTTCTTCTCCAGTTTTAATTTCTCCCTTAAAGTTCAAAGGCTTGATCTTTCTCAATTCAAAGTGTAGATGATTCACTTTTCTTGTTTTCTTTTTCTTCCTAGGAACATACTCTTCAGAGTCTTCGCAATGTGACTCTTCGTCACTAACATCCATATTATAGCTCGTCGAATTTCTTGGTGGTGTGGTCGTAAACTTTGAGTTTCTTTTCGTTACTAACTTTTCTACATGATGTTCCTCCGCTGCTTGGAGGTGACTATTTTCTTTCTCCATCAACTTTTGCAGTAGAATAGCATTTATTTCTCATTGTTATTCAAAGTTTTTAATGTTGTCTTCTTTAATGTTCATCAGTTCATCCTTCAGACTTTTGACCATCTCTAACATCTCACTGGATGTTGTCGCTCCTTGTGAGTAATTTGGATTCCTCTCCTACCTACTGGCCATTTCTCCTTTATGGTTAGATGTTTCAATAGCCAGCCCTCCTTCCCGTTTTGTAGAGTTCATTTCACCTAGTTACCGCTTCAGCCACACTTCTATCTAAAGGTTGTCAACAATTGTTTGTTAGAAGTCATAAACATCAATGTAATTATTCATAAAATTACAAAACAATAAGTTTCAGCAATTTGATAGTTTCATTTCTACATAACACAACATTCATGCAAATGAGCTTTAAGGTCCTAGTATAGTGACCATGCCCTGATACCAATTTGTCAGGTCTCTTCTACTTGTTTTTTTTTTATCAAGGAAACTACTAAATAAACAATGCGGAAATATAAACATTGGCTACCATTACCGCCTAATTAATTAGTTAACTAATTATGTGAGCATAATGCTGCACTAATACTTCTGTCGCTACACACACAAATGTCGTCACTTGACAGACTTGTACCACTGTGATGGTACACTCATACGTGAACAATAGTGTAGGTCCCACTTCATACTCAAGGTCCTAACCACATAAATACTCTATGCTACAACAGCTGCGACACTTGAATTTATAAGCGACAATAATACATTATTGTATTAGAAATTTTAACATGTCAACATGAGACTTAATCAATTTCAATTGAATAATAATTACGACATAAACAAATCAACATAGTCACATGTGATATGCAAGCTAATAACATGTAACTTATGTAGTACTTGTATCCCCATACAACAACATTAACATAATGTCTTTCAATGTAATTATTAGTATTAAAATGTAATAAAGTTCCAACTATATGTCAACATAACATATATAAATAATATGATATACTATATAGTTCTATATATTATATATATACCATATATCCCAAAACAGTACATTATTGAAATGTAAAAGTGTAACAACTATATGTTAATACCAATTATAACATATATGTTAATATAATCTATATACCTGTGATTTAATATATAGGTATATATTATATATATCGCATACCAAGTTGGCATAACATCGAACCAAAGGGTAATACCACCATGCTATAACTTAATACAAGGACGTGATATGATCAAATGATACATATGCATAAGTGTTAGCATAATGTTTATATGGAAAACATTAAAATAATGTATCTAAGGGTTATGAACTTCAATGGTTGCCCGAAGGTCGAACCAAGGTCGTTTCCAAACCATAATGCGTATAAATCAATATCATGGCAACCACTCCCAGCTTTGGTAATGGCGTAAATGATTTCATATGCTATAACATTTTAATGTAATGGTTTGTAAACTCTGCCACTGTTTGTAATATAGGCATGGCCTAAGTTGATGTTGTGACTGTTCTTGACTCAAGCTTTGCCACGCAGACAAAATTCTTATGAACCAACGTTTTGAACCCCGTCAGGTGTCCCCTTCTGGAAGGTAACTCATGTCTCAACAAAAGTGAGGAATGCCACTCAGCAGGGTAAGGCATATGCATGGCCAGCTAGCCCAAGCTGGCTTGCATGCAGTGATACCAACCCAACTTCATGCCATTAATGCTCGACCAGTTACGACTTAATGCCACAACATTTCATACTGTCGATGGCGATCCGGGTTTATCTCTTAGGTGCTGCAAGGGTAAACAGAATTGTTGGTCTGGTTTTGAAGGTTGGGTCAAACTCTTTGTCTTACCATGCAATGAAGGAAAGTATCACAGGGATCTGTGGTCACCACTGGCTTGTCCGGTACCACCAATCTCACCAAAAATCTAGTATAGTTGATTGTATGTTCATCTGGCACTGTGTAGAAGACTTATGGAGCACCTCTGCTCCGAACAGAGGGCTCATGCTCGTCAAACTAGAAAGAAACGTGCTCCTCATTATGGATTCGCACTTACACCGCCGTGCTTCCACTGTGCATGTATAGAGCGGTTAGCACTTGGAAGTTGTGTCCAGTTCGAACCCTAAAGGTGAGCGGTTACAAGGTCATCATTTTTACCACAATGTTTTTACGTTTCACTTCCTATTGCTCCAACTAAAAGTGGTTGCATTGGTTTGTTGTGACAGGAACCAGGGTTCAATAAGGGTATGCTGGGTGCTCCCATAGCGACACCACGACCTCGGAGAAGGAGAAAAAGGTCTCCATACTAGGAAAATAACCCGTCCTTGCCTTTGGTCTCGGGTTAACTACCCAAGCGTTGAGGGGGGTTACTTAAGACTTTGTTCTGGTTGTTGGTTTGCAACATTGAAACATTTGGGTCTTGGCCCATGCTCATAGATGCATGCGACCATGATAGAAAAGAGTGAAGGCTTTCACAGTCTGCAGGTAGTGGCATGCTTTTATTATAACTTGTAATGTATGACGCGAGTATTGTTAATACAAATGCTTGGGTCAACCATGTCTTGGGTCATCGGTTCTCACCCTTGGTTTCGCATTTAGTTTTCCCATACTGGGACTCTGAGCTGTAATTAAATACTAAGCTCTGCAAATATATTTTTGTTTGTAAATAATGAATCTATTGAGATGACTGTAACAACCCTTCATGGTTTCCTTCATAGTAACATTTATTGAATATATTTTGTCCCTATCATTCCAACTTTGGGTTGAAACGATGAACAGTGTTATCGTTTTATATTTTTGAAAATGATGAATGCATTCACTTATTTCAATTTTCAGTTGTTTAAATGATTTCTTTGTTCTGTAAATAAATTTGATATACATTAGCTAAATAGAGCCTAAATGCATAGATTCACAGCTGTTAGGTTTGGCATTTCAACTTGTTATGAAATCGTAACAATAGGATAATACAGTGCATCCAATGCACAGTGCTTAGCTTAGCTAGACACTTCATGTCAACTCAACCACGATCCCTCAGTGCCCGAGCAGAGGGCACGATGCACCCACCTTGCAACTATTTAGAGCGTAGTCACTGTGCTATCGCGTGGTGTTGGGGATCCAAGGGAACTTGGAACAACACGAATGCTCACTTAGAATTGGCTTAACGTCCATAAGACTCATCAGAATAAGTTAGGTCACCCACATAAAACACAGACTCAACAATAAAATACATTGGTGTTTAATGTATGCATGCCGTGGAGGCCACGCCACTGTCCACTAAGTCACAATACTTAGGGTAACCATTCCTTGTAGCAAAATGAATATGCATACAGGGTATAAGTTATGCGAAGTGCTTCCGCACTCTTACTTACCCATAATACGATGCTTTTGGGAATAAGTTAATATACCCAGTACAATATATTTTAATTTTTTATGCAATGAAATGAAATGGGATCCTATCACATTCCATGATCCATATTAGGCATATAATGAGTTGAATAAGTAAAGTTGAATTCCATACTGGAAACACTATAAATATAAGCCGAGTTTTGATATTATTTGAGTCCCACAGAGGATTTAAATAGCATTCAATACTCAAGTTATTAAGACCCATATAAAATGGTCCTGCATTTCTGAGATTTAATTATTATTTGCAAATAATCTCCATACTAAAGTTGTACATGCTATTTACATAACTGCATATGTTCATCAACAAATTCATATACTCTATCACTAAATGAAAACCACTTACAATACGTTTAACATCATTTAATCACTGCGTTTACTCTTATCCATGTAATGATAGAGTAAAAACTTAAATAAAACAAAAGCTAGACATGTAAACCTCATGGTTTACATGTCTGCCTCTTTTAGGCATTAAAATATAGGAACATATGCTTTGTTGAATAATAAGAAATAATGGGCACAAGAAACCTGTTCTATAATACATAACCAACAAAGCATTAGGGTTAAACATAAGCAATGATCATTTATTCATCTTATCACATACTTCTATATCATCATTTATTTTACATGTATAACTGCTTACTCTATACAGACTGGGTAAATCAAACCTAGACTATGAAACTTAAATGTCTCCAACAGATCATGGAACTTCATCATAAGACAGAGACCTGAAGGTCTATCAACGATCTATAAACCAATTTTAGTAAAATCACAGAGTCCTATTCAGATTTGATAAATAATCCATCGTACAGTAGATCTGTTAGGAACCCATGTCAATCGTTCTATTTACTTTTTTAGTATATTGTTGTTGGATGCATATGCTTTATAAGTCAGCCTGTAGTTTTGTTGATCCATAGTTTGTCTTATTGTTGTTGGAAGCATATGCTTTGTAAGTCATCCCGTAGTAATTGTTGATCCATAGTTTGTATTGGCCCATGGTTTGTATTGACACATGGTATTGGTGCCTAGACTTAGTATATAAGTTTGTGTTGAGACCAATGAAGGTACCGTGAAGTTGTTTGTATTGAGCTTGCTCAAAGGAGGTTTCCCCCTCGAAGTGGCCTACGATCAATAAAATCTATTCTGAGTCCTTTTATTTCTGCTATCTTGTATATTTTTATTAATTAATTGTTGCAGGTTCTTCACATCTGGTATCAGAGCACTTTCTTAGGCTCGCTGGGTGAAATTTTTGCCAAATTTCTTTTTGCATCTGTTGCAGCTTCAAATCTGGGAATAATCCCTATCCGCTTAACTGTGGGAAGTACTTGGCAATAAGCCATAAAAATTGTTGTGAGGAGTACCACAGGAACCCCAAAGTAGCTATCCCATTGAGAGGACCTTCCAGCGAAAAGGGGAACAACGCCTACCTGATTGACTAGTTCCCACCCGTGAGGTAAACCAACTCTTGTCGTTTGTGGAAAAGTGGTTATCCATTTTAACTAAGCCATGGAGTGAGGGATATTGCCACAATACGCAAGCCATCAGACAACATTGGTGGCTGAGTGAATCTCCTAAACCGATATGAAGCTAAACATACTTGGGGTCCATATCTATTTTCAGCTGAACTATCGTCGATCACTTCCGCGCCATTGCAGATCCATCTGTTGCTGATCACTTCCACGCCATTGCAGATCCATTATGAAACTCAGTTCAGATCCATTCTAAAAGTCTTTTTAGATCTAGCCGTTTCCGATCCATTTTGAGTCGTTCCAGATTCGTCGTTTCCGATCCATTCTGAAAGCCGTTTCAGATCCATTCTGGAAAAAAAATAGTATAAATTATGTTTCTTCACCATATCTCCCTTGTTTTAACTCTGTTTTCCCTGAAACTTCACTGACACCCCTGTAATCCCATTCTGCATATTTCAGTCCTAAGGGCTATACCAAATTCCACTTTCCAAAGCCATAAATCCCACAATTGTCTATTTTTAGGGTTTTCCATAACTTCTTCAATTTTCACCCACTCGCCTCCAAATTTTGCCACCATGTTCATTCCCTATTTCTGCTTGTTTCTCCCTCTTTGACAACGTTTCTAATTCTTTCATCCCGCTTCTGAAATCCCCATTTTTTTGCTTTCTTATCCATTGGAAAGTGTTCAAAGCCTAGTCAAACCCCAATTACCCCTCCGAGTTTTTTCCAAATCCAAATTTCTCTTTACTAAATAATCTTTTGTTTGTGTTTTTCTATCTGTTCCCCCCCAAAAAAAAAAAAAATCTCCTGGTTATGGTTGTCACCCACATAGGAGCAAAAACCATCGAGGAAGCACTTGCAGCCATCCAAACCAAACTCCAATTTCTAGATGAAAAATTTCTTAGCCTCCATCTTCAACATTCAACCATGAGGAATAAACGACAGCAAGAATCTTCTGCAACCAATGGGTTCTCTTATTCTAGCAATTTCTGTGGTCCGAAGCTTGAATTTCTTTATTTCAATGGTACTGATCCGACTGGATGGATCTATTCTGTTGGAAAGTATTTTAGTCTGCATAATACTTTTGATGTCCAAAAATTTCCACTTGCATCCTTTCATTTGGAACAAGAAGCCTTCAATGGTACTGTTGATACATCAAGGCTCATGATGAGCCAAAATGGATAGATTTTTTCCAACTCCTTTTGCAACAATTCGGTCCTAGTGATTTTGATGACTTCACTGGAGCACTCACTAAACTTCATCAAAGTGGCACTATGAGAGAGTAGCAGACAGAATTTGAGAAACTAGCCAATCACATAGAAGGATTGTCTGATGAATTCTACATGAGTTATTTTATCAATGGTCTTAAGGATGAAATCCGGTCATAGGTTAAGATGTTATGTCCCAACACAATGATGGGAGTCCTAGGGTTGGCTAAGTTTGTACAAGACAAGATTACAGCCCAATAGTGCTCCAAACCCACTTTTGTTCCCTTTCGAAATATGGGTTCTCAACGACCTCCCATCCTGTCAACTCCTCGACCAACTCCTATCAAGCATTTATCTGAAACAGAGATGCAAGGATGCAAAGAAAAAGGGCTTTGTTATAATTGTGATGATAAATTCACTCGGGGACATAGATGTGTTCAACAAAATCTCTATCTCTTGGATACGGATTCTCTGCCTACCTCTACAATTGGTGAAGAAACTCCAGATATAATGGACGATTAGGTCGACATTCAAGAGTCGGCTATTGACCCCCCATATTAGGATGAACAACCAGAGATATCTCTCCATGCTTTATCTGGCGTCACCAGCCCCCAAACAATGCGGGTTAGGGGTTACATCAAGAAACTTCCTCTTATAATACTCATTGATTCTGGTAGCACTCATAACTTCATTGACCCTCGGATCACCAAACTTGCGGATTTTTTTGTCCATCCTTGCTCTAAATTTGAAGTCATGGTTGCCAATAAGGGCACCTTACCTTGCAAGGGGAAGTGTCATAATGTGCGTATCTCTCTGGAAGATTATAACCTGCGCTTTGAAATATTTTCCTTGTCCCTAGGAGGATGTGATATGGTTTTTGGAATTCAATGGTTACGCACACTTGGACCCATATGATGGGATTTTCCTGAACTTTGGATGCAGTTTTCAGTCAATGGAAAACAACCCAAATTTAAGGGCTTACAACAAGGGTCTATCCACATCATCAGTTCACATCGCCTGGAAAAGATCCTTAATAAGAATTCACATGGTGTCATTGCTCAATTCCATTCCATTCAGATGCACCCATCAATGGTCTCCTCTACTTCCTTCGATAGATATGTAGGTGTCCTTGCTAAACCAGTGGGCTTGTCGCCTTCAAGAGACATTTTTGGTAAGAATTTAGCCACATCTACATCTCAGAAGAAAATGATGGCTATTTTGCATGCAATAAAGAAGTGGCAGCCATACCTATTAGGGAATTATTTATCCATCAAGACTGATCTCCAGAGTTTGGAAAATTTCCTCGAACAATGGGTCTCCTCCCCAACACACTTGAAATGGGTTATCCAACTCATGGGTTATGCCTATGCAATCACTTACAAGAAGGGTAAGGACAATATGGTTGAAGATGCTCCTTCTCGCACATTTGATGACCCAGTTTCTCTTACATCTATTTCTCTTCTTGTTCCAAATTGGTTGCAATCTGTTCAATGGGGCTATCTCTTCTATGAACTCCATGCTTCTTCATCAGCAGGGCACTCTGGGTTCCTCAAAATGTATGACCGGGAACAATGTAACTTCCTTTGGCAGGGACTGAAAATGAAAATTGAACAGATGGTGGTTGACTGTGATACTTGCCACGTCAATAAGGGTGAAACGACACTCCTTTTGGGACTGCTCGAACCCTTTCCCATCCCTACACAGATTTGGACAACTATTTCTATGGATTTCCTAGAAGCGTTGCAGTGGTACAATACCAAATCTAAAAGGAAACCATATGAAGTAGTCTATGGGAAGGCACCACCAATTCTTCTTCCATACAGCCTCAACGGCTCCCCAGTTCAGGAAATTGACTCAGCTCTTCGAAACCGCGATCAGATTCTTCTCATTCTACAGGACAGTCTTCACATAGCAAGAATTCAAATGAAACAACAAGCCGATCAACACCATTCTGAGTGCACTTTTAACGTAGTTGATATGGCTCTTCTTCGTCTGCAGCCTTCCAAGCAACCCTATCTGAAACTCACAAGGTTTCAGTGGCACGGAATGCAACCCGAGGATGCTACAGGGGAACCACTCCTTCAAATTCTGCATCAATTTCCACATCTAAAGCTTTGAGGACAAAGGTTTTTCTAAGGGAAAGGGGATGTTAGGAACCCATGTAAACCCTTCTATTTACTTTGTTAGTATATTGTTGTTGGACGCATATGCTTTGTAAGTCGTCTCATAGTATTTGTTGATCCATAGTTTGTATTGTTGTTGTTGGACACATACACTTTGTAAGTCGTCTAGTAGCAATTGTTGATCCATAGTTTGTATTGGACCATGGTTTGTATGGACACATGGTATTGACCCATGGTATTGGCGTCTAGACTTAGTATATAAGTTTGTGTTGAGACCAATGAAGGTACTGTGAAGTTATTTGTATTGAGCTTTCTCAAAGAAGGTTTCCCCCTCGAAGTGGCCTACGATCAATAAAAGTGATTCTTAGTTCTATTATTTCTGCTATCTCGTGTATTTTCATTAAATAATTGTTGTAGGTTCTTCACAATATTAGAGTTATACAACAATAACCCTAACAACTACTCCATAAAACATAACAGATAATTGCAACAAATATGCATATATACTTATCTGAAAATCTGAAGACCAGTGGAGCTAGCACAAACCTTCTAGCCTTTGACCATCAAGTTCACCTTGCTTTCAGGTCACCCCCGAGCTGAGTTCACAGTCTCCTCTGGTTCAGGATTATATTTTATTTACCCTTAACTTTTTTCCCCAAGTTATTTAGTAAATTTCTATGGCAGTAGGAAACCCAACATCCAACTCAACACTCCTCAGCTCCAAGATGCTCTAGGTCCTTTTAAGCCTCGTCCATTAAGAGAATCATCAAAATCACATCCTATTCAGACTAAAATGCAGTGCTCCTACAAGTTTGGGGTAGTTCTCCTACCTTCACACAATCAAGTGGCCAAGCTAATACCCAGTTGTATGATTCCTCTTCATATGGACCAATTTGGTTCTCCCAAATCTGTCCTCATTCATCTCTGGTCATTTGTGTTCTTCCGAGTTCCCATTTCTCTTGGGTGTTGATTGTCATGAGAATGTGAATAATGAATCCTGAGTGTTTTCAATGATTTTCACTTTTTATTCTCTTAGGTGTGAAATATCTCATTTAGTTAATTCTTCTAATTCATTATTCTCTCAAATGTTTTCTTTAGGGTTTGCCATTTTTCTCCAATAATAATTTATTGTTATTATTATTTAATTGTCTTTTTCCCTTCAACCCATAGAGGACTATGACTCCCATCTCATTAATTAATGTGTTGGTCCACATGGTCATTAGAAATCAACTTTTCATATTTCTAATATCAAGTAAGTAAAAATTTAATAATGCTTAGCAAAATATAATAGGGGTTCAAAGTCCAAAATTGGGGTGTTACAATTAAACCATTGAAGAAGTCTTGGAAAGAATTGAATAAGCCTAGGAAATATTGAAGACAAAAATTACAAGTTGGACCTAAAGGTAAAATGAAATGCAAACACAAAAAGTACAAGTCAACCCCAAGAGAAAAATTAGAGTGACTTGAAGTGTATAAATAAGTAGTTAACATTTCATTTTTTTCATAACAAATGCAACATATCTTCCTAGCTTCTCTTGTGTGCACTTTTCGAGGAGGTCTATCAAAAGGTACAAGAAAAAATTCTTGTGGATCTTATCTCTTGTACATGCTAGGGATTCTTCATGAAAGAGGATGAACTTGATGGCTAGGGTTTCCTCATTAAAGAGGACAAACTTGATGGCTAGGGTTTCCTCATGAAGGAGGACGAGCTTCTCTATTTGCTAAGGTTTCAAATTCATGTTAATGATGTACTTGTAATGTGCTTACACTAATTTCTTCTAGGAAAAGTTGATGGGTTTTCTCCCAAGGTCTAGTTTCCCAAGATAAAAAATTTGTGTCTAGTGTGCATGGTTAGTCCTCTACTCTCTTTTGTTTCCAATGCAATTTAAAGTTTAAATTTTCAGTGTGTAATTATTCAATGATAATAGTGGGATGAAATTACTATTTGAAATCATTAGGAAGTAATTATAAGATTTGAAAATTATATTTCTTTGGATATAAGAAAATTCAACATGGGATTGGACCAAGGTTGAGACAGCCATTACATATTTTCGGTTTCATATTTTTAAGAAGCAGCTTGTACATATTTTACATCTCATGAAAATCATATGGATCATGTACAATCGTATGGTACAAAAATCGGTACAAATCGATTTTTTCGAAGATATTTACATTTTAGGTGAGTTCCAACATTTAGAAAATTTTGAGTTTTTGGATCCATAGATTCTGTATAGATATACAAAAGTTTGTACAGTCCATACAGTCATACAAAATCTGTATTGACGATAGAACAAGAAAAAAAATTTTGCAAAAAGAAAATCTAGAATTTTTTTGTGGGACATTAAATATGAAGTTTTGTACTTCAGACGAGGAGTTTGTCTGGTGATTTAATGAGGAATCCAGATTTGGAACACTATTCAAGGGATGATTTGAAGGACTATTTAAGGGTATATTTTGTGACAACAAAGGAAATTTTTATGGATAGATATGAACATTGTTCATGTGTAGACCCGTGGTACTGTTTCTTGGTATATTTGAGGCACATCCTAAATTTTTTCACAAACTAATCCATCAGCATATTTGAGGCCTATTTGAAGAATTCCTTTTGAATATTTATAGTTTTATTTGCGAAAAGGACACTTGTGGAATTGTGAAGGAATACTTGTTACATTTCTAGGACAGAATGAGGAAGAACCTGCTCTCTATTTTAGCATTGGAGGATAGATGCTACAGATTTGCATTTGAGGATGGTTAGGTTCTTGTATGTCCTAGGGGATCGAAAATAGAATCAGTAGGAGTGATTGGTGTTTGACAGGGAGCTATGTACAAGTTATCGAGATTTCCATCCCAAGCATTGGTACATGACCTTATAAGTTTATGTGAGTTATGGAAACAAATATTTGCTCACCTTCATTACAAGAACTTTCCAACATTGAAGAGGATGGCTACAAATATTCCAGATATCCGGGTAGAGAATGAGGATATTTGCAGGGGTTATGCAGTTGGAAATAACTCCAAGGGTTCTTTTTTCAGAGCAGTGATAGTAGGTCCAAGGGAATCTTGGATCACATGAATTTATATGTATGTGGACTAATGACCGTATCATCTTTCGGTGGCTTCTTTTACTATGTAGAATTCATTGATTATTTCTCGAGGAAGACATGGATCTACTTCATGAAGACCGAGGATGAATTATTCAACAAGTTCCAATAGTACAAAGCTCAAACAGAGAACTTGACAAAGAAGAAGATCAAGGTTTTGATGTAAAATAATGGAGAAGAGTATACTTCCATGGGCACTAGTGATTTTTGCAAGGAGGCAGTAATCAAGAGGAAGTCGGTAGTAAGATAAGTATATAATGCTTTAAGAAATGAGTTTTATTCACTTAAATTGAATTCATATTTTGTTGATGAATACTATAACTATTTGACTGGTACTAGTTAACGCTTGTGGAAAAATTTTGTCATGTATTGTAGGATTGGTCCATTGTGGAATATCTCAAGACGATGATCCATGATTAGGATATACCCATTTTCTTATGGGAAAAGGAATACAGTACAACATTTTATGTTAGAACATGAGTCCTCAGTAGATATTAGGGGACAAGATTCCTAAGGAGGCATTCATAGCAGTGAATCCATAGGTCAATCATTTCAGGATCTTTCGTTGTCCAATTTACATCCACGTGCCCAAGGAGAAGAGGATGAAGTTAGAACCTTATGATAAGAAGGGTAATTTTGGGGTATATAGTGAGACTTCCAAGGCCTACAAGATCTACATTCCATGACAATGTTAGTGTTAGCACCTAATTTTTACAGCAAGGACAGATGGTGGAAAAAAGGGATGTCTCAAAATTTCCTGATGAAAAGTAGCAATTTCCTTTGTTTTCCATACCTAGGTGCTAAAGGCATAAGAGTAATGGAGGTGGGGTTGTTAAATATGCTAGGAAAGGGAAAATAATGGGGAAGAAAGCATTAAAATGTGACCAAAATCGCCCAAAAAAGGAGCCTAATTCTATAGCCAGAATAAAATAATATAAAGGGTAACCACTATGCCGGATTCCAGCATTGGATGGGACCTAGAGGGAGATCAATGGTCCTCATTCATGGTCGCATGGACAAGGCACGCTGGGAATAGTCATAAGGGCGGTTGCGATGAGGAATTCCATCGGATAGATAGCAGCTGGAGGAGGCGTTGCACGATGAAACTGGTGGTAAGTGATACCATTTCAATAGCATGCGAGACCGCCAAGGCATAGAGATAGGTGGTTGTCCACGTGGACAGCGAAGACAGGCCGAGGTAGGCCATGTAGATAAAGGGTATGGGTCCCATAGTGGCAAGTGCAATGTGACAAAATAAATGGTGTAGATTGTTTCGGGAGGATCGACGGCCCCTAGTGATCGTCGTGTCGGGAAGTTGCACACCGGATAGATAGAAAGGCGGTCACGATGGGAAGATCCATTTTCCAGGTGTCACTGCCGGACACGGTCGCAAAGGGGATAAGAAGTAAAGAAAAACCATTTTAGGGGAATGCGATCCCGCTTGTCAAGGTACGATGTTTCATGCCGGACGGTGGAGATTGTTAAATTTTCAGAATTTACTTCAATCTGATCTAGGATCTTAACTGAGAGAACAACATGTACAGCATATCTACAGCATATCAATCATGGAGACAATAATGCAAGCACACAAGAGACACAAAGATTTACTTGGGGAAAACCATAAAGGTGAAAAACCCCAATAACTTCCTCAGAGATAGATAGAGCAATGATACAACCAACCAATAGAGATATCCATAACCTAGCAGCAATCCTCCTCCTCCATAAGTGCGCCTCTCCTCCTTGAGAGCATGTGTGAGAAGTGAGTGAGTAAATAGAGTGCCTCCCGCACTCTATTTATACTTGACTTGACTTGCCTTTTTACCTAACTCATGTCGGCTCGAACTTAACCACATAACATAATGCTGAGTGGGCCGACCCCCAATAGGGTGGTCTAATAACCCTTTGACCCACATGGCCGACCCCCAATAGGGTGGTCTAATAACCCTTTGACCCACATGACTTATACAGGGCCGACCCCAAACAAGGTGGTCTAATAACCCATCAAGTATAAGTTACGACACTTACAATATAAATGACGACACTTCCTTATAGAGGAATAATACCATCTCTATAGGAATACATTATACATATATGTGAAATACATTCCGAAGTTACATATACATCAACACTCCCTCTTAACTAGGAAGGTATTTCTCAGCACAGTTCTTCTAGCACAAGTCATCTTCTCTGGATCATCGTCACTGGATATTCGTCACTGAGTCATCATCATCGTCACTGCTGCTGCTATCTCAATCAATCTCTGAATCTACTCGTCATAGGAAGTTCTACAGAGCCAGTCCTTTTTCATACTGGATGTAGGCCCACCACCTGCAGGTCTTCGTCATCACTGGCCATACTGTGGAATCCTCAGGACTTGTTACGTGCGTCACAAAACCTCGAAAGAGCATCCCAGGATGTTACGGGTACACAACTCCGACCTGTAGGATCTCCCAGGGCGCTATTACATGTGACCCCACCACAAAACCTCGCAAGAGCATCTCAGGATGTTACGGGTACACAACTCCGACCTGAAATCTCCCAGGGCACAAATTACATGTGGTCCACCACAAAACCTCGCAAGAGCATCTCAGGATGTTACGGGTACACAACTCCGACCTGAAATCTCCCAGGGCAACGAATTACATGTGGTCATGGCAAAACCTCGCAAGAGCATCCCAGGACTGATTACGGGCACACAGCCCAACCTATCGGATCTCCCAGGGAAACGAATTACATGCCATAGGACAAAACCTCGCAAGAGCATCTGCCAGATATCCCAGGGCGCTATTATATGCCATAGGCAAAACCTCGAAAGACTATCTGCAGATCTCCCAGGGCAACGAATTACATGTCCTCCCAGAGCAAAACCTCGAAAGAGCATTTTCCAAATGTCCCAGGGCACCGAATTACATGCCATAGGAAAAACCTCGAAAGACCATCTGCAAATCTCCCAGGGCAACGAATTACATGCTCATCTGCACAACCTGATCCACGACCATAGAGTATCAACCTGATACTCACCATACATCATCCTGATGTATCCATGATCATCCTGATCATCATCACTGCAACGTTCTGCTGCATGTCATCTGGAGCAACATCCTGAAGCTCGTCATCTATGATCATCCTGATCATCACTGCAACATCCTGCTGCATGATCCACCTGATCATCAATGCATCTACCTGATGCATACCAAGTATCATACATGATCCTCCTGATCATCAATGTATCCACCTGATACAAATACATGATACATATCATCATACATGATCCTCCTGATCATCAATGCATCTACCTGATGCATACCAAGTATCATACATGATCCTCCTGATCATCAATGTATCCACCTGATACAAATACATGATACATATCATCATACATGATCCTCCTGATCATCAATGCATCTACCTGATGCATACCAAGTATCTACCTGATACATATCATCATACATGATCCTCCTGATCATCAATGTATCCACCTGATACAAATACAAATACATGATACATATCACCATACATGATCCACCTGATCATACAATGTATCCACCTGATACATATACAGATACATTGTCCAAGCATCCAACATGATGCATACATACATACATAAAATGATCCAACTGATCATATCCAAGCAGAAACCAGAACATCATCCTGATGCTCATCATCCAGCGCTTACATCCACAGCCATGTGAAGGATCCTCCTTCCAACATGCTTGGAATGGCTTCAGCAAATGTGTCCATCACTTCTTCCTCGAAGTATCCTTGATCTGAAGCACGCCAAGCCTCTCTCTGAAGTACTCGAACTTCACCCTGGCTAGTGGCTTCATCAGCACATCTGCAATCTGCTCGTCCGTCGCAACATACAGGAGCTTCACAGCTCCTCTCTGCACCATATCCCTGATATAGTGATATTTGATCTCTATGTGTTTCGACCTGTCATGAAACACTGGGTTCTCGGACAGCTTCACACAACTCTGGTTATCACAGAAGATACCAGTAGCCTCCAACGGGAGATCAAATAACTCAGACAGTAGCTTCCGTAGCCATACTGCCTCACAACTAGCTGAACAGGCTGCAACATACTCTGCCTCAGCTGTACTCAGTGCTACGCAGGACTGCTTCCTGCTAAACCAAGAGATCACACCTGATCCCATACTGAAGCAGCACCCAGATGTGCTCTTCCTATCTGCAGCACTGCCAGCCCAATCTGAATCAACATAACCTTCCAGGTTAAACTTTTGATTCACCTCATACCTGAGCCCATAATCCACTGTACCCTTCAGGTACCTCAGAACATGTTTTACAGTAACCAGGTGAACACTTCTCGGATCCGTCAGGAACTGGCTCAATGTGTTCACAGCAAAGCAAATGTCTGGTCTCGTGTTCGTCAGGTACATCAAGGACCCAATCATCTGACGATACATAGAGACATCAACTGACTCAAATGAAGCATCACATAGAAGCTTCAGATTCGATGCCATAGGTGTGGCCATGGCCTTGCAATCCATCATCCCGAACCTCTTTGGGATCTCTACTGCATACTTCCCTTGTCCAAGGAAGATTCTATCTGCACTTTTCCACACCTCCATGCCAAAAACAAATAGTGCATCATCCCCAAGTTCTTCATCTCGAACTCGGTAGTAAGCTTCCGCTGCGTGTCGGCAATCAATCTATCTTCACCATACCAAGTTCTGGGAGCTTGCTTCAAGCCATACAAGGCTTTCTTCAATCTGCATACATATGACTCCCTGTCAGGTCTTGGGACTGCATCCCAAACATCTTCTTCATGATCTACGGATCATGGCATTCCATTTCTTCATCCCAGATCCTGGGAACTTCAATATCTTCAATAGATATCTTTCTTGCTGGAACAAATGTTGTAGTCCTTTTGTAGGAGATGGCATATGACCTTTCCTACACAACAAGTTAAATTGCATGATTAGAAAACATCTTATAGTTTTCAGAACAAATTCTTACACATAAAGAAATATGCCATACAGTCATGCAATTATCTTAGCCAATGCTTCAATACAACATTTATCCATATCCCGTAACTTTCTAGATGCCTTCCAATCTCTACCAGAACATTGTTAAGAGTGTGCACAACTCCCAACATGTCAGCAAAGAGGTTTCATTCTAGATAAGTAGCAATGGAATGTTGTACAGTGCCATAGGCTACTTACCCATGCATATTAGTAGTATACTGTTCATCAATGCAATTATTCTAATATGCATAATACACAACCTAATTCTAGGAACATCAGTATATACATTATTGAACAGTATTATTTAAGAAATGACAATTCAAATACTTATCTTTGTTTGTTCGTTGGGTGGACTCCCTCTGAGTCTTTGCTTCCTTGCAGGAGCTGCTGGAGTCCTAATCTGAGGTAGCTTCTTCTACACCTTTCTGTTGTGAAATGTAGAGAGATGATCAACTCCCTCTGAATATCTACATCCTTGCAGAAACTACTGAAGTGTGCTCCTTTGCTTTCTTGCAGGAACAACTAGAGTGTGCTCCTTTGCTTTCTGGCAGGAGCAACTGGAGTGTGCTCCCTCTTGATCTTTGCTTCCTGAATGACCTGTTCTTGAACTCATATTCATCCTTGGTCCCTATGCATGCTTATTAGTATCATGAATGTGTTATCCTTGTGATCTCATATAAAATCATACATTCATTAGTATACTATTAAAACACAATAATCTCAAGCATGTATAGTCATGATCATTTCAAACAGAAATAATAAGCATGAGCATTCAAGGATTCTTATGGTTAGTCAAATCATAAGAAACATAACATGTCTAAACCTGTAATTACTCAAGCCTATGACTCTTCAGGTTAGTTGAATCATCAATCAAGAGAAGAGATATAATATGCATAAGACCTATGACTATTCAAACCTATGGTTTCATGATTCTTCTGGTTAGTCAAATCAATCAATATAAGAGACATATTATTTTACTTATATTCCTATTTGACCATAGGACTTTTCTGGTTAGTCATATCATTAAACAAAGTAAAAAGCATAATATGCCTAAACCCATGATTACTAACTTCAATGAATAATCATAATCAATCATGCCAAGTATACTTATATAAAGGATCTTATCACAAGATGAGATTGTAACTTGATATAGGAAAAACATACTTGGATTAGCATGCTAGCTAGTTATGTCTTAACATACTCACATGATGTCTTCTTGTTCTTCTTCAATGACTTGTGCTAGTAACCTGTATATCTCATAGGTTAGCCATTATAAAACCAAGTTATACATACCTCGTAAATGGATCTTCTATTAGATCCATGATAATGGATGAATCTTTGTCCTCATGTTATCATGATCATATGTTCTTGGACCAGAACATGATTTGTCTTTCTTGGTGTACCTTTCATGTTAGTAGACAGCATAAATCTCATACAACACCATAATGCATTAGTACAATCATAAGTGTCAACACCCTAACCAATGAATATCTTCTATCATGCATTCATAATTTTGTTAAGGTGATACGACAAATCTAAAATCAAAATTGTACTAACCATAATAACATGAAGACAAACATACCATAAATATCGAAACATACCTCAATGAGTCATACCTGTTAAGGTCGCTTGTAATCTTCTTATGTAAGGCCTTGGCCTCATCTCCCTCTGAAACAGGAACTTCTTTACTCATGCATATGATCAATCCATCTTCTTCTAGGATTAACCCAATTCACTTGATTTGCAAGAACTGGACCTGGAGCTGGATATGGGTTTGTCAGAGAAACCCCAAAAATTTAAGCTTTGAATTTCAAACTTTCGAAAGGATAGAAATATGCGCCTTGATGAGCTGATCAAACTGGTATATTCAGAATTTGAAAACTGCAAAGTTTCACTCCTCAATTTTGCCTTTGAAAGTTCTGGATTCACTAGACGTGATCCTGAACTGGGGTTTGATGAAGCCCACTCTTCTGCCCAATCAAAATGTTTGATCCAAAGCTAGAAGCTTCTATTTTTCTGAGGAGCTTCCAGCCGTGGTCACAGATTTCAAAAATTCCCATTTTTACAGAAGCCCTAATTTTTCACTTTTCTGATCAAAGTCTCGAACTAGGGTTTGATCAAGCCCGGCCTTCTGCCCAACCAAAAATTCTGATCTTGGTCTCTAAATTTCTATTTTGATGAGTAGCATCCAGCCGTGGTCTCCGATTACAAAAATTCCAACTTTCTCCAAAGCCCTAAATTTCGGAAGCCATGAATGAAGGTACCAAAAAATAATTATGTTTTGACAGAAATATGTACCTGATTGTTTCTGGTGTAACTATGAAATTTTTGATCCACAGGGTCTGAAAAAGTTTCCTGAGATAGCCTGACCTGTTATCTTTCCATCCTGATAGGTCTGACCTCAATTGGATTCTCTGAGAGAGAGATATGCCAAATGTCGCAACGTGACCTGTTTTGGGATAAAACAGGAGAGCGAACTTGTACGGAGTGCCACGTGTCAGTGTTTTAACTTCAGCCTCTGAAAAAGTTTTCTGAGATAGCTCGGCCTGTTACCTTTCCATCCTGACAGGTCTGACCTCAATTGGACTTTCTGAGAGAGATTTATGCCAAATGTCGCAATGTGACCTGTTTATGGGATAATACAGGAGAGCAAACTTGTACGGCGTGCCACGTGTCACTGGTTCGACTTCGGCCTCTGAAAAAGTTTTCTGAGATAGTGCAGACTGTGTACTACCTGTAACTTTTTACGAAATTTCATTTGGAGCTTCCTAGCCCAAGATATGATCTTTTTCCCAAGGTCACCTGATTTTGACTCAGATCTGGAAGAGGCAGAAACCCTATATTGTACAGATCATAAATCACAAAGTACAACGAATTAGAGGTTTTCCTTTGGACACAAGATACCTGGAGATCTTAGCTTCGTCCTGTAACAATTTCAGATCCGAAATCTTCGCCAAACCGGATTTATAGCGAAAGTGCTACGATGACTGGTTTTTGCTATATCAAGCCCTAGCATCGTAAGTGCAACAAGTGTCATACATGCCATATCATGCCTTCTTTCAGGCTAGCTCTGATACCATGTTGAATTTTCAGAATTTACTTCAATCTGATCTAGGATCTTAACTGAGAGAACAACATGTACAGCATATCTACAGCATATCAATCATGGAGACAATAATGCAAGCACACAAGAGACACAAAGATTTACTTGGGGAAAACCATAAAGGTGAAAAACCCCAATAACTTCCTCAGAGATAGATAGAGCAATGATACAACCAACCAATAGAGATATCCATAACCTAGCAGCAATCCTCCTCCTCCATAAGTGCGCCTCTCCTCCTTGAGAGCATGTGTGAGAAGTGAGTGAGTAAATAGAGTGCCTCCCGCACTCTATTTATACTTGACTTGACTTGCCTTTTTACCTAACTCATGTCGGCTCGAACTTAACCACATAACATAATGCTGAGTGGGCCGACCCCCAATAGGGTGGTCTAATAACCCTTTGACCCACATGGCCGACCCCCAATAGGGTGGTCTAATAACCCTTTGACCCACATGACTTATACAGGGCCGACCCCAAACAAGGTGGTCTAATAACCCATCAAGTATAAGTTACGACACTTACAATATAAATGACGACACTTCCTTATAGAGGAATAATACCATCTCTATAGGAATACAATATACATATATGTGAAATACATTCCGAAGTTACATATACATCAACAGAGATTAAGATACATGGAATGATCCAACCGCTAGAAGATGGGAGTTGTCAAATCAACAGTTAAAATGGGGACTAGATCTGACGGAGGAGATCGGCACGTGAAAGATCAAAGACTGGGTTTGATATGCATCTAACAAATAAGCCCAGAAGATAAGTAAACAAGTTGTATATATATATAGATGTCAAGAGGTAAAGTTGACATTTTTATTTTCCCAGGCTCCGTTTGGGCCAGGGGTTTTTGGTCACAAGAAGGTTGAAGAAGGAAATGTATTTTGTCGCTAGGAAGGCCAACGAGGAGCTAGTCTCCGACAAGATTCAGGGTCAGAGGTTGTTCTGTGAAATAGGAATTTCATCCTATTGCAGAAATTCAACTTCTTAGCACTAAATTAGATGAAGTCTGGAGGTCCTACAGACGTAGCCGGACGCAGAAGGTTCCAATGGTCCTGTATTTCGTTTGTCCTAGGCCAGACAAGTTTGTTTTGTATTTGTCTCTCAAAGACCCAGATATTTGAGTTTGGAAGTCTCCCCAAATATGTCGGTCGTCACCTTGTTTCGTCAAAGTCTGCCTGAAAGTCGGAAGGCCTCCTTAACCACTCGTTTTGGACTCGGCCTCAACATTGAGGATAGCTCCCCTGCCCTATTGATCGTTCAATGTAAATGTTGGTCCTCCCGAAGTGGAATGTGGGTCAATACCAAGCCTCAATTCAAGAGAGTTTCTGACCAAAGGTATCCACCCACAATGACAGGTTTCTTCGGTACTAGTGACTTTGGGCCTCGGCCCTAGAAGGCAGAAGAGGATTGAAGCAAGTAAGCAGGGGAGACATCCCTCCTAGGCATACGGGTGCGAAGGGGAAATTCTCAAAGAACTATAAACATACTAATGAAGGACTCGCAAGTTAGTGGAGGCAGCCAGCCAAGAGAGCATCTCCAGAATTCGAATTTGGTTTTTCTGTTTGGTGGCCTGCTGGGGTAGTTTCCATGCTACTATTTGTCTCCTTTTATGAGTCAAGTGCCTTTCAGTAAAAATGTTGGTAAATGTGAAGGGACCCGAGCAGTAGGTGATAAATGTGCAGGCAAAAGGAAAACTGCTTGTGCAGACTCTTAGGTGGCCTGAGAAGCCGCGAGGGTGATGTGACCTGCATCATTTGACGTACGGAGGGGAAATGAAGTGAATTTTTGTGATGTAGGAAATACTAGGTAGATAGGTGGCTTAAAGGAATCTCTAGGGCCACCAACATGATTATTGATGCAATGGAGGCCACCTCAGCACCGTCATCTGCTTCGTCGTCTATCTGGAGATCTTCACCAAGCCTGTTTCAAGTCAGCTCGAACTTTGGGCATCATTGTTACTTGATTAAGAGGTCCAATCAGGTTATCATGGTGATTATGGCCACACATAGTTGTTTTCATCATCATAGCAGCTATGGATATGGTATTTTCGTCTGTTGTGCGAGATCGTTGTATAGAGAGGATGGTACACCTGGTAGCTTGGGGCATCTTTCAGTTCGAATTGGGTCATGGAGAAGGTGCAGGAAGCCGGAGTGGTTTTCATGCCAGAGCAGGCATGGTCCAAGGTGGAGGAAAAAACCTGTTCCTCCACCTCCAATGATATTTGACCATCTAGAATCTAGCTCTGCTAGTGAGGAGGAAGAACCTGAAGGACGACAGGTGCACAAGAGAATTCAGCGTCAAATTAAAGAGGAGATTCCTAGAGAGGAGGGAAATGTCTAGCAAGACAAGGATATTTTCCATGACCTCATGCTCCCCACTGGGAGGGTGACACCTCCCCTTCCTGCAGAAGAATCGCACACCGACAGCTCTCTGAAGATAGAGGACTTCTTTGATTCGCAAGGCCGATTGAAGACTTCAGAGTAAGGTGGCACCCTATTCATAATATTTTGTTTCACATCTTAATCAACCTGTTTGGAACATGACACATATGTAATATTCCGAATTTGGGGTTGTCAAGGTGGCAGCGTAATTTTGTTTGTTTCTAAGGACTAATTCAAGGCCAAGAGCCTATATAAAAGCATTGTAATAGAATAATTAGGGGTTGGAAAATCAAGTGGTTGAGGCTTTGGGGGAGCTTTGCACTGTTCTGAAACATTTTTTCTTCAATGAAATTGCAGTGACTGAAGTTAGTTTTAATGGCAGAGATTCTTGTGTCATTCTCCTTATAGTCTATTTCTTCTCTTTTCCCATGTGAATTTGTGTTTCCCTCATAGTAAATCCATTTTTGTAAATCACTTATTCATGTTTGGTTCAGTGTAGTGTTTGAATGGAATTCATAGAGATTATGCTCCATTCAAATCTTACAAAGCATTTCACAATTATTATCTGCTAAAGTTGGTGTAGAATTCATCATTGTATGCTCTACATCAATGGACTGTTTCTATTTTCTTCCTTACCATCAAATTAAAAAGCTCATCGATTGTAAATGGGTGGCTACCTTGCCTCTGTTTTGACATTCCTAGCTACATCATTGTATTTGATTTATGTTTTCTATGTTGACTCCATCATCCATGTCTTCCTTGTGATTTTCTTTCCAAACCATTTAAATGATCTATCCTAACAGAAGTCTCACCTTCTATGTATGTTATTGATTGAAAATATTGAGTGAGGAATGCTGGTGTACGTTTTCATTGTTGATGCCTTTGATTATTTCCAGTATTTCATAGTTTTGTAGAGAGAGCCCTCTCTAACTATGCTGGGTCAGTAGCATTAGTCTAAATTTGGTTAGTGGTTACCCCAACTTGCCCTCTCCCGCAACCTAGAGGGTACGATTTGGGTGTTAACACTTAGATTGAGGTTAGTCGGGATGTTACTTTTGATGAGGAGGTAGCCTCTAGGAGGTTTAGATGGACTCATATGGATATTTATAGTGAGGATCATGAGGCTCTAAAGGATGAGGGTACAAATCCCTCTAGTCCAGTTGTTCATCCTTCATACTATCAAGAGGATTAAGTAGAGCCAACAAAGCCAATGGATCTACTTAGAGATGTTGCATTGATCAAGAAGAGGCCATTATGGCTTCATAATACTTTGCAAGATACATACAGGCATGCAGCTCCTAGTGGCACTTTCAGGGAGAGAAAACAACCTCATAGGTTTGCAAGTTATATGGAATTGGTGAGTGACATCATTGATTCTAAGCCTTCTAGTTATGAGGAGGTAGAAGGCCAACAGGTTTGGAAGGATTCTTTGATGAAATAGTATGAGTCCATCATGAAGAATGATGTCTCGGAGATAGTTATGAGACAAGAGTGGAAATCAGTGGTGACTTCCAAGTGGATCTATAAGATGAATCATGTAGTCAAAATTAGCATCAGGGATGACACATTATATAGGCTATGGAGTTAGCCAATTTGTAGGCTAAGAGATAGTCATGGATGGTATTTAGTTTTCTTGAGGAAGTAGGAGGCTCATCTAAATAGAAACACTTGGTGGGAGATGACACAGATAGATACATAGGGATCAAAAGTGTGGAAGGAAACATGTTTCTTCAATGTAGGATACTCAATTGTAGAGGAAGTTGGGTGTCCAAATGTAGGGAGAGCAAGATACCCAAGTGCAGAGGGAGAAGAGTGCTCCAGTATAGAGGGATTAATTTCATCATAGTTTGTTGATAATGGAGGAGGTGTCTTAGTCAAGATTACCTCCCTCACCAAGAGGAAGATGGCTTTGGAGTTCGAGATGAAGGATCTTGGATTGATTCCTTATTTCTTTAGATTAGAGGCATGGAAGAGATGAGGTGAGATCTTCCTTAGTCAAGGAAGGTACAAAGTTGAGATCTTCAGTAGATTTGGTATGATGTACTGCAAGTCCACAACTACACTTATGGAGATAAATCTAAAGAAGTTGAGTGATTCTGCTTCAAATTTGAGTTTGGTGGATCCCACTATGTATAGGCAGTTGATTGATCCTTGATGTACCTACTTAATTACAAAGAACATATTTTCTTTGCGATGAGTAACTTAACCTAGTTTATGGTTGAGGTGAGGCGTGTACATTGGTTTGTGGTAAATCATGTCTTGGGGTGACTACATGGTATAGCGAAATATGGTTTGAGATATGTCTCAAGTGGTGAAGTGGGGCTGCAACAATATATAGATTCTGATTGGGAAGGGATTGCAATGGATAGAAAGAGTACCCTAGGGTGTTGCTTCAGCTTGGGATCAGCTATGATATCATGGTTTAGTAGGAAGTAGAATTATGTAGCACTCAGTACAACAGAATTGGACTATATCGTAGCCAATGTCGCAAGTGACGAAGCAGTGTGGATTTGGAAGATTCTTATAGGACTATTTGGTTATAATATCAAATATAACTTCATCCAACACATGGTGCAGAAGAGAGCAATGCATCTTCAAGTAAATATCCATAGATGAGTAACATCGGTAGACATTCTCCTAGAATGGTCATGCTAATTTGACCAAGGGATGAAGAATACATTCAGACATGGGGCCATGCTTATTTGGCTAGAGGTGAATGGCTCGGGCATATCATTTCTCTAGTTTTCCATGTTGATATGGATATGAGTGAAATATTCGAGATTCAAAATGTCTCCCTCATTGAGAAAGAGTGTTGATGTTTCTCTAGTTTGCAACATCGGGAGAACATTCTCCCATATTGCTCATGCTAATTTGACCAAGGGGGATTTATACATTCACCCTTCGAGCCTAATTCATATGGATATAGGTGAATTTCCTAGGTAGAGGCACTCATCGCATTATCCTTATTCATATGGCTTGGGGATATTGGCCCTAGGGTGCTCTCACATTTCCTACTTTAGGACGGAGTGATCTATTTTATATATGAGGATTGAATGGTTTACAAGTCTAGTCTAATGTTGAATTAAAATAGACTCTAAGAAGTGTCCTAAGGATTCTTATTGGGTCTATTAAACATTAGATATCTATATTAATATATGTGCATGTGAGGAGAATAATAACATCAAGAAGGCTCATGGACAAATTTTCTAGTAAAGAAGAAATAACCAAGAATACAAGTCAAGATCATTGAACCATTGAAGAAGTTCCATAAAGAATTGAAGAAGCTCAGGAAATATTGAAGAGAAAATGTACAAGTTGGAACTAAAGGTAGAATTAAAAGTGAAAAAAAAGGTAAAATTATGCCCCAAGAGAAATATTAGGGTGACTTGAAGTGTATGAATAAGCAACTAACATTTATTTTTTTCATAACAAAAACAATATCTCTTCTCAGCTTCTCGTGTGGACACTTTTAAAGGAGGTCTAGAATAAGGTACAAGAAAAAATTCTTGTGGTTCTTATCTCTTCTATATGTTATGGTTTTCTCATGATATAGTATGAACTTGATGGCTAGTGTTTCCTTGTGAAAGAGGACAAACTTGATGGCTATGGTTTCCTCATGAAAGAGTATGAAATTCTCTATCTAATAGGGTTTCATATTCATGTTAATGATGTACTTGTAATTTTCTTGGATTGATTTCTTCTAAGAAAATTTGATGGGTTTTCTCCCAAGGTTGGTTTTCCCAGGGTAAAATTAGTGTGTCTACTATGCATGGCTATTCTTCTATTATGTTTTGTTTCTGCTACAATTTAATGTTGAAATTTTTAGTGTGTAATTATTGAATGATAAAAATGGGATGAAATTACCATTTGAAATCAATAGGAAGTAATTATCAGATCTGAAAAATTGTATTTCTTCTACTATAAGACAATTCAACATACCAAACAACATGCAAGAAGTTGATAGGACATACACCATCCCGACTAGTATATGGTTAGGAGGTAGTTATTCCCATGGAGTTCACAGTGTTGAGCATGCACATAGTTGTGCTAATAGTGCTCATGGATTCTAGAGTAGTCAAGAAAATATTGTCATATTTAATTGGATTGGAGGAAGACCGCTTCGTCGCACAATTTAACCAGCAAGTTCATAAAGCATGTGAAAAGGCATGGCATGACAGACACATTATACAGAAGAAGTTCCAGCTAGGAGATCTAATTTTTCTCTTTGACAGTAAGTTTTTGAAGCACCCATGATGTAAGTTTCAAATACATTGATTGGGTCCACAAGTAATATAATCTCTAAAAAACACAATTGTTGTTCAGTTAAGAAAATTTAATGGGGAATTCATGGAAGATTTTGTTAATGGAAGCTAACCAAAGCTGTATAGGGACAACCATCCTTCCGTGCAATAGTTTTAGGAAGTAAGGATGAAAGAACAAATAGAATGAGGATGGTAAGAGACAAAATAACATGCTGTTGAGATCAAGAAAAAATAACGATGTCGCAAAAGTAAAGAGATTTTTTAAGACTAATTAGAAGGTGCACAGAAAGGAAGGCTAAATCATGCATAAAGGAATCCATAATGAAGATCTATGTAGAATAAAGCAAACAAAATAAAGAGAAAGCATAATAATGAAACATGTGATATCAGATATGTGGTGTAATAAATGAAAACATAGGTGGCGAGATTTCGACAAACTAGCAAATTTGAGGAAAATCTAGACCAAATCAAAATATGCATTCACAAAATCAGGGAATTGAATGTAGATTATGGGATGAAGAGCAAGGAAATAGTCTACATTAGGCTATAAAAGAAGATGAGGGGTGATGAGAAAAGGCCATAGTCCCTTGAGTATTCAAATCTAAGTTGAATTGAGAACCGAATGTAGACATACCATTGTTATACATAGTTGAGTTGTCGAGCAAAGTTGTAGAGATAAATGGAACCACCAAAGGAGGAGTCTTTGTATCAACAAAGAAATTGCGCACTAAGAAAAAGTCAGTTCTAGTACAGGTAGAATCCATAGAAGCGGAAGCATCAGGAATAATCTAGGCAAGATTTCCAAGAGCAGATGTGCCACTGAGGAATCCAATAATGAATCCAGTCAACCTACCCAACGTGTCGATGTATGACCTGGTGACATCTATAATCCCATTGAGGTCCTGGCTAAGGGAAGTATGTTGGGTGAAGTAGCACATATGTGGTATGAAAACCGCGACATTACAGACAAAATTAAGTTTCCATAGCAGCATGGGAGAAGTATATGTGAACCAAAACTAGCCCAAACTCACCCATAGTGTTGGTTGTGCCTTAGTAATGGGAAATAGGATTACAGCACATAGGAATACTAAATCTGTTGGACATTCCACACTTTGGAAGAAGTCCAAAAATTAACGACTATTTATATTTTCTATTGAGTTTCATACATGGAGTATTCTTATGGTTGTATAGGATAGTGTCCATCGAAAATCAAGTTATCTCCTATATCACGAGACTGGCAATAGTGGGGGAGTACCCAACACCATTATTCGGAGATAAGAAACAAGAAAAAGCACCGGAAAAAATAATGAAGGAAAAGTATGATACACATAGAGGATAGCCTAAGTTGAACGTCACTAGTATCAATGGAAATTCAGTAAGGTTTGCGATGCAAGTTTTGGATTGCAAAATACTGAGGAAATGTTGCAAAGACCATCTACTAGTAGAAGTGATAGTAGCAGTAGAAAAGTGTGCAGTAGTCATACAAATGAACTCGGTGACATTCTTGGTGAATGTATTCTTAACCGACAGCAAGGATGTGTAGGAAAAAGGTATGGAGTTTCACTATGCTTGGTTGTTAATTTGATTGCAATGGTTTCATGGAGGGAGCCGGAAGAAACCTAATTCATTGATGATGAGTAGAAATTGTGTGTGGTAGCAAGCTATGTTAGCTTATGGTATACTAGGAACAAGAATAATGAATGAGACAATAATATCATATTTTTTGTTTACAAGGAGGTAATCTGACAGAGCATTGAGAGCACACCATGCATCTATCCATAGGTGATCGATGCATATAAGGGAATTGTGTGACTTACGGAAATGATCCATCACATGTACATTCAATCCAATAAGTACCTAAATGCATAATGGTTACCAATGCACTTTAGACTGAGATAGTAGGATGTCAGTGTCATTGTGAATGACTATGACACAGAGTGCATAGTTTTAGTACCAGGATCAACTAGACAGAGACGCAATAAACACAACAATGAGAGAAGCAAGAATATGAATAAGAACAAGAACAACAAGGTTAAGAAGAAGAGGAACAACAAGGAGAATAATGAAATGGTTTAGGAGGAACCAGACACGAAAAAATAACAACACATGGGAGAAAAGAGAAAGGAGCATGATAAGGTAGGATTGTTGTCATAGTGTAAGATGAGGAAGGAAATAAAGGACCAAGATGTACAAGAACTGACCGAATATGACTTGGAGAAAATTGGAGACCAGGTCAAGGAAGTGACAGAAGAATTAGTGTAGGAAGAGGCACAAAAATAGGAAGAGATGCACACAAGAATGCAACAGTAGATAACATCACTGCACCAAATTTTGGAAGCAACAAGAATAACACCCAAATGTACAAAATCATAGCATAAAACAATCTCAATGGAAACAACAGATGCATGAAAGATGGAATCACAACCATCATCAGTATCAACAACGTGAAAAAGCTTGAAGATATCAACAAGAGCCTTAGAGTTCCCTTCAGCGGAGATGCAGGAGCATGCTTATGAAATAACTTCTATTGACTTGGTGTTGTCACAGTTACCCATAGACGTGCTACATAGTTTGCATACAAGTGTAACATGTGAGATCCAGTTGCACATAGAGTCGAATTCTATGAAGTGGATTAAAGTGACGACATACAAATATGCGCTACAAGAGGAATACAACAAGCTCTACCAAGAAAAATAATAGGTTATGCGGAAAAATGAAAGATTGCACCAGGAATTTGAGAGGGCTTACAACATCATCCCTGAGCTACAATTGGAATTCGACATCCTTGTAGAAGAGAGGTGACAAATATTAGTGAATCTGTTCATTGTTTTCACTTGAATATCGTTGATCTAGAAGTGCACACCTTATCGAGCACCCAACCAGAATAAACAGAAAAAAGGGAGAAGATAACCATGACAATAGTTGCAAGTATTAAGATTTTGGATGAAGAATGTGACACACTATATGAAGAATGTACACAAACTTGGACCCAGTTGATCAAGAATGTCGAGTTAAAGGAAGTGGAGCATAAGCTGGAGTCTGCACATGAGAAGTCACGGAAGATTAAGGAGAATATGTGCACTTTGCCACTAGCAAAGAGAATGGCGAGAATGATGGAAAATAGGTAGCGTTTCTTGGAAATGAATCAGTTGAAAGTTGAGAAGCAAAACATTCCATGCAAGCTGGAGCCGCTGTAGGAGGAATCTTTCAAAGTGATAGAACAACTTGTTCCTATAGAAGGAGTATTCAAACAAGAAATACAAGAAAGTGTGGACCAACTAAAGGAACCAATCACCATGCAGATAGCAAAGGGATTGCAAAGCAGGAAACCCAGGCCAATCAGAAGGTTTCAACTTCAAAGGAACTTCTACAAAATTTCGTTGAAATGGTGAAAGGGTAGCATAAGACTTAAGTGTCTTGGGACGACCCATAGGTGAGTGTTGGGTTACTCTTGGGGCTGGATTTTCGACCAATTTTGGGAACTACACATAGGAAGTAAACCGTGCAACAAGTCAGCTAAGGGAAAAGTACACGCAAAAGGGAAAATATAATCAAAAGTTGTTAGGAATGCTTTTTGCACCTTTGACTCGTTAAGCCCCATTTCAATTCTATAAATATGCAATGGGTTTTGGGGATAGAGGGAATGCTTAGAGAAAGAATGTGCATGGGAGTAGGTAAGGATTGGGTATCTCTGCAATAGAGGTTTGATGTAAGAGCGCAGTGTGCCTATTTTGTAAGGAACTATTTTGGATGATAATAAAGAACTGAGTTTGTTGTAGATGAAATGGATATGTGTTGTGATATGATTAATGTTCTATTTATTGTATATTTATGATACACTCTATTTTATATATATATGGTTTGTTATTTTGAGTAAATTATTTGTTGTCATGAATTATCTATTTATGCGCAAATGCTATGATGGTTAAATAGAATGATTATGCTATATTGTATTTATTTCTACACACATGTTGTGATGGTTAAGTAATATGTTTGGTAAAACTTCCTCCTTTCCCTTCATCACTACTGAAACATGGTTTATGTAGTCTCCATAAATGCCTTCTGTGATACTTCATCCGCTTACAAGTGATGTCAAAATGGTCGGGATGTAAGGGTTTTGTTGGTAAATTAATGTTGAAACATGGGTCTTCCCACTGTGCGCCATCAACACCAACAGGGGGAAGGAGGGAGAGTGCTAGTGACATAGAGAGAGAGAGAGAGAGAGAGAGAGATGGGGAGGGGAGGGGAGGGAGGAAATGGATGTTCACCATGTGTATTTTAAAACATATGTGGGGTATTACACATATGTCTTTTATAATGTATATGTGTTATTTCGAATTAAAATTTTGAGCGGGAGAATGTACTTTTTGCTAGTTTGGAGATAGGTTTGGCCTAACAAACTTGTTGGCTATGATAACAAAAAATAGGGTAGTAAGCTTTTATCTCGATCTTTTCATGGTGGTCGACTTCAGTGATGATTTTGGCTATGCATAACATACTAATTGTTTATGAAACTAAAGATATTTATAAAATGAATTCTATAGATTTCAAATTTTTAATTTCCTTGGCATTTTTTTTCATTATTGATTGATTTTTCAAATAACACATGTCATGATTCCAAAATATAGTGCTCCATTCCTTCTATTATAACTTTTGACTCACTTCATTGTTTCCCCAAAAAATTATAACATGTATTACTAGAGAGATCCCTACAATTTGATATAAAAAAAAATCATCAATTTTATTAGGTTACGGCCCTAAAATGCCCCACACACACAAGGTATTTGTTTTAAGGATGTTTAACAATTTATAAAAAAAAATAAAAAATATCATTATTTTTTTTAGGGGGAAATAGTGTTGCACTACTATATGATGTCCTTTACAAGTCTACAAGATTATGTAGAATAATATTGTAAATTGGTTCATAAAGTATTCCACACACTGTCATAAAATTTTAAAAATCCATGTTTAGAAATTTTTTTTTTTTTTTTACCCAATAAACAAATTTCCCAATTGTAAAAATGATATACTATGAAATATTATTCAACTTCCTATATATTGTCCTTTTACTTCATGATAAAATTAATTATGTAGATACCTTAAATTGTCTCATGTCTTATGAAGTTAGAAGTTCCACATGTTTTCAAGTTTAAAGTGGAAATTAAACTCTCTTCACATAATCTCATGTTTGTAAATTAAATTAATGTTATAATACTTTTGTCCTTGTATCACAATTAATAATTTTCTATTGTTTATCCTACAACCTAGCCAAATCAAGGGGTTTTACTAACCATTTTAATAAAACCCCTAAGATGGATTAATGATTCCAATTTAGATTTAGATCATCTTATTTTACTCCATAGATTGCTTTTAGTTAAGTTGTAACTTCATGTCACTATGTTTACATATTTCATGATAGTTGGTGAATCCCATTGAATGATAATATTGTCTACATATACTATGATTATATCTACATTATCCAATGTGAGTGTTCCCAAGTTTAGTTTTTGGGATCAAAAGTATTCAAAAGAAGTTTCGGTAGAAATTCTTAATTGTTCATGAATTATAACTTGATTTATCTGGTCTATTGCATCTAATTTTGTGTTCCTAGTAATTAAATCACGTAGTGGATAGCAAGCATAAAACATATCTCCTTTCTTCCATGAGCATGTGTAGTGTTTCTCATTGAACTTAGATTCGTAACTTAGCAGTTCATATATTTCCATTTCATTTGTTGGTTTGGTCAATTCGCATTGTTTAACTAGAGCGAGAAAGGCAAGAAAGGCAGAGATAGGTAGGTGGGAAAATAAGATTTTTCACTCACTTTTTACAATTTTTTTTTTACTAATAAATTATTAATCAATGTTTTCAAAATTATCATAAATAACTTTTATATTAATTGTGTATTATATTAGTATAGATCCATTTTAACTTTGGTTGTATTAAGGACTGATAGGGATCAAATTTTGCTCCTTGTTATATTATCAACTAAAAAATACATTTAATAACCATCCAATAACCAATTATTCCAATTTGGATCTTACAAATATGCCAAAGTTGCATTAATTAATTATGAAGTAAAATAGATATTCACCCAAAACTAATATCTAACCACCACTATTCCAATTTGGAATCATGTTGTAAATGCTAACACATAAATACTATAAATATGCAAAATAATATTTTACCCAAATTTAATGGTGGAAGTGCCAACTGTTACATGTCCGTTCTAAAGTATAACATATCAATCCTACAAATAGGCAAAAATTGCATTCCTTAATTCCAAGTGCCAACTATTTCATGTTGTAAATTATATCATATAAATCCTACAAATACACAAAAGCTGCATTCATTAATTAATTGTGAAGTAAAATGCTTTCAATTTACCCTTGTTGGTTAATTTGCAACTATCATAAAACTAATATTTTACTTATTGTTCTATTATCAACTTAATAATACATATTCCAATTTGGGATCCTAAACAAGAACACATAAACCCTACAAATATGCAAAAATTGAGTTTGATTATGAAGTAAAATAGTTATTCTTGTAATTATTTAAGAAAAAACAATTTAAAATTAGGAATGCCTAAATGGAAATTGAAATTGAAATTCAATGTATATTTATATAAATGTATTTTAGAATGTAAGTTGCAAACAAGGATAAAAAAATATCTCTCATCTCTAGTATGCTCATTGCCTTGCACTCACATACAATCTTGGCCAATCATAAATTGGTAGTAAAGTGAAATATCTCCCATATCTCATTTTTAATTAAATTATGGTTTGTCATTTCCAAAATTCACCACATTTAGGAAATTATTAAACCTAAGAAAAACTCAAAAATTCAAATATTGTCTTTATCCAATTCCTTAAATCATTTTGAAGATGAGAAGTCTAAAATACTATATGTGTCATACCATTAATCAAATCCACTTGTTTATGAAAATATATAATGTAATCATCTAATCAACTTAATTCCTCCACTAGTTTGAGGTCACACAATAATTTATATTCTTGGTATTGTGGGCACAAGCATATGACTATCTGCCCTATTATTTTTTCTTATATGAAATATAGTTATTTTCTTAGGGAGCATAAATTTATTTTCATATCAAGTAAAAAAAATAAAACAAAGCTTAACACCCTCTGGATTCATGTGTTAAAGTATGATTGTTTATACTAGACTAAATAAAGCACTACGACCTTTCATTATTAGAATTTCGATCCTTTCTTTACACTTCTGAAAATTAACTTAATAGACAAAATTTAACATTTGTACATTAATAGCATTGGTTAAGTGCATCTCCAATTAAAACAACAAGAAGTGTTAGGCTATTGGAACATGCCCCAATTCCATTAACTATCACTAACTCTTTTTCAATTTCATTAGACTAGTCTCGAATTCATGTTCTCATCCATTGAGTACATATTGAAGTCCCTAGTATAACATGATAAAACAAATTAATTATTTTATTATATTTTTTTAAAATAAAATATATTAACATTAATCCTTATAAAAATAAACACAATCATCATTGTTATAATTATATTTATTTAATTTTCAAAAGTCAATTTCTTTGTATCTATCATTTTAATAAAATTATATAATGACTTTCAATATAAAGTTACCCAACCTAATTGATACATGACAGCACTGGATAATTCTAAAAAAACTATATGCTTTCATTTAATAACTAAGAAATATAAACACTAAAGTCATAAATAGTCTTAAAACAAAATATCAAGAAAATTATAGTCTTAAAATATAATGAAAAATAAAATTTGAGAACGTAGCCTTGTTTTAGAAAAGTCTTCAAACTAATGCAAACAACAATAAATGGAAATAACAGTAAAACAAAACTCAGGTTGCTTCAGAGTAAAAAGGCACGCAACCCCGAGTACAAAGCCTGAAGCGTTCAGTGGACTCAAACAAATCACGATGCATAAAAAACAAGGGCAGAGGTCATTACTGGAATCTCAGACGAACGAACCAACCCAACCCAGAATTGAGTGTTCTGATGCTTTCATCGCTCCACATTCTGAAATTGTGCAGTGCCAGCGATATCCCGATGTGATGTGGGAGTGTGAAGATTTTGCAGGAATGGATTTGTTATTGGCATCTGAATAAATCGAGGTGCGTTTACAGATTGGTAGTCAAACGCAGGTATAACCGCAGCCCGGGGTATGTAATATGGTACACCTGTAGAGAGCTCAACCAGGTATAAAAGTTCAGTGCTTTTTTGGCCTTCACTTTCAGGCACATGTTGATCCAGCACTACAGAGACAGCCCTGTTGGAACCCGTCCCATCCATTTGTGGATCAACACTCTTGATTTCATGTAAGCAGGTTTTGGGCAGAGAGGTAGTAGCAGCAGAGGTCTCTGTTTGTTTGAGACGTTTTGGATGATTTCCGGTGGGACTACCTGATTCTCCACAGATCTTATCGACGTCATAATTATTGATATCGAAATTTGTCACAGTGTTGCGCCCTCTGTATTTAATGGCGGCATTATCATAAGCTGCAGCTGCCTCTTCCTCTGTATCTGTCAAAACGAATACCCACAATGCTCATTTCCTCGAACATTTCCATATTACTATCCAAAATCAGGATATATTCTACCCCACTAATAGATTAACAAATATCAAACACTTACCAAAACTCCCCAGATAAATGTCTCGGTTGTCAGCAACTCTGCCTATCCGCGCTTGCCATTTCCCTCCTTTTTGTCTTCGGATACGATACAAGCATCAATATAATTATTAGATATTACTTTCACATCACTGTGAAATCTTTAAAACACATTTCAGTTATAATTTCGTATGAAAGCTTGCAGTCACAAGTAAAGTAGTGGGTGAATCCGCAATCGACTCAACTAAATCCAAAATCTGATATAATATGTAAAGACCTATGCCCATGATTATTAATTATACGATTGATAGTTTTCTAAAATACCTGGTAACTCCACGGTACTTCGAGACGCCTGTGGAGAATGCGGTGCTTGTTCTGTAACAAGACATGACGAAAACATAGAAATCTTAAACTATGTACAGTTCAATTATGCATTGCAAATTTTATTAAAGTTCAATGAAGTAATGCTGTCATTACCTTCTTATCTGTCCCACTACTTCTTCCTTAGTCATACCTTCCATTGCTTTGATCTCGTTTTCATAATCGGTCACCTGTAAAGAAAATCTATATTAACTTTGGCTGCAACGGAGGCTATTCTATACTAATATTCAAACCGATTATTTTTTTGGAGCATGCTCGCTCTCCATCGGGATTTATGGCCTTCGATTGCAAACTCCAAAATTTTAATTGAGTACAATGAAATGCAAGAAATCATACATGAAAATTTGTTTTGGCAGATGAACCCCAATATTTCAGCGCTGCAAGATCATAAGATCTAGCTGCCTTTTCTGCTGAATCATATCCACCTGAAACAGTAAATAAAATCATGATTATGGAGTTTAATTAACATTGTGCTGGTTAATTTTTGGTAACTCATTCTATATTAGGTTAAGGTATGGGTCTAGTTAGCAGGTAGCAGGTTGATCAGGTTCAATTCTTTTTAGGGGTGAGCTAGTTGGCATGAGACACCCAAAATAGGATCCTTGTTGAATTTAACCTTCTGTGAATTTGACAACTTAGATACCCCTAATCATGGTTTCTTAGACCACTTCCACAATCAAAAAATTCTAGTAAAAAATATATATATATTATAATCATAGCTTAAAAAAAAAAAAAATTAAGAAGAAAGAATATTACTCACCCAAATAGACTGTGAAATTGGACGCCATATGATAAAGCGGAAACGGTACATGTGCAAAAGACATATGCTAAAATTTAGAAGTATTTAAAAAAAATCACAAATGTAGCGGTATTATAGATCAGAGACAGCGTGTGATAACTGGCACTCAAATTGCTTCATGTTGGTCATCTAAATTTTTTTGGGGAGGCACAGTTCTATTGCTTCTCATTATTTTTTTGAAATTTCGATGATCTGGGTCTTAAAATGGACCAAAATTCCTAGGAGCACAGTTTCATGACATAGTTCACCAGTAAATAGAGTGAAATTACAATTACCAGATTTTTATAACCAGATCTAAAAAACAAATCACCCAAAAAACAAGACTATTTGAGTGCCAGTTATCCCATGCCATGAGAGACTAACTTCTCTAAAGAGAAAGGAATATACTATCAAAGTAAACATAACTTCTGTAAAGTGAAAGCGTGAAAGGAAGTCAAAATATCCAAGTACAAATATTTGGCAGGATAGGTTTAACAATAAAATTGACACGAACTTTGTCTGCCATTTCTTTTTGCATCCGGATTTCTCCAGCTACCGTCCCATAGATGGGCTTCGAATCTATGAGTACTTTTATGTCTGCAACAATGGCCATTAAAACACCATAAAACATTAACATGGCTAACACAAAACTAACAAACCCGACATAGCTTGAATATTTATAAATATAACACAAAATCTAACAAACACGACATGGCTTGAATATTTAGAAATATCTTACTCTGTGACCCCGCGAAACCTAAAGGTCGGATGAGACTGGGTATCACTCTCCAGTAGAGCTAGATTTGGAGGTTCTGAGCGGTCGGCAGTCCTCTTCCTACAGTTTACAGAACTCATTGTCACAGAGAATAAAACTGGACCACCCGAGGAAGCACTTGCGGACAGACTAAAGACGTTCGAAAACAACCACAACGCAGCCCCACTGATAGCAGATTCAAAATATGAAACTAAGAAATCTTTGCTCTTGGTATCGGCTAAAGAAGACTTTCACCAAGTTATAAAGATGATTTTTAGGGTTATGGGAAGTGGTATTTATATTCCACTAGGATGTACTTGGGTTGAGTGGGGGCGGAAGTTTGTTTTTGTTTTGCGCGAATTGCGGAATAGTTGGTCCTGTCGGTTTCAAATTTTTGAGCCACCTAAGTGTGGGTCTCCATCATTGCTAGAAATTTGGGCGTTGAAGTTGGTTGTCCATGCTCGGATTACCTCTATTTTACCTCCCTTAGATTTTTTTAATAATAGATGATTCAAGTTATGAGGCTCATGGTAATGGGTAATGATTATTTTTTCTAAAATAAAATTATTATTATTATTTATAATGCTTTTGTTATTTCCAAGTTATATAAAATATATATAATGCTAACTCATGGTAATATAGTCGGAATTTTGAAATTTGAAATATTCATTTAATTTTATATTTATTAAAAACTGAAATAAAAATTTTAAAAATAAATAAAAAATTTACACTAATATATTGGGAAATTTGAAATTTAGAATATTTATTTAATTTTATATTTATTAAAAAATGAAATAATGTTTTTAAATTAATTATAGTTAGTTTGTGGAAAATTTCCTAACAGATTCATCATCAGTTTAGATATAATAAAATATTATTAATTCTTTTTATTTCATATTTATATATATAAATGGTGTGAATTCTATTATGATACATATTCTTAATCAAATTGTATATGTTTTAATATTTCATAGAGTTTAGGCTTGTCACATGTAGATGGAGTAAATTTGAAGTTGTGCATGCACTTGTCACCGTTTGTGCCCTGAACGCATCACCCCTTGTAGATGGCCTTCTTGGATGACCCTAAGCTCTATCCAACATGACCTCCTCATGTCATCGCAATCCCTTCCCTCTACAAAACTCCATGCCTCTGCCCTAGATTTATTTAGATTCATCGTCCATTGTGGCAATCTCTCTATTCATAGACCTAGGCACTTGATATGCCTTGTCTAACTTTTGCGGATTTGGTTCTACCATCTAATGCTTTATCTCTACCTCATGTCTTATAGCATTCTCGGTGTGGTTAGAAGATGTCACCGCCATTTGAAAAAGACCAAGAGATCGCATCTATCACTTAGACCATCGTGGGGATCATACCATTACAACTTTAAACTAATCCTCTAATGGAAAAAATAGACTATTTAAATATTACCGCATTGAAGGTGACCAAAATGAGGTGATTTTGTACATAGTATGTTAGAACAATATTCCCATCATATACATGCCATGGACCTTCATGTTGTTCTACCTAGTATTATTTGGCCATCTAGTGCCTAGTCTAGTGTATTGGACCATAATTTGTCCACATTTGACCACTTAGACTAGTAATATATCCATGAAGCCTTGCTTGTCCACTTATCCACTCATTTCCACCATTTTAGGAGTCAATGCGCCCCACTATCTTACATTTATGTGGGAGTTATTGTATTTCCCTGTTTTGGGGAGATGAAGTGCACCCTCTTAATTATTTGGTCAACTTATGCATTAATGGCCACTACTTAGCCAACTACTTGACCCATGCACCCTCATAATGGTACCTTTCACACTATTTTGACTAGCCTAACCTCCCCATGGTCAGGATCTATGTTCATTGAACCTCATTATGCCCCAATCTATGAGTTACACTTGGTCTCATGTCATTGATGGGTGAATTGGTCCAATATAAGCCTCATTATTGTGAGCTACTCAACTTGCCACTAAGCCTCTTGATTTTGTCTCTTGAGACAATTTATATATTGTACTCATGTTGATGAATAATATCAAAGTGGAATTATTCCCACTAGAGTGATTTTCCTCTAGTGTTCTATTCAATATGTCTTCTATATTCTTGTTATCTCTTTGTGTAAATAATTATAAGTGAGATTGTCTTTTCTATATAGATCTAGGTTGGATTGTCACATGTATTAGAACCTAGTGTTGTGATTGTTGTGCAATCTAAATTCTCACATAGACAATCGTCATTTTAGCATCATAATGGTGAGAGAAGCACCAACCATGACTATCCCAATAACTCCATATGAAATAGACCAAATAGAATGTTTCTAGAGAAATGGGTTAATTTGTTAATTTAATGGCCCTCGCTAAACTCTAAGGTCTATTGTGAGAGATTCCATATTCCTAGAAGCCCAATATCAATGAAGAATCTTCTATTTATCCCTATGGAAAATCCTTTATAAGACCTTCATTTTATCTTAGAATTGTAATGTCATAGTTTGTAAGAGATAATTTATATGAAAAAATTCTAGCCATGAAGGTTGAATTATAATGACCCCATGTTTTAACAAGGAGATATGCACTAGAAATATCCATAGTGTGGAGGTTAATAGCAAGGCTTGGCTAGTAAGTTCTCATGCCAACTAGTAATGTGCTACAATTATGGTTTGCCTATTATATTTGACACAATATGCTTATGTTTAAGTAAAATCGTGTATAAAAACAAATAACATAACTATGAAAAATGTATGTTTAAGGGAAATCTTTTTCCCAAAACTTGGTCATACTAAACCACTCAGTTTAGTTAACCATTTCTTGTCCATATGCCATTCAAAATTGGTCATCTATCATTACCTTTACAACTTTAAATTATAGGGTCTTCACCTTGTTAACCAATATCTTATCACGTCCATTCATAAAGGGGTTTTTTAAATTGTGAAAAATAAGGTCAATATATTGTAGGTATTGGTGGGGAGGGGAGTAGGGTAGGGGGGATTTATAGGCATTGGGGGTGTATAAAAAGGGGTATCTAGTAAAAATAGGGAATATCTCGTAAAAATAGGGTTTTCTTTAATTGTAAACATGTATTGGGAGGGGGCTCAACAAAAGGATTTTAGTCGATGATTATGAGTATCTAGTGAAATTAGGGGTATTGTTTAATATCCCATGAAGGAAGGAACTATGGCATAGTTTTAATGACTAAAGACCCCCAAGGTCCTTTCCTGTAATTCAATATTTACCTACAATTTATAATGTCATCATGTCGCCATCTCAGATGTTCATTGTAGATTCAAAAATATATAGTACACAACAAGGTTGTTGAAAATTAAATGTTTGTATCCCCTCTTCATTGCAATGATGGGAGTCTTGGCATTCCTAAACTTGATATCCACCTCTAAATATTCCCATGACTATTTTATTTAGTACATTATCATCACCAACTATTGCTTCATTAGTAATGATGTGCTCTTCCTTCACCTTGATCACGACTTACCCACCTTAGCTTTAGACATTGATTGACGCATTATCAATCCTACTTCTTGGTACATATAGATTAAATGAATCATTGTTGTGTCTCCCATGCAACCCTCTCACGTTGTCTTCAATATGGAAGAATGAGTTAGTGTATTCATATGTTATGGATTCAATGAATGGGACATTGTGTTTGTTGTCATAGGAGAGATCACTATAGATTGTGTGGGATACATGTGGGACTAGGTACATTTAACTGAAAAATCACGTATCACGATGAGCTTGATCAAAAGCATACATGGAGGAGGCGGCGAAGAGGTTTATATAAGCTTTAGTTTAAAAGGGAAAATTTCAACTTGAAATGATAAAAAGTGAATTGGTGAATTTAGAGACCTACATAATTTGATTATTTTCTATTGGATACAAGGAAATTTTTTACGAGGGGTTTGTGTACCAAGGTACACTCTTCCTACAAAGGTTACGTCAAATATCTGAATTATCCCCTTTATAAAATTTTGAGAATCAATGTTGTCAATTTTACGAATGATACCAATATGAACATCACAAGAGGGCAGGTGCACGAAGTTGGTTGCCGCGAAAGTGGCAATAGGGTAAAATAAAATGAACGCACGTAGGAGCGTTCTCGCACTAATACGAGCGCGTGCACATTTTTTCTCTGAGCACTCTCGAACCCCCAATGGAGATGCCATGTCTCATAAAAGTGCATGCATGGATTTGGCGTGCACATGCATTTGACATGCACATGCTCGTGTTAATATTGTTTATAAAACACAGTGGAGGGTCTATTTTGCATAGACCACATTGCGCATTGAATATGGAGAAGAGTGTTGAGAGAAGGATTTGGAACCCCTTGATTCAATCTCCACCACCGATGGATTGGAATTTCAGGTAATTTGCAAGCAATGTGTATTTTTTTAGTTTTTTTAGCTTTTTTTGTTTTTTAAATTTTATAATTTGTTAAAAAAATATACAAAATTCTAAACCAACCCTTTTTATTTCACTAAAGTGCTGCACCATTGACTAAAATGAATCCAGAATACAATCGAAAAATCCCCCAAGACAATCAAAACATGAACCCTGAAGCACCAACCATTGACATGGAAATTCAAGCTAGATTGAGATCTCTTCAAATCCTTTGCAATGAATTGCAAAACACTAGAGAGCCCTCCTGATTTTCACTTTCTACTTCGTTAGAAGCAACCATATCCTCTATTGGAAATTCCCAAGGTCAATTAACCAATATCTCCAACTACAGGGATAGAATGTGTGAGTATTATAGGACTAGAATAAGTAAATATCAAGTTAGAGACTTGGGGAGTACCAAACAACAATTCATGCAATTATTTATTAACCCAACCGCTGTAAAACATCCACCAATCACAAAGAAATACATTTTCATGGATTGGTGCATCCACCAACCATTCAGAGACCATTGGATGGATATATGGTTTATGGTGTTTGAAAAACCTCCTTGCAATAATAGGGAGGTGCCTATGTATTTTCTCAAATATATATATGTAGCGTTTGGGATAGGGTACCATGTAAACTACTTTCACATTGGTGAATTTGAGGGGGTGGGTCATGGATTTGCACATAATAGAGAGAATTCCAGGCACAACCCATTGTTAGGTCCTTGTCCTACAAGAAGACAACTCAATCACCTTGTCTAGTATCCACTTTAGGGGGGAGTATTTCACAGACACAAGCATCTATATTAGTTGTGGCTCACAAACTAGTGCAACACAATACTTTCATAGCCCTATCACACTAGGAGAGAGCATCAGGTCACAATGGGGGAGGATTTCGTCCTTCCACCAATCCAACGGGCTCCATGCAGGAGTAACAACATGGATCCTCACATCATCCTCACATATGTTTGAGTTGTGGGAATGCTTGTTATGGGGAAAAGGATGCCACCAAGCTTGACAACTTTATGGAGTTTATTTCATCGACCATCTTGTGTTCTTCATTTATTGTATATATTATTATATTTTATCATTATGTATCTAATTATATGGTGTTTGCAGTTGATACAAAGATGAATCAATCCATTGACACCAGATGATACAGCAGTATCAATATCTGACATTGATGTTCTTGCTACAATAACATGTTCATTTGGTGTACCGCAGACTGAGATATGTTGTAGTGAGTGATTCATGATTTAAAGTGATCCTAATTCTTGCATTTTTTATCATATGTTTTCAATCCATATTCTAGATCCTTTCAGTTTGAATGTGCTTCTTGATTTTGTATAATGTGTATCTTCATTTTATACTTATACAGGTTGCAGCACCAAGCAGCGAGGATCCCTATCCACCTGGGGCGGAGGCATAACCACATCCGTGTGCATCTTACATTGTCAATTTAAATATTATTCAAATGTGAATTATGTTAAACATTATTTGTTCAACTAATTAAAATATTTATATGTATGTGTATGTAGGTGGCCCCATTACCCCCTATGTTGGCGATACCATCTATCCATGTCTCACCATTACCAAATTTCTATCCATATTTTGTCCTAAGAGGCTTGATAAGGCCATCATTTGTCCAATTTTTCCCTGCTCTTGGGATTCCAATATCACCTCCTGGTGTCCTACCACCCATAGTACAAACCCATGGGGTTGTATCGTATCCCATCTGCACCATGTTCTCCATTGTGTGCACCTATTCAGTAGCCACTCCTATCCACCACTATATCGTCTACTTTGTTCTCATGACCTCATCCCCATGCACCCCCGCCACTAGTATTTGATGATAATACTATAGGGTATGTGGTACAATATGTTCAGTATGAGCAGTTAGTGCAAACAAGTGCTCCACCTGCTATTCAATCTCCAATATTGTCTCAAGTTTTCATGGTAAGATCATTCATTCATGACTTGTTTATGTATCAGGAGTGCAAGTTATTTATGTTAGTTTTCCTTCAATTCCATGCTTTAGTTATTATAACCTTTGTAGGTTTGGATTGTGGAGGAGGACACAACCCACTCGAATGACCGTAGCTTCTACGGTGAGTTTTTTTACATGAATTGTTAAGTTTCGATTTATGAGTGTGTTAACTCATCATGCCAAACGTATTATTATTATGTTTTTCTTTAGTGGATAGTCTTAAGAGAGGAGAAGCACAAAAAAAATGAGAAAAACCCCATATTCTAGTTCTATAAGAAAGAGAATGATTTATTTTGATGATGAGCGTGATACTGGAAAGGGTGATAGAGGTCAAAGAGTGACCAATCAGTGCCGTTTTGTAAAAAATATACACCCAAGAGACAAGTTTATATGTATCTATCTATCTATCTATATATATATATATATATACATATATATATATATACATATATGTATATATGTATATATGTATATATATATATGTATATATGTATATATGTATATATATATATATACATATATACATATATGTATATACATATATACATATATATATATACATATATATATTGTACGTAAATTCCATCACATGTCCTTTATGGATCAAAGTGTTTGTTTATTTGTTTTGATGAATCGTTATCATGACGATGATTATGATTATGATGAATGGTCCTCTTTATATAATTGGATCTTATTGCTAATAATTAAATTAAATATTTTTCATACTAGGATTTAACCAGAGTCTATGCAAAAATTGATAACATCATCTCATAAACTATGATAATATACCACATAACACAATCAATATTTGTACACAAATAATAAATTAGTAAACTGGAAAATGATTCCATGATTAAAATAAAAAATGGAAGCAAGTTAAAATGCATAATTGATAGCCTCATAACATAATTAGAAAACCAAAATACACAATGTCTCCAAGCATAGTCTCATGTCTCACGCATGACTATGAGGATACCTAGAATAAACCCTTGAGGAGCTAAGGCCAACATTGATAAAATGAAGCAACAACTGTGGTGCATATGTATTTGGTGTTTTTGTTGGCTGTATAACTATTTTTTAGGTTTTCTATGAAGACCCAGGTTTTGCATGGTTCGAGGAACCAACAAAACCCCTTTTCACCGTCCCTTTCAAAAACAACCTATGAATAGAATGAGGTCTCACCCAAGGAGAAGTAATGGGGGGCGGCTACGGAATCTAGTTTCCACAACCAGGTGATTAGAGCTTCAACAGATTGGTGGGAAACGCGCTACAGGACTCGCGCTATGAACTACGGACTGCGCGAAGTTCACTTTCTTCATGGTTAACACTTAGACTATTGCGCATCCAAGGACTACGCGATGCAAGATGGTTCTTCGACGATAGGACAACGCAACGGTGGTCTGCACTTCCTCTCAACACTTATGCAACTTCAATAGATCTTACTTAGTGTAAAAAGATGGATTCAACAGCATAATAGCATGCAACCCTTGTGAACTTATACACTATAACAAACAACAGGGTAACTGCGCACTTCCGATGCTGTGCTCGGGGAATCGCACTGTACAAACTTCACTGGCTAAGTGTTTACGCGATTGACTTATGCATTCAACTAACTTATAAATACTTATGCAGTTAACATTCAGTCACACATGTCAATACTTAACATATTATTTCCATCTTTTATCCTTGTGGTGAATACATATAAAAACAAGACGCATGAACTCATAAACAAGATATTAACCATTCACATAAGCAAATACACAGACATAAACACATAACCAATCACATAACACATAATTTAACGTGGTTCACCCCCAGGATGGGAGCTACGTCCACATGAACTGTTGTTATATTATCTTTGGGAAGGGTACAACAGTTCCAGTCTATGCACTCAGCTGCAGAATCTCTTCTCTCTTAGTAGGTCTCTGCACATGCAGCTTGCAGAGCCTTTTACAATCTTCTCTCAATAGAGATCTAGATTCAACAATAATCAACTATTCACGGTCAAATATTAATCAACCCTTTCCCTTACAAAACTATTCCTTTTTATAGATCGTTCCCTTAGGTGAGGTCTTGACAATCAAGTGGGCCAAAACCCTAAGGTTATGCAAAACTGTCGTGGTTACCCTCTGACTCAACCTGTTGCAGTAGATAGTTGCTCCACATGCTTCTGGCCATTCTGCTGGACCACTCACATCCCACACGCCCTTTTGACAGCTGCATCCTTCCTGAAACGGTTACAATGCATCATGGCATGTCGCTTTCTGTCCCTCTGGCCTACCCGTCGCTGTCGACCCAGTGGCTTAGGTTCTAACTATTTTCTGCCACTCTCTTTGACAGGTCGCTTTCATCTAACTTCATGTTGCTACATACCCAAAACAGGTCGCTCTCACCCGGTTGACCTTGCCTTGTACTCTTTACCCAAAATATGTGCTCTATTGGCACTACACGGTGCTACCACTTCACGGTGCTGGCACTTAGCGGCGCGGTTCTTACCTTCTGATGCTATGCTGCACTGTGTCTTCATAGCTCCCCAAAACTATCTTTCCAAAAACTCCTTCATCTGAGCTACACTGCAGCTCCAAAATTGTTTTTCACAAAAATGCCTTACTTGGGTTGATCCCAACATGCCCTTAACACTTGCATGTGACTCGTCCCCGAGCCACTTTCCACTTCTGGTTCCAAGAGTTGTTCTTCCTCTTGCGGAGCTGTCTTAGCAGTGAATTCTTGATACATCACACTCAACTTCATGACTGTAACCTTGGTATCCTGCTCAATTGTTCTGATAGTTTCTAACATTTTTGGTCTTAGATCATCTTGAGTTCGCTCTTGTATTGATTCCTTTGCATTGTGGAGGTCCCTTAGTTTTTCCTCAATCTCTCGTGACATTGCATGGGCTTCCTCCTACAGGGGCTACGATTCATCTCTGGCTTCAGCCTCCCTGTCTCTTAACACTTGAATTTCTCTTTTTAGTTCTATGATTTCTTGAAATTTGCGGACTTTGTCTTTTGGTAGTATGGTCTTCATTTCCGCATTCAGAGAGTCTAACGCTACATATTTTTCCTGCAAACTAGTTTAGAACTCCAGAAGCTCAGGGTCCTCTTGCAGCACAGTGAACACTTTTGTTGCCTCATCCAACAAGCTCTGACACTTAGCCACTTCGCTGGAAATTCTCTCTGTGGAAGCTTGCACTTCTGCTGCTCTAAGCTATTGCTGATCCGATGGTGTTTTCAATTGAGTCTCTGCTTTCTAATGCAACAATCTTTTCTTTATAGTTTACCTCCATATATTCCATTTTAGACTTAAGATCGCTGACTACCGAGCCGATCTTAATGATAGTGTCTACAAGCTCTAGCTGCTCTTCTCACTCTAGTATCTCGACATAGAATGAAGCCACCGTTTGCTCTATTCTTTTTTTGTGCTCCTATTCATTTTCGAGTGCCTTAGCTCTCTTTAAACTTGCTTCCTGCAACTGCTTATAATTTGCTTTCAATTCATGGTATTGGTTTAGAGTGACCACATTTCTATCATGGATATCTTCGACAACCTGCAAGTGCAAATTGTGTAGGCCCTCTAGTGGAAACATGACGATGTCGATGTCCACCCTTTCTATTCTCTCTGTGGTTGCTGCTAATTCATCACACGGTAAAATGACACTGAGTGGGTCAATATGGACTATGCACAGTTTTGGTGCCAAGGTCAAGCCTAGAGGTTTTTTATTTGGCTGCAAAGTGTCCCCTAACCTTCCTTCTAATTCTGATTCCCGACCCAAGTCCAAGTCGCGTTGGACTTGCTCAAACTTCGATGCTATCGCTTACAGCGTGGTGAGATTCTGTTGTAGATTCGCTTTAATCTACTCATCCTTATTGTCTTTGAGGTTCTATATGTCTTCTAAATAAGCGACGATCGTTGATGCGATCATCTCATAATCGTCATCATGTAGCTTCGCGTCCAATTGGCCCTTTGAGGCTTTCTGTTTCTTCTTCTGTACCTTCTCTTGTGTAGCACTTCCAGGTTCCTTTCTTTTTCGTAATCGTGATTCTTCAATGATTGTTGTCCTTTCTGGAGTACTTTGTTTTGAATCGGAGTTGATGACCATTGGTCCTTCGAATTTCCATTCATCTATCCATTCTTTCATAATGAGGTCGATATCCGCTTCATCCATGTGGTAGTTCCCTTGGAGCCATTTTAGGTTCTTTTTTTGTGCCTTCGCTGAAATATAAATGGAATGCATGTCGCTCGAAAATTTAAAGTATGGATATACTTAGAAGTTACCTCTCTGGAGATTCGCAGTGTTCAGACAATGACATCGTGCAACTGTTCATAGTACGTGAACAAAACTTCGTTGGTTGTGTGCCGTCTGTCTGGTACCGAGTTTTCCCAGATATTCGCATACCTGGGTCCTCTGCAATCGTTTCTTTGTGATGTGAGGCCAACATAGTGCCTCGGTTCCTTGCAGCCAATAAAGGCGATAAGTACCATCAACCCGCTATAGTGGAAGATACTACCGTGTATCTGTGTGTCGTGCACATATTCAAGAAATTCATTCAACAGATATTGGCACTAGTTAAACCTTATCCCGGTTGCGGCCTTTACCCCAAGTAGCACTTCGTCTACTCGTACTTCTTTCGGCCTTGCCTTTCACAATTTTTTTCCTGCTAGAAATTGCGTTACGAACCATGTAGCATCATCGGCTATATCGTCTGTGACGAACCCTCTTTTTCCTTTCGGGATGTTGTGTGTTTCTTTCATCTACGGGGCAATCTCCTTATCCTTAGTCTTTCCTAGAAAGAACTTCTTATGGTCGTCGCATCGCTTGCTTAACCCTGTGATGCGATGGATCAGGTCGATGTTTCTATCCATCCAAAGATAGCCTTGGTCTGTGCACGATATGAGAGTGCGCACCACTGCATTCAGTTTTGGGCTATGGTCGAAGTGCAGGATCCGAGACATGTTCAACAAACATGATTCTACTACTTCAGATATCCAACTCTGCGTGACTAGCACAGGGTTGCTCTTCACATCCATCTTCCAGCACATATATCTATCCGGCTGAAATTGTGGGCACTTCGGCCCCTCCGGATCCATTTATTATTGCAGCAAGTCGTAGTCCTCAAACTTGCATTCCACGATCTTACCCAACAGGTTCTCTTTTGGTTTCACATGACTGGATATTGGTGGAAGCGAGATTTCTTACTTAGCATTCCTGGTGAGCTTAAGGGCTGGTGCATCATGTGCATGCAGACAAATGTACTTTGGGGTCAAAGTTAACATGATTTCTTTATCGCCAAGCGGACCTTCTGGCATCTTGGATCTCATCATCTTCGGTTTTGTCTTCTCCACTACTGGTTCCTTTCCCTTGTCCTGCATAAATGTGCAATGTCATGGCGAACGACGTGAACCTTGACCTTGTTCTGTAACAACCTTCTTAGCATGGGTTCTCATCAACCCTTCAAGCCCTGTTTTCTTAAAAACCCTCACAGCCTACTCTACTGTGGATTCTTTCTCAAGTGTAGAATCTTCAAACATTCACTAAACTTTCTTCTACAGACTCAGGGGATAACTTAGTTCTCTCGGTAAATAGATTCAATCTATGGCTCGCAGAAAAATTTCAGAGTTTCGGTAACGCTCGTGAGTCCAGACATAGCGGTATTTATAGGCGCATTTAGGCTTAGCCGCGCCCACCAATGGCTAGAAAAGCATTAAATGGAATGTCTGTTGGCAAAATACAATGAATATTCGGGTCCTTTCCTTCATTAATTCCTTCAAAAAAGTTATTTTTTCGTTAAATGCTCAAGCATTCGTCGGCAAAATCACTATATAATGGCCAGTTTTGCGACTGACATTTTAACAGTTAGTTTCCTGGAGCATTGTGTTCAACTGCGCAATGGGTTTTCAATACTCTTGGCGTGGTTACTTCGCGGTGCCTTGCTTCCTGGTTCTGAACTTTGCATCTTTCCTATTCGATGTGATCTGTGTAGCTACCTTTTGAGCTTCGTACTGCGTGATTCTACTTTTCTTTCTTTTTTCTTTTTTCTTTTTTTTTCATAACTTCGCGGCTTCATTCTACTGAGGGTTATACGAAGTAGGAATATCCTGATAGGGCTTTAGCCTAATTCCATTGATTAGACCTGGTAAGTTTTCTCCAGCTAATATGGCTAACTGAACTGCGCCATCGTTAGTAACATGCATAACAGTATATGGGCCAAGCCAATGCATTTTAAATTTTCCAGGAAATTTCATGAACTTGCTATCATACAGGAGAACTAGGTCACCTACTTGAAAGGACTTGTTCTTGATATGGCGATCATGCTATGCTTTTTCTATATCTTTCTGCACTTGCTGGTGAAATCCTGTGATGAAGCGATCTTCCTCCAATCAAACCAAGTGTAGAAGCCTTTCCTCTATTGTCTCTTGATCTTCCATGCCTTTGAATGCAACTATCCTTAAGCTGGGTATAATATACTCCATCGGCATCACAACTTCGTGTCCATAGGCCAATCTAAAGGGTGTATGGCCTATCAACTTCTTGCAAGTAGTCCTGTATGCCCATAATATAGCTTGAATGCGCATATCCCAATCATTCCTGTTTACATTGCATACCTTTTTCAGCGCATTCTCCAGTACCTTGTTGAAAGATTCAACAGTTCCATTAGCTTGAGGATGGTACGATGTACTCCTCTGATAATAAATGTTGAACTCTTCAGTAAGGGATTCAATAGTTATGTTCAAAAAGTGAGTCCCTTCATCACTCATTAAAATATTTGGGCGTTCAAATCTAGTAAGGATGTTCTTGAAGATGAACTGCGTAGCAGTAACTGCGCTATAGTCCTTCACTGGTTTAGCTTCTTCCCATCTTGTGAGATAATCAATCACAGTGATAATGTATCTAACACCAGTCGTCTTTCCTTGTGGGTTAATAGGTCCCACAAAATCAATAGCCCATTTCTCAAATGCTTGAAGTGTCAATTGCGGATTGAATATCATTTCATCTCTACGTGATGGCCTTCTTATCCTCTGACAAACATCGCAGCTCTGGCAGTGTTCCTTTGAATCTTTTTGAACTGTGGGCCACCATAGCCTTGCTCACAATATCCTCTGCGCAGTGGCTCTTCCTGCATAGTGACCTCTTGATACACCTGAATGTGCATCAACCAATATAAATGGCTTTTCATGCTCTAACACACATTTGCGCAACACTTCATCCGGTCCTGACTTGTATAACTATCCCGCGATTATGGCGAAGTCTGCTGCTCTGACTACCAGCTGCTTCTTCTGCTGCGTAGTAAACTCTGTCAGTGCCAGCCCAGTAGTCAAGAAATATATAATGTCCTTATAATAGTCATCTGCGATCTGTATAGAAATTAACTACATGTTAAGAAGACTATCTTCAAGATAGGTGGGTTCCTCTCCTATCTCAATCCTTGAGAGATGGTCAGGTCCTAGGTTAAGTTTTCCTAGCTTTACTACAATTTCAAAGGCATACTCCTGAAAGAGTAATAACTATCTGCAGATTCTCCACCCTAACACTAGCTTATTGACCAAGTATTTCAGAGCTGAATGGTTAGTGTACATGGAGAAGTGTGCACCCAGCAAATAGTGCTTGAATTTATGTAGTGCGTACACCATAGCTATACCTTCTCTTTCGGTGGTCATGTAATTCTTTCCAGCTAAATATAGCTTCCTACTCAAGAATGAAATGGGGTGATCAATGCCCCCTTCGCCTGGGTGAGCAAGCACAATGCCCAATGCTCTAGACAAAGCATCAACATGTACATGGAATGGTTTATCCCAATCTAGAAAAACTAGGATTGGCACAGTTGCCATTTTCTCTATCATCATGTCTAATCCCTTCTCACATTCTGAATTCCATATGAACTGCGCTTATTTCTTCAACAACTTTTCCATCGGTGTGGTTATCTGTGCATAACCCTTGATGAATTTTCTATAGTATCCTATATGCCCCAGTGTTGTGTGAGTCTGCTTCACTGCGTTTGGTGCAGGTAAATTCACAATCACTGCAATCTTCGTAGGATCAACCATTAGACCTTGTCTGCACACAATGTGTCCTAGTAGAATACCATAAGGCACACCGAAAATAAATTTATTTAAATTCAATGAAATTTGATGTTGTCTACACTTAGCTAAAATCATTCTAAGATTCTCAAACTGGTTCTTCAGCAAACCAAAGACAGTCTGTAATGTCCCCATTTTGATCCCCTTTGCATTAAATCGCAAATGATGTAAATATTGTTATTTAATCATGGCGAGGAGCTCAAGGCCAAGGCCCCACCATTGATTTAGCGTTTTATGTATCGACAATTAAAAATAGATGCATTTGGTTCTTGTGCTAGATAGGCACAATGTAAATTAAGACATCATGTAAGTACAAATTTTAATGAAAATACCCACAACTAGCTATGCAATGCAACAAAGAGATGGGGCATGATTCTACAAGGAATAGGGAGGGAAATTATTCAAACCCTTGAGCCAATGGTGTTAATCCATGTGTCAATGAGAAAACCCATAAACGACCAACTATCCATTTTGGGTTATGGACCCAATCATTTAATTCTTCCAGAAATTGGTTGATGCAGTTAATGCCTTGGGAGTGAAGAGGTATGGCAGCCAATTTCGTGTATGGGCAAGCCATCAACTTGGAAAATCGTATTTTTTTCTCCTTGGGCAAGAAAACACCCACGAAATGGTGCCCAAAGCCATTCTGAACCCATAGTCTTTCATCCTCTCACGCAGTCTAAACTACTGGGTCTTTCCCCATCACGTTTTTCACCATTTTTTTCTGCATTTTCCGTGCTTGGGAGCTCGTTTTTGCATATACAGTAGCTGGGAGAGAAGGGCCATGATTTGGGACTGTGATGGAGGTCATTTTTGCCCCAAAATTCCCATGGACTTTTTTCTGAAAACAATTTCTGCTCTCCAGGGTTGTTCCCCAATTACCATTTCGTTTTTGGGCTTTCCCACGTTTTTATGAATTGGTAGAAACCCCCTCTTTGGGAAGCCCACTGAACAAACGTTTTTCCTCATGCCCAGCACTTGTGGTTTTGTTGTTATGTGCATCCTTGTTTTTGTTTGAATCTGTGAGCAAGAGATTGGAGTGGTAGTGGACAGAGAGGGCTTGATAAACCTAGTGGGGAGACAGCCTCTCAAGAAGTCAAGAGGGCTTTGGCTACTCTTCTATGCACACCCTGAGAGCACTAGATGGGGAAGGTATGGCTTGAGGGACTATACAACAGTGAAAAGAATACTTCCTTGTGCTGGGTGTGTAGGTATTGTGGGTGCCAAGCGAGATAGATCTTGTAAGGTTACCCCTGGCTCTATGCTTCAGCTCACTAGCTTAGCCACTCTTCCTTTCCATTTCCTAGCAACCTGATAAACCCAATTGTAGATTGGCTTGGCTCATCTTGGTGTATGCTTGGCTATGTGTGAGTCTGTTGTTCCCTGGTTCTTTGTAGAGATCATGCCCAGCTCGGGGGTGGTAGTTGTATCAAGAGGTTGATAAGCACAACTGGCCTATGGTTGGGTGGAACGTTGCAGTTGCATAGCCAGTTACTTGGGACTACTTTGTTATAAGATAAGTATTCTCTTCTATAAATTCTGCAATGTCTTTATTTAATGATTGTCACAAATCATGTTTGAATGTATGTTAGATATTAAACATGATTTTTAATTCCGCTGTGTTTCTATAACATGCACATGTATATGTCTTTTTATCAATGAGTTTTACTTAATGGATATGGGGTTAGATGCCCGGATTTAGTGTCACGTCCTCTCTATCATGCTGGTATGATAGGAGGGGACATTACACAATCCAATCATCAAAATAAACCTCTAATAACTTATGGATAAAGTCCTTGAATGCAGCCACAACAACTGTGGAAAATATGGTAGGTGAATTCTTCAAGCCGAATGGCCTAACAGTGTACTAATATGATCCCCATTCAGTAGAAAAAATTGTCTTATGCCTATCTATTGGATTAATCCCGATCTAATGATATCCAGAGAATCCATCAGTGAATAAGTAGGCCTCATTTCCTCCCACATTGTCTAATACTTCATCTGTAAAAGGAGTAGGAAATGGGTCATGCAGCGAAGCATCATTCAACTTCCTTAAGTCTACACAGATTCGTATTTCACCTTTAGTCTTTTTATCTTGGATAACCATCGGGCTTATCCACTCTGACTCTTCAGTTAGTTCAATTATTCCTGCATCAAGCATCTTATCAATCTTTGCTTTCACTCTCTCTTTATATCTGGGATTCAATCTATAAGTCCTTTGATTATCATCTTTTGCACCTAGCTTGAGAGGTATTTTCATAACCCCCAATTCACCCAAAATGCCTTTCATTTCAGAGAACTTTGTCGGAAACAGATCTTGATATTCATGCAGAAGGTGTGTGATCTGCGCAATCATTGCAACATCTTAGTAATCTCCAATGGACGCGAATGTGGGCTCTTCACTTGTGCCAATGTTCACTTTTCTTGTCTTGATAGCTCCACTCATATATGGAATATCTAGTGGAGGTCCCTCTTCAAATCTCATTTCTTTTCCCTTCTATTATTCAGCAATCTCTCTGTTAAGATCTGATTTAGCTCATATTGAGCTTTCAAAATCCTCTCATTTTCTTCCTTCATATTTCTCATTTCAGTTTTCATACCTTTGATTGCCTCAAGTATTTCTGCATTCTAATTTAATTCCACATACTTGCTTCCTAATCATGTTCATGCTCTTCAGGATTACTGTGCTGAGATTTATCTTCAGTACTGACTTCAGTTCCTTCCATACCTGCAAAATTGTTAATATGTCTATACAACCAAAAGAAAAAAAAAATTAGTCAGTAACCTGTGTTTCATCAATTTCAGTAGTGCTACTTCTGCGAGTGGAGCCTGTTCAGGCCTAGTGTCTGAACTTGGGCTCTGATACCATATGTAACAACCCTAAAAATAACACCAAACAAAAAAAAATTATATAGGTCATTAATGTTGATGTATATGTAACTTCGGAATGTATTTCATCTATGTATTTTATATATATTTATTGTACCCTTATAAGAGATGTGTTATTCCTCTATAAGGAAGTGTCGTCATGTGTATTGAAAAGTGTCGCAAGTGTGTGTACTTGCCGATGGGTTATTAGACCACCATGTGTGGGGTCGGCCCTGAAATATATATTCTATTGTGGATGTACCTAGCTAGACAAGTCGGCTGCATAGTGTAACTGGGAAAATAGGTTAGTATAAATAGAGATCGGGAGATCTCTATTTTGATCATTCGAAAAATCACACTTCTCTCACTCAGAAAGTGGTGCACTAGTGAGGAAGAGGATCATCTGCTACTAGGAGACTATCTCAGTGTATTTTGGTTGTACTTTGGTTGAGCCATTGATCTCTCTATCTCTGAGGAAATTGTGGGGTTTTCACCTTAGGGTTTTCCCCACGGAAACTCTATGTCTCTTGTCTCTCATGCTTTTGATTCTTGTGATGCTTGTCATGCTTATTGTGATTGTTATGCATTGATATACTATATATGTTATTCTCTCAGTGAAGATCCTAGAGTATTGTGAATTAATGCTCAAAAATTTAACATGGTATCAGAGCTAACCTGAGAAGAAGACATTTTGTAGTGACGGAAACTTGAGTTTCTTGTTTATTGGGTTTCTCTCCACATATTTTGGAAAATCAGTATAGTATATTGACTCTATTCATCAAGGAGAATCTATCTATCCAATCAGAATTCAATTCTGAGCATTTTCAGTTTTGGCCCTAAAAATTAGGGTTTCCACAAAAATAGGAATTTCTGAAATCTGAAGACATAGCTGGAAGATCCTTGAAACAATCAAAGTTTAGAGCTTTGGATTGAGATTTTTGGTTGGGTAGATCTCCAGGAAACTCAAACCCTAATTCAGGGCTCTCCAAGTGAACCCGAGAGGACAAAAAGGCAAATCTGAAGGGTAAAGCTTTGTTGATCTCAAATTCTGAATACACCAGGCTGATCAGCTCATCAAGGCACATCTTTCTATCCTTTCAGAAAGTTGAAATTCACATTTTGAATTTTTAGGGTTTTTCAAACAAACCCTAATTCGGGACAAGATCCATTTTTCAGCATTTCAAGTGGTAAGACCTAAATCTTTTCTATTTCCATTTGAAGTACTCTTTCAGATGTCTCACCACACCAAGCTTGAGGATAATCTTGAAGGAGCTAATAACTTTCGAGCTTGGAAGTATAGGATTGGGTTAATCCTAGAAGAGAATGAGTTGGACTCATATGTAAAAGAAGACATCCCTATCCCAAAGGATGAAGACGCTAAGGTATTGCATAAGAAGAACTTGGTCAAGGAAAAGAGAATCATTGCTGATTCTATCAAATACCATCTCATACCCCATGTGTATTCTCTAAAGACACCCAAGGAGATGTTTGACTCTCTGACCAAGCTATTTGAAGGGAAGAACATAAATTGGAAGATGACCCTTCGGAACCAATTGAAAGGAGTAAAGTTTCAGAATGGACAAACCATTCAATCTTATTTTTCAAGGGTCTCCCAGATCAAGGAACAACTAGAAGCAGTGGATGAAATGGTGGAGAATGGTGAAGTGGTGATGACCACTCTAAATGGCCTATCTAGGTCATGGGATTCCTTTATTCAAGGAATTTGTGCAAGGAAGAAGTTGATCTCCTTCAGTAGATTGCAGGAAGAATGCTCTCAAGAAGAAGCTAGGCTTGTGGCCCGAGAAGAAAAGATGGGAAATGAAGATCAAGCTCTCACAGCACATGCCAGGAAAGGCAAGTCCAAGAAGGAATCATCTCATAATAGGAAATTATCACACCACCATTATCATAAAGATAAGAAAGATCTCAGATGCTTCAATTGCAATGAGAAGGGACACTTTGCTTCAGATTGTCCCAAGAAGAAGAAAGACAACAACAACTTCAACAAGAAGAAGAATAATAACAAAAGAAGATATCATGCTCATGCTACCGAAGATGATGAACCCCCAAAGAAGAAGGCTACGGTAGAAAGTGATAGTGATGATGACTCATCAAGTGAAGAAGAGTATGTTCTAATTTCTGCTCTCACAGGTACTATCTCCCATGGTTGTAATGATTGGTTGATTGACAGTGGGGCTTCCAAACACATGATTGGGTTTAAAGAATCTTTTGTAAATCTATCTGAACATGAATCACCCCATAAAGTGAAACTTGGGGATGATTATCAATACCCAATCAAAGGAAGTGGTGAAGCCTCCTACAACCTAGATTCTGGAAAATCTTTGAAGATGAAAGAAGTCCTTTATGTACCTGGGCTCAAGAAGAACTTACAATCCATCTCTGCATTGGATGCAAAAGGTATGAGGGTTGCATTTGTGGATGGCCAAGTCCTAATGTGGCCAAAGGGAAAGACTATAGATGATGCAGTAGTGATTGGAGAGAAAGAGGGAGGTTTGTATAAATTGAAGGGACAACCTGAACATGCCATGGTGCATGAATCCATGGAGCTAAGTGAACTTTGGCATAGAAGACTTGCTCATATGCACTATAGGGCACTTCCAATTGCAACAAGGCTGTAGAGGGTCTTCCTGAAATCAAGACCAAACATGAAGGTGTTGGCAAAGGATGTGCAAAAGGTAAGAACATTAAGAAGGATTTCCCAAGCAGTGAAAGCAAGGCAAAGGATATCCTGGAAATCATCCACTCAGATGTATGTCGTCCTATGTCATCCAGTTCTCTAAGTGGGTATGTTTACGATGTCTCATTTATTGATGACTTCTCCAAGAAGACTTGGGTATACTTCTTGAAGAACAAACATGAGGTGTTTGATAAGTTCAAGGAATTCAAAACCTTGATGGAGAATCAAATTGACAAGAAGATCAAAACATTCAGATCCAACAATGGTGGAGAATTCACCTCAGGTGACTTCAAGAAGCTTTGCAGTGATTCAGGGGTTAAGAGGGAGTTGACTACTCCTTATAATCCTCAACATAAAGGAGTTGCAGAAAGGAAGAATAGAACAATCATGGAAGCAACAAGGGCAATGCTGCATGACCAGGATCTACCTATGCATCTATGGGCAGAAGCAGCTAGAACAGCTGTATATGTGCAGAACAGAACACCCCGCAAGATATTGGATAACAAAACTCCATAAGAGGTCTTTTATGGTAAGAAACCTTAAGTCAGCCATTTCAGAATATTTGGTTGTCCAGTATACACTCATGTCCCAAAGGAAAAGAGGACAAAACTAGATCCTTCAGGAAAGAAGGGTATCTTTGTGGGTTACAGTGAAAGCTCGAAGGCTTACAGAATATACTTTCCATGGTTCAAGAAGATTGATGTCAGCAGGGATGTAACATTTGATGAAAAATCAACATTCATCAAATCAAGGAAGGCACCTATCAAAGTTTATGAAGAACCTGAGGAAACTAGATTTCAAGACACTACCATGACTGAAGCAATTCCAGAAGTTGTTCATGAGTTTAAAGATCCACAAGAACCTTTAGATCCACCCCGTGAGGATAACTCTCACAAGAAGAAACCTGCATGGGCTAGAGAGCTCATTCAAGATGTAGAAATATTTGGCATTCCAGAAGAAGAGCATAGAACAAAGAAGAGAACCAGATCACATACCAGCTATGTTGCTTTACTCTGTGACATTATGAATAAAGAACCTTCCAGTTATGAAGAAGCAATGGAAAAGAAAGAATGGAAGGATGCCATGGTTGAGGAATACCAATCAATAATGAAGAATGATGTTTGGCATGTTTTCCCAAGACCTAAAGAGAAGTCTGTTGTGACTTCCAAATGGATCTACAAAATCAAGCATGCTGTAGATGGCAGCGTAGAAAAATACAAAGCAAGATTTGTAGCTCGTGGCTTCTCTCAGAAAGAGGGAATAGATTATGAAGAAACTTTTGCACCTATATCCAGGTATACTTCCATCAGAACAGTTCTTTCCCTGGATGCAAAAATGAAATGGAAAATACACCAGATGGATGTCAAGACTGCTTTCTTGAATGGTGTAGTTGAAGAGGAAGTATATGTGGAGCGGCCACTCGGTTTCGAAATACATGACAGGGATTCATATGTGTGCAAATTGAAGAAAGCCTTGTATGGCTTGAAGCAAGCTCCCAGAACTTGGTATGGTAGGATGGACAATTTCCTATCTAGCTTGGGCTTTACCAAGAGTAAAGCGGATTCCAACCTTTACTACAAGGTTGAGGAAGGGAATCCTATGATTCTACTCCTGTATGTGGATGACTTATTTGTAACAGGAGATGACAAATTGATTGTAGATACTAAGCGGAAGCTTGCTACTGAGTTCAATATGAAAGATTTGGGAATGATGCATTATTTCCTAGGTATGGAGGTGTGGCAGAGTGCAGGTGGGATCTTCCTTGGTCAAGGGAAGTACATAGTAGATATCCTGAAGAGATTCAGGATGATGGATTGCAAGGCCATGGCCACACCTATGGCATCAAATCTAAAGCTTCTATGTGATGCTTCATCTGAGCCAGTTGATGTCTCTATCTATCGTCAGATGATTGGGTCCTTGATGTACCCGACGAACACGAGACTAGATATTTGCTTTGCGGTGAACACATTGAGCCAGTTCCCGACAGATCCGAGGAGTGTCCACCTGGTTGCTGTAAAGCATGTTCTGAGGTACCTGAAGGGTACAGTGGATTATGGGCTCAAGTATGAAGCAAATCAAAAGTTTAACCTGCAAGTTTATGTTGATTTAGATTGGGCTGGTAGTGCTATAGATAGGAAGAGTACATCTGGATGATGCTTCAGTATGGGATCAGGTGTGATCTCTTGGTTTAGCAGGAAGCAATACTGTGTAGCACTGAGTACAACTAAGGTAGAGTATGTTGTAGCCTGTTCAGCTTGTTGTGAGGTAGTATGGCTATGGAAGCTATTTTCTGAGTTATTTGATCTCCCGTTGGATGCTACTGGTATCTTTTGTGATAACCAGAGTTGTGTGAAGCTATCCGAGAACCCAGTGTTTCATGATAGGTCGAAACACATAGAGATCAAATATCACTATATCAGGGATATGGTGCAGAGAGGAGTTGTGAAGCTCCTGTACGTTGCGGCAGACGAGCAGATTGCAGATGTGTTTACGAAGCCACTAGCCAGAGTGAAGTTCGAGTACTTCAGGGAGAGGATTGGCGTTCTTCAGATTGATGACATATCGAGGAAGAAGTGATGGACACATTTGCTGAAGCCATTCCAAGCATGTTGGAAGGAGGATCCTTCACTTGGATGTGGATGTAAGTGCTGGATGATGAGCATCAGGATGATGTTTTGGTTTATGCTTTGTGTGATCAGTTGGATTATTTATATATGTATGTATGCATCATGTTGGATGCTGGATATGATCAGTTGGATCATTTATATGTTTATGTATGTACGCATCATGTTGGATGCTGGATATGATCAGTTGGATCATTTATATGTATGTACGCATCATGTTGGATGCTTGAACCATGTATTTGTATACGTATTAGGTGGATACATTGTATGATCAAGTAGATCATGTATGTTGATATGTATCATGTATTTGTATTTGTATCAGGTGGATACACTGTATGATCAGGTGGATCATGTATGATGATATGTATCAGGTAGATACTTGGTATGCATTAGGTAGATGCATTGTATGATCAGGATGATCATGGATGACGAGCTTCAGGATGTTGCTCCAGATGACATGTAGCAGGATGTTGCAGTGATGATGATCAGGATGATCACGTGTACATCAGGATGATGTATGGTGAGTATCAGGTTGATACTCCATGGTCGTGGAACACATTGTGCAGATAAGCATGTAATTTGTGCCCTGGGAGATTTGCATACAGTCTTTCGAGGTTTTGCCTATGGCATGTAATTTGTACCCTAGGATATCTGGAAAATGCTCTTTCGAGGTTTTGCTTGGGAGGACATATAATTTGTGCCCTGATAAATTTGCAGATAGTCTTTCGAGGTTTTTCCTATGGCATGTATTTTGTGCCCTGGGATATCTGGCAGATGCTCTTTCGAGGTTTTTTCCTATGGCATGTAATTTGTGCCCTGGGAGATCTGATAGGTTGAGTCGTGTGCTCGTAATCAGTCCTGGGATGCTCTTTCGAGGTTTTGCCATGACCACATGTAATTTGTGCCCTGGAAGATCCTATAGGTTGAGCCTTGTGCTCGTAATCAGTGTTGGGATTCTCTTTCGAGGTTTTGTGGTGACCACATGTAATTTGTGCCCTGGGAGATCCGATAGGTTGAGCCTTGTGCTCGTAATCAATCCTGGGATTCTCTTTCGAGGTTTTGTGGTGGGGTCACATGTAATAAGTCTTGGAGATCTGGACAGGATGAAAAAGGTCTTAGATGCTCTTTAGGGTTCTTGCTAGTCAAGAGACTCTTTTAAGGTTTTGTGATGCAGGTAATAAGTCCTGAGATTTCCACAGTATGGCCAGTGATGACCAAGACCTATAGGTGGTGGGCTTACATCCAGTATGAAAAAGGACTGGCTCTGTAGAACTTCCTATGATGAGTAGAGTCAGAGATTGGTTGAGATAGCAGTAGCAGTGATGATGATGATGACAATGATCCCGAGAAGAAGACTTGTCTAGCAGATCTGTGTCAAGAAATACCTTCCTAGTTAAAAGGGAGTGTCGATGTATATGTAACTTCGGAATGTATTTCATCTATGTATTTCATATATATTTATTGTACCCTTATAAGAGATGTGTTATTCCTCTATAAGGAAGTGTCGTCATGTGTATTGACAAGTGTCGCAAGTGTGTGTACTTGCCGATGGGTTATTAGACCACCATGTGTGGGGTTGGCCCTGAAATATATATTATATTGTGGATGTACCTAGCTAGACAAGTTGGCCCCATAGTGTAACTAGGCAAACATGTTAGTATAAATAGAGATCGGGAGATCTCTATTTTGATCATTTGAAAACTCACACTTCTCTCACTCAGAAAGTGGCGCACTAGTGAGGAAGAGGATCATCTGCTACTAGGAGACTATCTCAGTGTATTTTGGTTGTACTTTGGTTGAGCTATTACTCTCTCTATCTCTGAGGAAGTTGTGGGGTTTTTCACCTTAGGGTTTTCCCCACGGAAACTCTCTGTCTCTTGTCTCTCATGCTTTTGATTCTTGTGATGCTTGTCATGCTTATTGTGATTGTTATGCATTGATATACTGTATATGTTATTCTCTCAGTGAAGATCCTAGAGTATTGTGATTTAATGCTCAAAAATTTAACAATTAATTGCTCATTTGACATGGAGAGAATAAGATCATTGAAGTAATCATCCATCAGGAACGATATTTATTATGATAATTAAGTCTTGGGAACTAGTGTGGTTAAAGATTATGTACTCTTGTGCATTTATTGCTTCCGTTCAAAAGAAAAGAATAGTGCTTTCTCTCAACAATTGCTGACAAGGGGGCAACTTCAGCTTAAAGATGGTTGCTTGCCTTTCAGAGCTAAGGCTATTGTATTGTGGTAACATGTCTAGGTTTGCAGGTTTAGCTTTTGTACTCTTAAAGGGTTACCTCCAGACTTGTGCTTGAATCTTTATTGTTATGACCTATCGGATTTGATTAGTGCAAAGAAAAATAAAATAAATAAATAAAAGGAACTGCTTTCTAAACATTGCAAGGGCTACCGAAAAGGATATTTTTCAGGCCGGGCTAAGAGGGTCCATGGTTGGATGCAAGGTTTGTAAAACATTCACCGAAAGACAAACATAAGAAAAAAAATTAAGACTTGCCCAAACTTAAAGGTATGGTTTATGCAAAAGGGACAAGGATTGAGGGTCTTCAAGCTAGTGGAGGCCTTGAGCCTTGTGGCAGGGTGCGAAACCTAGGAGATGACACAAAACTGTTCACCCCGTTTTCTCAAAATACAAAAGATATTGTTGGAACTATGAAAAACAGGGTAAGAATTTAACACTAATGGAAAACAACTCATAGCGGATGAAACCCTCCTAGGTGTCTAAAGTACAAGGAAACCCTACCTCACAAGGGTTTGGGCTTAACGAAGACATTCGAACTGACGAGTAACCTGGTGGTGGGAGCTTTGCCTCTCGGTCGCCTCACCAGTCCAAGCATCATGGAGACATCCAGGAGATACACCCACAGTTGGAGCCGCCTAATCAGACTCAGTCATGGCCTTAGTGCTTAGGTATGGAAACGCTCTCCCCATTTTGCACTTATTCAATTCGCAGCAGTTTTGGCACTACATGACATTTTCACACCAGGCCAGGGTTTGACCCCATATTGCCATGTGTGTTGACAGGGTTTTCCCGCATCGTGAAGAAAGGGTCAACAAGGAAGCATATGGGTAACGTTTAACCGGCAAGCCTCGACGGTGCTCTTGTTTCCCTTGTCAGCCATGTGTGTGGGGGTGAAAACAAATGGTCCCTCACAGTAATACGGGAAGGCGATGGGGTATGCGTAGTGTGTGGGATGATGTTTCAGCCATTAGAGGGTTTTAATTTGTGTTTATGTCAACAGAGGGTTTCACTTTGTAAAGTACATCTGACTGTGTTATACTTAAATCTTTCTTTGAGAAGCTTACGCCTCAGGGGTGTAGAGTGACCTTTGATCGGACCAGTGTAAAGACCCACGAATATTTTCATGGAAGAAAAAAGGATATTTATATAAATGAAAGAAAATTGATTTTATTTCTTTGTTTTTTGTTTGTGCAAACCAAGAAGGCACTTGTGTGCGAAACGTTCTATTTTTGAATTCTAAAAATGCTTATACTATTTCGTCGATGGCTTGCTGCTAAAAGCTTGGGGTGGGTGCCCGATTACTAGGCTCGGTCGTCAAATAAAAAAAAAAAAAACCTTACTCGTGTTTGCTCACAGTTCAAAGGTTGTAAAACAATAGGTGAGGCGATTCTGCAAGGAAGTAATAGAAGGGAAACAACTCTAAAACTTCTACACAGTAAAAAAAAAGGGGTTTACAACTAAGTAGTGAAACCGCCCAAAATCATAGCGAGCCTTGTGAGGGAAGCCACCGTATCGTCCCACTAAGGGGTTAAGTATTAAGGGTAAAGGCAGGGTTGTAAAGGTTAGCTCTTAAAAGGATAAAAAAACAATGTCCATGATCTTCCATACCTTTACTCATTCATTCCTACATAAATAGCAGTTTTAAAGGATCTAAGTGAAAATCCACATATTTGCGCTTTTAATCATTTCCTTTTTTTTTTGCAGTTGTTAGGATCTATAACACACTGGTTAAATCTTCTACATTAAACATGTTGGCTTAATTGAAAGCATAGAGGGGATGGATCTTGTATGAAATATGCAGAATGTATGCACTTAAAAACATTTCTACTGTAATGGCTTACCAGTTTGGTTTCTGTATTTAATTATATTCTCCATAGCATAATTTCGATGTGCAACATTCTTATTTATTTCCATAGTTTAAAGCCTTGCAACTATATTTCACTTATGAATGAAATGAGAACACTTCATCTTATCTAATGTAAACTGCATCTGTCTATAATAGTCCTGGGAATGCATTCTAATTTATGCAAGTAATCACTTTCATTTCAACTGTGCATACGTAGTTAATATCAACAAGTTCATACTTGAATGTTAATGGAATTAAACTTACCTATATGGTAAAGCGTAAATATGCGTAGTATAGTCTAAATATCTACAACTACAAGTGTTGTATATTTACTTTATAAATTCTTTTACAAACTAAAGGAAAGTATGCATACATAGATATTTAATAGTCATTATTTTTGCAGTTGTCAAGCAAAGATACACCACTTAACTATTTACAATGAAGTATGTTTACCTCTACCTGAAACAATATACTTTTATCGCCATGCACACTTATATTTTCAGTATTTTTTTTTGTCTCCTAACTATCATATATATTTCCTATCTCTTCTCAACAGAGAATACCTATACTAGAGTACACCATCCTGTGCCTAGCAAGGAAAATACAGCTAGACATATAAAACTTACCTAATAAAATTTCTAAACCAATTTTAATTCATCTTACTGTCTTTGATCACTCTAGAAACTACCTTAGAAATAGATGAGTATAAGATTGCTCAGATAAAAAGAAAAACAAAACCTGTTACTTTGACAGGGTGGCAAACACCCAAGGAATGATATTCCTCCCAACCTTCTCCTATGGAGCAGTTCAAGCTACTTGCACTCTAGGACCCCCAATCCTATCCACTAAACCACCAAGAGAAAGAATATCGCAGGATACTGACAATATCTGAACCTTCAGCAATCAAGAGACTTGCTGCTATAATTCTGTGCTGCAGTCTGCACAATAACCAATAGGATTACTGCTGCAATCTTTCACTGGCTAACCCTTAAGCAAACCTCCTTTGGGCTCAGTTCTAACAACACAGGGTAAACTTGTCTTCCTCCTGGAAAAATCAAACCCTGATACGAACCGTTACACCAAAACCCCGAGGTGTTAGTGAAGGTCGCCCACTAGGATCTTAGCATCCCACCACGCTCTGAAGTCCAGACTCTGGGCTGGATGTGCGCCCGTATGGTGGTGTCCCCTTTGCGCCATATGAGCCCCGGGCGAGCACTGCAATGCCAACGTTGCCACCCACTCTGTGACTTGAACCTAGGTGGGGGCTCTGATACCAAATGATACGAACTGTTACACCAAAACCCCGAGGTGTTAGTGAAGGTCGCCCACTAGGATCTTAACAAACCCCTTGTTCAAGTTTGATCCTGTTTTTAAAAAGTGCCTAGTTATTTAGTGGATCAATTTTGTCATTAATGAGCCAACTGCTCAGCCTCCACCTCTCTGGTGAGTCATGACCAAAATTATAGGGTAGTTGCCTCAAGCAAGAGCTAGGAAATTATTGCAGTTGCTGCCACTTGTCGATTGCCTCCAATGCCAGATTCCATTCCTCCTTGTGGGCTAATGGACACTCTTTAACAGCCCCCTTGGTTGAGTGTCTCCTATTTTTCTTTATTAAATAATAATATTTGTCCATTACAGTCATCCATGACAACACTTGGTCATTAAATACAAAAAACTTTAACATAATGTTTTCTCAAAAATAATTATTTGTCCAAATATTAGGGACGTTACAAACACCCCCTCTAAAGCTCAACATCGTCCTCGATGTTGCTTATTCAGCATCAGAGCATTCCTGGAACAGAATTGGATATGCTACCCGCATATTACTCTCCAATTCCCAGCTTGCTTCATTCAGGCTAAGGTGCTTCCATTGCACCTTTACCTCCCCTATGGTGCGACTCCGGAGCTGAACTTCCCTCCTGGTGAGGATACAATCTGGTTCCACCAGAAAATCTCCTTCTGGTTCCACCTGTATGTCATTCAAATTTATAACATGAGTAGCATCATGTACATATTTTTTCAAAATATAAATATGAAATACATTATGCATTTTTAAGTTAGGTGGTAAAGCCAACTCATACGCATCTAACCCAATCCGGGATAGGATTTCAAAGGTGCCACAATACCTGGGTGCTAACTTAGCATACTTCCCCACCTTGAATGAACTTTTCATGGGTTTTACTCTTACAAACACATGCTCACCTTCGTAAAACTCCTTTTTCGTTCGTTCTAGGTCTGCATAAATTTTATGCATTTCTTGTGCAATTTTTATATTGCCATGCACATGTTTCACAATTAGTTCCATTTCTTTCAACAATTCTGGTCCTAATACCAACCTGTTAGCAGGGTTACTCCATGAGATAGGAGTATTTCATTTTCTACCATACATAATTTCAGATGGGATACGTTTAGCAGAAGCATGATAATGATTATTGTAAGCAAATTCTACTAAATGCAATTAATCTTCGGATTTACCCGGCTGATCTTTAACATACATTCGTAACATATCTTCTAAAGTATGATTTACTCTTTCTGTTTGTCCGTCAGTCTGAGGGTGAAAAGAAGTACTAAAATTTAACTTAGTATTTAACCCTTTAAACAGAGATCTCCAGAACTTACTAGTAAATTTCGAATCTCCATCAGAGATTATTACCTTAGGAAGTCCATGCAGTTTGAAAATTTGTTTCATAAAAACATCAGCAATATTAAGGGCTTCATGGGTGGTTTTTACAGGAATATAATGAGCTTCCTTGCTCAATTTATCCACCACAACCATTATGGAATCGTGTTGCCTCTGGTTTTTAGGTAACCCTGTAGTAAAATCAATACTAATTAGCTCCCATTTCCATTCTAGGACAGGTAGTGGCTGCAACAAACCAGCTAGATGCTGATGTTCAGCCTTCACTTGTTGACAGTCCAAACACCTAGCTATGTATTAAGCCAACTCATTCTTCATGTTTGGCCAAAAGAAATCCTTCCTCAACATAATTATAGTCTTTTGGTAACCAGGATGTCCTGAATAAGGACTTTTATGTACTTCATCCAGAATTAACAGCTTCACCCTCGGCACATTTGGCACATACAGCCTATTCTTATACACTATTAAACCTTTATTAGTTAAACTGTAATCTCTTATCATATTTTCTGATATACTTTCAGCAACCCTTTGCTTTAATTCTTGATAATTTTGATCAATTTTCACTCCTTCCAGCTGAATTTCCAAATCTATTTTGTTTGTGCTGATGGCTGCCACAAAATCTATTTTTTCATTTCTGCACAAAGCGTCAGCTACTTTGTTCTCTTTACCATTTATATGTTGAATCTCGAAATCATAGTTGCTAAGGAAGGCTAACCATCTATCCTGCCTTGCGTTTAGGTTAGGTTGATCCAACAAATACTTCAAACCCTTGTTATCTGTTAATAACAAGAATTTTCTACCTACTAAATGATGGCGCCACATCTTCAAGGCATGTATAAGAGCTGCCAATTCCAAATCATAGGTAGTGTAGTTCTTCTCATGAACCTTTAACTTTCTCGATTCATATGCAATGCCATGTCTCTCTTGAGTCAAAACTCCTCCAAGGCCATCATTGCATGCATGGGTGCATACAATGAAGTCCTTATTTGGATCAACAAACTTTAAAATTGGTGTTGTGGTCAACAGTTCTTTCAACTTTTTAAAGTTGTCTTCACATTTCTGATCCCAAACGAACTTCTTCCCCTTTTTCTATAAGGAAGTGATGGGATTTGTGATCCTAGAGAATCCTTCAAAAAAGTTTCAGCAATAACCAGTGATCCACATGAATGATCGTACACTAGTCACGTACTTAGGGACTAACCATTCGTTGATAGCTCTGATCTTATTAGGGTCAACTGTGATTCCATCCTTAGATGTCAAATGCCCTAGGCATTGTATCTTATCCTTGAATAATTCACACTTACTGAACATAGCCTAAAGCTTATTCGCTCTTAAAACCTGCAGAATTATCTGTAAATGCTCCTCATGTTCTTCTTTTGTCTTGGAGTAGATCAAAATGTCATTAATAAAAACAATCACAAATTTATCCAATTATTTATGAAAAACATTATTCATTAGACACATAAAAGTTGCTGGAGCATTAGTTAGCCCAAAGGGCATTACTACGTACTCATAGTGCCTGTATCGGGTTCTAAAAGTAGTTTTAAAGATGTCCTCATCTTTAATTTTGACTTGGTGGTATCCAGACCTCAAGTCTACCTTCAAAAATAACGATCCTATGCATAGATGGTCAAAAAGATCATCAATGCAAGGCAAGGGGTATCGATTTTTAATGGTCATTTTGTTCAATTGATGATAATCAATACATAAACGTAAAGTACCATCTTTTTTCTTAACAAAAATAACTGGTGCTCCCCAAGGGGACACACTTGGCCTTATGTAATTTTTATCAATCAATTCTTTCAACTGGGACTTTAACTCATTCAGTTCTAGAATGTTCATCTGGTAAGGAGTCTTTGAGTTTGGTACTACCCCTAGTACGAAGTCTATGGTAAAATCCATACCTCTTTACAGAGGTAATCCTATAATTTCTTCCGGGAATATATCCAAAAAGTCTCTTAAAACAAGGATGTCTTCTAGTTTAAACTGACCCTTGTTTGACTTGTTCTCATCACAAATTACCTTTACAACAAACATCAAACAACCTTTTCTAACAGCTTTCTTTACTTCCATGGAAAAAATCTATCTAACAGAAGTCTTTCTAGGGATCCCCTTTACTATTTCAGTTTCTCCTTTAGTATTAATGCAAGTAAAGGTCTTTTCAAAACAATTTAACACAACTCTATGCTCTTCTAACCAATCCATACCAATCAGTACATCATAAGAACCTAAAGGTAAAACATTCAAATTAACCCGTGTCTTCAACTGACTCAAAGACACTTCACAATTTTTCACAAATTTTTCTACCTTTCTTTTTGTTCCTGTTGCTAACCAAACCAGCCAAGATTTATCAAATTTATCTACCTTTAGTTTGCAACTTTTTACTATCTCAGGTGATATATAACTTAAACTTGCACCTGGGTCAATTAAAACAAAAATAGGTTTACGTACTAGCATACCTTCCACTTCGACTATGGACACTTGATGATTCGCTTCTCCATTTTCCAATGCTGCATGGATCCTGGGCATCTCTCTCCTGATATCACCCATTGTAGGTCCTTCTTGCACGGTTTGGATGTTGTTGGATTCCCTCTTCCTGTTAGGACAATTTGATGCATAGTGCAGTCCCATAAATTCATAGCATTTCACAAGTGCTTTTTGTTCATTGCTTTTTGCATTAATTGGCAGGTTCCTTGCATCTGAATTATTCTGGGAAATGTTATGATTTCTGTTATTCCCCTGATACTTTATGTTGTTGTAATTCCTCCTGTTACTTCCATTTTGTTTGCTGGAATTGAAACCTTTTCTCTTAAAATCTGAGTTGTTTGGTTTGTTGTTTTTCCAGTTTTACGATCCTTCCCTCTTCTTGTTCTGTTCGAAACAGAAGTTAGCCTTTCTCATGGACTCCTCTAGCATTTTTGGATTATAATACTCAATTCTGTCCTTTATGTTATATGGAAAACAACTCAAGAATATCTGAACCTTAGGCTTTTCCTCCACAAAGTAAGGTACATACCTTAGCAGGCTTAAGAACTTGTTGCATAATTCTTTCATACTCATGGAGCCTAGTTTTAACTCATAAAATTCCTTGTCCTTTTCCTCGTATTACTATTCTTACATATATTTATTTTTAAAGTACTTTTTAAAAGTCTACCAAGTTACATTCTTCTCCTTTATTCCTTTAACTCGTTTTACATCATGCCACCAAATATCCGCTTTACCTGTCAGGTTGTAAATGGCCATCTTAGCCTTTAAACTATTCGAGCAATCATAGATGTGAAAATACTTTTTCATTCCTGAAACAATATACTTTTATCGGCATGCACACTTATATTTTCAGTAATTTTTTTTTTCTCTTCTAACTATCATAGATATTTCCTATCTCTTCTCAACAGAGAATACATATACTAGAGTACACCATCCTGTGGATGGAAGGAAAAATATAGGTAGACATATAAAACTTACCTAATAAAATTTCTAAGTTAATTTTAATTCATCTTACTGTATTTGATCATTCTAGAAACTACCTTAGAAACATATGAATATAAGATTGCGCAGATAAAAACAAAAACAGAACCTCTTACTTTGACAGGGTGGCAAACACCCAAGGAATGTTGTTCCTCCCAACCTTCTCCTGTGGAGCAGTTCAAGCTACTTTCCCTCAAGGACCCCCGAGCCTGTCCACTAAACCACCAGGAGAAAGAATCTGGTAGGATCCTGACTATATCTGAACCTTCAACAGTCAAGAGACTTGCTGCTATAATTATGTGTTGCACTCTGCATAATAACCAGCATGCTTACTGCTACAATCTTTCACTACCTAACCCTTAAGCAAACCTCCTGTGGGATCAATTCTAACACCACAGGGTAAACTTGCCTTCCTCCTGGAAAAATCGAACCCCTTGTTCAAGTTTGCTCCTCTTTTTAAAGAGTGCCTAGGTCCTTAGTGGATCAATTTTTTCATTAATGAGCCAACTGCTCATCCTCCACCTCTCTGGTGAGTCATGACCTGTAACGTCCCCTCCCATCATACCGGTGGGACAGAGAGAACATGATGCTAAAAATGGGCATTTGGCCCCATAACTTACTAAATGAAAGATTCACATAATTTAAAGGGACATATGCAGATGTAAAAATGTAAGAAACATAGTGGAAGTAAATTCAAATACACATTTATCATACATTCAAGATATTCATGGTAAACATCAAATAAATACATTGCAAAGTTAACAAAAGAGAGTACTTATCTTAAAGCAAAGTAATCCCGAGCAACTGTCTATGCAACTGCAACGTTCCACCCAACCATAGGCCAATTGTTCTTGTCAATGTCACAACACAACTGCCACCCCCAAGCTGGGCATGATCTCTACAAGGAAAAAGGGAACAACAGGCTCACACATAGCCAAATATACACCAAAATCAGCCAAGCCAATCTACAGTTCAGGTTTATCAGGCTGCTAAGGCAATGGAAGGAAATGAATTGCTAAGCTAGTGGCTCATCCACAGAGATATGGATATCTCTACCAGATCTTTCTAGCTTGGTACCCACATTACCTACACACCCAATACAAGGCAGTATTCCCTTCACTACCACATAGTCACTGAGGCCATACCTTCCAATCTAGTATTGTTCAAGGCGTGCATAGAAGAGTAGCCAACCCTCTTGAACTTCTTGAGAGGGTACCTCCCTCATTAGGTTTATCAAGCCAATTCAGGTCCACTTCCACTCCTAATTTCTTGCTCACAGTTCAAACAAAAACAAAGATGCTCATAACAACAAAATCACAACTGCCAGGCATGAAGAAAAAATGTGGATAACCCAAGCGAACTGGTAGATGGGGAATCAACCCTAGGAGAGCAATTCGTTTTCATAAAATGTTTATGGGCATTCAAGGGACATAAACGACCTCCATAACCCCAAAATCATGACTCCCTTCTTCCCAACCATTGTGCAATACAAAAACGAGTTTCCAACTATGGAAAATACAGGAAAATGGTAGAAAACGTTAAGGAGAAAGACCCAACTAGATCAGACTGCGTGAGAGAGGAAAGACAATGGGTGAAGAATGGATTTGGGCACAATTTTGTGGGTGTTTTCTTGCCCCAGAAGAAAAAGTACATTTTTCTAGGTTGATGGCTTGCCCATGCACGAAATTGGCTGCCATACCTCTTCATTCCCAAGGCATTAACTACCTCAACCAACTCTTAGAAGAGTTAAATGATTGTGTGCATAAGTCAAAATGGGTAGCTGGGGTTCATTCATTGGCATTTGGCTTATCACCATTGGCTCAAGGGTTTGAATAATTTTCCTCCCTATTCCTTTTAGAATCATGCCCCCATCTCTTTGTTTCATTGCATAGCTAGTTGTGGGTATTTCATTAGAATTCGTATTTACATGATGTCTTCATTTACATTGTGCATGTCTAGCACAAGGACCATAGGCATCTATTTTTAATTTTCGATACATAAAATGCTAAATCAATGGTGGGGCCTTGGCCTTGAGCTCCTCACCATGATTAAATAACAATATTTACATCATTTACGATTTAATGCAATGGGGTCAAAATGGGGACGTTACATGACCAAATTTATAGGGTAGTTGCCTCAAGCAACAGCTAGGAATTTATTGCAGTTGCTACCACTTGTCCATTTCCTCCAATACCAGATTCCATTCCTCATTGTGGGCTAGTGGACACTCTTTAACCGCCCCCTTGGGTGAGTGTCTCCTATTTTTCTTTATTAAATAATAATATTTTTCCATTACAGTCATCCATGACCACACTTGGTCATTAAATACAAAAACATTTATAATAAAATTTTAACATAATGTTTTCTTAGAAATAATTATTTGTCCAAATATTAAGGAGGTTACAAGTCTTCATTCTTAGCTCCTCTTATTCATCAACTGCAACTCCGCTAGATTGTCTTTCTCTTAGAATAGTCTCGCTGCTAATGATATGACCTGGCTCTCATTTAAATGATGACTCCACAGATCTAATCAGAGTCTGCCAAGAATGATGATAACTATTGGGCCATCCTGCATACCTATCGGCATGAATGCACATGTCAGTGCAATTGGCAGTGTCCAACTCATGTCTGCACATGTGTATTTTACGAGCAATGCGATTGTGAACATCATGCCATGGTAGAATGGCGGCTCAAGCATTAATCCTGAAGGTACAGGTTCTAACTATAATCATGATTAGGCATCTATTGATGTCACAAGTAATAATGGCTATATTTGTTAGTTATGGCTATATTTGCTAGTTATCCCTATCATTTATCCGCAACAAATCAACTGAACCAAAATCACATTTAAGCTGTTAACCATACTTATGACTATGACCATCATTCTACCTGACTTATGCAACAATCTTGCCATGAATCTCACTTCAAAACTAACTGTGCCACCTTTCCAACAAGGCTCACTTCAAACTTCGACTATCCGTTAACCATGTCTGCATGCAGTCAGTTCGATGTTTGAAACTGTGACTAGTGCATTCGTTAAAACATTTTGCAGAAGATCAGTGGTATGGGTATTCATGTAAGGTATGAGCCTCTAACAATAGAATCTCTATATAAAAACAAAGATGTCTTTGTTATTTTTCAAGAAGCAGGATGGACGGATTATTTTCAATGCTTGAATCGTTTTCATGAGGAAACGACCTTTGAATTTGCTCGAAATCTGACGAGCACTCATTCATAGGTTCAAGGAACAAGGGTAGATGTTTTAGAGGCAATCCTGGCAGAGGTAATGGGATTTCCCAGAATCGGGCAGCGTTGGTTCAGTAAAAAACGCTATCATCCGACTACAATTGAATATTTTCTGGCAGCTGGAGAAAGTGTTCGACCAACGAGCAGGGGAAGAGCATTGGAAACCCTTCCAAGTCCTTGGGACCAAGTTGCAATATGTTTGAAGAAATACATCACATGCGAGGGGAGGTATGGTGTTTTTTATATCAATGAATTCTTACTCCTATCACATTTACGTCATCGCCGACTGTTAAACATGCCATACTTTCTTTTTCAATCTCTGCAACGTATGGCCTACTATGTAAGAGGTGCTCAACACCTCTTATTATCCCTCACAAATCATGGTCTAATTAAACTACTCGCCTTACGAACCCTTGCATGGCATAATTTGACATGGGAAGAACTTCTGGATCGGCCGGAGGTACCTCATGAACTTTCCTTAAAAATAGTGGATGAGGACTCGGATTCCTCAAACTCAGTTTGGGGGAGAAGAATGGGAACACCAAAAGTTCAACTGGAGGATAAAGAAGAGATAGAAATAGAGGAGAATGAAACGGGGGCAGTTGAAACCAAAATAGTAGATGAAAAATATCAAGGAAAGTTAGTATTAGGAAGTGGTCTAGAAGCTCAGAATGTAGAATCCTCTCCCGAAATCATAAGAACTTTAAATCGAAAGGAGGGAGTTGGCTCTGTTTCTAAGGAAACAAGATTTTCCCTGCCTCAGAAAAGGAAGGAAAGGCTAAGGAGCAAGGGCCAAACATCTAGCCCAACGAAAAAGAGAAGAATCAAAATTGCTATGGCAGTAGAAGCGGGTCATCTGGTCGAGGTAGATGTTGGGATTCCTATTTTAAAATCTCAACTACCTGCTGATACAAAAAAAACCCGCAGTAGAAGAACCTCAATTAGAGAATCTTCTGTTCGAAAATGAGTTGTTAAATGAGGAGGTGCAAGAGCTTTGGGTAGAACTAGAGAAATGGAAGGAGACATGCAGGAAACAAGCAAAGAAGTATGTGGATGCAAGGGTGGAGGCTACAGACCAATTGGAGAATTTATTGTCCATTCGGGGAAATGAAGTACAACAAAAAATAATATGCTCGGAATGTGGGGATATCTTTAATTTTGCAGGGCATAAAGTTACAGTATTGGACTTAGTGGTACAGGGATCTTCAGGAGCAAGGGAATCAGAGGAGTTATTTTTGGGCTCAACCTCATCGTTATGTAGGCATTGAATTGACTCAAAAAGCTAAAAGAAGCAGGAACAAGAGCTTGACACACAAGAACCAGCTTCCTTAAAATTTTTGCTAGAAATGCAATTCCGATAAAAGATGTTGAGAATGTGATACAATGAAAAATGATGTCACACAAGAACCAACATTCCCAATGGTTAATTGTCAAAATTGATTTCCTCAACTCCTCTGCATAATATGAACAGAGATTAGATTCAAAATCAAACTAATCTTTTGTTGCATGAGGACATAGAAATGGATAGTTGGGGGGAGATGTTGGGCCCTAGAAATGCCCCTTTTTTCCCATACCTATTTCATCATTTTGCCCAGTTACACCCTACTTTCATAAACCTTATACATGCCTTTTTCCAGATCAATCAGTAATCCTGACAAGGTTTAATTAAATGCCTAATATTGTTATGGTTATGAATTCTAGCCTTCGATTGATGATAACTTGCGTTTATTTCATTAAGTTAAGATCAAAGCATAGGTATATCAGCCATAATGCCTTGGGAAAGAATCACACGTGGTGCCAACTGTTACTCTTCTGATTTGACTCTCCATATTTCAATTGCTGCATGATTTTAGTGGATCACGAACTGTATTCTCCATGTATAAATATGGGAAGGTTCTCGGAGTCTGGGGTTCATTTTATTATTATCTTGTATGGGCTGTAACAGAGAACTGAGACTGTGGATTACCATTTTTAATGAAGAGCAGAGTTATTTCCATTTCTGTGTCTTAATTCGTGGTAGTTCACGACGTCTCTGTTAGAAGGCCAGGGCCCGCCTTCTCACCAAGATTGCCAAGTTAAGTAGGTAGTTAGATTTATTTCCTGTTGTGTGTTTGTGGAATTGCATTAGGCGTATTCCTGATAGCTGCAACATAGATTTATAATTGCATTCTTTATTGGTAATTTATTCTTTGCATTACGAATAGATGCAACTACGTGGTGTGACAGTTGACTGTGTAGGTTAGTTTTGATTATGCTTGTGTGTTCATTAGCTGTTATGGCCAAGCTCATCTTCCAATTATTTTCAGTCATTTATGCTTCCTAGGATTTCCAATGGTTATCAATTTATAGTTCAGGTTTATTTCGTAGTTTTGGTTGCTGTTGTATCTTTATTGAATTCATAGATTAGGAAGATTATGGTTGAGTAACAATAGCTACTAGATGGATCATTTTGGTAAAGATTGAATACTGTAGTTTGATAATTATAGGATTTAACTTCTTGCATAAGTAATCTAGTTCATTTTCATTCTTAGATCAGTAACTGATAGGTTGATTTCTATAGGAAGGTAGTTGCACTTTGAATTCCTATATGTATGAGTTAGATTAGTTTTCTTTATGGAATGAGTTTGGCTAAATAGATAGGTAGGATTACAATCTTCATTTATTCAATCAACTGCTAGAAATGTTTATGCATAGATTGTGCTTATTGCCATTGAAATAAAAGACTTCCCTGGGTTTGTCAATTTATATTGAACATCCTGTGTGTTAGTTCTAATTAATTAGCATATAGGGTGACCAACAACTCTCACTCTCCACCTCTGTGTCTCCTCCTCATCCTCTCTCTCTCTCTTTACTGTCTTTGGGGAATCCAAAATTTCATAACTTAGATATTGTTCAGCATCTGAATCCTTTCCCTCATGAATTCACTCTTTCACATATGAGCTACTCTCTCTCTCTCGCTCACGACATCTCTCTCTCCCCCCTTCCACTAACTACCTCCCAATGCCTCTCTCTCTCTCTCCCTATATCCCTCTTCCACACCCTCATTCACCCTCTCCTAGTCTCTAAACCCCTAACATCTAGTCTCCCTCAATCTCTAAACCCCCACCTTTGACCATCGACACTCCCCCATGATCTCTCTCTATCTCTCTCTAAACCATTAACCCCCAATCTATCTCTCTTTCTCTCTCTCTAAACCCCTAAACCCTAATCTATTTCTCTCTCTCTCTAAACCACTAACCCACAATATTTATCTCTCTCTATCTCTCTTTCCCACCTGCCACTAACCACATCCCCATCTATTCCCCATATCTCCCTCTCTCTCTCTCTCTCTCTTTATTCTTGTCTTCGAGGAATCCAAAAATCCACAGTAGATATTGGTCAGCTTCTACATCTCTTACATCTTTTCTTTCAAGACTTCACACTCTTTAACATTTGTTGTTCTCTCTCTCTCTCTCTCTCTCTCCCTCTGCCTTCTTGGAATCCAAAACTTCATAGTATATATTAGTAAGATTTTACATCTTTTCCTTTAGGAATTCACACTCTTTCACATTTTCTACTCTTTCTCTCTCTCTCTCTCTCTCACACACACACACACACACACTCTTTCACGTCATTTTTCTCTCTCCCCTTCCACGAGACACCTCCGCATCTCTCTCTCTCTCTAGGAATTCACACTCTTTAATGCTTATTTCTCTCTCTCTCTTTGTCTTTGCCCATTTCTACCTCTAAACTCTAAATCTTCTATCTCCGACTATCCCCACTCTTTAACTCTATCTCTCTTTGTCTATGGCTCTCTCTACCACCACCACTCTTTCATACTCCCTCCCTCTGAATCTCCAATTCTCTCTCTCCTCCTCTCTTCCCCCTAATCTCTCTCACACCCTTGGACCCCCTATCTCTTCCTCCATATTTCCCTATAGCCTTCACCTTCTCTCTCTCTATCTACCTACTCATCATTTCTCCCTCTTGTTATTTTCCTCTCTCTCTCTCACTATCACTCTCAGTCCATCTCATCCACTATATCTCCCACCCTCTTTACTTCTCTCTACCTGGACATCACTCTCTCTATCCAACTCTCCAACTCTCTCTCTTTAATCCTTCTATCTCCTACCCTCTTTGTTATGGTGTACCCTCACTATGGCATGATGGTCTCCCTTTAGAGTGGAATGATGAAGGAAAAAAGGATGGTTGTTAATGTTGAAGAGTGGGGTATGAGATTATGAGGATTGTAGGAAACAATATCTAGCTAGTAAAAAACTCAACAAAGCATCAAGAAGTCATTATGTGGTTTGAAAATTTCATTTTCAATTCAGGGTAAGTCTAAACTCGACGCTCTTCCTCATGGACTTATGGTCAAAGAATTACTTGGAGTGTGAAATTCTTATGACTAGGGAGGGTTTGATTTGAGGAGTTCATGGAGAGCTTTACTATGTCTTTTCCTTGATATTATGAGCAAGATCCTTAGGGTTATAACCATGGATGGAAATACTCGTGGTCAAAGGGTTCTCACTAATTGACGATGACAGGGATTTAGCGACAAGCCATAGCTCATGTAGGAGGCTGAAGCATGAGGCTCATGAAACTATTGGAACACTCCAATTACAAAAAAAATTGGTTAAGAAAGAGAAATAAATTATTGACGAGGATGACATGTGAAGGGAAATGAAACTATGGATTTTGAATTTTGTAACCTCCCGCACCACAGATACAATATATTTTTTAGATTGTTTTGTTCTATTTGAAATTGAAATCCCTCTGATGGAAGACTCTTTTGGATCATAGGGAGGAGTAGAAGGTTCTTTAAATGTATGAGATACAAGATTACATGAGGATATTGAATGAAAAAATAGACATGACTACCAATGATACCACTAGATTGAAGTTTGAAAACAAGGTATTCAAACTAGATGACAATCCCCTTGCCTCTACTCAAGAGGTGACTCTAATTCCAATTTACGATGTTGATTTTGGAGCATGCTCCATAGTTTCAATAGTGTCCAAGTGTTGATGTATATGTAACTTCAGAATGTATTTCATATATGTATATTGTATTCCTATAGAGATGTTATTATTCCTCTATACGGAAGTGTCGTCATTTATATTGTAAGTGTCATAAATTATACTTGATGGGTTATTATACCACCTTGATGGGGTCAGCCCTGTATAAGTCATGTGGGTTAAAGGGTTGTTAGACCACCCTATTGGGGGTCGGCCCTATCAGCATTATGTTAAGTGGTTAAGTTGAGGCCAACCTAGTAAGGTTATTAGGCAAGTCAAGTCAAGTATAAATAGAGTGCGGGAGGCACTCTATTTGATCATTCACTTTCTCACATATACAGTCACTGGAGAGAGTGGCACACTATTGGAGGAGGAGAAGCTACTGCTAGGAGACTGTCTCTTATGCTTGGGTTTTGTATCATTGCTCTATCTATCTCTGAGGAATTTATTGGGGTTTTTCACCTTTATGGTTTTCCCCAAGGAAACTCTGTGTGTCTATTGTCTCTTTTGATTGATATGCTGTACATGTTATTCTCTCAGTTAAGATACTATAGTATGTTGAATTAATGCTAAAAAATTAACATGGTATCAGAGCTAACCTGAGAAGAAGACACTATGTAGTTGTGGAAGATAGGGCTTCTTGTTTTTTGGGTTTCTCTTCACAGATCTTGAAAGGAAGGTGGCTAGATTGAATCTCCTCAGCAAGGCGCATATTTCTGTCGAAACAGAATTCAATTGTGAGCATTTTCAGATATTGACCTAAAAATTAGGGTTTCCACAAAAAGTTCAATTTCTGAAATCTGAGACCATGGCTGGATGATCCTTATAAAAATCAAAGTTTAGAGCTTTGGATTGAACTTTTTAATTTGGTGAAGCTCCGGGAAAATCAAACCCTAGTTTGGGGTCCTCTCGAGTGAAGCCGAAAATTAGGGCTTTTGCAAAAGTTGGAATTTCTGAAATCTAAGACCATGGCTGGAAGCTCCTCTGGAACATAGAAGTTTAGAGACCAAGATTGAATTTTCTGGACAGATGAAGCTCCGAGAAAATCAAACCCTAATTCAGGGTCCTCCCAAGTGAATCCAGAAGTTTGAAAAGCAAATTTGAGGGGTGAAACTTTGCAGTTTTCAACTTCTTAGTATACTAGCTTGATCAGCTCATCAAGGCACATCTTTCTATCCTTTCATAAATTTGAAATTCACATTTTGAAGTTTTAGGGTTTCTATGACAAACCCTAACCCAGCTCGAGATCCAGATTTCTGCAAATCAAGTGGTAAGACCTAAATCTTCTCTATTTCCATTTGAAGTACTGTTTAAGAAGTCTCAACACACCAAGCTTGGGGATAAGCTTGAAGGGGTTGATAACTTCCCAGCATGGAAGTATAGGATTGGGCTAATTTTAGAAGAGAGTGAGTTGGACACCTACATAGGTGAAGGGGTTCTTGTCCCAGAGGGAGAAGAGACTAAGGCCTCACACAAGTGGAACTTGGTCAAGGCTAAGAGGATAATTGCTGATTCTATCAAAGACAATCTCATACCACATGTGTCATCTCTGAAGACTCCTAAGGAGATGTTTGATTCCTTGACCAAGCTATTTGAAGGGAAGAATATAAATCGGAAGATGACCTTAAGGAATCAATTGAAGAATATCAAGATCCAGAATGCGGAGACCATGCAGTCTTGTTTCTGAAGGGTCTCCCAGATAAAAGAACAACTTGAAGATGTGGGAGAAGATATAGAGAATGGAGAAGTGGTAATGACCACTCTTAATGGCCTTCCTAGGTCATGAGATTCCTTCATGCAAGGAATTTGTGCTAAGAAGAAACTTATCACATTCAGCATGTTGTGGGAAGAATGCTCATAAGAAGAAGATAGAACTATAGCTTGAGAAGAAAATATGGGGAATGAAGTTAAAGCTCTCACAACACATACCAAGAAGAGGACACTTTTCCTCTGATTGTCCTAAGAACAAAAGGAACAACAACAACTACTACTACAAGCAATCTGACAGGTATGACTTACAGTTATGTTTTGAATTATGTTCATGATTAAGTTTATAATATGATTGTCCTCATGTTATTGAGTTTAGTAAAAATCTTGTTTAATTTTAGACTTGTCTTATCACCCTAGTAAAAGTATGAATGCATGATAGAAGACATTCATTGATTAGGGTTATGACACTTATGATTGTATTATGATTGTACTAATGCACTGTGGTGTTGTATGAGGAGAATGTTATCCGCTAACATGAAGGTACAAATCAAGTTCTGGATCAAGACCATAGTGACATGAATACAAAGACTCATACATAGTCATGGATCACATAGAGGTATGTATAATTTGGTTCTACAATGGTTAAATTATGAGTTATGCATGTCATTGAAGAGAATGAAAAAACATTGCTAGACATAACTAGCAAATATGAAGACCAGGTATATTTTTCCTATATCAAGCTAGAATCCTACCCTATGTAAGAATATTATACTTTTGTATGATTGATAATGATTACTCACAAAGTTAAAAGTTTGAATAATCTAGGGTTTATGCATATTATGTCTCTTACCTTGATTGATGATATGACAAACCAGAAGAGTTCTATGGTCAAATATGAATATGCATGAGTAAGAGAAGTCTTCCCTGAAACATTGAATGCTAATGCTTATTATCTGTATTTGAAATGATCATGACTGTACATGTTTAAGATTATTGTGTTTTGATAGTATTAAGATTATACTACTGAACGTATGATTATGTATGAGATCTCAATGATAACACAATGATGATACTAGTAAGCATGCATAGTGATCGAGGATGGATATAAGTTCAAGGACAGGTAATCCAGGAAGCAAAGATCAAGAGGGAGCACACTCCAGTAGTTCCTGCAAGGAAGAAAAGATTGAGAGGGAGTCCACCCAACAAACAAACAAAGATAAGTATTTGAATTGTCATTTCTTGTATATTTGATTGTTTAAATAATATTCTTCAAAGATGTATATACTTATGTTCCTAGACTTAGGTTGTGTATTATGCATATTAGAATAATTGCATTAATGAACAGTATGTCACGGCCACACTTCGCATGCACTCTTGGCAAACACAAGTATGACGTGCGGCACTGCTAGGACGTCGGATGAGGGCTTGGCCAACTCAACCTTCGCACCTACAGACTACGCCTCCAAATTACCTGCGGAATAACCTACGTTTCACACTTAACTCTGCGGAACGTTTTACACTTAACTCTGTTACACTTCTACTTAATCATTAGCCTTGCCGGCACACTTAAACATTCAACAGGTTTAACATACGCAGCAAAGAACATAAAGTAAAGGCACACAAGAGATAAGTGGTTGGGTTGCCCAACTGGCAGAGCCCGTTTTTATATATAGAAGAACAGAAGAAGTTACATCAATGGAGTTGCTTAACCCAGCAGAGCTCCAGGGTGCTGCCCAGCTAGCATGCACCCTCAAGAATTACAATGGAATGGCATCTGTGACTGTTGCCTGCCGCACCCAGTCACAAACCCTAAGAAACTCTCCGTGAGCTCAAACCACCGAAATCTTGATTGCCTTCGTTTGTGCCTTCTTGCTTGCTAGTTCCTTCGATGAGATGAGCGCACTCCTTTTATATGCTTCCATCCCGAGTTGTCCGCGTGCTTCCTTCACGAGCTCGTCGGCTTGCTCCCATCCCGAGCTAACTTTCTCCCATCCCGAGCTGGTCGTGCTCCCATCCCGAGCTGGGCGTGCTCCCATCGCGAGCTGGAAAGTCTCCCATGACGAGCTGGAAAATCTCCCATGACGAGCTGGATTGTCTCCCAACCCGAGCCAGATTTCCTCCCAAAACGAGCTGGCTTTCTCCCAACACGAGCTGGCTTTCTCCCAACACGAGCTGGACTTCGTTTGCTTCCAAAACGAGCCACCACTTCGTTTTGCTTGGTTTACACCTTGGGTCGCTTGCCCATGTTCCAAGTGGGTCAAGCACCCGTGCATCCGCATGTCGCATCCGTTGCCTCGCCAATGCACCCCACTTTGCCTTGTGGGTTCTTGTCCAAGTCTAACTTGTTGCAAGTCTTGCCGAGGGGTGTGCCAAACCCCAAGGTTCGTTTTTCCAAGTGCGCCACACTCCCGGGTGCCGTTCCGGTGGTGAGTGTGGGCGCTTGCCGCAAGGGTCGTTTCTCGTCGTCGCTGCCAAAGTACACTTGCCCATATGGGCTCTTGGACCCTGTCGCGGACTAAGTGCACTAATCGGGTGTGCATGAATCTTGGGCCGTGACAACCTCCCCCACTAAACTTGTTGCCGTCCCGGCAACGCCATCCGTTTGTACCACCTGCTGTAGCTACAACGTCTGACTTTACCACAGGCATGCTTCTTGACCACTTAATCCGAATCTGTAATCCGTGGCTTCCGTCATGTTTCCATTTGTTGTACTTCTCATGAAAGACTTGATTGGGTAGCTAATCCAATCACTCTGCCCATCCTGAGACAAACTTCAACCATTCCGCAATCACCTTTCCATCATCGTTTCAGCGTCCTCAAGCTTCCTGCACTTTAACTTTGGCGAACGTAATTTGTCTTTAGGCCACCTTTCCAAAGGTGCCTAGGGCCTCACCACCGTCGCCAAAGATGGTGAGCCCAGGAACTCTGGATTATGTGAAGAGACATGGGCGGTGCCACAGATCACCGCCGCAACTATCTTCTTCACTAAACTGCTTGAACTCATCCCTGGATGCCTTGTTTTTAATACTGAGCTCTTTGAATCGCGCCCAATACTCTTTAAAACTCGCACCATCCGCAGTCCAAGTATCATCCGCTACTTTTGGGCTGTCATGAGAGTCAACGGAAGACAACTTCTCTGCCTTCGCTTGCTGCGACCGTAACTTGGCCCGCTTCTTTGCTCCCTTACTTAACCCTTTGAATGGCTTGCTTGCCTTGTCCTCGCACGTTTCAACGTGCCTTGACCCCTCCAAGCATGCCACTGTTTTCTGTTCTTGAAGAATGCCTTCCTTGGCCTCGACTTGCTTAGTCATTTCTTCCTTCGTTGATTCCAACAGTCGCTTACTTTCCAAGTGAGCAAGCACTGCTGCTAACTCTTTTGGATTACAACCAACTTGCTGCAACCTTTCTTCTGTCAACTTGGATTCTGGAATGCCTATGTCATGAACGCAGAATGCCAAAATGTCCTCCGCATCGCGTAAAGGCACATCTTCCTTGGTTTCTGCTCCATCCGCAACTTGCTCCAAAATCTGTTTTGTCGTCTCACCCAACACTTCCTTGTGCTGTTTTGGTTTGACTGAAGTGTCCTCACCGTGCGACACCCCTGACGTGCTACATTCGTTATGCTTCATTGGTGTTGGCATCGCAACCACTTGCTTGCCATCACGCTGTCTCGAAGACACAACTGGATTGCTTAAGGCTTCGATCTGCTGCTGGACCGAACTCAAGCGTTTCTCTAGTGCTGCTAACCTGTCCAACTTGACTTGGCTAACATTCTTGGCTGTTGTGTTTGTTTTGGCTACTGAAACTGTCTTTTTACCGCTGCAATACTTAGGCAAGCCCTTGCACATGCTAGGGACTTCGAAAACCTGTACCGAAGACACCCGTGCCCTGCGTCCTAACTTGCTCTTCTGCGTCATTGGTAAACTCCATGTTCCAGACTCTTCCATAAACACCAAACAACCTGCATGAGGAATTGGCGCTGCCTTGGCTATCCGCAGAAAGTCTTGTCCTAAGATCATCGAATGATCGTCCAACGGAACAACTTTCAAGTCCAGCCTGCCATGCCATCTTCCTACTCGAATTGGGGCTGCTGTTATCTTCCCTGTCACATCTCGGATCCCAGAATTCGCTGCTTTGAACTTCGCATGACTGAATTCCATCCCACTGTGCAAAGATAACGCAGTCCTGCTGCTTATTAAACTGTGCGAAGCTCCCGTGTCTATCAATGCAGAAACTTTCAGCCCACTAACTGTTGTTTCAACAAAGTCTAGACCTTGCTGCACTTCACCTTGTTCTTTTCCGCGACCCCTCGCTGTTTTGCTAAGACAAGCTTCTACTGCCTTCATAGCTTCCACAACTTCGTCTTCTTGCTGAGGTGCCTCAAACACCCTCAACGCTGCAAAATGTGCGGTTGGACCCTCCTGCGCATCTGGAAATGGCCTATGTGGACAATCTCTCGCATAGTGGTCCCTTCCGCAGATATAGCAGTCAACCTTCTTTACCTTCGGTTGCTTCGGCTGCTTGCGGTTCTTCTTGCCATGAACCTTTTCCCTTGCTTCAGTCCTAGCCTTTTCTTCAGCTGCCTGTCTAGCAAGTTCTTGCAACAACCGTTCTTGCAACAACCGTTCTTGCTCAGCATGCCTTTGGGTTGTTCTACCAAGAACTTGTCCCATTTCTCGCATACATTTCGCTGTTTCTTCCAACGCATCAGACAATCGTTCGCAGCATGCACCTACTGCTTCAAATGTCTCTTCCGCTGGGTCTTGGGTCTGTTCCTTGCTTGAACCACCTTCTTGGTTGTTTACAAATGGTGCCAACACCTGCAACAACTTTTGAACGAGGGTTTCCAGCGTCTCGAACTCTCCCATCTGACCAACGTTTCTGAAACCACTTGGTTCCATTTGGATGTTAAGTCCTTGCTCGACTCAACTCCCACCTTTGCACAAAGTCCAATCTTTGCACAAACGCACGTTTTCTGCCAAACGCACCCTTGAGTACACTTCTGGGCACTCCCCTGGTCGTTCTTGTCTAAACGTGCCCTTGGAACCCTACTTGGACGTTCCAAGCCAAAACGCACAAAACTGGGCGTTTCCCTGCCTTGCTGCAGCTTCTGAGCGCACCTGCTCCGAATGCGAGCTACCGGACTGGCTTCCAAAACGAGCTAGCTTTGCTCCCAACCCGAGCTAGCTTTGCTCCCAACCCGAGCTGGAGTTGCTCCCAACGCGAGCTGCCTTTGCTTCCAACACGAGCTGGAGTTGCTCCCAACGCGAGCTGGATTTGCTCCCAACACGAGCTGGATTTTCTCCCAACACGAGCTGGTCTGCCGATCTTCCAACGCGAGCTGGATTTGCTCCCAACTCGAGCTAGTCTGCCAGTCTTCCGAAACGAGCTCAATTTCTGTCAAAACCCTTGTTTTCCGAAAGCTAACCCTTGGCTCGGCTAACCTTCGTTTTTCCACTTCCACGGAAGAGAGCACAAACCCTTGCTCGATTTGTTGCCCTACTCAACCCTTGCACCTGGGCTCTTCGTTTTCCACTTGTTTCGCAAGCCGTAGCGACGAGCTGTTCCGCAACCCTGCTGCAAAACCCTGCTCTGATACCACCTGTTCGCAAGAACAGTGGTGAAGAGCTGTTTCACAACCTTCCTGCAAAACCCTGCTCTGATACCACCTGTCACGGCCACACTTCGCATGCACTCTTGGCAAACACAAGTATGACGTGCGGCACTGCTAGGACGTCGGATGAGGGCTTGGCCAACTCAACCTTCGCACCTACAGACTACGCCTTCAAATTACCTGCGGAATAACCTACGTTTCACACTTAACTCTGCGGAACGTTTTACACTTAACTCTGTTACACTTCTACTTAATCATTAGCCTTGCCGGCACACTTAAACATTCAACAGGTTTAACATACGCAGCAAAGAACATAAAGTAAAGGCACACAAGAGATAAGTGGTTGGGTTGCCCAACTGGCAGAGCCCGTTTTTATATATAGAAGAACAGAAGAAGTTACATCAATGGAGTTGCTTAACCCAGCAGAGCTCCAGGGTGCTGCCCAGCTATCATGCACCCTCAAGAATTACAATGGAATGGCATCTGTGACTGTTGCCTGCCGCACCCAGTCACAAACCCTAAGAAACTCTCCGTGAGCTCAAACCACCGAAATCTTGATTGCCTTCGTTTGTGCCTTCTTGCTTGCTAGTTCCTTTGATGAGATGAGCGCACTCCTTTTATATGCTTCCATCCCGAGTTGTCCGCGTGCTTCCTTCACGAGCTCGTCGGCTTGCTCCCATCCCGAGCTAACTTTCTCCCATCCCGAGCTGGTCGTGCTCCCATCCCGAGCTGGGCGTGCTCCCATCGCGAGCTGGAAAGTCTCCCATGACGAGCTGGAAAATCTCCCATGACGAGCTGGATTGTCTCCCAACCCGAGCCAGATTTCCTCCCAAAACGAGCTGGCTTTCTCCCAATACGAGCTGGCTTTCTCCCAACACGAGCTGGACTTTGTTTGCTTCCAAAACGAGCCACCACTTCGTTTTGCTTGGTTTACACCTTGGGTCGCTTGCCGATGTTCCAAGTGGGTCAAGCACCCGTGCATCCGCATGTCGCATCCGTTGCCTCGCCAATGCACCCCACTTTGCCTTGTGGGTTCTTGTCCAAGTCTAACTTGTTGCAAGTCTTGCCGAGGGGTGTGCCAAACCCCAAGGTTCGTTTTTCCAAGTGCGCCACACTCCCGGGTGCCGTTCCGGTGGTGAGTGTGGGCGCTTGCCGCAAGGGTCGTTTCTCGTCGTCGCTGCCAAAGTACACTTGCCCATATGGGCTCTTGGACCCTGTCGCGGACTAAGTGCGCTAATCGGGTGTGCATGAATCTTGGGCCGTGACACAGTATACTACTAATACGCATGTAATGGGTAAGTGGCCTATGGCACTGTACAACATTCCATTGCTACTTATCTAGTGTAGGACCCCGTCCTAGATTTTATAATTTACTTGAATAAAATCTGTGTTTTTCTATACAGTCATATATTGAATTTCTGTTCAAAATTTCTGTTTTGAATTTTCTAACTTACGTCTATTTCTATGCATGTAAATTATATCAAGTTTACATTTAAATTCTAACTTTTACTTCTCATGTGCAGGTGAAATAACATATAGCATATAACAGGAAATAATAATTTGATAGAGTAGAAAATGATAAATATACCTGCTGGAAAATACCTCTTACTCGCTTAGTAGATCCTTTCTTTTTTTTGTTGTTGCTCCTTCGTTATGCTGCAGCCCTGCAACCAAAATCCTTTTTCCCAACCTTTGAAGCTCAACCGACCAAACAAGTGTTGCCACCGTGCCAACTGGCGAGGTCTCGCCGACCACCCAGCTCCAAAGGTACCCCTTTGGACCCCCGAGCCCAAACCGAGTACAAACCCAGTTGTTGTATCCCTTTAGAAAAACAACCTTCAACAAAAAAACCCTCTTTTTTTCCAGCTCTGCTCTCCAAATTCTGCTCTCCCAAAACTTCTCCAAAATCCTAAAGTAAAAAAAGGATCCCCTTCTCCTTCCTCCCTTCTCCCTCTTATCCCCTTCACTTACCGACTCTTCTTCCCCATTACTAACCCTATCTTCATCATAAATTTCATCCAACCCATTCATCTACCATGTAAGTCTTCGAGCCCTCAACTTGGACTCTTATTAATCATTAATATTAATATTAAAAGGTGTTGGAATAATTTAAATTAATATTAGAGGTGTTGGTTGGGGTCACTTCTCAACCGTAACTTCCAATTCCATTAAATTAAATCCTTTTTATTTCATATAATAATTTTAAACATTTGTTTCTTATTCAAGTACAATTTTTTAATTAATAATAAATGTTATTTTATTTTCATAATAAAGTTTGGGGTTGGGGTTGGTTCACCCACCAACCGTAAGAGTTTTAAACTTACACGCTTCACCAATTTAATTTAATTAACAGTAATTGTCAATTGATTAATTACTATTACCTAATCATTTAATTAATGGTTTCTAATATTTATAATATGTAAATTACCTCTAATTATAAATCCACTAATTGAATTTATCAATTATGAACAATAGTCCTATCAATATAAATCATAACATTATTAATGTGTAATTATATTAATTAAATAAAATTAACTAAGATTTAATCGACTTTACCTGGTTCCATTTTAATTACACCTTAGTTGTAATTATACTACTTAACAATCAATCAAGCATCTTAATCTATTGCATTAGTCACTACCTAGGTTAACCTTAGCTTTGCTTATTAATCAACAACAATTAATTATTAATGGACAATAGTTAATCATTAATCAACATTATTAACTCTAATTGACTTTATTAATCTTAATCCACAAAATTTAATCGTTAATCTACATTATTAACATTAATCATCATTATTAACTTTAATCGACACTGTTAACATTGATCAACAATAGTTAATTACTAAACGACAGTAATTAATCATTAAGCGACACTAATTAACATTATTACTCAACAATATTTCATGTAATTCATACTATGTAGGCGAGTTACGTAAGCGTAGCTACTGCTTACATTCCTCACGTAAGTACACTAAAAGTTATAATTCACATACATCAATCATAATCAAGGAACGTATCTTTTACTGACACATGTTTTAACATAGTTTGCAAGGTACAAATCCATTAACCAAAATCCAAATTACGACAATTCATACATTACTGATTTATGACACATACTAACCAAGGGTTTTACACACCTACAGTTAGATCTTGTATTCACCCCTACTTCACACTACACCTATCTACCTACATCATCACTAACTTCCACATCCTATCCTGTCCTCTGCTGGACTACCCTGGAATGTCAAGTCATGACCGGTTCTAGCTAGAACCCGTAAGCGGAAGTGTCGACTACATTGACCAAGCTTCCCCAGCAGGAAACCACCAGTCATCATCGCACACCTTGGGGAGCGCGCCATAGCACAGCCCTCCCATGACTCTGGGTTTCGCGGATAAACGGTGGGTAAATCCTCCACCCCCCTAATGGAACAAGGGACTATGTCCACCCGACATAACAACAGCGTTGAACTTGTACTCGGTCTGTCATCGTATAACCGATCTGGGTGGTTGAGTTTCCTGAAACCCTACCCCACCCATGTCATAACATACATCATAATAAACAGCATAATAAGCATACGAAAGTAAATAATGCATTACTCGCATACCATTTTATCTTTCGAAGTCTGTGTCCCCGAGGCCCTCCCACGTTGTAGGATCCAACTATCACTTAGCCGTTTCAACCTGTAAGTCAGTCCTCGACATACAATATAGAATATCGTGCATAAATCCTCGATATGTACACACATATATTTCATCATATCATAACAACAATAAACTTATTCATTCGCCATGCACCTGGCATAACATTCATTATTTCAACATATAACTGTAACGGTATCCACGTACCCATCATTCAGTAAATTCCATATATTTGACACAATTAACACATGATACATATCTGAACATGACTACCAATCATAATACTATCATCATACACACACATATATATATCGAAAAAATAATAGAACCATATGTCCATAGTGTCGTCAACCGACGAGGTCTCACAGTCAAACAAATACAACATATAATAGTAGTTCAGGTAGTAATGTCAAAACGGGGTGTTACATCTAGAGTGAAACCTCTTTGTTGACATGTTGGGAGTTGTGCACACTCGTAAAAATGTTCTGGTAGAGATTGGAAGGCATCTAGAAAGCTACGGGATATGGATAAATGTTGTATTGAAGCATTGGCTAAAATAATTGCATGACTGTATGACATATTTCTTTATGTGTAAGAATTTGTTCTGAAAACTATGAGATGTCTCTAATCATGCAATTTAACTTGTCTTGTAGGAAAGATCGTATACCATCACCTACAAAAGAAGGACTACAACATTTGTTCTAGCAACAAAGCTATCTATTGAAGATAGTGAAGAATATGAAGGTCCCAAGATCCGGGATGAAGTAATGATCGAAGAGTACCAGTCGATCATGAAGAATGATGTTTGGGATTTGTTCCCAAGACCTGAAGGGAAGTCTGTTGTGGCTTCCAAGTGGATCTATAAGATCAAGAATGCTCCAGTTGGTAGCATAGAGAAATACAAAGCGATATTTGTAGCTCATGGCTTCTCCCAGAAAGAGAGAATAGACTATGAAGAGACTTTTGCTCCTGTAGCCAGATACACTTCCATCATATCAGTACTTGCTCTGGTTGCACTGATGAAATGGAAGATACACCAAATGGATGTCAAGACAACTTTATTGAATGGTGTAATCGAAGAGGAAGTGTATGTGGAGCATCCACTCGATTTTGAGACACATGACAAAGCAACTCATGTGTGCAAACTGAAGAAAGCCTTGTATGGCTTGAAGCAAGTTCCTAGGACTTGGTATGGTAGGATAGACATATTTCTATCTAGTTTGGGCTTTACCAAGAGTAAAGAGGATTCCAACCTTTACTACAAGGTTGAGGAAGGCAATCCAGTGATACCACTTTTGTATGTAGATGACCTGTTTGTTAGAGGTGAGGATAGATTGATTGTCGAAATGAAGAGGAAGCTTGCTGCCGAGTTCGAGATGAAGGACTTGGGGATGATGCACTATTTCCTAGGCATGGAGGTGTGGCAGAGTGCAGATGGAATCTTCCTTGGACAAGGGAAGTATGCAGTAGAGATCCTGAAGAGGTTCGGGATGATGGACTGCAAGGCCATGGCCACACCTATGGCATCAAACCTGAAGCTTATGTGTGATGCTTCATCTGATCCGGTTGATGTCACTATGTATCATCAGATGATTGGGTCCTTGATGTACCTGGTGAACACACGACCTGATATTTTCTTTGCGGTGAACACATTGAGCCAGTTCTTGATGGATCCCAGAGGTGTTCACCTGGTTCCTGTAAAGCATATTCTAAGGTACCTGAAGGGTACAAATGACTATGGGCTGAAGTATTATGTGAATCAAAAGTTTAACCTGCAGGGTTATGTTGATTCAGACTGGGTAGGCAATGCTACAGATAGGAAGAGCACATCTGGGTGCTGCTTCAGTATGGGATCAGGTGTGATCTCTTGGTTTAGTAGGAAGCAGTCCTATGTAGCACTGAGTACAGACGAGGCAGAGTATGTTGCAGCTTGTTCGGCTAGTTGTGAGGCAGTATGGCTCCGGAAGCTATTGTCTGAGTTATGTGATCTCCTGCTGGAGGATACTGGTATCTCTTGTGATAACCCAAGTTGTGTGATGTTGTCTGAGAACTCGGTCTTCCATGACAGCTTGAAGCACATTGAGATCAAATACCACTATATCAAAGATATGGTGCAGAGAAGAGCAGTGAAGCTCCTGTATGTTGTGATGGATGAGCAGGTTGCAGATGGGTTGACGAAACCACTAGCCAGAGTGAAGTTTGAGTACTTCAGAGAGAGGCTTGGTGTTCTTCAGATTGAAGACACTTCAAGGAAGAATTGATGGACACATTTGTAGGATCCCTTCCAAGCATGGTGAGAGGAGGATCCTTCCCATGATTGTGGATGTAAGTGCTGGATGATGAGCATCAGGACGATGCTCTAGTTGCTTCTTTGTAGATGCATCACGTTGGATCCTTTGATCAGTTTGATCATGTATTTATATATGCATCATGTTGGATGCTTTGATCAGTTTGATCATGTATTTGTATATGCGTCATGTTGGATGCTTGATATGATCAATTGGATCATGCATTTGTATATGCATCATGTTGGATGCTTGATATGATCAGGTGGATCATGTATTTGTATATGTATCAGGTGGATTCATTGTATGATCAGGTGGATCATGTACTTATGTATATATCAGTTGGATGCATTGTATGATCAAGTGGATCATGTATGATGATATGTATCAGGTAGATACTTTGTATGCATCAGATCGATATATTGTTTGATCAGGATGATCACAGATGACGAGCTTCAGGATGTTGCTCCAAATGATATGCATCAAGGTGATGCTATGATGATGATCAGGATGATCACAGACGACAAGCTTCAGGATGTTGCTCCAGATGATATGCATCAGTATACTGCTATGATGATGATCAAGTTGATCATGTGATGATGTACCTCAGGATGATGTACGGTGAGTATCATGTTGATACTCTGTGGTCATGGACAGGTTGTGCAGGTAGCATAGAAAAGATCCTTTAAAATCTAGACATGTAGAGCGGTGTGCTCATAATAGCCTTGGATGCTCTATCAAGATCCATATAGGTAGAGCGCTGTGCTTGTAGCATCCTAGGATGCTCTGAGTACGTTTTTCTACCGTTTCGCATAGAAAAGATCCTTTAAAATTCAGACAGGTAGAGCAGTGTGATCATACGAGCCTGGGATGCTCTACCGAGGTCCAGACAGGTAGAGCAGTGTGCTCGTAACATCCTAGGATGCTCTGAGTAGGTTTTCTGAAAGTTCACATAGAAAAGATCCTTTAAAATCTGGACAAGTAGAGCGGTGTGATCGTAACAACCTGGAATGCTCTATCGAGATCCAGACAGGTAGAGCAATGTGCTTGTAACATCCTGGGATGCTTTGAGTAGGTTTTGTGAAGGTCAACATGTAAAAGATCCTATAGTGTGTGCTAGGTTTTGTTCACACACATAATCAGTCCTAGGTTCCATAGTATGGCCATTGATGATGAAGAACTATAGGTGATGGGCCTACATCCAGCATGAAAAAGGGTTGGCTCTGTAGAACTTCCTATGATGAGTAGTTCAAATATTGATTGAGATAGCAGCAATAGTGATGATGACGATGTTTCTATGATGATGATCAAGTGACGATGATCTAGAGAAGAAGACTTGTGCTAGCAGATCTGTGTCGAGAAATACTTTCCTATTTAAGAGGGAGTGTTGATGTATATGTAACTTCGGAATGTATTTCATATACGTATATTGTATTCCTATAGAGATGTTATTATTCCTCTATACGGAAGTGTCATCATTTATATTGTAAGTGTTGTAACTTATACTTGATGGGTTATTAGACCACCTTGATGGGGTCGGCCCTATGTAAGTCATGTAGGTTAAAGGGTTGTTAGACCACCCTTTTGGGGGTCGGCCCTATCAGCATTATGTTAAGTGGTTAAGTTGAGGCCGACCTAGTAAGGTTATTAGGCAAGTCAAGTCAAGTATAAATAGAGTGCGGGAGGCACTCTATTTGATCATTCACTTTCTCACATATACACTCATTGGAGAGTGGCACACTAGTGGAGGAGGAGAAGTTGTTGCTAGGAGACAATCTCTTATGCTTGGGTTTTGTATCATTGCTCTATCTATCTCTCAGGAATTTAGAGGGGTTTTTCACCTTTATGGTTTTACCTAAGGAAACTCTATGTGTCTATTATGTCTTGTGATTGCTTCTTTTGATTGATACATGTTGTACATGTTATTCTCTCAGTTAAGATCCTAGAGTATGTTGAATTAATGCTCAAAAATTAACACCAAGTTTGTTTTCTTATTTTCAAGTACGAGATTTATATTTTCAATCCTTTTATCGCTTACTATGATGATACTAAGGTTAGGTCTAGGGAGGTCTTGGATAGAACCATGCTGGACCCTAATTTGATGATCTCCTGTTTTGAACCTAGTCAAGTTTCCTATGCAACTGACCATCTAACTAAATTTAACTACTTTCCTTCCATTAATATTATTTTAGTTTACGAAACAAACTTTAACCAAATCAAATATAACATTATCTAATTTTACTTTGTCCACATTTTATAATTATGATGATATCATATTAAAATTTCTATAAAATTTCCATGACATAAGTAACACCAACATCATCGAATTGCAATGATAATAAAGGCATATGTAAAGAAGAAGAAAATTGTTTCCATTAATTTTGAAAATTTTAAGAGTACATCACAAATAATTTATGTTTCATTGTTGGAAGATGACATTTAATTTTAGACTGAAATGTAGTAGCAACTCCTCTCCTTAACCTAATGCATGGTCATGCAGCAATGAAGGGGTTCACCTATATGGATATATGCTTGTACATGGTATGGGTAGTACTTTCATCACTCACTTCCATAAACTTCAAGCCCTTTCAAATATCAGCCCTTTCAAATATCATAAGGACAACGATGCCATATGTGATTTATCCGTGATTTTTTTTTTCTTTCATCTAGGTATAAGCAATTAAAACTAGATAACTTTCTTGGCTAGATCTCATCATATATTTATTGTAGATCCACTAATATTTCATATGTGTAGACATCAAGTTGCTTTCCCACAAACCATGATCACTACATATAACACCTTGCCCTCCTCCCACAATACTTATATCCCTATTTCAATTAAAAAATACCTATTAATATACAACAATACATTGACGTCATTTTTCAAAATTTCAAAACCTTCTTAATGAAAGGACTTGATAAGATATTCCTCAACAAATGATTTCTCTATGGGGTTACCTTGGTATGCCTCCGGCCTAAAGATTTTGATTGGGAGATGAAACTTGCACTTCATTAGGCCACAACCTTGGATTAGGCTCTCAAAGATATACCTTGAAAATATATAGTAAAAATATTTAAAATAGATAGCTCCTCAATGAAAATACACTATAAAAATATTAGAAAACTAATAACATAAATACATTTATTTATTTATTTTATAAACATATTTAAAAGTTATTCTTCAATTGCCTTGACTTCATATCCATGTAAATAATTTACATAATTTAACCCCAAAACATGAGATTAAAGACATTGAGATTAGAAAAATACAATGCTCTAAATTCTAAAAATATTCTAAATGGTTTAATATGTTTACTTGTTTTAGATATTCAAAATCAAAAATAAAATATTAAAAAAATTAAACATATATCTTTAATTAATTTAAATAAATTATATATACAATATATTTAATTTATATAAATGTGATGTTATTTTATATAAATGTGATGTTAAAATAATGTTGGACAAATCTTAACATTGTAGAATTAAAATATAAACCTTTTTATAATCTTTTTCTTTATTTATATTAAATTTTAATTTTAAAATATTTATAATAGTATAAATCTTTATAATTTACTAACTAATTAAAATTATACACATATTGCTAATTAATTTGTAAGAATATTTTTTAAAGATATAACTAGATGATTCTAAAATGATTTTCAAAATAACCTTATGCTAAGGTGTATCTAAGTCATGTATTTTCAGTTCTCTAAATGATTATTAAGAAAAGTGTTAGAGAAATCGTTGAGAGGTAAAACAATAAAATAAACCAATAAAGATATATTCAAATTAATCTCTATAATAGAAAATCACATTCATTCTCCTTATTGTAATTACATTCATATAATTTTATTATCTTATGAAAGCCTTATAACTCATGCAAGCAACCTTATCTAGAAAGCATGTTAAAATGGAAATAAGACTCAAGCCTAGCCTAGGTTACTTCATTGTAAATAAAGCAGGTAACCCCGACTACAAAGCGTGAAGCATAATATTCAGAAATTGTGCAGTGGGAGCGATATCGAGCTGTGAAGTGGGAATGTGATGAAGATTTTGCAGGAATGGATTTGGTATTCTCATGTTAATAAATCGTTGTGCGTTTACAGATTGGTAGTCAAACAAATCACGATGCATAAAAAAACAAGGCCAGATGTCATTACTGGAATCTCAGACGAACGTGCCAACCTAGAACTGAGTGTTCTCATGCTTTCATCGCTCGAGATGTGATGTGGGAATGTGAAGATTTTGCGGGAATGGATTTGGTATTGGCGTCTGAATTAATCGAGGTGCGTTTACAGATTGGTACTCAAACACAGGTATTACCGCAGTCCGTGGTATGTAATATGGTACACCTGTAGAGACCTCAGGTATTATCAGGCAGATGTTGATCCAGCACTACAGAGACAGCCCTGTTGGAACTCGTCGCATCCATTTGCAGATCGTCACTGTTGATTTCATGTAAGCAGCTTTTGGGCAGAGACGTAGTAGCAGCAGAGGTCTCTGTTTGTTTGAGACGTTTTCGATGATTTCCTGTGGGACTACCTGATTCTGCACAGATCTTATCGACGTCATATTTATTGATATCGAAATTTATCAGAGTGTTGCGCCCTCTGTATTTAATGGCAGCAATATCATAGGCTGCAGCTGCCTCTTCCTCTGTATCTGTCAAAACGAAAACCTACAATGCTCATTTGCTCGAACATTTCCAAATTACTATCCAAAATCAGGATATATTCTACCCCACCAATAGATTTTAAAAATATCGAACACTTACCGAAAGTCCCCAAATAAATGTCTCTTTTGTTGTCAGCACCTCTTCCTATCCCGGCTTGCCATTTCCCTCCTTTTTGTCTTTGGATACGACAGAAGCATCCACATAATTATTAGATATTACTTTCACCAATATAAAGGATGCATGTCAGTGATATAGTTTGGCATGAAAGTTTTGTTAACATAATTCAAGGGTCATATTCAGTGAGTTTTACAAGTAGTAAATTTAAGCACTTATCCAGTAATTTCTTACCCTCAACTCACAATACGCTAATGTTAATTTATTTAATCCCTCGCAATATATTATTAATTATATAATTAGAGCTTTAATGTTTTTCCAAAATACCTGGTAACTCCACGGTACTTCGACACGCCGTTGGAGAATCCGGTGCTTGTTCTGTACCAAAGACATGAAAACATAAACTGTTTGAGTACACTTCAATTATGCATTGCAAATTTTATTAAAGTTCAATGATGTAATGTTTTCGTTACCTCCTTAACTGTCCCAGTACTTCTTCCGTAGTCAATGTTTCCATTTCTTTGATCTCGTTTTCATAATCGGTATGCTGTAAAGAACCACCATTAACCTTAACTGTAAAGGCTTATTTTATCTTATTTACATTAATATAATGTGTTTGGATTGCGACTTGATTGATTTTGTGGGTGTTGTTGAAAATTTTAAATAAACAAATATAAAAAAGAAAGAAATATAACAAATAATTTTTATTGATGCATGCATAACCAGTAGCTGTAGTTGATTGATGAATAAAGGTATCCACAAACAACCCATTTAACTAAGAAATAATTAAGACATAAATAACAAGAAGTAGTTAAAACTAAGCATAACTAACTTGGAGAACAAATAATAAATAACTTGAGCCATAAGTAAGTAACGGTGCTAATATTCAAACAAAGTATTTCTTTGAAAGGTGGTGGCACTCCATCTATCTTTATGGCATTCCATTGCAAACTCAAAAATTTAAATCTCATGTCGAATCCTTAAAGAAAATTGAGTACTAAGGCATACTTGAAAATTTGTTTTAGCAGAAGAACCCCAATATTTCAGCGCTGCAACATCATGAGCTCTAGCTGCCTTCTCTGCTGAATCATATCTACCTGATAGCGTAAATATAATCATCATGAGTACTAAGCTTGATTAACATTCTATGTCCTCTAATCAGCCTACAAAATACAATGTTTTTATTGATAGCTGAAATATTACTCACCCAAATATACTGTGAAATTGGACGCCATATGATAAAGCGGAAATGGTACATGTGCAAGAGACATATGCTCAGTTTCAGAAATATTAAAAGAAACACAAATTATCAAATTAAACACAACTTATGCAAAATGAAAGCGTGAAAGGAAGTCAAAATATTAAACTCAAATATTTGGCAGGATAGTTCTAACACGAACTTTGTTTGCCATTTCTTTTTTGACCCGGTTGTCTCCAGGTGCCGTCCCATAGATGGGCTTCGTATCTCTGAGTACCTCTATGTCTGTAACAATGGCAATTAAAACACCATAAAACATTAACATGGTTGACATAGAAAAGTTAAAATGTAGCGAAACTAACGAACACGACATGGTTAGAAATATATTACTTTCTGACCCCGCGAAACCTAAAGGTCGGACTAGACTGGGTATCACTCTCCTCTAGAGCTAGATTTGGAGTTTCTGAACGACTGGCAGTCCTCTTCCTACTGTTTAGAGATTCCATTGTCAAAGAGAATAAAACTGGACCACCCGAGGACGATTGCTTTACTGTGACGAAAGCCGTTCAAAGACAACCACAACGCAGCCCAAATATGAAACGAAGAAATCTTTGCTCTTGGTATCGGCTAAAGAAACGAAGAAATCTTGCTCTTGGTATCGCAGAATTAAAATATGAAACGAAGAAATCTTCGCTCTTGGTATCGGCTAAAGAAGAACTTCACCAATATTTACATATCAATTTCATGCTTATGGAAAATGGTATTTATATATATGGAATGTCAGTAGTCGACAAGGAGGCAATAGAGTCAAGTCGACAAGAAGTTTGTTTTCATTTCAATCTAGGACCACCAACTCTCTTAAAGTTGGTTGTCAATGTTGGGATTACCTCTCTTTAATGTGCTGTAATGCAATAATAGACGATTCAATTTAGCAGTCTCACCATGAGTAAAATTTATTATAATTATTATTGTTATTGCTTTTTGTATGTCCATGTTATGCATTTTATAAGGATATATAATGATAATTAATAGAATATTTCATAATTAGTGTTATTTTTAATTAATAATATATGAAAAAAATGTAAATTAGAAATATTTATTTAATTTTATATTAATTAAAAATTGAAATATTTTTTTAAAACAAATACATATTTAAAATAATTATAAAGAGTTTGAGGAAAATTTATTAACATCTCACCACTATTTTAGATTTAAAATATTATTAATTCTTTTCATTTCATATTTATATGGTAATGGTGTACATGCTATTATATGTAAAATGACATTAATCAGTATAGATCCATCTTAAATCGGTATCTATCAAGCACCGAGATGGATCCAATTTCTTGAGGTGTATTTCTTTTTTAAAATTGAAACTCAAGAAAGTTGATCTCTCTCGATTGATAGATCCGGGTCTAAGTGTTATGTTTTTATTTTATAAATGAACATATATTTTTTAATTACTTTTCATAATATTTTATTTTATGAACCAACATGGATTTTTTTTAAATACGTTTTACGTTTTATTAGGTGGTTATATGATTTTTTTAAAATACTTTTTACGTTTGATTAGATGTAACGCTACATAACGCTAGACCAAACACGTTAGAGGATCTCCCTCATACTGGGTTGTAGAGCACCTCGTTTCACTCGGTGCAATGATAAGTCATATATGCTTCAATTTTTTTATAGAGTTTGGATGTCACAAATGGATGGAGTAAATTTGAAGTTATGCATGCAATTGTTAGGGTTTGTGTTGTGAATGCCTCACCCCATGTGGATGGCCTTTGGATGACCCTAAGCTCTACCCAACATGGACGCTTAATTTCATCATAGTACTTGGCCTATGTAGAAATCCATGACTCTACCATAGATTTATTTAGATTCATCGCCCAGTGTGGCAATCTCTCCATTCATAGACCTAGGCACTTGTCATGCCATGTCCACATTTTGTAGATTTGGTTGCTCCATCTAACGCGTTAGCTCTACCTCATGTCATATAGAATTCTTAGTGTGGTTAGAAGATGTCACCATTGTTTGACAAAGGCCAACATTTTGCATCTATGACTTAGACCATGTTGGGGATCAACCCATCCCAACTTCAAACAAATCCTCTAGTGGAAAAAATTGATCCAGGTGGATATTGGTGGCCACCCACCTTTCCAACTGGCTCAAAACAATTTTATGGCAATTTTGGTATTGTACTATTTTTAGCAGTTTTTCGGGTCTTGAACTTCCGGGGCCATTTTGAGGCCTTAAACGACATTTTTTGGCAATTAGGGGGGCCAAATGGTTGCCTTCGATATGCATTTGGCCCCAGTCGAAAGTTGTAAATCTCGGATAGACCTTTCCAACGGGCTACCGAGCGTCCCAAACGGAGATCGTATGGAAAAGTTACGACCCCGGGAAGTTGATGTACTAACTTACCCAAACGGGGCCCACATGACTTTTGACGCTTCATCTCCTAGGGTTAGGTTTTTGGATGTCTAGGGTTTTTGACATTCCTGTTTATTGTAAAAGGCCTAGAGAGCCTCATTGTAACCATCTTCTTGCGAAATGAGAGCAGCCGTCACATCTCTTCTCAGAGATAAGCCGCCACCATTCCAGCAAGCTTGTTTTTCGCTGCATTTTACAGTTCTAGCTTATTTCCTTATTGAATAGAAAACCAGTTTTAATGTATCTCTGTTATTTTGTGTTAAGCATGTGATAATAATCTGTATTCATTTCGTTCTGCACATAAAATCCGGATCAAAAATAGACTATTAAAATATTCCCTTATTAAAGGTGACCAAAACGAGGTGATTTTCTATATAGTCAATCCTTATTTTAGGATCATAATTGTGAGAGAAGCACCAACCATGACTATCCCAATAGCTCCAGAGGAAATGCTAAGGTATACTCTCAAAGATTCCATATGCCTAGAAGTCTAATATCAATGAAGAATCTTCTATCTATTTCTATGGAAAAGCTTTTTGGAAATACCTTGATTTTATTTTTGAACTGTAATGTAATAAAACATATATAATTGGTAGGAGTAGATTTATATGATGAAATTCTATAAATGTAGGTTGATTTGTAACGACCCCGTGTTTTAATAAGGTGATATGGGTGTGTTCAAGCTAATGACGGTCTCTTTTGACATGTTAGATGCAATAGAAAATAGAAAAAACAATCATCCATCAACTTACATGGATATTTTGAGACACATACACAATGAATCTTGCAATGAATAAAAAATATGAAACGTAGGAAATTGAATGACGTTTTCGAATATATAAATTTTTTCTATTGAAAGTGCTTTTTTTATACTAGGGGAATCGACAACTAGGGATTGGGATGGTACTCGCATGACATGGGGTTCAGGGATCCAATCTCTCTATCATTATACCCCTAGGTGCACCCACATAGACCGCAAGCATGGGGAACGGGTAAGCTGGGGTGATTTGAACTCATGACCTCCATTTACAACATGTTCTTCATATCAAGCGAATCATCGATTTAGCTACACCCATGTGGGGCTATTGAAAATGTTCTTAACTATCTAAAGTTTGATCTTTTCTAACATGAAATGTTTATTTTTTTGACAAATTATAAGGTATATGTTTTTGTGGGTGCATCCTTTCAGTGCCTAAATGATGGAATCAAGTTACAAAATCTGGTAGACATATAGAGAACATCTAGTACTAGTGCACCACTATTTTCCCCTATTGACATGGCGACAGTCGAGAGGGGTTCACTTCGCACTATCGTCAACAAATCACCAACCTAACTCCCTTATGCACTGACCTAGAAAGGTTTTATCCTTTCCAGCAACACTCGCAGATCGAGTGAGGTCTTACTCGAGATGCACAAGGGGGTTGTAGGAACCACGTTTCCACAGTGGAGTTAAGGACATGCATCAAACACACTTCGCAACCGCAAAAACCATATATTATGTCTATCACACTATGCTAACATTCCATCATTTGCATATTCATTACTTGCAGCATCAACACATTATAAGCATTCGCATCAACATGATCTAACTACTCATTAGCATAAACTTCGATTACCAAATCCCCAGAGCATGTAAAAATCTCATCAACGTTCACATTTATCATTCAACATAAACAAAGACGGAGGTAGAACTATAATCGAACATCTTCATGCATTCATTAAAACCTGTAGAATGACCTTCGCAAAAACAGTCAATCCACCATATCGCGGATAGAAAACAGATCGCCAAAACTCAAAAGGTCTATGGCTCTATCCATCAATGGATCTTCAATTACTTGCCATGCCCTTAGGCTTACAATCATTCTCCTATTTATACAAAACTACATAGTAACAAAATGGTCCACATGACCCTTATCTAACTAGTTAACTACTTCCGTGCTTCCACATTGTCCCCAAATGACCCTTTCTTCCTCGGATTGTCCCTTTTGCAGCTTGTCGAATTTCGCCCTTCTTGTGGACTAATCTCATGCCAACAGGCCCCCAACACAAACTTATGGCTCACCCTCGATCCATATCAGCTGTACACCACTGGTTTGTTTCATCTCTCATTGTGGTAAACTTCTAAATCTATTCTTGATGTATGGAGCTTGCTGTCATGTACGTCTTGAACTCATCCTTCAGTCTCTTGAAGCCCTGATCATATACCTCGAAATTATCCTCCAGTCACTTGGAACATTGATAATCTACTTCTTCGGCACTTGTTCGGGTGCTTCAGGCTTGCTGGGAACTGTGGAGAAGTTCAATGTCACCACCAAAGTATGAAATAGGCTAGATGCTCTAGCACATTTGTTTCGCACCTTGGATCGTTTTCTACTGGATCCAGTGGGCCTCCATCACTGACGTGTTGGTGTTCAGGGAGACCGCGACCCTTCGAACTACTACTGCACTCTTAGACATCTCGGGTGATACCTCAGTTCTACTTTTCCCAAGTGTTCGCATTGATGCCTTTGCTAGTTCTTTGTTGGAAGGCGGTTTGGATGAGTCAGCTGCGTAGCATCATGGATGCTGTGTAAGGCAAAAGACACCGCGCAAGGAGGAAAACCGCACACAAGTTGGAAATGATAGTATTTTATGTATTTTTGGGTCACGTTGAACTGCATTGTGCAGGCTAGGGTCATCCCTTTTGTAAATATTGTTAGAAAGTAGCTAGGCGGTCGGCTAAGTGGACAATGAATGTAAAGGTGCAAGCTTATAAATAAATGTAGCATTGCAAGTGCTAGATATCTTTATCCGGAGAATTGTTATTGCAGGATGCTTTGGATATTGATCCGAGTCTGTTTGAATGTTTGTATGTGACAGAAGAACTATATTGTTGTATCTGTGGTTTAATGCGAAGGTTAATATGAAATGATGGGGTTTTGACTAGAATCACTGTGTTTCTTTCTATTTTCCTACTATGAATGTGATATGCAATATGAATCTCTAAATGATGCAATGTTTTTCTATTTCAAATGATGTTATGCTATTAGATCTGTTTGCGCATTGATAGTTTCGTTGATAATGAGATCTGTTGAATAGTTCTATGACTCTGTTTAATGCATAAGTTGAATATGAATGATCTGTTGATTAATGTTGCGCTAGGTCAATAAGTAGACACACATGATCCTTCTCCATTTTGTGGAAATGTGGTTCCGTCAACTCTCCCTTGAACATATCAGGTGAGACTTCATCTGCTTCGCATGTGTTGTTAGACAGGGTAAAACCTGTCTGGGCCAGTGCTCAAGGAGATTGCGGTGGGTTTGGGTGATGACAGACTGAGGAACCCCTATCGAGTGGGTTTCTGTCAACATTGTTCATACACGGTCATCGTTATGGAACTTAGTGCCTCTGGAGTGCTCCCGCTCGAAATGAAGTGCACCATTGCAACTATCTCACTTCCCTTTTCCACAGCTTCCTTGGGCTTGGTCACTCCACCTCCTAATCCTCTGCATCTAACTTACAGACATGCATCATACAACCCACTAATTCTTCTCATCAGATTCTTTCTACTTCGACTTGCATACTGCAATCCTTTCGTCGGTATTTATGCTTGTTTCTCAACACCTCCTCATCATTTGGAAAATATTATCCACAGCAAGCCAAATCTGTCCTCATATGCTTCCGTTGTCCTTGCGTGATGCCGATCTGCAGTGATCATACTTGTATTTGACTCCTGCGTGCGAAGCATTGATGAGCGACCTGGCTGGCCATGCTTCCCACATGCTTTCCACACGCATTCCACTTTTGGTCATCATTATTTTTATTTTAAAGCTTGTGCTTCTCAGCCGCTATGTGCTTGATCATGGCGATAGGGTTTCATTCAATTTCCATTTACTAGCTTTGGCAAGAATGTGCCATCCAAGCTTTTCAATTACACTACACCTCCATCAACAACAAAATCGATTATGTAGGGACCCAACCAATGCATCTGTAACGTGGCTGGGTGCTTAGCGAACTTACTGTCATATAGCAGAACTGTATCCCCATGCTGAAAGTGATTTTGTTTAATATGGCAATTGTGCCGAGCCTTCTGCCGATCCTTCTCGACCTTTTGATGAAATCTTGCGATGAAGCGGTCCTCATTGAGCTATACCAATTGTTCCAACCGTTCCTCTAGTGATCCATCGTCACTCATGGCTGTGAAGAGTGCAATTCGCAGACTAGGGACAATGTATTCCATCGGCATTATTGTCTCCTTCCCGTAAAGAATCTTGAACGGTGTCTGGCTAGACAGTCGTTTACAAGTTGTGCGATACACCCAAAGTATCGCAGGGATCTTCAAATCCCACTCATCCCGATTCGTGTTACATATCTTCGTGAGTGCATGCTCCAGGATTTTGTTAATGTATCATTCTTCAATCCAAATGGCATCACTGTATACTAAAAGAAACCCCATTATGTGATGAATGTAGTCTTATGCTGGTCTTCCTTCGAGATTTTGATCTAGTGATAGCCTAAAAACCCATCCATAAATGAGTAGATCTCCTGACCTCCTACTCCTTCCAGCACCTCATCCGTGAATGGTGTCATCACCTGATTAAAATTGCTGGAGCATTCTTCAAACCAAATGGCATCACTTTATACTGAAAGCAACCCCATTCTATGACGAATGTAGTCTTCTTCTGGTCTTCCTTCGAGATTTTGATTTGGTGATAGCCTGAAAACCCATTCGTAAATGAGTAGATATCCTGACCTCCTACTCCTTCCAGTACCTCATCCATGAATGTTGTCCGAAACAGGTCGTGTAAACATACATCGTTCAATTTTCGCAAGACAACAGAAAATCAGACTTCGCCATTTTTCTTGTCCTACACCACCATCGGGCTGATCCACTCGGATTCTTCCATGGGTTCTATGATTCCTGCTTCTAGCATCCTTTCAATCTCGCCCTACACTCTCTCCTTGTGCCTTGGATTCAATAGGTAGGGCCGCTGCTGGACCGGCTTTGCATCGGGTTTCAGGGGGATCTTAATTTCTCCTAAGTCCCCAGAAATTCCTTTCGTCTCTGAGAATTTCGTTGGGAATAGATCCTGAATCTCATGCAACAGATCAGTCATGTTTGCAATGGTGGACTCATCCCAAAATCCCCCAATGCTTGCGAACTTCGGGTTCTCCTCCGACCCAATGTTTACTTTCTTGATCTTCAGTGGTTGCTGGAATTTGTAAGAAGGAATTTTTGGTACCTCGACGCTGTGACTACCTTCTAATTCTAGCACATGCATATCCCTCGGATCATCCTCATCATCTGACTCTCTTATGATGTTATAGCACTCCATCATCATTTCTCGTGTCGCATTCCACCAAAGTTCTAATGGTTTCTATGTCTGTACTGCTTGAAATATCTTTTTGCGGATCACCTATAGCCCACTATGGATGAAGGGGTTCTCATCTGAGAAAGAAAATGCTTGGCTAAATCCAATTATTAGCTGCTCCCAAGAAGTCGTTCTGCTTGACAGTTCTGCTACGACATACCAACTCCGCGGTACTTCATCGAATGTGTGAACGAATGCATGGAACCACTCTGGTTTTGATTGTAATCCCCATTTGCTTTTGCACTTAGCCAAATGCACCTTTGGGTCACTTCTTTCATCGAAATTCCTTCCTCTATATCCTTCCATATCGTCGAACCTAACTGTCATTAGGTGGCGACAGAGTGGCCATTTTTTGATATAAGACTTGTGCGCTGCCCACCAGCATGTAGGAGTATCCTTCAAGGCTTCCTCAAAGGCCAATAAATGCTACAATTCCACCACCTTTTCTTCAAATTCAGTGAGAAAGGTGCACAAATTGGGTATTCCCTCATATGTTGGTAGCATGCACTCCTTCGAGGCTACCCATCATAGTGACGGTGTGATCCTTGCACATCTCCTAAATGACACTTCATGCATCTGATTCTAACAATTCTCGAGCGTCTCATCCGAATCTGACAACGCTGAACTAACACTGCACCATCCCAATTATTTGTCTATGGTAGGATTAATGTAATCCTCAGATATGTTGTATATACGATCCCATCCATCTTTAAATTCATCGGGCGTCGATTCAACGTATCACTACCCTTCCACAGGATCCAGAGGTGCGATGACCCTCATCTCACGATTCCCAAATGACATAGTCCACTTCTTAAAGTTGATAACCGCTAGATTGTCTATTGCCCAGTCAATCCCTAATAGTGCTGGGTAGGTACTGATATTCTCCACGATTTCAATTACATCAAAATCTGCATAAGTCTCGAGACCCTCAATCTCAATGGGAATTTGGTACACTCGACCAAGTGGAGTAACCTCACTCTGGTTTTCCAATAGCAGCTACACTAATGACCAGGCCTACTATGGTTTCCCCATTGTCTCCCATGTATGTTTGGTCAGAATGTTGACATTTGATCCCAGGTCCAAGATAATTGAGTCGACATCAAATGCTCCATTTTGTGCCGACATTCGCATCTCTCTCCCGGTCTTCCTTTTGTGTATGCGATTAACCTTTTGTTCTTGGCGTACACCCTCTCGTCGACTCAACATATTGGATATCTCCTCCAGCGCATCCTGATCCTTTTCCAACTCTAGGAAACTCTTTAAGAAGGATTTTAAGGTATTAGCCTTTCCCTGCGACTTCATCTCGTCAAACTTCATTGGCATATCATAGATAAGTTCTTCCTAAGAGGTAACTGCCTCCTCTATCTCATCGCTTCTTGTGCTTTCAATAATATATCCCTTTCGACCTTTGTATCAAAAGTGACATGTTTATGTATGGTTGGTCGGATAGTAGCGCGTGACCCATCGGCTCCTATCACCTCTCCTCCTAGTGTCACTACCCCAACAGTTTCATGTTGTCTTCGAGCCTCTGTTGATATCATCTGTACAACTGATGGATTCTAATTCTGGTTCTGAGGGGGGTGGTGGAAGACTCTTGGTCTGGCATTTTGCGATGAGCTATGGACAGTCTTCAATGCTGCAATAAGTGCACTGTGGAACTGAATTCAGGAAATCTTGTTGATAGTGCCCCTACTTCCCACAATTGTAGCATATAATTGTCCCTCATCCTCATCTAGTAACTCCTCCTCTCCCTGCACCAGCATGTCGACCTCTGTGGAATCCTCCTCTAGCCCCTCCACGTGGTGGGACATATGGTTCGTACTGTGGCTACTGCGGTGGTAGATATTGTGGGTACTGCGGTGACGGATACTATGGTGATGGATACTGCGGTGCCGGATACTGTGTTTTTCCATAATGCCCCTAATCATATTGCTGCAGTTGATGATTATACTAGGCTGGCGGTTGGTTACACTGTTGTTGTTGCTAACCCGGTGCCTGTTCTTTTCCTGCAATGAAATATGCAGCTACAGTTCTTTCCTAGAGTAGGCCATAAGCTATGTAGTTATTGTCATCGTGTCCAACCGATTTACAGAACTTGCAATGCAAAATTTCTGGTTTCGACACCACATTTTGTAGATAAACACACTCTTATGGTTGATGGCCTCTCGTTTGGAAGATACGACACCAAGGTAACCCTCCTTGACTGATGGAATTTGGTGCACCAGATTGCAAATACTCTCAAAAATCTGGGCATTGGTCCTTGTGGTGTCCTTCCATCCTACATCTGGTACAACATACCTCTTCACGGGCCTCTTTCCCTTTCTTCATGTCTTGCAGTTGGATCGTCAAGCTTTCCAACTACGCTTGTATTCGATCCATACCTAGCCCTGTTTAGCTGATTGGTGAAGCCTCCAGCTTCATCGCAATCTCCAATGGTTCCGCTTGGGTCACAACCTTTTGTTGCATTAGTGGTCCGCAGATGTGTAGTACCAATCCCGTGATGAACCACTCCCTATGTTGCATATCACTGATTCCAAAACTCACCTTCTCTATCAATTTTTTGTATCGCTGATCAAATTCCCATACCAGCTCATTTTGGTATTGCTTGACTTCTTTCAGCTCGGTGACATAGTGGAATTCTGATTTTGGCTTATTGAATTTATTGATCATTCCTGCTTTAATTTGGGCCAATGAATTGGCTGGTGTTCCCGTCAAAACCCTTGTAAACTTCATAAACCAATCTAACGCCCGACCCCTAAGGGTCTTCACTAGTTGACCTTGTTTAATAGCTTCATCCTGGACCTACTTCATGGTCCAGATTGCTTCGCACACAAACCAAAATAGTTCGGGATCCTCGGTCCCGTTCCCTTGGAAAGTGGGCATTTTTGTGTCGTCTTCCATTCTAATATTCCTAATGTTATTGCTTACTGATGCACTACTTTTACCGCTACACGTAGGGAAACTTTGTGAATAACTTGGGTTTCTTCCTGTAAAATTCTGGTTAGTGCACAAGGTTCCAGGTATGTTGTAACTTACGATCTATCTCCCTTCTTCCTATGGGGTATCCTGGTCACCGTCGACGATGCAATAGGGTCCCTTTCTCCCTTGTGGTCCTGTTTCGCAGTCCTCTATTTCGATCTTCTTAGGAGACTCTCTCTCCGAGTCCTCCTCTTCTTCTGAGGATGCCCGAATATCATCCACTGCTTAAGGTACCACACTCTTCATCATCTTCCCATAAAAACTCGCCGTCGCTCATGTCCATATACCCAACATCTTTCTATCGGATCCGCATTCATGTGATACCCAGAACCTTCGCACACTGATCTGTCTACTTGTCAGAAGTTATCCTTAATATGCCCCTTTTTCATAGTAGCATTTTAATTCACAGTTTCAACAACATCAAGAACCTTCCCCTTGGTCCCTTGAAAATGTTCCTCTCCGCATTGCTATACGACTTGATGGTGTCTACTGCTAACTCGGTAATATATCCCTCTAGGATACTATCCACCCAGAAATTGATAGCCCTTGATACTGTGTTGCCGACAAGTTTCGGCTATCAAATCAGTTCTGGTGTCCAATGTTTAGGCTCAATATTTTTGAAATGGTGCTTCTGGAATGTTAGTTGCACTAGCTACTTGTGAAGCAATACTGGGAATTCATAGAAAAATATTTCGTGGATATCTAAATAAATGTACTCCTGCAGCTAACTGCTTATAGTCTGTCTTCCAACTGATAACCCTCTTTATCTATGCAAGAAAAATATTCTTGTGTTAAAATTATTCTAAATTGTTCCCTTTGCAATCATGTTCTTTGTAATAAAGTTGGGAAAAAAGCGTTAACATTTTTTTGTTGTGCAAATGTCCATACCCCAACTTCAAATATACTAAGCATATTTCAAAAAATTCCCTAAATCCTCGATGTATAAAAAAATATTGTGTGGTTGATTCGATATCCAGTGTTCATGGCAATCCGATTTTTTTTTATGAACTACGTGTAACAAAACTCAATTGAAATTGAAAATAATCAATGGTTTACAAGTAACTAATCTTCTATTAGCTACAAAAAAAAAACACAAACACACACACAACCCAGTCAATAAAATATTATGTTTCCATGTTTCCAAGTATATTACTTTCATTTTCTGCAATTTTTTAAACACATTACCAGATATATGATACACTGTCCATAAATAATATGAGAATCGTCCAATAAAATTTACATCAATTAAATGTAGAAGTTGTCAAGAATATATAAATCACTAAATGAATTGTTATCTATATAATATGATGTTCATTTCAAGTTGAATGTCTTCAAAGAATGCCCCATTTTTTAACAAGGCCCGAGATAATTCAACAGAGAACACAACATTGTTTTTATAGTTATTTCTCTCTCTTGTGAACCATCAAATGTCCAACTAGTTGGCATTTTAAAGCAGTTTTCCTTGGTATTATGTGTTGAATGATATTACTCTTCATCTATAAACAACATGTCTATTTTTATATATATATCTCCATATTGGATAAGTACATCCTTGAACAACTTTTTGTATATGTGCAATACTTCACCAACATTATAATATATAGACATTAAGTAATTATAAATAGTACTATGTTTACATTGCTCTCAACCCAAAATAAATAAAAAGTCTTCATTCTTCAACCATTCAAATATAGAAAGGAATTTTTTAATTTTCATGTTTTTGAAAACCACAAAGCAATGTCAAAATGTTCTCTTACAACACTGATAATATCAGTGTTGAACATCCGTGCATAATAACGATAGAAATTATGGACAAAATGAGGTTGTTTGGAAAAATCTTCAATGTTTGATAACAACCAAACTCCAAAGAGAAATCCCTCTACTCCCAGAACCAATAGTTTATTTTACGGTGATATCCATACTCCATACAAAAACCGTGACTATATATATAACCACAAAAACAACACTTCATTCATGAAGTTAATGATCACAAACATGCAAATGTAAATGAAGATTTTGATTTCCAAATATTAATGCAAAAATCACCCAAAATTTCATAGATTCAAATGATTTAATAAAAGCATCATATTGAACTAATAATATGTTATGTTAAGACAAAAATAGCAATGTCACCGAAAAAAAAAGAAAACACATTGAATAATTTAAAATCTCCATAGGTTACATCTAGTGTTTCCCACTCTTGAAAGAGGTAATGATAGGTTACATTTGATGGCTGTCACTCAACTAGAAGAAGGCATTGAAGGTTCTGATATAAGTTGATTCGTGCATTTTACTAAAACCCTGCCAAAGTCGATGTACCAATTCACTATTTGTCATAGAGGATGATGCAATAAAGAGCTTACTCAACATACAACTTTCACATGGATTTGCTTTCACATCATCACCCTACAAACAATCATTGATGTATTACTTTGTGAATATTTCATTTGAAACTCCTCCTACACACTCTCCATATTTTTTTGTGTATTTCCTTCTTTATCATTGGTACATCTCTCTCGAAACCATAGAAATAAAATTTGTTCCCCATATGTTTTTTCTGCATTAGATGCCCTCAAAAATTTTGTAAACAATGACTTCCCCTCATTCACCACACATTTTGATGACCAAATCCCAACATTGAATTTGGAAAGATATAATCCCAAAAATTGTATGGCATATTTTCGTGACTCATATGAAGTTTCTTTGTGTTTAAATTCAAATTCACCAACAATACTTTCTTCCCCTTTTTTAACTTTTTTCCCTCCAACAATATTTTTTTTATTTCCCTTTTTTTCTCTTTTGCAGTAATTTTTTGTGACTTTCTTGCGATATAGAAAACCTTCCATTTCTAATATCAATAAAAAAATTGTATGGGGAGCTGCACAGAATATTGCTTGTCATTACATATTTCAGAATAAATTTCTTTCATCAATTGAAGTAGAAAATAATCTTTGTCTTTTACCTATCAATTCCAGGCCAACATTTGAGTGGCGAGTAACATTGCTGGAGATACTGTCTTTTGACACCAATCCCTCACCTGGTTCATTGTTATCCAAGCTCTCGCCTGTTTTATTATTATCCAATGTGATTTGTTGGATAATATCCACGGACATCGTTGATCCCAGCTCTAGTTTTGGATGATCCACATGTTGAGTAACAATCCAATCATCTTGACTTCAAAATTTTTTAGGTATACATTATATATAATGTTTTGCAAGTATTTAAGGTCACTATCCCTGTTCATAATTAAGTTAATTTAACCAGGATCTTTGAAAAATAAATTTTTACCTTCTTGTCCATCTTGTTCTCCAGTTTGGTATTTATTTTTGGATTCTCCATCACATTCAATGTTGTCATCGGATGCTATAATTTTATTGGGTGATACCTGAGTGTGCTCTTTATTAGAAGCTGTAGTGGAATAGGAATTTGAAGAAGTTAATGAACATAACCAACCGAGAAATGTAAAATACAATGAAATAAGACATCTGAAAATGTTAATTCAAGTACCTTGGTTTTTACCCAATTCATGATAGAAACTATTCATAAATAGCTCTTGTTTACTGTCTCCATAATCAAAATAACTATTCTATCTGGCGACCTGATCAATGAATGAATAAATCTACCTCCTTCGTACAACAAAAGAACTATACCTCAAGAAGGGACCACTCTGGAAACCAGGTGATCCCAGAATTCTTGTGTCCTTTCTTTTGCAAAAACATGGCTTCTCGAAATATCATTGTTAACCTTGGAAGAAGGTAAATCAATCATTGGTATGTCCTCATCCTTCCAATCCATATCCATTTGAAAAGTAGACAAATTATCCTCATCCCTTCCAATTCTCCAACACTGTATAATAGAGAATCCTATAAATAAGTCCTTGGAGAAATCTCTATAAACTCCCTGGTAGGATTCCGCATTACCTTTTTTTTATTTCTTGCTGAAAAGTGTGAAAACTTTAGAAATCATACACGAGTTTTCCATATCAGCTAAAAATATACAAGTACATGTCGCTTCATTGATTCTAAGTAGTACAAAAGTGCAAGCATATGTTCTTCTTTCCAGGAACTATCAGAATTACACATATCAACAGCAACAAATTTACAGTTGATTGCCGCACCAAAAAATGCAATGGATCTTAGTGTATTGACCAAAGATGCGGGATAACAACATTGACAAGCAAACTCTGAACTATCTTTGATGGATTCAATGGACATACCCATGATCCCCTCTTTATTGATATATATATATTCAATATTTTCTCAGCATCATTTGGTAATTTGGTTCCATTATCCTCTTCATATTCTTTCTTTCTCTTTTTACCCGGATATTTTGCTTTATTTTTGGAGCATAAAATACGGCACAGTTGCTGGAGATGATTTGGTGCATTTTTATATATTTCAATAACATTATCGTTAGTGGTAATCTATGATAAAAAAGTTTGAACATCATGAACTTTGAAATATTCAAAGATCGAATGCCTGGTTTCCTTCACGTCTTTGATTCACTTGCAATATTGATATAAAGTCTATGCATAAACATTTTTTTCGACTGATGTGCTCATCCAAACTAATTTTTTGATTATATTTTCCACCATAGTGGTCAATTATTTTCATTAAGATCATGCAATGGTCTAAAAAATTTAGATCCGTGATTCTTTATATTATTTTGAAAAAAGTCAACCTAAGTGATGTTCTTGGGTGAGCATGGCAAGGAACCACTTTTGTAAATCTCGAATACAAACATCCATTTGCTCCATAGTCGATCTGATATCAAAACAATGTTAATTTTTTAACATCAATTCAATATAATCTAGGATCTTTACTGAGAGAATAGCATGTAGAGCATATCAATCACACAAAGCAATCATAAGAGACAATAGACACACAGAGTTTCCTTGGGGAAAACCATAAAGGTGAAAAACCATAAAGATGAAAAACCCCAATAACTTCCTCAGAGATAGATAGAGCAATGATAGAAAACCCAAGCATAAGAGATAGTCTCCTAGCAGCAGCTTCTCCTCCTCTGCTAGTGCGCCACTCTCCAATGAGTGTATGAGTGAGAAAGTGAATGATCAAATAGAGTGCCTCCCGCACTCTATTTATACTTGACTTGACGTGCCTAATAACCTTTTCTAGGTCAGCCTCAACTTAACCACTTAACATAATGATGACAAGGCCGACCCCCAATAGGGTGGTCTAATAACCCTTTAACCCACATGAATTATATAGGTCCGACCCCATCAAGGTGGTCTAATAACCCATCAAGTATAAGTTACGACACTTACAGTATAAATGACGACACTTCCATATAGAGGAATAATAACATCTCTGTAGCTAGGGTTTTCACCCTAGCTTGTGCAAATGAGCACCTACTAAAGAGATGGGCCTCCTTAGTAGCAATTCAATAAAACAATAAAACTTGAGAATAAAACAAAGTAAAATCTAAGCTAACATGTGCATCAACAGAAAATAAAAAGACAATAATATAATGAGAAATTTTCTTTTGTATTAAAAATGAGAACAAAGTTACGTTTACCTCAAGTGTTGAGGTTGGCGAAGCTCTTACAGTAGTCCAGTAGGGTTACTTCCGTGCTCTAATGGGTTCCTTCTCCTTCTCCAAGGTGTTTGAATAATGGGCCAAAAGGGGCACTCAAATGGGAAACTAGCTCAAATGGTAAACTAGGGTTTCAAGAGTGATTTTGGCAGAGTGAGGATAGGATAGATTGTGGATGTCAAATGGGGAGTCTCCATCACCTATTTATAGGTTTTTTAGTGGTGAAGTGTTGACCCATGGTTTTTGGCACCATATGGTTTAGGTCAATTGTTTTACATTTTTTGCTTCCGTTTTTCCTCTTTTTCCTCTTTTTTTTTATTTTTTATTCCCTCTTATTTGATTTTTGGGAATTTAGGGCTCTTTTAGAGGGTTTTTGCTATCTTTTGAGGAAATTTAAATTATTTTGGCGGGAAAAAGGGGTTTTTTGGCCTTTTGGTGTCTTTTTAATGGTTTTTTGAGGTTTTGGAGGAAAATATGGTAGGAAATATCGACAAATGAGTCATGTGGTAAGGGAGATGAGGTAATGAGCAGCTTTTGGGTGTTAACAGATTTCCCCCCTGATGTGTGAGGGCAGGAGCTCATCGTATGGCCGATAGACATCATAGGTCTTTTATGGTTTTCTTGGGGTGTGGAGAAGAGAATAAACGAACTAGAGCCCAGAACAACAGTCCCGAACAAACTGCAAAAACTGAAAAATACATGACCTCAATAATGAATGAGGAATAATCTCAATATATGGACAAGGTGGGCATACCCATGCTCATATGAAGATAGATAAAATAACAATGAGGCCAAAAAGAGGGGACCTGAAAGATACATGGAGAACTACTATGGACATCATAAGGGTCCAAAGGGGACACAAATCTAGGACATACTGTCGGTCTCACCATATCTAAGCTGAAGAACTGATACACTGGAATAATAATAGTGTTGCTAGGTGTGGTACCACAGGAACCGATGAACTATTGGATCATAATGATGGGGAGTCATACCCTCAATGGTACACTAGACTGTAGATATATTGGGTACTCAAGGAAGCATCTGAGTGAGTGGCCTCCGAATATTGTCGCCAATGCAACCCGGATATCCATGGGAATATCTAACTGGGTGTTCCGAAGTGACTCACCAATGTGCTAGAGTCGAGGGAAATATGGGGTCCTCCACCAATAACTGAATGGATATATACCCTGCACGAATCTCAATGATGCAATCAAGGTGTTTAATTCGAGCATGTAAGAAACAACCATTCGGAGAGGCACTGATGACTCCACTCAAAATGGTCCGTAGGCACTCACCGCAGATGGTGATGAGTCCAAGGCGCAAGGACCTCTGGGCCTATCCTCTGGAATAGATGGGTTGTCGTCGGCAGAGGGAGACCTGCAACTAGCAAGGCAATGATGTTTCCTTGAAAGGAGCAAGAGGTGGATAAATAAGAGATGATAGGACTGACTGTGTAATTGACATACTAGGAGGGTAGGAAACATGGGTTATTGGGTGGGGGGACTCAAACTTCCTTTGTTCAGAGTATGATGGCGGGGGTGGTCGGGCAGCATATGACACTGACTTGGGGGAAGGGGATCATCGCTTTTAAAAGATTAAGGATTGTGACTGTAATGAGGGATACTCAAGTTGATGTAGGATGACAGGAGACTCAAAGGATGATATATCGTAGAATACTATAAACAAAGGTGACCTTATTGGGGGGTGCTGCCGAGATGATTGATCATAGTGCTGAGAGACACCGATCGGGCCGTCTTCATGGTTTAAGGAACTGGAAGAAGGGATAGAAGTGTGCTCATAATGTTACTGTCATGTGGCTTTATATGAGCCCAGGACAGTTCAGGATCGTGATTGCTTTCATTTTTAGAGAGTCTGAAAGCAATAAGAAGACTTCAGGGGGGTTCTTTTTCGTGTGTTAGTCTCCAACGCCCGAAAATCATAAAAGGATGCAATGAAGAACTCTTCTAGCCGGTGTGACTAGAGTATTCCTTTTTCATAATTATTCTACCAGTTTCGGAAAAGGGTTAAATTTATACGAGGGAAAAACCCACCCTTGCTTCGTACAGGAAATTTGATCTGAATTAGGACCACCTTTCATTAGATCTGTTAAAAAATTACAATCCATAATATCATCATGTAAAAGTAAACGTCGGTCTCTCTCGAACACTTCAACTTGAACACAAAATAAGTCATCAGAAATGGGATCTACAGAGGTCAATATTCCAGCTTGAGTTGGAGCTCCTTCCTCATCTAAGAAGAATAGATATAAATGTTGGTACAAATTATCTGTTTCATCCATCTCAACATACCATCCATGCTTGAATAAACCAAGGTTGTGATCTTTTAACAAATCAAGGAACAAGATTTCTTGGTATTGACTACGGCTCAACAACGCAGACATGTTTTATCTTCAAAACACTAAATATTGTCTAGTTATTATAAGAATGCATACACTATTTATAATTATCAATTAGTGTTTTAATATTAAATGTATACTTGCAAATGTTCATGCGAATGAGCAATGGAGAAGGAATGACCGCTCATTTCAAAAATCAATTGATTGATTAAGAACAAATCTACTAGAATTATCCATCAGAGATCGAATGCACATTTTATATAGTCATTTGAGATAGAATCGATCATAGATGGAGCGATCCTTATTTATTACTAACTGTCATTTGAATTTGGTATTTGTGCTAGAAATAAATAGATCAAGAATATAACGAAAAATCACATTTCAATCAAGTGCTACTCCTTTCCATTTAAATTGATCTTTATTGTACTTTGTAGAAAATTGATCAACGCAAGAAGGACCATCCATTCCTTTCTAAAAGCTACTTATGTCAAATTTGTCTAGGTAGAATAACTTCACTATATTCTTGATATTTGGAGAGTATACGAAAGGTCGTCCTGTCCTTCTTGGAGTTTATTTTACTAATAGTTCTAAAATACAAAAAGGGTCGTTTGTGAACATTAAAGGAGGCCATGTGATGCCCTTGTGGCTGGCTTCCATCCTGGCTCATGATGAAAGTGTCTTTTCCCTACATCGAAAATACAATTTGCATGTTGTTTGGGAGAGGGGGAGCAAGCTCCCTGCTCTATCATTTCTAGGCATTGGCATGAAACAGAGTTCTGTTTGCTTGGTGTAGGGTTTCCATCGTTTGAGCAGCACACCGAAGGTAAGTGTCAATCTATGGTACCTTTGTATATCTATTTGTTTAGTTTAAGTCATTATTTTTGCTAACGCCTTTGTTTGTTATCTAATAGAAGGTCGCAGTGTTGTTCCTTGGGTATTTCTTACGGAGGCTTGCACCAACAGAAAGGGGAAGCATCGACGTGAATGGATCGGGTAGGCCCAAGTCTATGCGTCCTTCTCCTTTGATGCTAAACTATGGATGGTTGTTTTGCATTTAAAAAAGGAATGAGTTGTGCTGCATGTTTTAATGGTTTTTCCATTCAGAGTTACAAGGAGTTTTATGCCACCCTCTCGGCTTCTCTATTTGTTATTTGTAACCATTTTACAAGGGAACTTTTCCCAGGGTTAATCTAGGGTTTAGTTTAATGAGCCTCTATAGGCGCTTTGGTATTTTGTAAACAAAATCTCTGTGTATAAAAGGCTATCGAGCCTGGATCTTGAACCTCTTGCTAAAATGTTGGTTTAAATATATCTTGTGATTCTATGTGAAATCATTGTTCTGTAAGAGAGTCATTTTTATGATGTGTCTCCCTAAGTCTAATCTGTTTAATTAACGGAAATGTGTCTATGGTGGTTTTGTTCTTTAGCCTAGGTAATTACTTCTTTATTTTTGGTACCTGGGAAAATCCCTATTGTTTATTTGGTGCATGCTTTGTTTTCGACAGATGGCCTAGGAATGGAAGCTTGACCAAAACACATATGCGCAGTCTCTGTGTGAAATGACTTATTATATCCTGTAGAAATTCTTTAGATAATTTGTTTATGGGCATTTTGTCCAGAAATTATGTATTTCTCCTATTGAATTTTGTTCGGACGTTTTCCTATGCTCTATGGCTCTTGTAATTTAAATTCTTACTCCACTTGGAATGATCAGTAGATCAAATGCTAAAGGCTATAAAAAGTCATTTTGGATTAGATGGTTGTAGTTTTGAATGCCGTGTTTCGTTAGTTTTCTCTAGTTGGTAAAACGCATAATGTTTCTCGGCCCTTTGTATAGTCTTGGGGAAAGAACCTTTAAAGGACATTAAGCACATATTTAATAATGAGCCAAATGTTCTCCTGATGATGGACTCAAGTAAGCAGTCCGAAACGTACGTAGAGTACAAAAACCCCACACGGGCTCTCCATATGAACTCATCTCAAACCTAGGGTTGCTAAAATCATATGTTGTGATAAGTAATCTCTTTCATGTATTGCTTCTTTGTATGTGTGGAAGTTCTCAAGTGCTTCACTTGCTTATCTCATGACTCTTTTCCCATCGTGTTAATGTCTGTTGCAGTGTTGTATTCATTTCTGGGTATTTCTAACTACCTAGGGTAGCTGAGAAGGGGATTCGATCTATCGTATTTAGGGTTCTAAATGTTGAGTCTGTTTATAAAACTTAGCGTGTATTTAGATGGTTGAAAAGTTTGATGGACAAACTAGTGGACAGGAGTAATGCAAAATTCAATGTTTAACATTTTTATTTTAATTTATAAAAGAAGAGATCTGGTAGGGAGGATTGCTACTTAGTCATTGTTGTTGTAGATGATTGGAAAATATGTTTAAATTTTTGGTTTAACATTTGAGATCTAGCACAATCTAGAATCACTAGCTCTGCTAGAGAGAAAATCATGTATTCAGAATGACTCTGACATGTACAATGGTTTTCCCAGAAAGTCCCTTGTTTACTAGGGTACATCTAGCTTAGAAATTCTGTGAATTGTGAGTTTGTTTATGCATTGGTATCTGTAGTTAATTTATGATGTGTTGGGGTTTGAAAGTTTTGTGTAATTTTTGATAGTTTGTCTCTAAATTAGAAAAGAAAGAAAGAACTACCCTAGGGTAATCTAACTATAAATAAAACTTCCAATGGTAATTACCTATAATAAAATTATTTAAATAAACCCAGGGTGCCATGACTAATTACTTCTGTCATTGGACCAATAAAATAGATAATTTAACTAAATTTTATAAAAGAAAATTTGCAGATTAATATCGGAATTTTAATGCCTGTAAAAGTCAGCCCGTAATTATATTAAGGAGCAGAAAAAGAAACTGATATGGAGAAAGTATAAAACTCTTACCTCAGATTGTGTTTCTTGCAAAATATCTATAACTTGCACACTACAAACACCAATGAATAGGAAATACTCTTAGCTGACGTATGGAGTTGTAACTGAATAACCTCGAAACTTCCACATTCCTCCCAACCTTTGATCAATAACCGTTCTTGGTTCTTATTTGGATCACCCCTGAGCTGATTCGAACATGCAAGAGAATCTATAACACCTAAGGAAAAGGCTATTTCTCTTTTGGAGTTAATCTTTGAATCTTCCAGGTATAAGATTTGGAATTCTCTTTAATTTTATTAAGAAAGGATGATGAGATAAGATCCCTCTCTTGGATTTTCCCCTTATATTTATAGGTATCTTGGCTAGGGGGCAACCTAGGCTTTTGGAATGGGGCAGTTTTGTTATAGTGAGTTAACATCAATATTTTTAACATCTTCTTGTATTTAACTCTTAGTTTGAAATATATTTAATATAATTAAAAGATCATTTTTCATTCTAATATCCTATTAACTATAACTTTTTAATTGTTTCTATTTTGAGTTGATAATGGAACTCATAAATTTTATTTATTTAGTTTATAAGAATCATTATATATATATATAATTTATTTATATATATATACAGACTTCACTTATTTAATCTATGCATATTTTATTATTCATATATATATATATATATATATATATACAAATTTTTCTTGTACATATGTGAGCCTCTTTTAATAATTATCTTTTTATTATTTAATGCATCATATAGAATAATTATATCGTTGATGCTTGATTAATTCATGTAAATTCTTTACCATAGTCTCTTGTGGTTTTGGTCGGTCAACTAAGATAGGTATCCCTAGATACCCTTACATGTTTGATTACCTAGTTTTTGTGAAAGTGTCTTTTAGTGCTTGACGAGAGATAGATAATGATTCAATTAATCAATTTGAATGAATATGAGGAGTATGGGTTCTATTCAAAGTCTTTTTCAAGCTCAACACTTTAAGTGGCGTAACCCCTAGTGCTATTCCAATTTTATGCTCAACACTCTCAATGGGCGTTACACTAGTGCAATTCCATAGCTCTTGATCAACACTAGTTCTAGGATGCATTTGTACAATACACCTAGGTATACAATGGCCAAAGATCCGATTATTTAGAGCTTATGATCAACATCAAGTTGGAGTGCTCGAAGGATTATTCCCAACACTCAATCATTTATCTGATGGGGTTACCTATGTGCTCCAGAGCTTATGCTCAACACATAGTATTATAACCCATGTGCTCCAGGGATTATACCCAACACATCCTAGAAGTCAATCATGTATACAAGAACTTTTGCATAGTACATAACAAAGGCCATTTCAATATATTAGGGCCTGTTCCCAACACATAATAAAAATCAACCAAGTACATTGGGGCTTATTCCCAATACATTAAATAATCCGTGTCCATCAAGGCCTATGCCCAATATATATATAACAAAATTAAATCATGTGTATTGGGGCTTATGCCTAGTATATGTAACAAAAATAAAACATGTGCATTGGGGCTTACACCCAATATCTATATAATAAAAAACAAATCATGTGCATTAGGGCTTACCCCCAATACACAATATAATCATAGTCAAAGTTTCAAGATATTACATCCCTCCCCTCTTAGAACAACATCGTCTCCATGTTCTAGGGACTGGAAATGAAATCATGGAATAAGGTGGGGTAAGCCTCCTTCATGGTGGTTTCATTCTCGCATGTGGCCTCATCAGGCCTGAAGTGCCTCTATTGCACTTTTAGCTGGACGATAGTTTGCTTCCAAAGATGTACCTCCCTCTTGTCCAATATGTGAAGGGGTTCTTGCATAAAATCCCCGTATGGTTCTACCTATTACAAGGACCAATCAATAACATGCTTAGTATCATAGACATATTTCTTTAATAAGGATGCATGAAAAACATTGTGAACTTTTACATGAGCAAGTAAAGCTAATTCATAAGTCACTGGCCCCTTATTGGCCAGTATCTCAAAGGGTTCGCAAAATCTGGGGGCCTGCTTGCCACATCTCCCCAAGCTGAATGAGCTTCTTTTTTCCTTCACTTTTAGGAAGACATGTTCTCCGACTTGGTAATATTTGTCTTTTATTTCTTTATCCTCATAAGTTTTATGCCGGTCTTGTGCCTCTTTTAGGTTCTGTTGCACTTTGGTGACTAATTGTTCTAGGTATTTTACTAAATCTTGCCCTAGCATGAGTCTTTCTACCGGGCTCTCCCAATTCACTGGTATCCTACACATTCTGTCATAGACTACCTCAAAGGGACTTATCTTGGAAGATGTCTGGTACCCGTTGTTATATGCAAACTCTGTGAGGTGCAAGTACTCCTCCCACTTTGTGGAATTGTTCATTATGTAAATTATAAGCATATCCTCTAAGATTTGGTTTACCCGCTCTGTCTATCCGTCTGTCTACGGATGGTAGGCTATATTGAATTTGAATTGTGTCTTGAAACTGAAGAATAAGTATCTATAGAAATTACTGGTGAATTTGGTGTTTCTATCCGAGATGATTACCTTGGGTATTCCATGCAATCGGAAGATTTCCTTTAGGAAAATGTCTGCAATGTGGACAACTTTGTACGTATATTTTACCGGAATGAAAGTGTGCTGCTTTGGACAACTTATATACAACCACAAAAATGGAATCATTTTTCTTCTTGATATTAGGTAATCCTGTGATGAAATCCATACTCATGACCTCCCACTTCCATTATGGAATGGGTAGCGGTTGTAGCATCCCTGAAGGGTGTTGATGATTTGCTTTGACCAGTTGACATTTCTGGCATTTGGCGATGAATAATGCTATGTCGGTCTTTGATTTAGGCCAGAAGAAGTGTTTATTCACTACCAATATCATCTTTTGATAGTGGGGAGGTCCATAGTAGGGTTTTTGAAGAAACTCAGTTAAAATGTTAACCCGGATGTCTCCGTCGTCCGGGACATAAAGTCTTTCTTTAGACCATAACAACCCTAACTCGTTGATCCTATATTCTTTTCTTGTTGGAATAACCTATCTTCCTGTATCCTTTTATGGATTTTGAAATAGAAGCGGTCATCCTTGCTTTCTATTATAATCCTGTTGTGTAAGTTTGAATCTGTTTGACTCACAGTTACCTCATAAAACATATGAGCTCCGTAAATTAAGGCATCGACAATCTTGTTCTCCTTCCCTTTTATGTGTTTCAACTTGAAGTAGTACTCGCTGAGGAAATCCAACCATCTGTCCTTCCTAGAATTTAGGTCTCATTGGTCAAATAGATACTTCAAACTCATATTGTTCGTTTTCAAAAGGAACTTTTTCCCCATGAGGTAATGCCTCCACATCTTTAAAGTGTCGATGATGGCGGCTAGCTCAAGGTCATGCGTGGGGTATTTCTTGTTGTGTTCTTTTGACATCCTTGAATCGTAGCAGATTGAGAAATCATTCTACATGATGAATCAACCAAGTCCTTCTTTGCTTGCATCCTTGCAAACAACAAAATCCCGATCGGGATCTGCAATCCATAGTATAGGTGTGCTAGTCAAAAGTTGTTTTAGTTTTTGGAAACTTTCTTCGCATTTGGTCGTCTAAAGGAATTTGTTTTCCTTTTTCTCTAAGGCGGTCATGGGGCAAGAAATACTTGAAAATTTTTCAATGAAATTTTGGTAATAACCTACTAGTCCTAAAAATGACCTAATTTCAATGATGCAAGTAGGTGTAGGCCATTCTTCAATGGCTTTAATATTTTCTGGGTCAACCGCTATTCCCTTTTCTGAAATGATGTAACCCAAATATTGTATCTATGGTTTGTAGAAGCCACACTTGCTAAATTTGGTGTAAAATTGGTGTTCCTATAATACCCGCAACACAATTCGGAGGTGTTCCTCATGTTCCTCCTCACTCATGGAGTAAATTAGTATATCGTCTATAAATACTAGTATAAACTTATCCAAGTATTCACTAAAGATGTTGTTCATCATGCACATAAAATTGGTTGGTGTGTTGGTCAACCCGAAAGGCATCACCACGAACTCATAATGGTTGTATCAAGTTTGAAAAGTGGTCTTACTGATATATTCATCATGGATCCTTACCTGGTGGTATCCAGATCGCATGTCGATCTTTGAAAAGATCTTCTCTCCACCGACTTAATCAAACAAGTCATCTATCCTAGGGAGGGGTACCTATTCTTTATGGTAAGTTTCCTGAGATGTCGATAATTGATGCACATTTGCATCCTATCGTCTTTATTCTTTATGAAGAGTATAGGTGCTCCCCAAGGAGACACACTAGGTCGGATATAACTTTTTTCTATCAACTCTTGTAACTGCAATTTAAGCTCCACCAACTCTAGTGCGCTCATGTAGTATGGGGATTTTGAATCCGGTACTGATCCAGGTGTTAATTCTATGCAAAATTCTAAGTCCCTCTTGGGTGGTAGTCTCCGTATTTCCTTGGGAAATACATCTTTGAAATTTACAAGAACCAGAAAGTCTTCAATTTGTTGTTCCCTCTCAGCTTCTACATTTAGAATGTTAACCGCAAAAATTTTGTATCCCTTCCTTATGCGTTTCTTTGCTTGTATGGAAGATATTTGTCTGACAAAAACCTTCTTGGGTATGCCTTGAATCTTTAATTGATTCCCCTGGCTATCCATGCATAAGATTGACTTGATTAAGCAGTCAAGCATAACATGGTTTTGTTCCGACTAGTCCATTCCTATAAGTACTTCATATGATCCTGAAGGTAAGATATTTGAATCTACCTTAGTCGAAAAACTATTCATATCTAACTCACATTCCTTTACTAGTTCTGAAACCTTCCCTTTTGTACCAGTGGCTAGTTGTACCAGCCATGGTTTCCCATGTTTCTCACTGTTTAGTTTACACATGTCTACAATTTTGGGGGAATCATAGCTTCGGCAAGCACCAGTGTCGATCAAAATTGAAATAGATGTGTTTGAAATTTTACCTTCTATCTTGACCATGGTATCCTGATGGTCCGCTTGTCGGTCGTCAAGTGCTGCATAGATCCTTGGTGTCCCTGCCATGTCTCCTACCATTGGGTTTTATTGTAATTTCTATACGACTCCCTCTATTTTGTCTGGGAAATATTTGAAGTAGTGGGGCCCTTCGAATTTCCAGCAGCTAACCTATAGCGGGTCAGCCTTGGCTCCTTTGCTCATTGCTGGTCTATTGGTATTTGGTGCGGGCACATTTTGTTGTGCACTAGGTCTGTTGAGATTTTTGTTTGGTGGGAAACTATTATTCTATATTTTGTATGGCGGTGGCCTAAACCCCGGTTTTTGGTTGTCGAAAAAGGACTTAAATATGTCCTGACTTCTGTTTATATTTTCATTTCTTAGTTTCCCATGCTCATAGCAAAGTCTGTCTTTGTGCAATTTTACATCTAGAGTTTTGGGTATGTCGAACTCAATTCTTTCTCAAAAATTTGGAGGAAGGCACCCCAAAAACTGTTGTATCTTGATCTTTTTGTCTTTTATGTATGACACATAGTGGAGCAGATCTAAAAATATGTTGATAAAGGAATCCATGGTTAGGGATCCCATCCATAGTTCATGAAACTCTTTTATTTTTTTGTCAAAGAACCTTTCTAACATATACTTTTCCTGAAATAACTTGTTGAAGGTACTCCATCTGACATATTTCACTTGGTGCTTCTTAGTATGCTTCAGGACTCTCCAACACCTAGTTGCCTTTCTGTTTCAGTTATAAATTGCCAACCGGGCCTTCATCTCACTGGAGCAAGTGTGCACTCGGAAATATTTATTCATTCCCAAGAGCCAATGTTCAGCCTTTTCCCATGTATTCATTTCTCCTTCATAGATTGGGGCTTAAATCTTCTGACATTCTCCCTGTAGACTATCATCATTTTTCCGTATTTTCTTGCAAGGGGAGGGTGAGCCATCACTAGAAGAGCTTTTATATACCTATTCCATGAATTCAGGGGTGTGTTCTTCTTGTCCCTCCTACCTAGGATTGCAGGTCCTTCTTTTATGATGATAGTTTTCTTTGGATTTGTTTGCTGAGTGGGTGGACTGTCCATGGGGGATTACCCCTACCAAGCTCTGAAGTAGAGCTTCATTTATTGCTTGTTTTTCTTGCCTTTCATTAATGTTGTCATATTTAAAACACTATAGATATTCTTGTAAACTCTGTATTTTCTTCATTAAGTCGGATTTCAGTTCCACCATGCATTCTTCTTTTGAGGGTTGTGAATTCAAGTTCACATGTCGACTGTTGTTCTCTTTGGAATCCATGATTCATATTTCTCTTTATGTCTATATAATTCAATCAGTCAGTAAAAACAAGATTCTATTAGTTTTATAAAATCGTAAGTAAAGTTTTGAAAATACATTTCTGCAGCAGATTTCTTTTTAAGTAGCAAGCCTAAAAGGTCTCTAAGTGTTCGAATCTGGGCTTTGATACCACTTGTAATGTCCCTTAAATAAAATAAAAAATTTGTATGGGGTATAATTATCATTAAGACCTAAGGTTCATTGAAATTAACTTCAACAATGGGTTAAACTTCTAAGAACAACACATGTATTTTAACTGGGTTACATTCATTTCTGTTTATATGATAGTTTGTGCATCATCTGTGGAAACTTGATTTCCTGCCTGTTTACTCTTGAACTTGCATATCCTTATTTAGGCTATACTAATATTATTGCTTTGTTATGTTTATTTGCTTCGTATTTTAATATGTTTGTGTGATGGTTTGTTTCATATCTTACACCTTTATAATATCGTCTTGGTAACTATATTATCTATGTTCTTTTGTAATTGAGTTGTTGGATTAATATTTCATCTCCATGATTTGGCTTGAAGGGTCCTATGGATTATGGGCTTACTTAGCTCGTTATGTGCTAAGGAATATCAATTTCTTGTTTGCAGGTGATATGGATAAGTCTCATGCTAAATCTAAATCTAAGTGGAAAGACATTGGTGGAAGTTAAAATAACTTACTATTCTCTTATATGTATATGTAAAAATGTTTTTCCATAAAATGGGGACCTCCAACTATAGAGAATGGGTCATGATTCAAATGCTAGTGGTTGTGGTTGTGAACATTAAAGGAGGTCATGTGATTCCCTCGTGGCTAGCTTCCGTTTTGGATCAAGATGAAATTTTGTTTTCCCTACATCGAAAATCCTCTTTGCATGTTGTTTCGGAGAGGGGGAGCAAGCTCCCTACTCTATCATTTCTAGGAGTTGGCACGAAAAAGAGTTTTGTTTGTTTGGTGCAGGGTTTCCATTGTTTGCGCAACACCCCGAAGGTAAGTGCCAATCTGTGGTAGCTCTGTATCTCTGTTTGTTTTTAGTTTAATCCATTCTTTTTGCTTACCCATTAGCTTGTTATCTCACAGGAGGTCGTGGCATTGTTCCTTGGATATTGCTTACGAGGGTTTTCACCACGAGAAAGGGGGACCACCGACACTAATGGATCGGGTAATCCCAGTTCTATGCATTTGTCTCCTTTAATGAAAAAATATGGATGGTTGTTCTACGTTTAAAAAAAGAATGAGGTGTGCTGCTTGGTTTAATGGTTTTTCCATTCAGAGTTACAATGACTTTTATGGAAGCCTCTCGGCTTCTATGTTTGCTATTTGTAACCATTTTACAAGGGAAATTTTCCTAGGGTTTATGTAGGGTTTAGTTTTATGAGCCTTTGTAGGCGCTTTGGTATTTTGTAAGCAAAATCTATGTGTATAAAAGGCTATCGAGTCTGGATCTTGAACCTATTGATAAAGTGTTGGTTTAAATATATTCCGTGCTTCTATTTGAAATCATTGTTTCGTAAGAGATTCATGTGTATGATGTGTCTCCCTAAGTCTACTCTGTTTAATTAATCGAAATGTGTGTATGGTGGTTCTGTTCTGTAGCCTAGGTATTTACTTCTTTATTTTTGGTACATGGGAAAATCCCTATTGTCGATTTGGTGTGTGCTTTGTTTTCGACGGATGGCCGAGGAATGGAACCCTGACCAAAATTCGTTTGCACAGTCTCTGTGAGAAATGACTTATTATATTCTGTATCAATTCTTTAAATAATTTTTTTATGGGCACCATGTCCAGAAATTTTGTATTTCTCCTATGCACGTTTGTTCGGGCGTTTCCATATGATATATGGCTCTTGTATTTTAAATTCTTACTCTATTGGAATGCTCAGTAGATCAAATGCTAAACGCTGTAAAAATTCATTTTGGTATAGATGGGTGTAGTTTTGAATGTTGTGTTTCATTATTTTTCTCTAGTTGGTAAAATGCATAATGTTTCTCGGACCTTTGTATAGTTATGGGAAAAGAACCTAGGGTTGCAAAAATCATATGCTGTGATAAGTAATCTCTGTTTTGTATTACTTCTCTATATGTGTGGAATTTCTCAGGTGCTTCAGTTGCTTATCTCATGACTATTTACCCATCGTGTTAATGTCTGTTGTAGTGTTGTATTCATCTCTCGGTATTTGTCATATCCCCAAATTTCATAAAAAATTAAATTTTTTCTAAGCGGTCTATTTCATCATTTAAATTTACTGTTTAATTAAAAAGCGACATTTAAACATCTCATAAACTATCATTTATTATTTAATTATCTAAACGACAATAACTTAGAACGTATCGTAATACTTAGATATACAATCATCAATTTTTACATGTCGTAACGACCTTTAGATGCATCTATAATTTTATATTTGACTGATGTGATACTGTCTATTTTATGCAACCTCTTTACCACCCTTTGGACATTTATATAAGATGACAACCTCCTACTAAATTTATAATTTACTTAAACAACACATGTCTATGTAAACCCAACAATTCATTGGAATCATACAACATTTTAGATGTGAAAACATGTACAAATCAATAGAAAAGTATCTTTAATTTATACTTTGTCAACATTTTCCCATAGCCATGCAATGATAATATCTAACACATTGATCTCTATTTGCATTCGAAGGTTTCTAACTTGAATATATTTACTCATCATATAGATTTCCAATGACTCATATGAGACATAACCAATAGAATAATTTATACATATAGGTATTAAATATATAATCATATGAACAAGTGATCTACAAGGTACACATATAATTAATCAATCCCATCACAGATGCATACATACACAATAGACCAAGGACATACACCGGAGACCAAAGGTAACGTGGTTCACCCGAACTTGGGCTACGTCCACAAAGGGTTGTGTTTATTTTATTTAATCAAGGAAGGAGATTACATCAAGTAATATAGTTGTTGCAACCAAAATATTTCTATTTCCCTAGCCTCTATCACCAAGAGTACTAAAATATACATCTTACCTTTAGGGGATTCCTCATATAAATACTCCCTTATTCTAATAACATAAACTATGTGTATTTTATTAAAATCAATACCCTTCTAGGTCCAAATTTTACCTACGAGTTATAAACTCTAAATATTATTTTATCCTAAGAGTTTAATAACAAGTCTAATATTCACTTTAGGCTTCTAACCCTTATATATTCTTTTATACTAAGAGTTTTAACCATTCTAACCCATATAAATACTCCCTTATTCTAATAACATAAACTATGTGTATTTTATTAAAATCAATACCCTTCTAGGTCCAAATTTTACCTACGAGTTATAAACTCTAAATATTATTTTATCCTAAGAGTTTAACTAAGAGTTTAATAACAAGTCTAATATTCACTTTAGGCTTCTAACCCTTATATATTCTTTTATACTAAGAGTTTTATAACATACATACATTATGCATAAATATTCTGTCTATGATCTTTACTTAAAAACCTTTCATGGTGAAGGGTTTACGATTTATGACAAGATTTTAAAGTGAATTCGATATATATAAACATATATAAATATTTAAATCTACAATACTTTATATTATCTAGCAATTTTGTTTTCCCGAAACGAGGCACTAAGTCCTTTTTATCTTTCTGTAGAGAATAACTCTTCAAGAAATACAATAGTTCGTTTAACATTAATTCAACTTAACTAACCATAAGGAGTAGGTTCTTGGGGTTGATTTTTCCACGGGAAAAATAGATCTGTACACCTAGAAAGTTTAGTACAAGCATAAGGTAGATGTGTTAGCAATGCAATTAATGACGTCTTATAAGAACTAAAATCTAAGAAAATAAATAATAAAATGTGTTCTTTACTAAGTCCCATTAGTGGACACCTAAAAGATTTATTTCCTTTACGCAAGCCACAAAAGACAGGAAAAAAAATCGTATAATCGTGATTCTCTCAAGAAGAAACTTTAATAACTTAAGAAGAAATCAAAATATCCCGCATAATATCCTAGAGTAACAATACTAAGATCGTAGGGATTTATCACAAAAGGCGTTGAACAATTTAAGACAGTGATCCAGAGATTGCTCCACGACAGCGTTTGAGATAAAAGAATAATGCATGCCAATGAAAATACTTGCAAACAACGATGGCTAGATGGTGGTCATGGAACATGCGTACATACCAGACCACGATCTAATTAACTATCAGAAGTCTAGGTTATTAGTCATACAACTAAATCTCTGTTTTATATATAGAGAGATTATGCAAATCGCAGGGGTACTCTAACACAAACACAATCCAATAAACTTTCTTCAAGAGTATTGAAGCGCCACGATCTCTATGCAAGGTCTTCTGTCTTTGTAGACACGACTCCAATTGAAACTATAAAAAATAAGGAAGCCGCAGGAAACAACTTCATCACTAAACAGAGGGGTATATTTAAATGGGTCGTTTACTCCAAACGCAGGCAGTCGACGAACATGATGGGTAGTGAATCAATACTCCAAATGAAAAGGTTAAGCATATACTGAGCATCTAATGACCTGGGTTCCTCCAGTCGTAGACACCAGGTATATAAATATATAATTACAAAACATAGTAAAATAACAAGCTGTAGACCAGCTCAGGGAACCGCCCTAACTATCATCATCGCATGCAATAAAAGGTATGAACTAAAGTTCAACAAAATCTATGTATCCAAGAGTGGATTGGAAATCATTTGTTAAAACGAAGCAAGAGTATAGAGGGATGAGGCCACGATCTCTCATCTGGAAATGTATCAATAAAATAAGGGGCAACAATTCGATGGGAACTAGCTCTCAGTGTAATTGTCTATAATGATAGAAGAAATACATGAAGATTACGGTCCCTACTTATCAATTCCCTTAACCCAGAGAACATAGATTATGGTTCTCTTCTTTTCCATTACAGAGTTTTGCTGGAATTATAATAAATCGCCATAGTTCTTCAAAAATTCAATGCAGGGATTTCCTATCGACATGCAGCGATAGGTCCACATTCAAATATGCGTGATAAGTCTATGACCAGTAAACAATGTGGTAAGCGCTTAGCAAAGAAGCGATGGTTCAAACCCTATAACCAAATCTTAAATTCTATGGCCAAAAGTATATATATAGGAAATACAGAGATCCTAAGAACACTTAACAATAATGCAAACTCACCTAGATTTCAGATTCTACTAACATCCAACTTCTATTTGACAACTGAAGGTTCGGACTAAGGAAAGGCGTAAGGTTACTTACCTCTGTCGGAAAGCTTAAATATTGCAGCATATTATTTTGACATTACCAATAGCAATCTATCTCCCCAGGTGAATACCCTCTAAGTCATAGAATCTCTGTAGAGATAAACTCGAATACCATACATCTTCTCCACACAAACTTCATCCCGATGTTCCTTCTTCCTACTATCGCAAACATGATCTTCATCCTCACTCCTCAGTGCGGAGTTTTGTTACTCCTCTTTTTTCATCGCAAAGGCAGATCTCCCAGCGTATAGTTACCGACTCTTCTTATTCGTAGAGCCCCTTCTTAAAGAAAAACAGGCCTATAAGTCGAGATCCGAAACTACCCAATAAACCCCAATCCATGCCCGAGTGAGTGACTCCCCTTTGCAGAGATGAAAACCTATTTTAAGAAGGCGGCCAAATTCCACCTCAAAAGACATCTGGCGGACTCGAGAGGACAAATGGCAGAAATAAAAGTTAAGCTATTCGGTTGCTTTCGCACTCTTAAGCCAACGAAGAGGCAATGGCGGCTCGGTTTTGAGTACAACACTCAACTAGGGAGACAACTTGCTGAAAACACTCCCTTTTGACCTCCACTAGATCCAACTAACACCTAACTAAAGGTTTTTCTCATAACTCTATTTAAATACACCACTCAGCTTGATGCACCATTCTTCTTAGAGATAGTCTTTATGCCTTTTTCTTTTCTAATGTACTTTTATTATCCTTAAAGATTTTATATATATATGTGTAACACATATATATATAAACGTTTATTAGTATTAATATTTATCGATATTATATGTAATTATGCCACCCTCTCGGCTTCTTTGTTTGTTATTTGTAACCATTTTACAAGGGAACTTTTCCGAGGGTTAATCTAGGGTTTAGTTTAATGAGCCTCTGTAGGCGCTTTGGTATTTTGTAAACAAAATCTCTATGTATAAAAGGCTATCGAGCTTGGATCTTGAACCTCTTGCTAAAATGTTGGTTTAAATATATCTTATGCTTCTATGTGAAATCGTTGTTCTGTAAGAGAGTCGTTTTTATGATGTGTCTCCCTAAGTCTAATATGTTTAATTAATGGAAATGTGTCTATGGTGGTTCTGTTCTTTAGCCTAGGTAATTATTTCTTTATTTTTCTTACCTGGGAAAAGTCCTATTATTGATTTCGTGCGTGCTTTGTTTTCGAAAGATGACCCAGGAATGGAACCTTGACCAAAGCACATCGGTGCAGTCTCTGTGTGAAATGACTTATTATATCCTCTAGAAATTCTTTAAATAATTTGTTTATGGGCATCATGTCCATAAATTATGTATTTCTCCTATGCATGTTTGTTCGGACGTTTTCCTATGATCTATGGCTCTTGTAATTTAAATTCTTACTCTACTTGGAATGATCAATAGATCAAATGCTAAAGGCTATAAAAAGTCGTTTTGGATTAGATGGTTGTAGTTTTGAATGCTGTGTCTCGTTAGTTTTCTCTAGTTGGTAAAACGCATAATGTTTCTCGGCCCTTTGTATAGTCTTGGGGAAAGAACCTAGGGTTGCTAAAATCATATGTTGTGATAAGTAATCTCTTTCATGTATTGCTTCTCTGTATGTGTGGAAGTTCTCAAGTGCTTCACTTGCTTATCTCACAACTATTTTCCCATCATGTTAATGTCTATTGCAGTGTTGTATTCATTTCTGGGTATTTCTAACTACCTAGGGTAGCTCAGAAGGGGATTCGATCTATGGTATTTAGGGTTCTAAATGTTGATTCTGTTTATAAAACTTAGCATGTATTTAGATAGTTGAAAAGATTGATGGATATACTAGTGGACAGGAGTAATGCGAAATTCAATGTTTAACATTTTTATTTTAATTTATAAAAGCAGAGATCTGGTAGGGAGGATTTCTACTTAGTCGCTATTGTTGTAGATGATTGGGAAATATGTTTAAATTTTTGGTTTAACATTTGAGATCTAGCACAAGCTAGAATCACTAGCTCTACTAGAGAGAAAATTGTGTATTAAGAATGACTCTGACATGTACAATGGTTTTCCCAGAAAGTCGCTTGTTTACTAGGGTACATCTAGCTTAGAAATTCTGTGAATTGTGAGTTTGTTTATGCGTCGCTATTTGTAGTTAATTTATGATGTGTTGGGGTTTGAAATTTTTGTGTAATTTTCGATAGTTTGTCTCTAAATTAGAAAGGAAAGAAAGAACTACCCTAGAGTAATCTAACTATAAATAAAACTTCCAATGCTAATTATCTGTAATAAAATTACTTAAATAAACCCAGGGTGCCATGACTAATTACTTCTGTCATTGGACCAATAAAATAGATAATTTAACTAAATTTTATAAAAGAAAATTTGCAGCTTAATATGGGAATTTCAATGCCTCTAAAACTCAGCCCGTAATTCTATTAAGGAGCAGAAAAAAAAAACTAATATGGAGAAAGTATAAAACTCTTACCTCAGATTGTGTTTCTTACAAAACCTTTATAACTTGCACACTACAAACACCAATGAATAGGAAATACTCTTAGCGGACCTGTGGAGTTGCAACCGAATAACCTCGAAACTTCTACGTTCCTCCCAACCTTTGATCAATAACCGTTCTTGGTTCTTATTTGGATCACCCCCGAGTTGGTTCGAACATGCAAGAGAATCTATAACACCTAAGGAAAAGGCTATTTCTCTTTTGGAGTTAATCTTTGAATCTTCTAGCTACAAGATTTGGAATTCTCTTTAATTTTATTAAGAAAGGATGATGAGATAAGATCCCTCTCTTGTATTTTCCCCTTATATTTATATGTATCTTGGCTAGGGTGCAACCTAGGCTTTTGGAATGGGGCAGTTTTGTTATATTGAGTTAACATCAATATTTTTAACATCTTCTTGTATTTAACTCTTAGTTTGAATTATATTTAATATAATTAAAAGATCATTTTTAATTCTAATATCCTATTAACTAGAACTTTTTAATTGTTTATATTTTGAGTTGATAGTGGAGCTCTTAAATTTTATTTATTTAGTTTATAAGAATCATTATATATATATAATTTATTTATATATATATATAGAATTCACTTATTTAATCTATGTATCTTTTATTATTCATATATATATATATATATATATATATACAAATTTTTCTTGTACATATGTGAGCCTCTTTTAATAATTATCTTTTTATTATTTAATGCATCATATAGAATAATTATATCTTTGATGCTTCATTAATTCATGTAAATTCTTTACCATAGTCTCTTGTGGTTTTGGTTGGTCAACTAAGATAGGTAGCCCTAGATACCCTTGCATGTTTGATTACCTAGTTTTCATGGAAGTGTCTTTTAGTGCTTGATGAGAGATAGATAATGATTCAATTAATCAATTTGAATGAATATGATGAATATCGGTTCTATTCAAAGTCTTTTTCAAACTCAACACTTTAAGTGGCGTAACCCCTAGTGCTATTCAAAGTTTATGCTCAACACTCTCAATGGGTGTTACACTAGTGCAATTCCATAGCTTTTGATCAACACTAGTTCTAGGATGCATTTGTACGATACACCTAGGGATACAATGGCCAAAGATCCGATTATTTAGAGCTTATGATCAACATCATGTTGGAGTGCTCGAAGGATTATTCCCAACACTCAATCATTTATGTGATGGGGTTACCTATGTGCTCCAGAGCTTATGCTCAACACATAGTATTATAACCCATGTGCTCTAGGGCTTATGCCCAACACATCCTAGAATTCAAGCATGTATACAAGAACTTTTGCATAGTACATAACAAAGGCCATTTCAATATATTAGGGCCTATTCCCAACACATAATAAAAATCAACCAAGTACATCGGGGCTTATGCCCAATACATAAAATAATCCGTGTCCATCAAGGCCTATGCCCAATATATATATAACAAAATTAAATCATGTGTATTGGGGCTTACGCCTAATATATGTAACAAAAATAAAACATGTGCATTGCGGCTTACACCCAATATCTATATAATAAAAAACAAATCATGTGCATCAGGGCTTACCCCCAATATACAATATAATCATAGTCAAAGTTTCAGGATATTACATCCCTCCCCTCTTACAACAACACCGTCTCCATGTTCTAGGGACTGGAAATGAAATCATGGAATAAGGTGGGGTAAGCCTTCTTCATGGTGGTTTCATTTTCGCATGTGGCCTCATCAGGCCTGAAGTGCCTCTATTGCACTTTTAGTTGGACGATAGTTTGCTTCCTAAGCTGTACCTCCCTCTTGTCCAATATGTGAAGGGGTTCTTGCATAAACTCCCCCCATCGCTCTACCTATTACAAGGACCAATCAATAACATGCTTAGTATCATAGACATATTTCTTTAATAAGGATGCGTGAAAAACATTGTGAACTTTTACATGAGCAGGTAAAGTTCATTCATAAGTCACTGACCCCTTATTGGCCAGTATCTCAAAGGGTCCGCAAAATCTGGGGGACAGCTTGCCACATCTCCCCAAGCTCAATGAGCTTCTTTTTTCCTTCACTTTTAGGAAGACATGTTCTCCGACTTGGTAATCTTTGTCTTTTCTTTTTTTATCCTCATAAATTTTATGGCGGTCTTGTGCCTCTTTTAGGTTATGCTGCACTTTGGTGAATAATTGTTCTAGGTCTTTTACAAAATCTTTCCCTAGCATGAGTCTTTCTACCGGGCTCTCCCAATTCACTGGTGTCCTACATATTCTGCCATAGAGTACCTCAAAGGGACTCATCTTGGTAGATGTCTGGTGCCTATTGTTATATACAAACTCTGTGAGGTGCAAGTACTCCTCCCACTTTGTGGAATTGTTCATTATGTACATTCTAAGCATATCCTCTAAGATTTGGTTTACCGGCTCTGTCTATCCGTCTGTCTACTGATGGTAGGCTATATTGAATTTGAATTGTGTCTCGAAACCGAAGAATAAGTATCTATAGAAATTAATGGTGAATTTGGTGTCTCTATCCGAGATGATTACCTTGGGTATTCCATGCAATCAGAATATTTCCTTTAGGAAAATGTCTGCAATGTGGACAACTTTGTACATATATTTTACTGGAATGAAAGTGTGCTGCTTTGGAGAACTTATCTACAACCACAAAAATAGAATCATTTTTCTTATTGATATTAGGTAATCCTATGATGAAATCCATACTCATGACCTCCCACTTCCATTATGGAATGGGTAGCGGTTGCAGTATCCCTGAAGGGTGTTGATGATTTGCTTTGACCAATTGACATTCCTGGCATTTGGCGATAAATAATGCTATGTCGGTCTTTGATTTAGGCCAGAAGAAGTGTTTATTCACGTTCGATATCATCTTTTGATAGTGGGGAGGTCCAGAGTAGGGTTTTTAAAGAAACTCAGTTAAAATGTTAACCCAGATGTCTCCGTCGTCCAGGACATAGAGTCTTTCTTTAGACCATAACAACCTTGACTCGTCGATCCTATATTCTTTTCTTGTTGGAATAACCTATCTTCCTGTATCTTTTTACGGATTTTGACATAGAAGCGGTCATCCTTGCTTTCTATTCTAATCCTGTTGTGTAAGTTTGAATCTGTTTGACTCACAGTTACCTCATAAAACATACGAGCTCCGTGAATCAAGGCATCGACAATCTTGTTCTCCTTCCCTTTTATGTGTTTCAACTCGAAGTGCTACTCGCTGAGGAAATCCAACCATCTGTCCTTCCTAGCATTTAGGTCTCGTTTGTCAAATAGATACTTCAAACTCATATTGTGTGTTTTCAAAAGGAACTTCTTCCCCATGAGGTAATTCCTCCACATCTTTAAAGTGTGGATGATGGCGGCTAGCTCAAGGTCGTGCATGGGGTAGTTCTGCTTGTGTTCTTTTGACTTCCTTGAATCGTAACAGATTGTGAAATCATTCTACATGATGACTCCACCAAGTCCTTCTTTGCTTGCATCCTTGCAAACAACAAAATCCCCATCGGGATTTGCAATCCATAGTATAGGTGCGCTAGTCAAAAGTTGTTTTAGTTTTTGGAAACTTTCTTCACATTTGGTCGTCTAAAGGAATTTGTTTTCTTTTTTCTCTAAGGCGGTCATGGGGCAAGAAATCCTTGAAAATTAATCAATGAAATTTCGTTAATAACTTGCTAGTCCTAAAAATGACCTAATGTCAATGATGCAAGTAGGTGTAGGCCATTCTTCAATAGCTTTAATATTTTCTGGGTCAAACGCTATTCCCTTTTCTGAAATGATGTAACCCAAATATTCTATTTGTGGTTTGTAGAAGCCACACTTGCTAAATTTGGCGTAAAATTGGTGTTCCTGTAATACCCGCAACACAATTCGGAGGTGTTCCTCATGTTCCTCCTCACTCTTGGAGGAAATTAGTATATCGTCTATAAATACTAGTATAAACTTATCCAGGTATTCACTAAAGATATTGTTCATCATGCATATAAAATTGGTTGGTGTGTTGGTCAACCCGTAAGGCATCACCACGAACTCATAATGGTTGTATCAAGTTCGAAAAGTGGTCTTACTGATATATTCATCATGGATCCTTACCTGGTGGTATCCAGATCGCATGTCGATATTTGAAAAGATCTTTGCTCCACCGAATTGATCAAACAAGTCATCTATCCTAGGGAGGGGGTACCTATTCTTTATGGTCAGTTTGTTGAGATGTCGGTAATCGATGCACATTTGCATCCTATCGTCTTTATTCTTTACGAAGATTATAGGTGCTCCCCAAGGAGACACACTAGGTCGGATATAACTCTTTTCTATCAACTCTTGTGACTGCAGTTTAAGCTCCACCAACTCTGGTGTGCTCATGCAGTATGGGGCTTTTGAATTCGGTACTGATCCAGGTGTTAATTCTATGGAAAATTCTAAGTCCCTCCTGGGTGGTAGTCCTCGTATTTCCTTGGGAAATACATCTTTGAAATTTACAAGAACCAGAAAGTCTTCAATTTGTTGTTCCCTCTCGGCTTCTACATTTAGAATGTTAACCGCAAAAATTTTGTATCCCTTCGTTATGCATTTCTTTGCTTGTATGGAATATATTTGTCATGACAGACACCTTCTTGGGAATGCCTTGAATCTTTCATTGATTCCCCTGGCTATCCATGCATAAGATTGACTTGCTTAAGCAGTCAAGCATAACATGGTTTTGTTCCAACTATTCCATTCCTATAAGTATGTCATATGATCCTGAAGGTAAGATATTTAAATCTACCTTAGTCGAAAAACCGTTGATATCTAACTCACATTCCTTTACTAGTTCTGAAACCTTCCCTTTTGTACCAGTGGCTAGCTGTACTAGCCATGGCTTCCCATGTTTCTCTCTGTTTATTTTACATGTGTCTACAATTTTGGGGGAATCATAGCTTCTACAAGCACCAGTGTCGATCAAAATTGAAATAGATGTGTTTGAAATTTTACCTTCTATCTCGACCAAGGTATCTTGATGGTCCGCTCGTCGGTCGTCAAGTGCTGCATAGATCCTTGGTGTCCCTGCCATGTCTCCTACCATTGGGTTTTATTGTAATTTGTATAGGACTCCATCTATTTTGTCTGGGCAATATCTGAAGTAATGAGGCCCTTGGAATTTCCAGCAGCTAACCTATAGCGGGTCATCCTTGGCTCCTCTATTCATTGCTGATCTGCTAGTATTTGGTGCAGGCACATTTTGTTGTGCACTAGGTCTGTTGAAATTTTTGTTTGGTGGGAAACTATTATTCTGTTTTTTGTATGGTAGTGGCCTAAACACCGGTTTTTGGTTGTCGAAAAAGGACTTAAATATGTCCTGACTTCTGTTTATATTTTCATTTCTTAGTTTCCCATGCTCATAACAAAGTCTGGCTTTGTGCAATTTTACATCTAGAGTTTTGGGTATGTCGAACTCAATTCTCTCTCAAAAATTTGGAGGAAGACACACCAAAAACTGTTGTATCGTCACCTTTTTGTCTTTTATGTATGACACATAGTGGAGCAGATCTAAAAATATGTTGATAAAGGAATCCATGGTTAGGGATCCCATCCGTAGTTCATGAAACTCTTTTTTTTTTGTCAAAGAACCTTTCTAACATATACTTTTCCTGAAATAACTTGCTAAAGGTACTCCATCTGACATCTTTCACTTGGTGCTTCTTAGTATGCTTCAGGTCTCTCCAACACCTGGCTGCCTTTCCGTTTCAGTTATAAATGGCCAGTCGGGCCTTCATCTCACTGGAGTAAGTGTGCACTCGGAAATATTTATTTATTCCCAAGAGCCAATGTTCAACCTTTTCCCATGTATTCATTTCTCCTTCATAGATTGGGGCTTAAATCTTCTGACACTCTCCTTGTAGACTATCATCATTTTTTCGTCTTTTCTTGCAAGGGGAGGGTGAGCCATCACTGGAAGAGCTTTTATATACCTATTCCATGAACTCAGGGGTGTGTTCTTCTTGTCCCTCCTACCTAGGATTGCGGGTCCTTCTTTTATGATGATAGTTTTCTTTGGATCTGTTTGCTGAGTGGGTGGACTGTCTATGGGGGATTACCCCTGCCAAGCTCTGAAGTAGAGCTTCATTTATTTCTTGTTTTTCTTGCCTTTCATTAATGTTGTCATATTTAAAACACTATAGATATTCTTGTAAACTCTGTATTGTCTTCATTAACTCGGATTTCAGTTCCACCATGCGTTCTTCTTTTGAGGGTTGTGAATTCAAGTTCACGTGTCAACTGTTGTTATCTTCCATGTCCATTATTCATATTTCTCTTTATATCTATATAATTCAATTAGTCAGTAAAAACAATATTCTATTAGTTTTATAAAATCATAAGTAAAGTTTTGAAAATACATTTCTGCTGCAGATGTCTTTTTAAGTAGCAAGCCTAAAAGGTCTCTAAGTGTTCAAATCTGGGCTCTGATAACACTTGTAATGTCCCTTAAATAAAATAAAAAATTTGTATCGGGTATAATTATCATTAAGACCTAAGGTTCATTGAAATTAACTTCAACAATGGGTTAAACTTCTAAGAACAACACATGTATTTTAACTGGGTTACTTTCATTTCCGTTTATATGATAGTTTGTGCATCATCTGTGGAAACGTGATTTCCTGCCTGTTTAGTCTTGAACTTGCATATCCTTATTTAGGCTATACTAATATTATTGCTTTGTTATGTTTATTTTCTTCGTATTTTAATATGTTTGTGTGATGGTTTGTTTCATAGCTTACAACTTTATAATATTGTCTTGGTAACTATATTATCTATGTTCTTTTGTAATTGAGTTGTTGGATTAATATTTCCTCTCCATGATTTGGCTTGAAGGGTCCTATGGATTATGGGCTTACTTAGCTCATTATGAGCTAAGGAATATCGATTTTGTTGTTTGTGGGTGATATGGATAAGTCTCATGCTAAATCTAAATCTAAGTGGAAAGACATTGGTGGAAGTTATAATAACTTACTATTCTCTTATATGTATATGTAAAAATGTTTGTCCATAAAATGGGGACCTCAAACTATAGAGAATGGGTTGTGATTCAAATGCTAGTGGTGGTGGTTGTGAACATTAAAGGAGGCCATGTGATGCCCTCGTGGCTAGCTTCCATTCTGGATTAAGATGAAAGTTTGTTTTCCCTACATCGAAAATCCTCTTTGCGTGTTGTTTGGGAGAGGGGGAGCAAGCTCCCTACTCTATCATTTTTGGGAATTGGAACGAAAAAGAGTTCTGTTTGTTTGGTGCAGGGTTTCCATCGTTTGCGCAGCACCCCGAAGGTAAGTGCCAATCTGTGGTAGCTCTGCATCTCTGTTTGTTTTTAGTTTAAGTCATTCTTTTTGCTAACCCATTAGATTGTTATCTGACATGAGGTCGTGGCATTGTTCCTTGGATATTGCTTACGAGGGTTTTCACCACGAAAAAGGGGGACCACCAACACAAATGGATCGGGTAATCCTAGGTCTATGCATCCTTCTCCTTAAGTGAAAAAATATCCATGATTGTTCTATGTTTAAAAAAAGAATGAGGTGTGCTGCTTGGTTTAATGGTTTTTCCATTTAGAGTTACAATGAGTTTTATGGAAGCCTCTCGGCTTCTATGTTTTCTATTTGTAACTGTTTTACAAGGGAAATTTTCCTAAGGTTTATGTAGGGTTTAGTTTATGAGCCTTTGTAGGCACTTTGGTATTTTGTAAGCAAAATCTATGTGTATAAAAGACTATCAAGTCTGGATCTTGAACCTATTGATAAAGTGTTAGTTTAAATATATCCTGTGATTCTATTAGAAATCATTGTTCCATAAGAGAGTCATGTGTATGATGTGTCTCCCTAAGTCTACTCTGTTTAATTAATGGAAATGTGTGTATGGTGGTTCTGTTCTTTAGCCTAGGTATTTACTTCTTTATTTCTGGTACGTGGGAAAATCCCTATTGTCGATTTGGTGTGTGCTTTGTTTTCGACGAATGGCCCAGGAATGGAACCCTGACCAAAACGCGTCTGCGCAGTCTCTATGAGAAATGACTTATTATATTCTGTATCAATTCTTTAAATAATTTTTTATGGGAACCATGTCCATAAATTTTGTATTTCTCCTATCCACGTTTGTTCGGGAATTTCCGTATGATATATGGCTCTTGTATTTTAAATTCTTACTCTATTGGAATGCTCAGTAGATCAAATCCTAAACGCTGTAAAAATTCGTTTTGGTATAGATGGGTGTAGTTTTGAATGCTGTGTTTCGTTAGTTTTCTCTAGTTGGTAAAACGCATAATGTTTCTCGGACCTTTGTATAGTTATGGGAAAAGAACCTAGCGTTGCAAAAATCATATGCTATGATAAGTAATCTTTGTTGTGTGTTACTTCTCTGTATGTGTGGAATTTCTCAGGTGCTTCACTTGCTTATCTCACGACTATTTACCCATCGTGTTAATGTCTGCTGTAGTGTTGTATTCGTCTCTGGGTATTTGTCATATCCCCAAATTTCATAAAAAATTAAATTTTTTCTAAGCAGCCTATTTCATCATTTAAATTTACTGTTTAATTAAAAAGCGACATTTAAACATCTCATAAACTATCATTTATTATTTAATTATCTAAACGACAATAACTTAGAAAGTATCGTAATACTTAGATGTACAATCATCAATTTTTACATGTCGTAACGACCTTTAGATGCATCGATAATTTTATATTTGAATGATGTGATACTGTCTATTTTATGCAACCTCTTTATCACCCTTTGGACATTTATATAAGAGGACAACCTCCTACTAAATTTAGAATTTACTTAAACAACACATGTCTATGTAAACCCAACAATTCATTGGAATCATACAACATTTTAGGTGTGAAAACATGTACAAACCTATAACTCAAACACATTTCATGATCAATAGAAAAGTATCTTTAATTTATACTTTGTCAACATTTTCCCATAGCCATGCAATGATAATATCTAACACATTCATCTCTATTTGCATTTGAAGGTTTATAACTTGAATATATTTACTCATCATATCGATTTCCAATGACTCATATGAGACATAACCAATAGAATAATTTACACATATAGGTATTAAATATATAATCATATGAACAAGTGATCTACAAGGTACACATATAATTAATCAATCCCATCACAGATGCATACATACACAAGAGACCAAGGATATACACGGGATACCAAAGGTAACGTGGTTCACCCAAACTCGTGCTACGTCCACAAAGGGTTGTGTTTATTTTATTTAATCAAGGAAGGAGATTACATCAAGTAACATGGTTGTTGCAACCAAAATATTTCTATTTCCCTAGCCTCTATCACCAAGAGTACTAAAATATACATCTTACCTTTAGGGGATTCCTCATATAAATACTCCCTTATTCTAATAACATAAACTATGTGTATTTTATTAAAATCAATACCCTTCTAGGTCCAAATTTTACCTACGAGTTATAAACTCTAAATATTATTTTATCCTAAAACGATTTAACATTAATAACAAGTCTAATATTCACTTTAGGCTTCTAACCCTTATATATTCTTTTATACTAAGAGTTTTATAACATAAATACATTATGCATAAATATTCCGTCTATGATCTTTACTTAAAAACCTTTCATGGTGAAGGGTTTACGATTTATGACAAGATTTTAAAGTGAATTCGATATATATAAACATATACAAATATTTAAATCTACAATACTTTATATTATCTAGCACTTTTGTTTTCCCGAAACGAGGCACTAAGTCCTTTTTATCTTTGTGTAGAGAATAACCCTTCAAGAAATACAATAGTTCGTTTAACATTAATTCAACCTAACTAACCATAATGAGTAGGTTCTTGGGGCTGATTTTTCCACGGGAAAAATAGATCTGTACACCTAGAAAGTTTAGTACAAGCATAAGGTAGATGTTTTAGCAATACAATTAATGACGTCTTATAAGAACTAAAATCTAAGAAAATAAATAATAAAATGTGTTCTTTACTAAGTCCCATTAGTGGATACCTAAAAGATTTATTTCCTTTACGCAAGCCACGAAAGACAGAAAAAAAAATTGTATAATCATGATTCTCTCAAGAAGGAACTTTAATAACTTAAGAAGAGATCAAAATATCCCGCATAATATTCTAGAGTAACAATACTAAGATCGTAGGACAGTGATCTAGAGATTGCTCCACGACAGCGTTTGAGATAAAAGAATAATGCATGCCAATGAAAATATTATTTTATATTGCTATATAATATATATAAATAAAAAGAAACACTAATACATCATTCTCCTCTTTGAAATGTGTATGTATGTACAGATTAAATAATTCCTACTATCTTTTAAATATACAAAATATCTAACATATATATATATTACAATTACATTCATTTATTAATTTATTAACTCTTTCATTTGTAACTTTGATTTATAATTAGGACATATATAATTTATATGTTTAATATTTATCTAATAGTTACCATAACTATTAGCTTAACCGTACATGTGTATAATAGTTATCTCAACTAGTAAAAACTCTATAAAACACACATCTTTAAATATATATCATATTCATTTAATAGTGACATCAATTTATATAAATATATATATATATATATATATATAATATCCACCACTACATATATATATATATATAAATTTATCATTATGGCTTAATCATAATTGGATAGGAATAACTTAGGCCATAGTATCTTAGCTAAAATATTTAAGGTAAATAATAATCCTACTAGGACGAGCTTATATCCCCACCTTTCATAATTAGTATGATAAGTCATGATATGGTCAACTAAACACATGGTTCCCTAGTCATTATCTTTTCTTTTGGGTGGGTTTTTGTTTACTTATTGTTTTAGTCATATTACCATTCTTGTCATTCTAGGTTTAACTAAGACTTATAAACATCATACTAGCTCGAGGTCCATTGATAGAGCCTTGGCCTTGAGCTCCTCACCACGACAGTTTACACAATTCATAATTACATTTACAAAAATAATAACAATAGGGGTCAAATTGGAGGGATGTTACAGTATTTCTAACTACGTAGGGTAGTTGAGAAGGGGATTCGATCCCTAGTATTTGGGGTTCCAAATGTTGATTATGTTTATAAAACGTAGCGTGTATTTAAATGGTTGAAAACTTCGATGGATAAACTAGTGGACAGGAGTAATGCGAAATTCAATGTTTAACGTTTTTATTTTAATTTATAAAAGCATAGATCTCGTAGGGAGGCTTGTTGCTTAGTCGTTGATGTTGTAGATGATTAGAAAATATGTTTAAATTCCTTGTTTAATGTTTGGGCTCTAGCACAAGCTATCCTCGCTAGCTCTACATAAGCAAAAATTGTGTATTAAGAATGACTCTGACTTGTATGATGGTTTTCCGAGAAAGTCGCTTGTTTACTAGGATACATCTAGCTTATAAATTCTATGAATTGTGGGTTTGTTTATGCGTTGGTCTCCGTAGTTAATTTATGATGTGTTGGGGTTTGAAAGTTTTGTCTAAGTCTAGATAGTTCATCTCTAAATTTGAAAGGAGAGAAAGAACTAACCTAGGTTAATCTAACTATAATAAAACTTCAAATGCTAACTACCTATAATAAAATTATTGCACCGAGTGAAACGAGGTTCTCTACAGCCCAGTATGAGGGAGATGTTGTAACATGTGTGAGTTTGTCGAGTTTGTCGAGTGTAGTATGCATCCCAGTATGAGGGAGATGTTGTAACATGTGTTAGTTTGTCGAGTGTAGTATGAGGGAGATGTTGTAACATGTGTGTTTGTCGAGTTTGTCAAGTAACATAACAAAATAATAACAAAATATAATTTAAAATATTGTTTGGTCGGCCATTAATAATAAAAAAAGACGTGTATTTTCTAAATATTTCCTAAATTAAATTATGGAAAGTATTTAAAAAAAAATCCATGTTGGTTCATAAAATAAAATATTATGGAAAGTAATTAAAAAATAGATGTTCGTTTATAAAATAAAAACTTAAGACTTAAACCCGGATATATCAATCAAGAGAGATCAAATTTCTTGAGTTTAAATTTAAAAGAAAAATACACTTCAAGAAATTGGATCCCTCTCGGTGCTTGATAGATATGTGTTTAAGATGAATCTATGCTGGTTTAGATAAACCTAGGGTGCCATGACTAATTACTTCTGTCATTGGACCAAGAAAATAATCATTTAACTAAAGTTTATAAAAGAAAATTTTCATCTTAATATGAGAATTTCAATGCCTGTAAAACTCAGTCAGTAATTCTATTAAGGAGCAGAAAAATAAACTAATATGGAGAAAGTATAAAACTCTTACCTCAGATTGTGTTGCTCGCAAAACCTCTATAACCTGCACACTACAAACACCAAGTATTAGGAAATACTCTTAGCTGACCCTTAGAGTTGTAACCGAATAAACTCGGAACTGCCATGTTTTTCCCAACCTTTGATCTAGAACCATTCCTAGTTCTTATTTGGATCACCCCCGAGCTAGTTCGAACATGAAAGAGAATCTAGAACACCTAAGGAAAAGGTTGTTTCTCTTTTGGAGTGAATCTCTGTATCTTTCAGGTACAAGATTTGGAATTCTCTTTAATTCTATTAAGAAAGGATGATGAGGTAAGATCTCTCTCTTGGAATTTTCCCTTATATTTATAGGTATCTTGGCTAGGGTGCAACCTAGGCTTTTGTAATGGGGCAGTTTTGTTATCTTGAATTAACATCTTCTTGTATTTAACTCTTAGTTTTAAATATATTTAATATAATTAAAATATCATTTTTAATTATAATTTCATGTTAACTAGAACTTTTTAATTGTTTCTATTTTGAGTTGATAATGGAGCTGTTCAATTTTATTTATTTAGTTTATAAGAATAATTATATATATATATATATATTTCACTTATTTAATCTATGTATTTTTTATTATTCATATAACTTTATATATAGAATATCTTCATATATATATATATATATGTAGACATTTTTCTGGTGCATATGTGAGGCTCTTTTAATATATATCTTCTTTATTATTTAATGCATCATATAGCATACTTATATCTTTGATGCTTCATTAATTCATGTAAATTCTTTACCATAGTCTCTTGTGGTTTTGGTGAGTCAACTAAGATAGGTAGCTCTATATCCCCTTGCATGTTTGATTACCTCCTTTTCGTGGCAGTGTCTTTCACTCCTTGATGAGAGATAGATAATGATTTAATTAATCAATTTGAATGAATATGATGAGTATGGGTGTTATTCAAATTATTTTTCAATCTCAACACATTAAGTGACGTAACCCCTAGTGCTATTCATATATTATGCTCAACACTGTCAATGGGTGTTACACTAGTGCAATTCCATAGCTTTTGATCAACACTAGTTCTAGGATGCATTTGTATGATACACCTCGCTGGGATACAATGGCCAAAGATCCGATGCTCCAGAGCTTATGCTCAACATCATGTTGGAGTTCTCTAGGGATTAGTCCCAATACTCAATCTTTTATCTAATGGTGTTACCTATGTTGTCGATAGCTTATGCTCAACATATATTATTGTAACCCATGTGCTCTAGAGTTGATAGCCAACACATCCTAGAAGTCAATCATGTATACCAGAACTTTTGCACAGTACATAACAAAGGTCATCTCAGTATATTAGGGCCTGTTCCCAACACATAATAAAAATCAGCCAAGTACATCGAGGCTTATGCCCAGTACATAAAATAATTCGTGTCCATCAAGGCCTATGGCCAATATATATATAACAAAAGTAAATCATGTGCATTGGGGATTACAACCATTATATGTAACAAATGTAAAACATGTGCATTAGGGATTACGCCTAGTATCTATATAATAAAAAATAAATCATGTGCATCAGGGCTTACGCCCAAGATATAATATAATCATAGTCAATGTTTCAAGATATTACACTAGCAGGAACAAAGCATAACTCCTTGTTTCTTCCATGATGGTACCTTAGTGCTTCTCACTGAACTTAGATTCAAAACTTAAGAGTTCATTTCTTTCCATTTCATTTGTTGGTTTTTTCAATTTGCATTGTCTAAATGGATCTAAAAAGGAATAGAGAAGTGGAAAAATAAGGTTTATCACTCACTTCATACAATTATATCCTTGTTGGCCAATTAATTATTAATCAATGTTTTCAAAGTTATCATAAATCATTTCTATATTAGTTGTGTATTCTATCCTACATACAAACACAGGACCTAAAGATATATGTCGTCTCTAGTATTCTCATTTCCTTGTATTCACATTAAATCTTGCTGAATCATGGTTGCAGAGTTAAAAACCTCCCTTATAACATTTTCAATTTGTTGTAAACCTAATCCTACAAGATTATGGTTGCACAATATTATGGTTCAACAATTAATTTTTAGATGTTGTAATTACTTGTCAGTTTAATCAGTAGAAGATGAAGAGTCTCCTTGGAATCCAATGACCTCATGGTAGGTGAAACCAAAGAGTCACCACTTCATGTATAAATAAAGGATTTTGATCAATGAAAAAATAAATCTAGGAGTTATTCTATCTAACAATGGTATATGAGCTTGGTGAGGATTGGCATAACTCATGCTGCTCTAGTCTACCTTCTTGCTTATTGTCAATTTGGTTTAGTCTTCCCATTCTCAAAATTTCAGAGACATTTATATATCTTCTACACCATCCTTTGTCCTATGATCTACCAATTTTGCTTGCTTATCCTATCTCTCCCTCCAAATAAATTTCTCCTCAAACTCATTTCTATCCTTGTGTGACCGTTGGAGCTGCATTGTAACATAAACCATAATTTTTTTGTTGTGTAATGTAACAGCTCTCTTATGCATTAAGTGCATGTAGACTCTCCCCCACTTTGGTGTGCCATCGAGTTAAAATTGTTATGTGAACTCTCGTCTATCTCCAGGGACCCAAGTTGTTTTGTCAACTAGTGGAAGGCATTAAATTTATGAATGTGGTTTCTATCCTCCCATTTGTGTGACTTGTGTGAACCCTAGATGTTCTGTCTACATGCTATCATGAAAAATAACGTGTCCAAGTATGGACTCTCATGGAGTTAGAGGAATTCTATTTGGATTTTTGAAGGCGATATTGCAATACATGGAAGAGGTCAAGACTCTCTCTCTCTCTCTCTCTCTCTCGTTTCTTCTTTTTGTGCCATGTGAACAAGTGAAGTGTATTGTTACTGCAAACACTTATTTGGAGATGAAATCATTTTTAATACTTAGTGGAGTTTCTTTGTTGAATTATTGTTATACCTCAAATTATCATTATGTACACCATTGAGAGCATTCATGCCATATGACCATGAAGAACATGATGTTCATACCTCCTAAGAGTATTGAGACCCTTTTTCACCTTGTTGGTCCCCTCCTTAGTCATGCCTGGAGGCAAATCCACCACCTAGGGGTCAAATGCCACTTTACCAAGCCCACAATAGAGATATTTGCGTGCCCTTCCCACAGTGCAAGGCACGAAAAATACAACATTTTCTCACTTTGCACATCTTTGTGGGCGCAGAAATTCCAACATTTTCACTCTCTACTTAGTTCTAGAAGCATGGAAATCTGTCAACAACCATTTTCCTTGGTCTTTGGATCTTGAATATCGAATATTTTTTTATGGGATAGGGATTCCCTTCGAATCTCATCTCACCCTCCTTCCTTGGTATGATTCATCTCCTCGATCCATCTTTTACTCACCTAGATCCATCATTTTCTCGTAGTGGTTGGTCTCCCAAATCCTATAAGAAGGAGGTTGTAACATCCCAAAAATCACACAAAAAAATAAAAAGTCAAAGTAGCATTAATTACTATGATTACCGTGCATAAGTATAATAAATGTTTGTTTGTTTAACTAGGCATCACAATGTACTACACATGTTACGTCGATTATGTGTGTATAATGTATTACAAAATATGTGTAATGTTTTTATCACTAAAGTATACTTTTGTTGGATGTTGTTACCTCAATTCTTGCATCCTAGATCAGTTATGCTTTCTTATGTCGCTGTCGATACTTTATAGACTTGATGTTGAATTCATTATATGTGCTAACTGTTTCATTTTCTTGTTGATGATGAAGGGGTCCTATGGGCAATCCGAGGATTACTTAGCTATTTCGCTAACGCATTGAACTTCTGTTGTAGATTGCAGGTAAGAGCAATTTACTATTTCGAAAAGTATAAAGAGGTCCTATTTAACTTCAGTTATCCTTTTAATGTTATAAAAGGAAATAGAGTAACTCAAGTATTCAAGGGTGAGATCTAATCTGGTTGTTCCTTCAGTTAGATTCTATATAACCATTACACTCCATTCTCGGCATTTAATTTATTTGTATTACACATGTATTTGTATAATGTTGGAAGTGTTGAGTGTCGAAATCGATGTTAAGGTATTTTAAATCCTACACTTAGGATTTACAACATGTATTAAATATCTATGGTAATAGGATCATGTGCTAAGTTCAAAATGTTTTTTTTGTAATTCTATGACTATCTTTCGATCCTACATACTATATGCATGACCTATAAGATAGTGTTATTATAGTGGCTTGACAAAATTCTATAGTTGTAAACTATATACTTTATGCACTCTCTTCTATTAATTTATACGATGGATATTATAATACTAGAGCATTCTAAAATAACTATACAATAGTGTTGATATGGTCTTTATAGTTTTTATACCATGCACAAGGGTTTTGATTGAAAAGGTGATTGACGTAATATTTTATTTGCAAAGTTGGCAACATGCAATGTTTAAATGACTTTAGGAATAATGTAGCCATGTTATTTTATGGTTATAAGTTTTGCCATATTGGATGGCCGAAAACTTAACCTTGTAAAATGTGCAATGGAGTGACATTTGGATAACTTATGTGATGGTGGTTTGACCTTGGCAATTTGGTGACCATACTATATAAATATTGCAATGTTTAAACATATAGGACGTTGAACCATAACCTTGTGGTATGGTTATGCTGGCAGGTTCTACGTACTTGTGGTACCTATGGTTATTAAAGTGCAATAAAGTGTATTGTAGTGGAATGCCTAATGGCATCCATTGTGGCAATCTTCACGTCACTTTCTTGGTAGTAGTGACAACCCTAAGTGTCTTTGGACTTACCTCAACGAGGGCATCATATTGGCATTCATTTGGAAGGGAGTGGGGTTTGGAGAGGCCGGTAGGCTATGGGTTCTCAGGGTTTACAGAGATGTTTTGGAGGCATCTCTGCAGGGTTTGATACCCCGACCTGTAACTTGTAAATTTTACACAGTGAGCTCCAAGAGTCGAGTCCTTCTTTTTGCTGGGTTTTCTAATGGTGTGTTTGGCTCTGGTTCTCATCGGATGTGGGCATGTTCGGCTCAGACACAAGGTTCCTTCTGAAAGGTAAGTCGTTAGTCTCATTCTTGATACTCATGATAGTTCATAATGTTACAGTTGTCTCTATTTTGTTTTTGAGCTTCATATTCTATCTTTTAACCACGCTCTGTGTTATATGGCAGGTACTCTTCGGTTTTAGATTTCTATGTTTGAAGCTAAGTGGGAAAAAAATGCTTGAAACCTGGTAAGCCTCGGTGGTTTCCAGTAGGTTTCAACTTGGCAAACTGTCAGTCCTTGTCTATTTTTAGCCGAGAACTTCAGTCTTGTGGTCTGGCTATGGATGTTGCCACCATTGTAATGTTTGTAAGCCGAATAGAAAGTGTAGGGAGGATTAAATCCTTGACCTACCTCAACGTTGAATCTTCAACATTTTACTATGTATCAATTTGTTGATAAGTGTAACAGCTGTCTGAAAAGGGTTCAACCCTTGGCAATTTTGATGAAATGAAAGGAAGTTATGGTAACCATTATGTGTTTTGTTGTTTTTAAATGAGCTGCACCTAAGAGCACTGCTCCTGGCATCCTGCATTAATTTAAATGATGTTTATTATAAAATGATAGGGCAACAGCCCATTCCTGAAAGTTTATAAAATGTTGAGTTTTGTTTAAAGGCCAAGAGCCGAAATGGCCAAATGCCTAGCTTGTTTTGGTTTCAAAAACCTTGAACTTGTTTTTATAAAATGATAAATTCAAAGAACTGTGTAAACGATATTTGTAAATTTCGAGACCTAGTCTCGTATATATCTTTTCGTTTCATCGAATGATGGGTTAATAACTTAGGTTTGTTTTGCAAACGTTCAACTATTTCAATGTTAATGGCCTTGAGACCATTGTCGAATGTAGTTTATGTGTTAAGGTTAGGTTTGTATAGGATGTGACTGTGTTATTATTATAAGTTAAAAGAAAAGGCAAAATGCCTTGGTTTGAAACTCTGTCTAAACAATTTTTGTGCTTTTAAAGGGTGAAAACGCGAAGCTGGGTAACAATTCCATGACAATTGAGTGCCATAGCATCATGGCAGAAGCTATTAGGCCGAATAACTATAGTTATTCGACCAAATAATTTATACGTTATTCGGCCGAATAACATTTAACGGAGAACCGTTTAGATTGGCGAAGACCTCGAAATATGTGCAAATGCATAGCCGGCCAGTAATTTTGCACAGTGGTTCTATGTTTATTCGGACGAATAATTGTTCATCCGAACAATTATTCTACATAAAGGGTCAGCTACGACCCACATTTGTCATTTTCCTCTGTGCATTTGGCTAGTCCCCGACTATCTCCCCGCCAGCCACTGCTAGACCCCTCTTGTCGCCTTGTCCTTTGTAGCCTCCTGTGGGCTGACTTTGAGGAGTTCTGCCACCCTCCGACGTGGAGATCTGCCACCTTAATGGCCTGCTTTCCTCGTGAAGACCTGCCACCCTTCCAGCCTCCTCTGGGCCCTGTTCGTCGGCCCTGTTCTCGGCCCTGCTTGTTGGCCCTGCTCTGTTGGCCTTGCTCTCGGCCCTACTCATCGGTCGTGCTCGTCGACCTTGCTCTGTTGGCCCTGTTCTCGGCTTTTCTCTCAACCCTATTCTATTGGCCCTTTCAACATCCTCGACCCTATTCGTCGGCCCTTCTCTGTTGGCCCTTTTAGAGCTGCTTGTCGGCCCTACTGGTCGGCCCTTCTCTCGGCTTTGTTCTGTCCACCGAAGGTATTTTTTTTTTTTGTTTTTTTTTTTTGGTTAATTTTTATATTTTCAGTGCAATGCTATTTCTAATTCTTTTACATTTTTGGCAGGTGCTATTTCTTTTTTTTCGTTTCTCGGCTTCGTTCAGCTTTGGTTTCGTCGGTGTCTTTCAGAAGTGAAAAATAAACAGGTATGCCTTCTAATTTGCTGAACTCAATTAATATGTCAATTTAATTTTTGATAAACGGTTTTTTTAGTTGGTGAGGGTTGAACTCTGTCCATGATCCATGAACTCTATCCACAGGGATAGAGTGCATGAAATTTTTCCATGTGGGCATAGTTCAATTACTATCATGATCCTTTAAATGCACCATTGAAAAGCTCATAATTACAACAAACCACATAGATTTATTTTCGTTATTTTTTAATAGGAAATTTAATGATATTTTTGTTATGTTATGGTGATTGTAACGTGTCGTGAAACACAGTTTAATTCACTTTCATTTAATTGCAAACTCAATTGAAAGCGTTAGAACATAAGACTTAGCCTCAAGTTAGCAACCCATGGGAAAGATTACCTTTTGTATATATACATTATTGTCTTATCGTTTCCACATGGGAAGAGTTCATGAACTCTTCCCACATGGACAGAGTTCATGAACTCTATCCATGTGGGCAGAGTTCATGAACTCTGCTTAATCTGCTATCATTTTTTAGAGATGACTACCTCACCCTTAATTAATTTGTTATCATTTTTCATAGTGATTATAGTAATATTTACATTTCATGCTCAGATTACCCATATAAGGATCATAGTGTAATATGGACAAAAAGTAAGTACTAATGTGAACATCTTTTAGTACAACTATAACACCATTTATTAGGTATATAGTTGAACCAATGCGACTAGTAGTAAGATCAGTTCATATAAGAATAATTAAGAGTTCACAGTTATAAGATCAATAAGGGCATATAAGTCGATCAACATATACAAACTAAGAGCCTTAAATAACATTATTAGTAATTATACCAATATTGATGTTGTAAGGATTATCATAGCTCAACTATGCTTGTTATACGATATAAGACCAATATGTGACATCAAGATCACTAGATGGTAGTACTGTAATTCATATAATAACTGTATACATAATTAGCTAAGTTCTATCATCTTGTGAGTACTAGAATCATATTAAATACCTATGTAAGCTCATATACTAATGGACTGACCTCATTTATATGTTAGAAGCTATGAGCTTTATTTTGACTCTGTAATTCACAATTCGTTAACTATCACAACTTCTATACCTTGCAATGTGTTAGCACTCAAATTGTGTTGAATGCTTTGGCATCTTTGGGCGTGGGTGGAAAGACTTCACGAACATCAAGACCCGAGTGGATAATAGGCTCTCGGATCACATCCCTTGAGACCGAGGAGTCAGAGGTCAGCATGGTAGGGAACAATTTAAGGAATGAAACAGTCAGGGAGGAGCCGACGGTTTTTAGAGGTCATAGTGTAAACAAACATGCTAAATGCGCCGGAAATAAGCAGGGTAGGCGATGATGGCTGAGATTGAATACCCCAAAGATCGATGGTCCCGAGCCCACTGCGCGAATGAAGATGTAGGAAATATAGCATAATGAGCGGGTGGTAATGGGCGGGCAAGTGATGAAAACAATCGACGACGGAGACTGGCGTATAGAAAGATCTATGGCGCACAGTCCCCGCGCTGATCCAACAAGCGCGAAGCATGTTATGCTTCAAAATCACCGCATTCGAGTTATGTATCGTGCAACTGTCAATGGCACAGATTCGCCAGAGGAAAATCAAAGGCCTGAGATCACCGCGCTGATTTTTATCACCGATGATTTAACTGCATCTCAAATCGGCGTGGTTGGTGAAATTAAAACCATCAAACCGACGATTTTTGGGCCGGAAAAGATCAACTGTGGATATGGCTTTACCATCGCCACACTTGGAAGGACGATAAGGAATCTGACATTATAACCAGGTTCACCTTTCCCCAATGAGAGAGGGGCATCTCCTCGAGAGGTTAATGATGGCCACATGGGCTAAGCCACCTCAGCGCCATTGAGGGGTCCTTTATGCATTGTCCGAAATGCAAGGTCACACGTGCATTACGTCAGTCCTATCCTCAGTCATCATGATAAATCATTTGGAAGGTATAAGTCAGAGAATCATAATGGCATAATTCGCATGGAGACGCCATAGCTTGTTCGGCTAGTTGTGAGGCAGTATGGCTCCGGAAGCTATTGTCTGAGTTATGTGATCTCCCGCTGGAGGATACTAGTATCTCTTGTGATAACCCAAGTTGTGTGAAGCTGTCTGAGAACCCGGTCTTCCATGACAGGTTGAAGCACATTGATATCAAATACCACTATATCAAAGATATGGTGCAGAGAAGAGCAGTGAAGCTCCTGTATGTTGTGATGGATGAGCAGGTTGCAGATGGGTTGACGAAACCACTAGCCAGAGTGAAGTTTGAGTACTTCGGAGAGAGGCTTGGTGTTCTTCAGATTGAAGAAACTTCAAGGAAGAATTGATGGACACATTTGTAGGAGCCCTTCCAAGCATGGTGAGAGGAGGATCCTTCCCATGATTGTGGATGTAAGTGTTGGATGATGAGCATCAGGACGATGCTCTAGTTGCTTCTTTGTAGATGCATCACATTGGATCCTTTGATCAGTTTGATCATGTATTTATATATGCATAATGTTGGATGCTTTGATCAGTTTGATCATGTATTTGTATATGCGTCATGTTGGATGCTTGATATGATCAATTGGATCATGCATTTGTATATGCATCATGTTGGATGCTTGATATGATCAGGTGGATCATGTATTTGTATATGTATCAGGTGGATGCATTGTATGATCAGGTGGATCATGTACTTATGTATAAATCAGTTCGATGCATTGTATGATCAAGTGGATCATGTATGATGATATGTATCAGGTAGATACTTTGTATGCATCAGATCGATATATTGTTTGATCAGGATGATCACAGATGACGAGCTTCAGGATGTTGCTCCAAATGATATGCATCAGGATGATGCTATGATGATGATGAGGATGATCACAGACGACAAGCTTCAGGATGTTGCTCCAGATGATATGCATCAGTATACTGCTATGATGATGATCAGGTTGATCATGTGATGATGTACCTCAGGATGATGTACAATGAGTATCATGTTGATACTATGTGGTCATGGACAGGTTGTGCAGGTAGCATAGAAAAGATCCTTTAAAATCTAGACATGTAGAGCGGTGTGCTCATAATAGCCTTGGATGCTCTATCAAGATCCATATAGGTAGAGCGTTGTGCTTGTAGCATCCTAGGATTCTCTCAGTACGTTTTTCTACCGTTTCGCATAGAAAAGATCCTTTAAAATTCAGACAGGTAGAGCGGTGTGCTCATAAGAGCCTGGGATGCTCTATCAAGATCCAGACAGGTAGAGCAGTGTGCTCGTAACATCCTAGGATGCTCTAAGTAGGTTTTCTGAAAGTTCACATAGAAAAGATCCTTTAAAATCTGGACAAGTAGAGCGGTGTGATCGTAACAACCTGGAATGCTCTATCGAGATCCAGACAGGTAGAGCAATGTGATTGTAACATCCTGGGATGCTTTGAGTAGGTTTTGTGAAGGTCAACATGTAAAAGATCCTATAGTCTGTGCTAGGTTTTGTTCACGCACATAATCAGTCCTAGGTTCCATAGTATGGCCATTGATGATGAAGAACTATAAGTGATGGGCCTACATCCAGCATGAAAAAGGGTTGGCTCTGTAGAACTTCCTATGATGAGTAGTTCAAATATTGATTGAGATAAACAATAGTGATGATGACGATGTTTCTATGATGACGATCAAGTGACGAGGATCTAGAGAAGAAGACTTGTGCTAGCAGATCTGTGTCGAGAAATATTTTCCTATTTAAGAGGGAGTGTTGATGTATATGTAACTTCGGAATGTATTTCATATACGTATATTGTATTCCTATAGAGATGTTATTATTCCTCTATACGGAAGTGTCGTCATTTATATTGTAAGTGTTGTAACTTATACTTGATGGGTTATTAGACCACCTTGATGGGGTCGGCCCTATGTAAGTCATGTAGGTTAAAGGGTTGTTAGACCACCCTTTTGGGGGTCGGCCCTGTCAGCATTATGTTAAGTGGTTAAGTTGAGGCCGACCTAGTAAGGTTATTAGGCAAGTCAAGTCAAGTATAAATAGAGTGCGAGAGGCACTCTATTTGATCATTCACTTTCTCACATATACACTCATTGGAGAGTGGCACACTAGTGGAGGAGGAGAAGTTGTTGCTAGGAGACTATCTCTTATGCTTGGGTTTTGTATCATTGCTCTATCTATCTCTCAGGAATTTAGAGGGGTTTTTCACCTTTATGGTTTTCCCTAAGGAAACTCTATGTGTCTATTATGTCTTGTGATTGCTTCTTTTGATTGATACATGTTGTACATGTTATTCTCTCAGTTAAGATCCTAGAGTATGTTGAATTAATGCTCAAAAATTAACACCAAGTTTGTTTTCTTATTTTCAAGTACGAGATTTATATTTTCAATCCTTTTATCGCTTACTATGATGATACTAAGGTTAGGTCTAGGGAGGTCTTGGATAGAACCATGCTGGACCCTAATTTGATGATCTCCTGTTTTGAACCTAGTCAAGTTTCCTATGCAACTGACCATCTAACTAAATTTAACTACTTTCCTTCCATTAATATTATTTTATTTTACGAAACAAACTTTAACCAAATCAAATATAACATTATCTAATTTTACTTTGTCCACATTTTATAATTATGATGATATCATATTAAAATTTCTATAAAATTTCCATGACATAAGTAACACCAACATCATCGAATTGCAATGATAATAAAGGCATATGTAAAGAAGAAGAAAATTGTTTCCATTAATTTTGAAAATTTTAAGAGTACATCACAAATAATTTATGTTTCATTGTTGGAAGATGACATTTAATTTTAGACTGAAATGTAGTAGCAACTCCTCTCCTTAACCTAATGCATGGTCATGCAGCAATGAAGGGGTTCACCTATATGGATATATGCTTGTACATGGTATGGGTACTACTTTCATCACTCACTTCCATAAACTTCAAGCCCTTTCAAATATCATAAGGACAACGATGCCATATGTGATTTATCCGTGATTTTTTTTTTCTTTCATCTAGGTATAAGCAATTAAAACTAGATAACTTTCTTGGCTAGATCTCATCATATATTTATTGTAGATCCACTAATATTTCATATGTGTAGACATCAAGTTGCTTTCCCACAAACCATGATCACTACATATAACACCTTGCCCTCCTCCCACAATACTTATATCCCTATTTCAATTAAAAAATACCTACTAATATACAACAATACATTGACGCCATTTTTCAAAATTTCAAAACCTTCTTTATGAAAGGACTTGATAAGATATTCCTCAACAAATGATTTCTCTATGGGGTTACCTTGGTATGCCTCCGGCCTAAAGATTTTGATTGGGAGATGAAACTTGCACTTCATTAGGCCAAAACCTTGGATTAGGCTCTCAAAAATATACCTTGAAAATATATAGTAAAAATATTTAAAATAGATAGCTCCTCAATGAAAATACACTATAAAAATATTAGAAAACTAATAACATAAATACATTTATTTATTTATTTTATAAAAATATTTAAAAGTTATTCTTCAATTGCCTTGACTTCATATCCATGTAAATAATTTACATAATTTAACCCCAAAACATGAGATTAAAGACATTGAGATTAGAAAAATACAATGCTCTAAATTCTAAAAATATTCTAAATGGTTTAATATGTTTACTTGTTTTAGATATTCAAAATCAAAAATAAAATATTAAAAAAATTAAACATATATCTTTAATTAATTTAAATAAATTATATATACAACATATTTAATTTATATAAATGTGATGTTAAAATAATGTTGGACAAATCTTAACATTGTAGAATTAAAATATAAACTTTTTTTTAATCTTTTTCTTTATTTATATTAAATTTTAATTTTAAAATATTTATAATAGTATAAATCTTTATAATTTACTAACTAATTAAAATTATACACATATTGTTTTTATTTTCTATAATAAAATAAACTAATTAATTTGTAAGAATATTTTTTAAAGATATAACTAGATGATTCTAAAATGATTTTCAAAATAACCTTATGCTAAGGTGTATCTAAGTCATGTATTTTCAGTTCTCTAAATGATTATTAAGAAAAGTGTTAGAGAAATCGTTGAGAGGTAAAACAATAAAATAAACCAATAAAGATATCTTCAAATTAATCTCTATAATAGAAAATCACATTCATTCTCCTTATTGTAATTACATTCATATAATTTTAATATCTTACGAAAGCCTTATAACTCATGCAAGCAACCTTATCTAGAAAGCATGTTAAAATGGAAATAAGACTCAAGCCTACCCTAGGTTACTTCATTGTAAATAAAGCAGGTAACCCCGACTACAAAGCGTGAAGCATAATATTCAGAAATTGTGCAGTGGGAGCGATATCGAGCTGTGAAGTGGGAATGTGATGAAGATTTTGCAGGAATGGATTTGGTATTCTCATGTTAATAAATCGTTGTGCGTTTACAGATTGGTAGGCAAACAAATCACGATGCATAAAAAACAAGGCCAGATGTCATTACTGGAATCTCAGACGAACGTGCCAACCCAGAACTGAGTGTTCTCATGCTTTCATCGCTCCAGATGTGATGTGGGAATGTGAAGATTTTGCAGGAATGGATTTGGTATTGGCATCTGAATTAATCGAGGTGCGTTTACAGATTGGTAGTCAAACACAGGTATTACCGCAGTCCGTGGTACGTAATATGGTACACCTGTAGAGACCTCAACCAGGTATAAAACTTGAGTGCTGTTTTGGCCTTCACTCTCAGGCTTTTGTTGATCCAGCACTACAGAGACAGCCCTGTTGGAACTCGTCGCATCCATTTGCAGATCGTCACTGTTGATTTCATGTAAGCAGCTTTTGGGCAGAGACGTAGTAGCAACAGAGGTCTCTGTTTGTTTGAGACGTTTTCGATGATTTCCTGTGGAACTACCTGATTCTGCACAGATGTTATCGACGTCATATTTATTGATATCGAAATTTATCAGAGTGTTGCGCCCTCTGTATTTAATGGCAGCAATATCATAGGCTGCAGCTGCCTCTTCCTCTGTATCTGTCAAAACGAAAACCTACAATGCTCATTTGCTCGAACATTTCCAAATTACTATCCAAAATCAGGATATATTCTACCCCACCAATAGATTTTAAAAATATCGAACACTTACCGAAAGTCTCTCATTGCTGATTCTATCAAAGACAATCTCATACCACATGTGTCATCTCTGAAGACTCCTAAGGAGATGTTTGATTCCTTGACCAAGCTATTTGAAGGGAAGAATATAAATCGGAAGATGACCTTAAGGAATCAATTGAAGAATATCAAGATCCAGAATGCAGAGACCATGCAGTCTTGTTTCTGAAGGGTCTCCCAGATAAAAGAACAACTTGAAGATGTGGGAGAAGATATAGAGAATGGAGAAGTGGTAATGACCACTCTTAATGGCCTTCCTAGGTCATGAGATTCCTTCATGCAAGGAATTTGTGTTAAGAAGAAACTTATCACATTCAGCATGTTGTGGGAAGAATGCTCATAAGAAGAAGATCGAACTGTAGCTTGAGAAGAAAATATGGGGAATGAAGTTAAAGTTCTCACAACACATACCAAGAAGAGGACACTTTTCCTCTGATTGTCCTAAGAACAAAAGGAACAACAACAACTACTACTACAAGCAATCTGACAGGTATGACTTACAGTTATGTTTTGAATTATGTTCATGATTAAGTTTATAATATGATTGCCCTCATGTTATTGAGTTTAGTAACAATCTTGTTTAATTTTAGACTTGTCTTATCACCCTAGTAAAAGTATGAATGCATGATAGAAGACATTCATTGATTAGGGTTATGACACTTATGATTGTATTATGATTGTACTAATGCACTGTGGTGTTGTATGAGGAGAATGTTATCCGCTAACATGAAGGTACAAATCAAGTTCTGGATCAAGACCATAGTGACATGAATACAAAGACTCATCCATAGCCATGGATCACATAGAGGTATGTATAATTTGGTTCTACAATGGTTAAATTATGAGTTATGCATGTCATTGAAGAGAATGAAAAAACATTGCTAGACATAACTAGCAAATATGAAGACCAGGTATATTTTTCCTATATCAAGCTAGAATCCTACCCTATGTAAGAATATTATACTTTTGTATGATTGATAATGATTACTCACAAAGTTAAAAGTTTGAATAATCTAGGGTTTATGCATATTATGTCTCTTACCTTGATTGATGATATGACAAACGAGAAGAGTTCTATGGTCAAATATGAATATGCATGAGTAAGAGAAGTCTTCCCTGAAACATTGAATGCTAATGCTTATTATCTGTATTTGAAATGATCATGACTGTACATGTTTAAGATTATTGTGTTTTGATAGTATTAAGATTATACTACTGAACGTATGATTATGTATGAGATCTCGATGATAACACAATGATGATACTAGTAAGCATGCATAGTGATCGAGGATGGATATAAGTTCAAGGACAGGTAATCCAGGAAGCAAAGATCAAGAGGGAGCACACTCCAGTAGTTCCTGCAAGGAAGAAAAGATTGAGAGGGAGTCCACCCAACAAACAAACAAAGATAAGTATTTGAATTGTCATTTCTTGTATATTTGATTGTTTAAATAATATTCTTCAAAGATGTATATACTTATGTTCCTAGACTTAGGTTGTGTATTATGCATATTAGAATAATTGCATTAATGAAAAGTATACTACTAATACGCATGTAATGGGTAAGTGGCCTATGGCACTGTACAACATTCCATTGCTACTTATCTAGTGTAGGACCTCGTCCTAGATTTTATAATTTACTTGAATAAAATCTGTGTTTTTCTATACAGTCATATATTGAATTTCTGTTCAAAATTTCTGTTTTGAATTTCTATTCAAAATTTCTGTTTTGAATTTTCTAACTTACGTCTATTTCTATGCATGTAAATTATATCAAGTTTACATTTAAATTCTAACTTTTACTTCTCATGTGCAGGTGAAATAACATATATCATACAACAGGAAATAATAATTTGATAGAGTAGAACATGATAAATATACCTGCTGGAAAATACCTCTTACTCGCTTAGTAGATCCTTTCTTTTTTTTGTTGCTGCTCCTTCGTTATGCTGCAGCCCTGCAACCAAAATTCTTTTTCCCAACCTTTGAAGCTCAACCAACCAAACAAGTGTTGCCACCGTGCCAACTGGCGAGGTCTCGCCGACCACCCAGCTCCAAAGGTACCCCTTTGGACCCCCGAGCCCAAACCGAGTACAAACCCAGTTGTTGTATCCCTTTAGAAAAACAACCTTTAACAAAAAAACCCTCTTTTTTTCCAGCTTTGCTCTCCAAATTCTGCTCTCCCAAAACTTCTCCAAAATCCTAAAGTAAAAAAAAGGATCCCCTTCTCCTTCCTCCCTTCTCCCTCTTATCCCCTTCACTTGCCGACTCTTTTTCCCCATTACTACCCCTATCTTCATCATAAATTTCATCCAACCCATTCATCTACCATGTAAGTCTTCGAGCCCTCAACTTGGACTCTTATTAATCATTAATATTAATATTAAAAGGTGTTGGAATAATTTAAATTAATATTAGAGGTGTTGGTTGGGGTCACTTCTCAACCGTAACTTCCAATTCCATTAAATTAAATCCTTTTTATTTCATATAATAATTTTAAACATTTGTTTCTTATTCAAGTACAATTTTTTAATTAATAATAAATGTTATTTTATTTTCATAGTAAAGTTTGGGGTTGGGGTTGGTTCACCCACCAACCGTAAGAGTTTTAAACTTACACGCTTCACCAATTTAATTTAATTAACAGTAATTGTCAATTGATTAATTACTATTACCTAATCATTTAATTAATGGTTTCTAATATTTATAATATGTAAATTCCCTCTAATTATAAATCCACTAATTCAATTTATCAATTATGAACAATAGTCCTATCAATATAAATCATAACATTATTAATGTGTAATTATATTAATTTAATAAAATTAACTAAGATTTAATCGACTTTACCTGGTTCCATTTTAATTACACCTTAGTTGTAATTATACTACTTAACAATCAATCAAGCATCTTAATCTATTGCATTAGTCACTACCTAGGTTAACCTTAGCTTTGCTTATTAATCAACAACAATTAATTATTAATGGACAATAGTTAATCATTAATCAACATTATTAACTCTAATTGACTTTATTAATCGTAATCCACAAAATTTAATCGTTAATCTACATTATTAACATTAATCATCATTATTAACTTTAATCGACACTGTTAACATTGATCAACAATAATTAATTACTAAACGACAGTAATTAATCATTAAGCGACACTAATTAACATTATTACTCAACAATATTTCATGTAATTCATACTATGTAGGCGAGTTACGTAAGCGTAGCTACTGCTTACATTCCTCACGTAAGTACACTAAAAGTTATAATTCACATACATCAATCATAATCAAGGAACTTATCTTTTACTGACACATGTTTTAACATAGTTTGCAAGGTACAAATCCATTAACCAAAATCCAAATTACGACAATTCATACATTACTGATTTATGACACATACTAACCAAGGGTTTTACACACCTACAGTTAGATCTTGTATTCACCCCTACTTCACACTACACCTATCTACCTACATCATCACTAACTTCCACATCCTATCCTGTCCTCTGCTGGACTACCCTGGAATGTCAAGTCATGACCGGTTCCAGCTAGAACCCGTAAGCGGAAGTGTCGACTACATTGACCAAGCTTCCCCAGCAGGAAACCACCAGTCATCATCACACACCTTGGGGAGCGCGCCGTAGCACAACCCTCCCATGACTCTGGGTTTCGCGGATAAACGGTGGGTAAATCCTCAACCCCCCTAATGGAACAAGGGACTATGTCCACCCGACATAACAACAGCGTTGAACTTGTACTCAGTCTGTCATCATATAACCGATCTGGGTGGTTGAGTTTCCTGAAACCCTACCCCACCCATGTCATAACATACATCATAATAAACAGCATAATAACCATACAAAAGTAAATAATGCATTACTCGCATACCATTTTATCTTTCGAAGTCTGTGTCCCCGAGGCCCTCCCACGTTGTAGGATCTAGCTATCACTTAGCCGTTTCAACCTGTAAGTCAGTCCTCGACATACAATATAGAATATCGTGCATAAATCCTCGATATGTACACACATATATTTCATCATATCATAACAACAATAAACTTATTCATTCGCCATGCACCTGGCATAACATTCATTATTTCAACATATAACTGTAACGGTATCCACGTACCCATCATTTAGTAAATTCCATATATTTGACATAATTAACACATGATACATATCTGAACATGACTACCGATCATAATACTATCATCATACACACACATATATATATCGAAAAAATAATAGAACCATATGTCCATAGTGTCGTCAACCGACGAGGTCTCACAGTCAAACAAATACAACATATAATAGTAGTTCAGGTAGTAATGTCAAAACGGGGTGTTACATCTAGAGTGAAACCTCTTTGTTGACATGTTGGGAGTTGTGCACACTCGTAAAAATGTTCTGGTAGAGATTGGAAGGCATCTAGAAAGCTACGGGATATGGATAAATGTTGTATTGAAGCATTGGCTAAAATAATTGCATGACTGTATGACATATTTCTTTATGTGTAAGAATTTGTTCTGAAAACTATGAGATGTCTCTAATCATGCAATTTAACTTGTCTTGTAGGAAAGATCGTATACCATCACCTACAAAAGAAGGACTACAACATTTGTTCTAGCAACAAAGCTATCTATTGAAGATAGTGAAGAATCTGAAGGTCCCAAGATCCGGGATGAAGTAATGATCGAAGAGTACCAGTCGATCATGAAGAATGATGTTTGGGATTTGTTCCCAAGACCTGAAGGGAAGTCTGTTGTGGCTTCCAAGTGGATCTATAAGATCAAGAATGCTCCAGTTGGTAGCATAGAGAAATACAAAGCGATATTTGTAGCTCATGGCTTCTCCTAGAAAGAGAGAATAGACTATGAAGAGACTTTTGCTCCTGTAGCCAGATACACTTCCATCATATCAGTACTTGCTCTGGTTGCACTGATGAAATGGAAGATACACCAGATGGATGTCAAGACAACTTTATTGAATGGTGTAATCGAAGAGGAAGTGTATGTGGAGCATCCACTCGATTTTGAGACACATGACAAAGCAACTCATGTGTGCAAACTGAAGAAAGCCTTGTATGGCTTGAAGCAAGTTCCTAGGACTTGGTATGGTAGGATAGATAGATTTCTATCTAGTGTGGGCTTTACCAAGAGTAAAGAGGATTCCAACCTTTACTACAAGGTTGAGGAAGGAAATCCAGTGATACCACTTTTGTATGTAGATGACCTGTTTGTTAGAGGTGAGGATAGATTGATTGTCGAAATGAAGAGGAAGCTTGCTGCCGAGTTCGAGATGAAGGACTTGGGGATGATGCACTATTTCCTAGGCATGGAGGTGTGGCAGAGTGCAGATGGAATCTTCCTTGGACAAGGGAAGTATGCAGTAGAGATCCTGAAGAGGTTCGGGATGATGGACTGCAAGGCCATGGCCACACCTATGGCATCAAACCTGAAGCTTATGTGTGATGCTTCATCTGATCCGGTTGATGTCACTATGTATCATCAGATGATTGGGTCCTTGATGTACCTGATGAACACACGACCAGATATTTTCTTTGCGGTGAACACATTGAGCCAGTTCTTGATGGATCCTAGAGGTGTTCACCTGGTTCCTGTAAAGCATATTCTGAGGTACCTGAAGGGTACAAATGATTATGGGCTGAAGTATTATGCGAATCAAAAGTTTAACCTGCAGGGTTATGTTGATTCAGGCTGGGTAGGCAATGCTACAGATAGGAAGAGCACATCTGGGTGCTGCTTTAGTATGGGATCAGGTGTGATCTCTTGGTTTAGTAGGAAGCAGTCCTATGTAGCACTGAGTACAGATGAGGGAGAGTATGTTGCAGCTTGTTCGGCTAGTTGTGAGGCAGTATGGCTCCGGAAGCTATTGTCTGAGTTATGTGATCTCCCGCTGGAGGATACTGGTATCTCTTGTGATAACCCAAGTTGTGTGAAGTTGTCTGAGAACCCGGTCTTCCATGACAGCTTGAAGCACATTGAGATCAAATACCACTATATCAAAGATATGGTGCAGAGAAGAGCAGTGAAGCTCCTGTATGTTGTGATGGATGAGCAGGTTGCAGATGGGTTGACGAAACCACTAGCCAGAGTGAAGTTTGAGTACTTTAGAGAGAGGCTTGGTGTTCTTTAGATTGAAGACACTTCAAGGAAGAATTGATGGACACATTTGTAGGATCCCTTCCAAGCATGGTGAGAGGAGGATCCTTCCCATGATTGTGGATGTAAGTGCTGGATGATGAGCATCAGGACGATGCTCTAGTTGCTTCTTTGTAGATGCATCACGTTGGATCCTTTGATCAGTTTGATCATGTATTTATATATGCATCATGTTGGATGCTTTGATCAGTTTGATCATGTATTTGTATATGCGTCATGTTGGATGCTTGATATGATCAATTGGATCATGCATTTGTATATGCATCATGTTGGATGCTTGATATGATCAGGTGGATCATGTATTTGTATATGTATCAGGTGGATTCATTGTATGATCAGGTGGATCATGTACTTATGTATATATCAGTTGGATGCATTGTATGATCAAGTGGATCATGTATGATGATATGTATCAGGTAGATACTTTGTATGCATCAGATCGATATATTGTTTGATCAGGATGATCACAGATGACGAGCTTCAGGATGTTGTTCCAAATGATATGCATCAAGGTGATGCTATGATGATGATCAGGATGATCACAGACGACAAGCTTCAGGATGTTGCTCCAGATGATATGCATCAGTATACTGCTATGATGATGATCAGGTTGATCATGTGATGATGTACCTCAGGATGATGTACGGTGGGTATCATGTTGATACTCTGTGGTCATGGACAGGTTGTGCAGGTAGCATAGAAACGATCCTTTAAAATCTAGACATGTAGAGCGGTGTGCTCATAATAGCCTTGGATGCTCTATCAAGATCCATATAGGTAGAGCGCTGTGCTTGTAGCATCCTAGGATGCTCTGAGTACGTTTTTCTACCGTTTCGCATAGAAAAGATCCTTTAAAATTCAGACAGGTAGAGCAGTGTGCTCATACGAGCCTGGGATGCTCTATCGAGATCCAGACAGGTAGAGCAGTGTGCTCGTAACATCCTAGGATGCTCTGAGTAGGTTTTCTGAAAGTTCACATAGAAAAGATCCTTTAAAATCTGGACAAGTAGAGCGGTGTGATCGTAACAACCTGGAATGCTCTATCGAGATCCAGACAGGTAGAGCAATGTGCTTGTAACATCCTGGGATGCTTTGAGTAGGTTTTGTGAAGGTCAACATGTAAAAGATCCTATAGTCTGTGCTAGGTTTTGTTCACGCACATAATCAGTCCTAGGTTCCATAGTATGGCCACTGATGATGAAGAACTATAGGTGATGGGTCTACATCCAGCATGAAAAAGGGTTGGCTCTGTAGAACTTCCTATGATGAGTAGTTCAAATATTGATTGAGATAGCAGCAATAGTGATGATGACGATGTTTCTATGATGATGATCAAGTGACGATGATCTAGAGAAGAAGACTTGTGCTAGCAGATCTGTGTCGAGAAATACTTTCCTATTTAAGAGGGAGTGTTGATGTATATGTAACTTCGGAATGTATTTCATATACGTATATTGTATTCCTATAGAGATGTTATTATTCCTCTATACGGAAGTGTCGTCATTTATATTGTAAGTGTTGTAACTTATACTTGATGGGTTATTAGACCACCTTGATGGGGTCGGCCCTATGTAAGTCATGTAGGTTAAAGGGTTGTTAGACCACCCTTTTGGGGGTCGGCCCTGTCAGCATTATGTTAAGTGGTTAAGTTGAGTCCGACCTAGTAAGGTTATTAGGCAAGTCAAGTGAAGTATAAATAGAGTGCGGGAGGCACTCTATTTGATCATTCACTTTCTCACATATACACTCATTGGAGAGTGGCACACTAGTGGAGGAGGAGAAGTTGTTGCTAGGAGACTATCTCTTATGCTTGGGTTTTGTATCATTGCTCTATCTATCTCTCAGGAATTTAGAGGGGTTTTTCACCTTTATGGTTTTCCCTAAGGAAACTCTATGTGTCTATTATGTCTTGTGATTGCTTCTTTTGATTGATACATGTTGTACATGTTATTCTCTCAGTTAAGATCCTAGAGTATGTTGAATTAATGCTCAAAAATTAACACCAAGTTTGTTTTCTTATTTTCAAGTACGAGATTTATATTTTCAATCCTTTTATCGCTTACTATGATGATACTAAGGTTAGGTCTAGGGAGGTCTTGGATAGAACCATGCTGGACCCTAATTTGATGATCTCCTATTTTGAACCTAGTCAAGTTTCCTATGCAACTGACCATCTAACTAAATTTAACTACTTTCCTTCCATTAATATTATTTTAGTTTATGAAACAAACTTTAACCAAATCAAATATAACATTATCTAATTTTACTTTGTCCACATTTTATAATTATGATGATATCATATTAAAATTTCTATAAAATTTCCATGACATAAGTAACACCAACATCATCGAATTGCAATGATAATAAAGGCATATGTAAAGAAGAAGAAAATTGTTTCCATTAATTTTGAAAATTTTAAGAGTACATCACAAATAATTTATGTTTCATTGTTGGAAGATGACATTTAATTTTAGACTGAAATGTAGTAGCAACTCCTCTCCTTAACCTAATGCATGGTCATGCAGCAATGAAGGGGTTCACCTATATGGATATATGCTTGTACATGGTATGGGTAGTACTTTCATCACTCACTTCCATAAACTTCAAGCCCTTTCAAATATCATCCCTTTCAAATATCATAAGGACAACGATGCCATATGTGATTTATCCGTGATTTTTTTTTTCTTTCATCTAGGTATAAGCAATTAAAACTAGATAACTTTCTTGGCTAGATCTCATCATATATTTATTGTAGATCCACTAATATTTCATATGTGTAGACATCAAGTTGCTTTCCCACAAACCATGATCACTACATATAACACCTTGCCCTCCTCCCACAATACTTATATCCCTATTTCAATTAAAAAATACCTATTAATATACAACAATACATTGACGTCATTTTTCAAAATTTCAAAACCTTCTTTATGAAAGGACTTGATAAGATATTCCTCAACAAATGATTTCTCTATGGGTTTACCTTGGTATGCCTCCGGCCTAAAGATTTTGATTGGGAGATGAAACTTGCACTTCATTAGGCCAAAACCTTGGATTAGGCTCTCAAAGATATACCTTGAAAATATATAGTAAAAATATTTAAAATAGATAGCTTCTCAATGAAAATACACTATAAAAATATTAGAAAACTAATAACATAAATACATTTATTTATTTATTTTATAAAATATTAAAAGTTATTCTTCAATTGCCTTGACTTCATATCCATGTAAATAATTTACATAATTTAACCCCAAAACATGAGATTAAAGACATTGAGATTAGAAAAATACAATGCTCTAAATTCTAAAAATATTCTAAATGGTTTAATATGTTTACTTGTTTTAGATATTCAAAATCAAAAATAAAATATTAAAAAAATTAAACATATATCTTTAATTAATTTAAATAAATTATATATACAACATATTTAATTTATATAAATGTGATGTTATTTTATATAAATGTGATGTTAAAATAATGTTGGACAAATCTTAACATTGTAGAATTAAAATATAAACTTTTTTTTAATCTTTTTCTTTATTTATATTAAATTTTAATTTTAAAATATTTATAATAGTATAAATCTTTATAATTTACTAACTAATTAAAATTATACACATATTGTTTTTATTTTCTATAATAAAATAAACTAATTAATTTGTAAGAATATTTTTTAAAGATATAACTAGATGATTCTAAAATGATTTTCAAAATAACCTTATGCTAAGGTGTATCTAAGTCATGTATTTTCAGTTCTCTAAATGATTATTAAGAAAAGTGTTAGAGAAATCGTTGAGAGGTAAAACAATAAAATAAACCAATAAAGATATATTCAAATTAATCTCTATAATAGAAAATCACATTCATTCTCCTTATTGTAATTACATTCATATAATTTTATTATCTTATGAAAGCCTTATAAAATGGAAATAAGACTCAAGCCTAGCCTAGGTTACTTCATTGTAAATAAAGCAGGTAGCCCCCACTACAAAGCGTGAAGCATAATATTCAGAAATTGTGCAGTGGGAGCGATATCGAGCTGTGAAGTGGGAATGTGATGAAGATTTTGCAGGAATGGATTTGGTATTCTCATGTTAATAAATCGTTGTGCGTTTACAGATTGGTAGGCAAACAAATCACGATGCATAAAAAACAAGGCCAGATGTCATTACTGGAATCTCAGACGAACGTGCCAACCCAGAACTGAGTGTTCTCATGCTTTCATCGCTCCAGATGTGATGTGGGAATGTGAAGATTTTGCAGGAATGGATTTGGTATTGGCATCTGAATTAATCGAGGTGCGTTTACAGATTGGTAGTCAAACACAGGTATTACCGCAGTCCGTGGTACGTAATATGGTACACCTGTAGAGACCTCAACCAGGTACAAAACTTGAGTGCTGTTTTGGCCTTCACTCTCAGGCTTTTGTTGATCCAGCACTACAGAGACAGCCCTGTTGGAACTCGTCGCATCCATTTGCAGATCGTCACTGTTGATTTCTTGTAAGCAGCTTTTGGGCAGAGACGTAGTAGCAGCAGAGGTCTCTGTTTGTTTGAGACGTTTTCGATGATTTCCTGTGGGACTACCTGATTCTGCACAGATCTTATCGACGTCATATTTATTGATATCGAAATTTATCAGAGTGTTGCGCCCTCTGTATTTAATGGCAGCAATATCATAGGCTGTAGCTGCCTCTTCCTCTGTATCTGTCAAAACGAAAACCTACAATGCTCATTTGCTCGAAAAATTCCAAATTACTATCCAAAATCAGGATATATTCTACCCCACCAATAGATTTTAAAAATATCGAACACTTACCGAAAGTCCCCAAATAAATGTCTCTTTTGTTGTCAGCACCTCTTCCTATCCCGGCTTGCCATTTCCCTCCTTTTTGTCTTCGGATACGACACAAGCATCCACATAATTATTAGATATTACTTTCACTAATATAAAGGACAACATAGAATACAAGCATGAACATCCATGAACATCGCTATGAAATCTTTATAACACATTTATTTTCCAGGATGCATGTCAGTTATATAGTTTGGCATGAAAGTTTTGTTAACATAATTCAAGCGTCATATTCAGTGAGTTTTACAAGTAGTAAATTTAAGCACTTATCCAGTAATTTCTTACTCTCAACTCACAATAAGCTAATGTTAATCTATTTAATCCCTCGCATATATTATTAATTATATAATTAGAGCTTTAATGTTTTTCCAAAATACCTGGTAACTCCACGGTACTTCGACACGCCGTTGGAGAATCCGGTGCTTGTTCTGTACCAAAGACATGAAAACATAAACTGTTTGAGTACACTTCAATTATGCATTGCAAATTTTATTAAAGTTCAATGATGTAATGTTTTCGTTACCTCCTTAACTGTCCCAGTACTTCTTCCGTAGTCAATGTTTCCATTTCTTTGATCTCGTTTTCATAATCGGTATGCTGTAAAGAACCACCATTAACCTTAACTGTAAAGGCTTATTTTATCTTATTTACATTAATATAATGTGTTTGGATTGCGACTTGATTGATTTTGTGGGTGTTGTTGAAAATTTTAAATAAACAAATATAAAAAAGAAAGAAATATAACAAATAATTCTTATTGATGTATGCATAATCAGTAGCTGTAGCTGATTGATGAATAAAGGTATCCACAAACAACCCATTTAACTAAAAAAATAATTAAGACATAAATAACAAGAAGTAGTTAAAACTAAGCATAACTAACTTGGAGAACAAATAATAAATAACTTGAGCCATAAGTAAGTAACGGTGCTAATATTCAAACAAAGTATTTCTTTGAAAGGTGGTGGCACTCCATCTATCTTTATGGCATTCCATTGCAAACTCAAAAATTTAAATCTCATGTCGAATCCTTAAAGAAAATTGAGTACTAAGACATACTTGAAAATTTGTTTTAGCAGAAGAACCCCAATATTTCAGCGCTGCAACATCATGAGCTCTAGCTGCCTTCTCTGCTGAATCATATCTACCTGATAGCGTAAATATAATCATCATGAGTACTAAGCTTGATTAACATTCTATGTCCTCTAATCAGCCTACAAAATACAATGTTTTTATTGATAGCTGAAATATTACTCACCCAAATATACTGTGAAATTGGACGCCATATGATAAAGCGGAAATGGTACATATGCAAGAGACATATGCTCAATTTCAGAAATATTAAAAGAAACACAGATTATCAAATTAAACACAACTTATGCAAAATGAAAGCGTGAAAGGAAGTCAAAATATTAAACTCAAATATTTGGCAGGATAGTTCTAACACGAACTTTGTTTGCCATTTCTTTTTTGACCCGGTTGTCTCCAGGTGCCGTCCCATAGATGGGCTTCGTATCTCTGAGTACCTCTATGTCTGTAACAATGGCAATTAAAACACCATAAAACATTAACATGGCTGACATAGAAAAGTTAAAATGTAGCGAAACTAACGAACACGACATGGTTAGAAATATATTACTTTCTGACCCCGCGAAACCTAAAGGTCGGACTAGACTGGGTATCACTCTCCTCTAGAGCTAGATTTGGAGTTTCTGAACGACTGGCAGTCCTCTTCCTCTTCCTACAGTTTAGAGAATCCATTGTCAAAGAGAATAAAACTGGACCACCCGAGGACGATTGCTTTACTGTGACGAAAGCCGTTCAAAGACAACCACAACGCAGCCCAAATATGAAACGAAGAAATCTTTGCTCTTGGTATCGGCTAAAGAAACGAAGAAATTTTGCTCTTGGTATCGCAGAATTAAAATATGAAACGAAGAAATCTTCGCTCTTGGTATCGGCTAAAGAACTTCACCAATATTTACATATCAATTTCATGCTTATGGAAAATGGTATTTATATATATGGAATGTCAGTAGTCGACAAGGAGGCAATAGGGTCAAGTCGACAAGAAGTTTGTTTTCATTTCAATTTAGGACCACCAACTCTGTTAAAGTTGGTTGTCAATGTTGGGATTACCTCTCTTTAATGTGCTGTAATGTAATAATAGACGATTCAATTTAGCAGTCTCACCATGAGTAAAATTTATTATAATTATTATTGTTATTGCTTTTTGTATGCCCATGTTATGCATTTTATAAGGATATATAATGATAATTAATAGAATATTTCATAATTAGTGCTATTTTTAATTAATAATATATGAAAAAATTGTAAATTATAAATATTTATTTATTTTTATATTAATTAAAAATTAAATATTTTTTTAAAACAAATAAATATTTAAAATAATTATAAAAAGTTTGAGGAAAATTTATTAACATCTCACTACTATTTTAGATTTAAAATATTATCAATTCCTTTCACTTCATATTTATATGGTAATGGTGTACACCATATTATGTGTAAAATGACATTAACGAGTATAGATCCATCTTAAACCGGTATCTATCAAGCACAGAGAGGGATCCAATTTCTTGAGGTGTATTTCTTTTTTTAAATTTAAACTCAAGAAAGTTGATCTCTCTTGGTTGATAGATCCGGGTCTTAGTTTTATGTTTTTATTTGATAAACGAACATATATTTTTTAATTACTTTTCATAATATTTTATTTTATGAACCAACATGGATTTTTTTTAAATACGTTTTAGGTTTTATTAGGTGGTTATAGGATTTTTTTTAAATACTTTTTACATTTGATTAGATGTAACGCTACATAACGCTACATCACACACGTTAGAGGATCTCCCCCATACTGGGCTGTAGAGCACCTCATTTCACTCGGTGCAATGATAAGTCATATATGCTTCAATTTTTTTATAGAGTTTGGATGGAGTAAATTTGAAGTTATGCATGCAATTGTTAGGGTTTGTGTTGTGAATGCCTCAACCCATGTGGATGGCCTTTGGATGACCCTAAGCTCTACCCAACATGGACGCTTGATTCCATCATAGTACTTGGCCTCTGTAGAACTCCATGACTCTACCCTAGATTTATTTAGATTCATCGCCCACTGTGGTGGTCTCTCCATTCATATACCTAGGCACTTGTCATGCCATGTCCACATTTTGTAGATTTGGTTGCTCCATCTAACATGTTAGCTCTAGCTCATGTCATATAGAATTCTTAGTGTGGTTAGAAGATGTCACCATTGTTTGACAAAGGCCAACATTTTGCATCTATTACTTAGACCATGTTGGGGATCAACCCATCCCATCTTCAAACGAATCCTCTAGTGGAAAAAATAGACTATTAAAATATTCCCTCATTAAAGGTGACCAAAACGAGGTGATTTTGTATATAGTCAATGCTTATTTTAGGATCATAATTGTGAGAGAAGCACCAACCATGACTATCCCAACAGCTCCAGAGGAAATGCTAAGATATACTCTCAAAGATTCCATAGGCCTAGAAGTCTAATATCAATCAAGAATCTTCTGTCTATTTCTATGGAAAAGTTGTTTGGAAATACCTTGATTTTATCTTTGAACTGTAATGTAATAAAACATATATAATTGGTAGGAGTAGATTTCAATGATGAAATTCTATAAATGTAGGTTGATTTGTAATGACCCCATGTTTTAATAAGGTGATATGGGTGTGTTCAAGTTAATGAGGGTCTCTTTTGACATGTTAGATGCAATAGAAAACAGAAAAAACAATCATCCATCAACTTACAAGTATATTTTGAGACACATACACAATGAATCTTGAGATGAATAACAAATATGAAACGTAGGAAATTGAATGATGTTTTCGAATATATAAATTTATTCTATTGAAAGTGCTTTTTTTATACTAGGGGAATCGATAACAGGGGACCGGGATGGTACTCGCATGACATGGGGTCCAGTAATCCAATCTCTCTACCACTATACCCCTAGGTGCACCCACATATCCCACAAGCATGGGGAACAGGTAAGCCGAGGTGATTTGAACTTGTGACCTCCATTTACAACATGTTCTTCATATCAAGTGAATTGTCGATTGAGCTACACCCATGCGGGGCTATTGAAAATGTTCTTAAATATCTAAAGTTTGATCTTTACTAACGAGAAATGTTTATTTTTTTGACAAATTATAAGGTATATGTTTTTGTGAGTGCATCCTTTCAGTTCCTAAATGATGGAATCAAGTTACAAAATATGGTAGACATATAGAGAACATCTAGCACTAGTGCACCACTATTTTTCCCTGTTGAGACAACAATAGTCGAGAGGGGTTCACTTTGCACCGTCGTCAACAAATCACCAACCTAACTCCCTTATGCACTGACCTAGAAAGGTTTTATCCTTTCCAGCAACACTCACAGATCGAGTGAGGTCTCACTCGAGATGCACAAGGGGGTTGCAGGAACCATGTTTCCATAGTGGAGTCGAGGACATGCATCAAACACACTTCGCAACCGCAGAAACCATATATTACGTTTATCACACTATGCTAACATTCCATCATTTTCATATTCATTACTTTCAGCATCAACACATAATAAGAATTCACATCAACATGATCTAACTATTCATTAGCATAAACATCGATTACCAAATCCCCAGAGCATGTAAAAATCTCATCAACGTTCACATTTATCATTCAACATAAACAAAGACAGAGGTAGAACCATAATCAAACATCTTCATGCATTCATTAAAACCTGCAGAATGATCTTCGCAAAAACAATCAATACACCATATCGTGGATACAAAACAGATCAACAAAACTCAAAAGGTTGATAGCTCTATCCATCAACGGATCTTCAATTACTTGCCACGCCCTTAGGCTTACAATAATTCTCCTATTTATACAAAACTACATAGTAATAAAATGGTCCACCTAACCCTTATCGAACTAATTAACTACTTCCGCGCTTCCACATTGTCCCCAAATGACGCTTTCTTCCTCAGATTGTCCCTTTCGCAGCTTGTCAGACTTTGCACTTCTTGTGGACTAATATCATGCCAACAGGCCTCCAACACAAACTTATGGCTCACCCTTGAGCCATCTCAACTGGACACCGTTGGTTTGTTTCATCTCTCATTGTGGTAAACTTCTAAATCTATTCTTGATGTCTGGAGCTCGCTGTCATGTACGTCTTGAACTCATCCTCTAGTCTCTTGAAGCCCTGATCATATACCTCGAAATTGTCTTCCAGTCACTCGGAACGTTGATCATCTACCTCTCTCGCGCCTGTTCGGGTGCTTCAGGCTTGCTGGGCACTGTTGATAAGTTCAATGTCGCCACCAAAGTATGAAACAGGATAGCTGCTATGGCACATCTGTTTCGCACCTTGGATCATTTGCTACTGGATCCAGCGGGCCTCCATTGCTGACGTGTTGGTCGTAGGGGAGACCCCGGCCCTTCGAACTACTACTGCACTCTTAGACATCTCGGGTGATACATCAGTTCTACTTTTCCCAAGTGTCCGAATTGATGCCTTTGCTAGTTGTTTGTTTGAAGGCGGTTTGGATGAGTCAGCTGCGTAGCATCACGGATGTTGCGCAAGGCCAAAGACACCGCGCAAGGAGGAAAACCACACACAAGTTGGAAATAATAGTATTTTATGTATTTTTGGGTCATGTTGAACTACATTGTGCGGGTTAGGGTCGTCCTTTTTGTAAATATTGTTAGAAAGTAGCTAGGCGGTCGGCTAAGTGGAAAATGAATGTCAAGGTGCAAGCTTATAAATAAATGTAGCATTGCAAGTGCTAGATATATTTATCCAGAGAATTGTTGTTGCGGGATGTTTTTTATATTGATCCGAGTCTGTTTGAATGTTTGTATGTGACAGAAGAACTATATTGTTGTATATGTGGTTTAATGCGAAGGTTAATATGACATGATGGGGTTTTGAACATAATCACTGTGTTTCTTTCTATTTTCCTACTATGAATGTGATATGCGATATGAATCTCTAAATGATGCGATGTTTTCCTGTTTCGAATGATGTTATGCTATTAGATCTATTTGCGCATTGATAATTTCATTGACAATGAGATTTGTTGAATAGTGTTATGACTCTGTTTAATGCATAAGTTGAATATGAATGATCTGTTGATTAATGTTGCGCTAGGTCAATAAGTAGCCACACATGGTCCTTCTCCATTAGGCAAAAACGTGGTTCCGTCAACTCTCCCTCAAACATATTAAGTGAGACTTCCTCTGCTCCGCATGTGTTGTTGGACAGGGTAAAACTTGTCTGGGCCAGTGCTCACGGAGATTGCGGCGGGTTTGGGTGACGACAGAGTGAGGAGCCCCTATCGGGTGGGTTTGTGTCAACATTGTTCATACACAGTCGTCGTTCTGGAACATAGCGCCCCCGGAGTGCTCCCGCTCGAAATGAAGTGCACCATTGCAACTATCTCACTTCCCTTTTCCACAGCTTCCTTGGGCTTGGTCACTCCACCTCCTAATCCTCTGCATCTAACTTACAGACATGCATCATACAACCCACTAATTCTTCTCATCAGATTCTTTCTACTTCGACTTGCATACTGCAATCTTTTCGTCGGTATTTATGCTTGTTTCTCAACACCTCCTCATAATTTGGAAAATATTATCCCCAACAAGCCAAATCTGTCCTCATATGCTTCTGCTGTCCTCGAGTGATGCTGATCCGCAGTGATCATACTTGGATTTGACTCCTGTGTGTGAAGCATTAACGAGCGACCTGGCTGGCCATGCTTCCCACATGCTTTCCACACACGTTCCACTTTTGGTCATCATTATTTTTTTTTAAAGCTTGCGGTTCTCAGCCGCTATTTGCTTGATCATGGCGATAGGGTTTCAACCGATTTCCATTTACTAGCTTTGGCAAGAACTTTGCATCCAAGATTTTCAATTACATCACACCTCTATCAACAACAAAATCGATTATGTAGGGACCCAACCAATGCATCTGTAACTTACCTGGGTGCTTAGCGAACTTACTGTCGTATAGCAGAACTGTATCCCCATGCTAAAAGTGATTTTGTTTAATATGGAAATCGTGCCAAGCCTTCTGCCGATCCTTCTCGACCTTTTGATGAAATCTTGTGATGAAGTGATCCTCATCAAGCTATACCAATTGTTCTAACCATTCCTCTAGTGCTCCGTCGTCGCTCATGGTTGTGACTAGTGCAATCCGCAGACTGGGGACAATGTATTCCATCAACATTATTGTCTCCTTCCCGTAAAGAATCTTGAATGGTGTCTGGCCAGACAGTCTTTTACAAGTTGTGCAATACGCCCAAAGTATCGCAGGTATCTTCAAATCCCACTCATCGCGATTCGTGTTACATATCTTCATGAGTGCATGCTCCAGGATTTTGTTAATGTATCATTCTTCAATCCAAATGGCATCAGTGTATACTGAAAGCAACCCCATTCTATGATGAATGTAGTCTTATGCCGGTCTTCTTTTGAGATTTTGATCTGGTGATAGCCTAAAAACCCATTTATAAATGAGTAGATCTCCTGACCTCCTACTCCTTCCAGCACCTCATCCGTGAATGGTGTCATCACCTGATTAAAATTGCTGGAGCATTATTCAATCCAAATGGCATCACTTTATACTGAAAGCAACCCCATTCTGTGACGAATGTAGTCTTATGCTGGTATACCTTCAAGATTTTGATTTGTTGATAGCCTGAAAACCCATTCGTAAATGAGTAGATCTCCTGACCTCCTACTCCTTCCAGTACCTCATCCATGAATGTTGTCCGGAATGGGTCATGTAAACATGCATCGTTCAATTTCCGCAAGACCACAGAAATTCGGACTTCGCCAGTTTTCTTGTCCTAGACCACCATCGGGCTGATCCACTCGGATTCTTCTATGGGTTCTATGATTCCTACTTCTAGCACCCTTTCAATCTCATCCTACACTCTCTCCTTGTGCCTTGGATTCAATAGGTAGGGTCGTTGCTTGACCGGCTTCGCATCGGGTTTCACGGGGATCTTCATTTCTCCTAAGTCCCCAGAAATTCCTTTTGTCTCTGAGAATTTCATTGGGAATAGATCCTGAAGCTCATGCAGCAGATCAATCATCTTTGTGATGGTGGACTCATCCCAATAATCCCCAATGCTTGCAAACTTTGGGTTCTCCTTTGACCCAATGTTTACTTTCTTGATCTTCAGTGGTTGATAGAATTTGTAAGAAGGAATTTCTGGTGCCTCGACGCTATGACTACCTTCTAATTCTAGCACACGCATATCCCTCGGATCATCCTCATCATCTGACTATCCTATTATTTTATAGCACTCCATCATCATTTCTCATGTCGCATTCCATCGAAGTTCTAATGGTTTCTATGTTTGTACTGCTTGAGATATCTTTTCTTGGATCACCTGTATCCCACTATGGATGAAGGGGTTCTCATCTGAGAAAGAAAATGCTTTGCTGAATCCAATTATTAGCTGCTCCCAAGAAGTCGTTCTACGTCGCAGTTCTGCCGCAACATACCAACTCCGCGATACTTCATCAAATGTGTGAACGAATGCATGGACCCACTCCTCTTTTGATTGTAATCCCCATTTGCTTCCGCACTCAGCCAAATACACCTTTGGGTCGCTTCTTTCATCGAAATTCCTTCCTTTATATCCTTCCATATCGTCGAACCTAACTGTCATTTGGTGGCGAAAGAGTGGCCAGTTTTTGATATAAGACTTGTGCGCCGCCCACCAGCGTGCAGGAGTAGCCTTCAAGGCTTCCTCGAAGGCCAATAGACGCTGCAGTTCCGCCACCTTTTCTTCGAATTCAGTGAGAAAGGTGCACAAATTGGGTATTCCCTCATATGTTGGTAGCATGCACTCCTCCGACGCTACCCATCATAGTGACTGTGTGATCCTTGCACATATCCTAAATGACAGTTCATGCATCAGGTTCTAACAATTCTCTAGCGTATCATCCGAATCCGACAACGCTGAACTAACGCTGCACCATCCCAATTCTCTGTCTATGGTAGGATTAATGCAATCCTCAGATATGTTGTATATACTATCCCATCCATCTGTAAATTCATCTGGCGTCGGTTCAACATATTGTTGCCCTTCCATAGGATCTAGAGGTGCGATGACCCTCATCTTAGGATTCCCAAATGACATAGTCCGCTTGTTAAAGTTGATAACCACTATATTGTCTATTGCCCATTCAATCCCTAACAGTGCTGGGTAGGTACTGATATTGTCCATGATTTCAATTACATCAAAATCTGCATAAGTCTCAAGACCCTCAATCTCAATGGGAAGTTGGTACACTCGACCAAGTGGAGTAACCTTACTCTGGTTTTCCAATAGCAGCTGCGCTAGTGACCAGGCCTACTATGGTTTCCCCATTGTCTCCCATTTATGTTTGGTCAGAATGTTGACATCTGATCCCAGGTCCAAGATAATTGAGTCGACATCAAATGCTCCATTTTGTGTCGACATTCGCATCTCTCTCCCAGTCTTCCTTTTGTGTATGTGATTAACCTTTTGTTCCTGGCGTACACCCTCTGGTCGAGTCAACATATTGGATATCTCCTCCAGCGCATCTTGATCCTTTTCCAACTCTAGGAAACTCTTTAAGAAGGATTTTAAGGTATTAGCCTTTCCCTGTGACTTCGTCTCGTCAAACGTCGGTGGCATATCATAGATAAGTTCTTCCTAAAGAGGTAACTGCCTCCTCTATCTCATCGCTTCTTGTGCTTTCAAGAATATATCCCTTTCAACCTTTGTATCAAAAGTGACATGTTTCTATATGGTTGGTCAGATAGTAGCACGTGACCCATCGAATCCTATCACCTCTCCTCCTAGTGTCACTACCCCAACAGTTGCATGTTGTCTTTGAGCCTCTATTGATATCATCTGTACAACTGATGGATTCTAATTCTAGTTCTGAGGGGTGTGGTGGCAGATTCTTGGTCTGCCATTTTGCAATGAGCTGTGGACAATCTTCATTGCTGCAATAAGTGCACTTTGGAACTGAATTCAGGAAATATCGCTAATAGTGCCCCTGCTTCCCACAATTGTAGCATATAAATGGCCCTCGTCCTTGTCCAGTAACTCCTCCTCGCCCTGCACCAGCATGTCGACCTCTGTGGAATCCTCTTCTAGCCCCTCCATGTGGTGGGACATATGGTTCGTACTGTGGCTACTCTAGTGGTACATATTATGGGTACTGCAGTGACGGATACTATGGTGATGGATACTACGGTGCCGGATACTGTGTTTTTCCATAATGCCCCTAATCATATTGTTGCGGTTGATGATTATACTGGGATGGAAGTTGATTACACTGCTTTTGTTTCTGACCCGGTGCCTATTCTTTTCCTGCAATGAAATATGTGGCTACAGTTCTTTCCTACAGTAGGCCATAAGCTCTGCAGTTATTGTCATCATGGCCAACCTATTTACAGAACTTGCAATGCAAAATTTCTGGTTTCGACACCACCTTTTGTAGATAAACACACTCTTATGGTCGATGGCCTCTCGTTTGGAAGATACGACACCAAGGTAACCCTCCTTGACTGATGGAATTTGGTGCACCGGATTGCAAATACTCTAAAAAATATGGGCATTGGTCCTTGTGGTGTCCTTCCATCCTACATCTGGTACAACAGACCTCTTCACGGGCCTCTTTCCCTTTCTTCATGTCTTGCAGTTGGATCGTCAAGCTTTCTACACTTGTATTTGATCCATACCTAGCTTTGTTTATCCGATTGGTGAAGCCTCCAGCTTCATCGCAATATCCAATGGTTCTGCTTCGGTACAACCTTTTGTTGCATTAGTGGTCCACAGATGTGTAGTACCAATCCCGTGATGAACCACTCCTTGTGTTGCATATCATTGATTCCAAAACTCACTTTCACTATCAATGTTTTGTATCACTGATCAAATTCCCATACCGGCTCATTTTGGTATTGCTTGACTTCTTTGAGCTCAGTGACATACTGAGATTATGATTTTGGCTTATTGAATTTATCCATCATTCCTTCTTTAATTTGTGCCAATGAATTGGCTGGTGTTCCTGTCGAAACCCTTGTAAACTTCATAAACCAATCTAACGCCCGACACCTAAGGGTCTTCACTAGCTGACCTTGTTTAATACCTTCATCCTGGACCTACTTCATGTTCTACACTACTTCACACACAAACCAAAATAGCTCGGGATCCTCAGTCTCGTTCCCTTGGAAAGTGGGCATTTTTGTGTCGTCTTCCATTCTAATATTCCTACTGTTATTGCTTATTGATGCACTACTTTTACCGCTACACGTAGGGAAACTTTGTGAATAACTTTGGTTTCTTCCTGTAAAATTCTGGTTAGTGCACAGGGTTACACGTATGTTGTAACTTACAATCTATCTCCCTTCTGCCTATGGGGTATCCTGGTCACTGTCCGCGATGCAATAGGGTCCCTTTCTCCCCTGTGGTCTTGTTTCACAGTCCTCTATTCTTATCCTCTTAGGAGACTCTCTCTCTTAGTCCTCCTCTTCTTCTGAGGATGCCCGAATATTGCACCACTCCTCAAGGTACCACACTCTTCATCATCTTCCCATAAAAACTCGTCGTCACTCATGTTCATCTACCCCACATCTTTCTATCGGATCCGCATTCATGCAATACCCACAACCTCCGCACACTGATCTATCTACTTGTCAGAAGTTATCCTTAATATGCCCCTTTTTCATACGAACATTTTAATCCACAGTTTCAACAACATCAAGAACCTTCCCCTTGGTTCCTTGAAAAATTTCCTCTTCACATCGCTATACGACTTGATGGTGTCTACTGCTAACTCGGTAATATATCCCTCCAGGATACTATCCACCCAAAAATCGATAGCCCTTGATATTGTGTTGCCGACAAGTTTCAGCTGTCAAATCAGTTCTGGTGTCCAATGTTTAGGCTCAATATTTTGGAAATGGTGCTTCTGGAATGTTAGTTGCACTAGCTACTTGTGAAGCAATACTAGGAATTCATAGAAAAATATTTCGTGGATATCTGAATAAATGTACTTCTGTAGCCAACTGCTTATAGTCTGTCTTCCAACTGATAACCCTCTTTAGCTATGCAAGAAAAATATTCTTATGTTAAAATTATTCTAAATTGTTCCCTTTGCAATCCCATTCTTTGTAATAAAGTTGGGAAAAAAGCATTAACATTTTTTTGTTGTGCAAATGTCCATACCCCAACTTCAAATATACTAAGCATATTTCAAAAAATTCCCTAAATCTTGGACGTCTAAAAAATATTGTGTGGTTGATTCAATATCCGGTGTTCGTGGAAATCCGATTTTTTTTTTTATGAACTGCGTGTAACAAAACTCAATTGAAATTGAAAATAATCAATGGTTTACAAGTAACTAATATTCTATTAGCTACAGAAAAAAACACACACACACACAACCCAGTCAATAAAATATTATGTTTCAATGTTTCCAAGTATATTGCTTTCATTTTCAGCAATTTTTGAAACAATTTTTGAAACACATCACTAGATACATGATACACTGTCCATAAATAATATGAGAATCGTCCAATAAAATTTACATCAATTAAATGTAGAAGTTGTCAAGAATATATAAATCACTAAATGAATTGTTATCTATATAATATGATGTTCATTTGAAGTTGAATGTCTTCAAAGAATGCCCCATTTTTTAACAAGGCCGGAGATAATTCAACAAAGAACACAACATTTTTTTATAGTCATTTCTCTCTCTTATGAAGCATCAAATGTCGAACTAGTTGGCATTTTAAAGCAGTTTTGCTTTGTATTATGTGTTGAATGATATTGCTCTTCATCTATAAACAACATGTCTATTTTTTTATATATATCTCCATATTGGATAAGTACATCCTTGAATGACTTTTTGTGTATGTGCAATACTTCACCAACATTATAATATACAGACATTAAGTAATTATAAATAGTACTATGTTTACATTTCTCTCGACCCAAAATAAATACAAAGTCTTCATTCTTCTCAACCATTCAAATATACAAAGGAATTTTTTAATTTCCATGTTTTCGAGTAAGGAAAACCACAAAGCAATGTCAAAATGTTCTCTGACAACACTGATAATATAAGTGCTGAACATCCGTGCATAATAACGATAGAAATTATGGACAAAATGAGGTTGTTTGGAAAAATCTTCAATGTTTTATAACATCTGATCTCCAAAGAGAAATCCCTATACTCCCATAACCAATAGTTTCTTTTGCGGTGATATCCATACTCCATACAAAAACCATGAAAATATACATAACCACAAAAACAACACTTCATTCATGATGTTAATGATCACAAACATGCAAATGTAAATGAAGATTTTGATTTCCAAATATTAATGCAAAAGTCATCCAAAATTTCATAGATTCAAATGATTTAATAAAAGCATCATATTGAACGAATAATATGTTATGTTAAGACAAAAATAGCAACGTCACCGAAAAAAACAGAACACATCGAATAATTTAAAATCTTCATAGGTTACATCTAGTGTCACTCCCACTCTTGAAATAGGTAATGATAGGTTACATTTGATGGCTATCACTCAACTAGAAGAAGGCATTGAAGGTTCTGATATCAGTTGATTCATGCATTTTACTAAAACCTTGCCAGAGTCGATGTACCAATTCACTATTTGTCCTAGAGGATGATGCAATAAAGAGCTTACTCAAAATACAACTTTCACATGGATGTGCTTTCACATCATCACCCTACAAAACAATCATTGATGTATTACTTTGTGAATATTTCATTTGGAACTCCTCCTACACACTCTCCATATTTTTTTGTCTATTTCCTTCTTTATCATTGGTACATCTCTCTCGAAACCATAAAAATAAAATTTGTTCCCCATATGTTTTTTCTGCATTACATGCCCTCAAAAATTTTGTAAACAATGACTTCCCCTCATTCACCCCACATTTTGATGACCAAATCCCAACATTGAATTTGGAAAGATATAATCCCAAAAACTGTATGGCATATTTTCGTGACTCATATGAAGTTTCTTTGTGTTTAAATTCAAATTCACCAACAATACTTTCTTCCCCTTTTTAAACTTTTTTCCCTCCAACAATATTTTTTTTATTTCCCTTTTTTTCTCTTTTGGAGTCATTTTTTGTGACTTTCTTACGATATAGAAAACCTTCCATTTCTAATATCAATAAAAATTCTGTATGGGGAACTGCACAGAAATATTGCTTGTCATTACATATTTCAGAATAATTTTCTTTCATCAATTTAAGTAGAAAATAATCTTTGTCTTTTACCTATCAATTCCAGGCCAACATTTGAGTGGTGAGTAGCATTGCTAGAGATACTTCCTTTTGACACCAATCCCTCTCCTGGTTCATTGTTATCCAAGCTCTCACCTAGTTTATTATTATCCAATGTGATTTGTTGGATAATATCCACGAACCCAACTCTAGCTGTGGATGATCCACATGTTGAATAACAATCCAATCATCTTGACCTGAAAATTTTTTAGGTATACATTTTCTATAATGTTTTGCAAGTATTTAAGGTCACTATCCTTGTTCATAATTTAGTTAATTTAACCAGGATCTTTGAAAAATAAATTTTTACCTTCTTGTCCATCTTGTTCTCCAGTTTGGTATTGATTTTTGGATTCTCCATCACATTCAATGTTGTCATCGGATGCTATAATTTTATTGGATGATACCTGAGTGTGCCCTTTGAAGGAAGCTGTAGTAGAATAGGAATTTGAAGAATTTATTGAACATAACCAACCGAGAAAAGTAAAATACAATGAAATAAGACATCTGAAAATGTTAATTCAAATACCTTGCTTTTTACCCAATTTATGATAGAAACTATTCATAAATAGGTCTTGTTGTATTGTCTCCATAATCAAAATAACTATTCTATCTGGCGATCTGATCAATGAATGAATAAATCTACCTCCTTCGTACAACAAAAGAACTATACCTCAAGAAGGGACCACTCTGGAAACCATGTGATCCCATAATTCTTGTTTCCTTTCTTTTGCAAAAACATGGTTTCTCAAACTATCATTGTTAACCTTGGAAAAAGGTAAATCAATCATTGGTAGGCCCTCATCCTTCCAATCCATATCCATTTGAAAAGTAGACAAATTATCCTCATCCCTTCCAATTCTCCAACACTATATAATAGAGAATCATATAAATAAGTCCTTGGAGAAATCTCTATAAACTCCCTTGGTAGGATTCCGCATTACCTTTTTTTTATTTCTTGCTGAAAAGTGTGAAAACTTTAGAAATCATACACGAGTTTTCCATATCAGCTAAAAATATACAAGTACATGTTGCTTCATTGATTCTAAGTAGTACAAAAGTGCAAGCATATCTTCTTCTTTCCAGGAACTATTAGAATTACACATATCAACAACAACAAATTTACAGTTGATTGCCACACCAAAAAATGCAATGGATCTTAGTGTATTGACCAAAGATGCGGGATAACAACATTGACAAGCAAACTGTGAACTATCTTTGATGGATTCAATGGACATACCCATCCCCTATTTATTGATATATATATTCAATATTTTCTCAGCATCATTTGGTAATTTGGTACCATTATCCTCTTCATATTCTTTCTTTCTCTTTTTACCCGGATATTTTGCTTTATTTTTGGAGCATAAAATACTGCACAGTTGCTGGAGATGATTTGGTGCAATTTTATATATTTCAATAACATTATAGTCAGTGGTAATATATGATCAAAAAGTTTGAACATCATGAACTTTGAAATATTCAAAGATCGAATGCCTGGTTTCCTTCACGTCCTTGATTCACTTGCAATATTGATATAAAGTCTATGCATAAACATTTTTTTCGACTGATGTGCTCATCCAAACTGATTTGTTGATTATATTTTCCACCATAGTGGTCAATTTTTTTCATTAAGATCACGCAATGGTCTAAAAAATTTAGATCCATTATTCTTTATATTATTTTGAACAAAATCAACGTAAGTGATGTTCTTGGGTGAGCATGGCAAGGAACCACTTTTGTAAATCTCGAATACAAACATCCATTTGCTCCATAGTCGATCCAATATCAAAACAATGTTAATTTTTGAGCATCAATTCAACATACTCTAGGATCTTTACTAAGAGAATAACATGTAGAGCATATCAATCACAAGAAGCAATCATAAGAGACAATAGACACATGGAGTTTCCTTGGGGAAAACCATAAAGGTGAAAAACCATAAAGATGAAAAACCCCAATAACTTCCTCAGAGATAGATAGAGCAATGATACAAAACCCAACCATAAGAGATAGTCTCCTAGCAGTAGCTTATCCTCCTCCACTAGTGCGCCACTCTCCAATGAGTGTATGAGTGAGAAAGTGAATGATCAAATAGAGTGCCTCCTGCACTCTATTTATACTTGACTTGACGTGCCTAATAACCTTTTCTAGGTCAACCTCAACTTAACCACTTAACATAATGCTAACAGGGCCGACCCCCAATAGGGTGGCCTAATAACCCTTTAACCCACATGACTTATATAGGGCCGACCCCATCAAGGTGGTCTAATAACCCATCAAGTATAAGTTACGACACTTACAGTATAAATGACTACACTTCCATATAGAGGAATAATAACATTTCTGTAGCTAGGGTTTTCACCTTAGCTTGTGCAAATGAGCACCTACTAAAGAGATGGGCCTCCTTAGTAGCAGTTCAATAAAACAGTAAAAATTGACAATAAAACAAAGTAAAATCTAAGCTAACACGTGCATCAACAAAAAATAAAAAGACAATAATATAATGATAAATTTTCTTTTGTATTAAAAATGACAACAAAGTTACGTTTACCTCAAGGTTGAGGTTGGTGGATCTCTTACAGTAGTGCAAGAGGGATGCTTCCGTGCTCTAATAGGTTTCTTCTCCTTCTCCAAGGTGTTTGAATAATGGGCCAAAAGGGGCACTCAAATGGGAAACTAGCTCAAATGGTAAACTAGGGTTTCAAGAGTGATTTTGGCAGAGTGAGGATAGGATAGATTATGGATGTCAAATGAGGAGCCTCCATCACCTATTTATAGGTTTTTTAGTTGTGGAGTGTTTACCCATGGTTTTTGGCACCATATGGTTTAGGTCAATTGTTTTAGGGTTTTTGCTTCCTTTTTCCCTCTTTTTCTTCTTTTTCCTCTTTTTTTATATTTTTTATTCCCTCTTATTTGATTTTTGGGAATTTAGGGCCCTTTTAGAGGGTTTTTTCTATCTTTTGAGGAAATTTAAATTATTTTGGAGGGAAAAGGGGTTTTTTTGACCTTTTGGTGGCTTTTTAATGGTTTTTTGAGGTTTTGGAGGAAAATATGGTAGGAAATATCGACAAATGAGTCATGTGGTAAGGGAGATGAGGTAATGAGCACTTTTTGGGTGTTAACAGATTTACCCCTTATGTGTGAGGGCAGGAGCTCATCATATGGCTGATAGACATCATAGGTCTTTTATGGTTTTCTTGGGGTGTGGAGAAGAGAAGAAATGAATGAGAGCTCGGAACAACAGTCCCGAACAAACTGCAAAAACTGAAAATACATGACGTCAATAATGAAGAGGAATAATCTCAATATATGGACATGGTGGGCATACCCATGCTCGTATCAAGATAGATAAAATAACAATGAGGACAAAAAAAGGGGACCTGAAAGATACATGGAGAACTACTGTGTACATCATAAGGGTCTAAAGGGGACACAAATCTGGGACATACTGCCGGTCTGACCATATCTAAGATGAAGAACTCATACACTGGAATAATAATAGTGTTTCTAGGTGTGGTACCAGAGGAACCGATGAACTGTTGGATCATAATGATGGGGAGTCATATCCTCAATGATACACTGGACAGTAGCTATACTAGGTACTCAAGGAAGCATCTGAGTGAGTGGCCTCCGAATATTGTCACCAACACAACCCGGATATCCACGAGAATATGTAACTAGGTGTTCTGAAGTGACTCACCAATGTGCTAGAGTCGAGGGAAATTTGGGGTCCTCGACCAATAATTGAAGGGATATATACGCTGCACGAATCTCAATGATGCGATCAAGGTGTTGAAGTCGAGCATGTGAGAAACAACCATTCGGAGAGGCACTGATGACTCCACTCAAAATGGTCTATAAGCACTCACCGCCGATGGTGATGAGTCCAAGGCAGAAGGACCTCTGGCCCTATCCTATGGAATAGATGAGCTGTCCTCGACAGAGGGAGACCTGCAACTAGCAAGGAAATGATGTTTCCTTGATAGGAGCAAGAGGTGGATAAACAAGAGATGATAGGACTGACTGTGTAACTGACATACTAGGAGGGTAGGAAACATGGGTTATTGGGTGGGGGGACTCAAACTTCCTTTGTTCAGAGTATGATGGCGGGGGTGGTCGGGAAACATATGACACTGACTTGGGGGAAGGGGATCATATATTTTAAAAGACTAAGGATTATGACTGCAATGAGGGATACTCAAGTTGATGTAGGATGACAAGAGACTTAAAGGATGGTATATCAGAGAATACTCTGAACAAAGGAGACCTTATTGGGGGGTTCTACGAAAATGAGTGATCATAGTGCTGAGAGACACCGGTGGGGCCTTCTTCATGGTTTAAGGAACTGGAAGAAGGGATAGAAGTGTGCTCATAATGGTACTGTCATCTGGATTTATATGAGCCCACGACAGTTCAGGCTCGTGATTGCTTTCATTTTTAGAGAGTCTGAAAGCAATAAGAAGACTCCAGGGGGGTTCTTTTTCGTGTGTTAGTCTCCAAGGCCTGAAAAATCATAAAAGGATGCAATGAAGAACTCTTCTAGCCGGTGTGACTAGAGTATTCCTTTTTTGTAATTATTCTACGAGGTTCGGAAAAGGGTTAAACTTATACAAGGGAAAAACCCACCCTTGCTTCGCACAAGAAACTAGATCTGAATTGGGACCATCTTTCATTAGATCTGTTAAAAAATTACAAACCATAAGATCATCATTTAAAAGGAAATGTCGGTCTCTCTCGAACACTTCAACTTGAAAACAGAATAAATCATTAGAAATGGGATCTACAGAGGTCAATATTCCAGCTTGAGTTGGAGCTCCTTCCTCATCTAAGCAGAATATATACAAATATTGGTACAAATTATCATTTTCATCCATCTCAACATACCATCCATGCTTGAATAAACCAAGGTTGTGATCTTTTAACAAATCAAGGAACAAGATTTCTTGGTATTGACTACGGCTCAACAACGCAAACATGTTTTATCTTCAAAACACTAAATATTGTGTAGTTAATATAAGAATGCATACACTATTTATAATTATCAATTAGTGTTTTAATATTAAATGTATACTTGCAAATGTTCATGCGAATGATCAATGGAGAAGGAATGACCGCTCATTTCAAAAATCAATTGATTGATTAAGAACAAATCTGCTAGAATTATCCATGAGAGATCGAATGCACATTTTATATAGTCATTTGAGATAGAATCGATCATAGATGGAGTGATCCTTATTTATTACTAACTGTCATTTGAATTTGGTATTTGTGCTAGAAATAAACAGATCAAGAATATAACGAAAAGTCACATTTCAATCAAGTGCTACTCCTTTCCATTTAAATTGATCTTTATTGTACTTTGTAGAAAATGGATCGATGCAAGAAGGACCATCCATTCCTTTCTAAAATCTACTTATGTCAAATTTGTCTAGGTAGAATAACTCCATTATATTCTTGATATTTGGAGAGTATACGAAAGGCCGTCCTGTCCTTCTTGGAGTTTATTTTACTAATAGTTCTAAACTACAGAAAGGGTCACTTGTGAACAATAAAGGAGGCCATGTGATGCCCTTGTGGCTGGCTTCCATCTTGGCTCAAGATGAAAGTGTCTTTTCCCTACATCGAAAATCCAATTTGCATGTTGTTTGGGAGAGGGGGAGCAAGCTCCCTGCTCTATCATTTCTGGGAATTGGCGTGAAACAGAGTTCTGTTTGCTTGGTGTAGGGTTTCCATCGTTTGAGCAGCACACCGAAGGTAAATGTCAATCTATGGTAGCTTTGTATATCTATTTGTTTTTAGTTTAAGTCATTATTTTTACTAACGCCTTTGTTTGTTATCTAACAGAAGGTCGTGGCATTGTTACTTGGGTATTTCTTATGGTGGCTTGCACCAGCAGAAAGGGGGACCATCGACACGAATGGATCAGGTAGGCCCAGGTCTATGCGTCATTCTCCTTTGATGCTAAACTATGGATGGTTGTTCTGCGTTTAAAAAAGGAATGAGGTGTGCTCCTTGGTTTAATGGTTTTTCCATTCAGAGTTACAAGGAGTTTTACGCCACCCTCTCGGCTTCTCTGTTTGTTATTTGTAACCATTTTACAAGGGAAATTTTCCCAGGGTTAATCTAGGGTTTTGTTTAATAAGCCTTTGTAGGCGCTTTGGTATTTTGTAAATAAAATCTCTGTGTATAAAAGGCTATCGAGCCTGGATCTTGAACCTCTTGCTAAAATGTTGGTTTAAATATATCTTATGATTCTATGTGAAATCGTTGTTCTGTAAAAGAGTCGTCTTTATGATGTGTCTCCCTATGTCTAATCTATTTAATTAATGGAAATGTGTCTATGGTGGTTCTATTATTTATCCTAGGTAATTAATTCTTTATTTTTGGTACCTGGGAAAAGCCCTATTGTTGATTTGGTGCGTGCTTTATTTTCGATAGATGGCCCAGGAATGGAACCTTGACCAAAACACATCTGCGCAGTCTCTGTGTGAAATGACTTATTAGATCCTATATAAATTCTTTAAATAATTTGTTTATGGGCATCATGTCCAGAAATTATGTATTTCTCCTATGCAAGTTTGTTCGAACGTTTTCCTATGATCTATGGCTCTTGTAATTTAAATTATTACTCTACTTGGAATGATCAGTAGATCAAATGCTAAAGGCTATAAAAAGTCGTTTTGGATTAGATGGTTGTAGTTTTGAATGTTGTGTTTCGTTAGTTTTCTCTAGTTGGTAAAACGCATAATGTTTCTCGACCCTTTGTATAGTCTTGGGGAAAGAACCCAGGGTTGCTAAAATCATATGTTGTGATAAGTAATCTCTTTCATGTATTGCTTCTTTGTATGTGTGTAAGTTCTCAAGTGCTTCACTTGCTTATCTCATGACTATTTTCCCATCGTGTTAATGTCTGTTGCAGTGTTGTATTCATTTATGGGTATTTCCAACTACCTAGGGTAGCTGAGAAGGGGATTCGATCTATGGTATTTAGGGTTCTAAATATTGATTATGTTTATAAAACTTATCGTGTATTTAGATGGTTGAAAAGTTTGATGGATAAACTAGTGGACAGGAGTAATGTGAAATTCAATGTTTATCATTTTTATTTTAATTATAAAAGTAGAGATCTGGTAGGGAGGTGATCCGGATTTTATGAGCAGAACGAAATGAATACAGATTATTATCAGATGCTTAACACAAAATAACAGAGATACAGTAAAACTGGTTTTCTATTCAATAAGGAAATAAGCTAGAACTGTAAAATGCAGCGGAAAACAAGCTTGCTGGAATGGTGGCGGCTTATCTCTGAGAAGAGATGTGACGGCTGCGCTCATTTCGCAAGAAGATGGTTACAATGAGGCTCTCAAGGCCTTTTACAATAAACAGGAATGTCAAAAACCCTAGACATCCAAAAACCTAACCCTAGGAGATGAAGCGCCAAAAGTCATGTGGGCCCCGTTTGGGTAAGTTAGTACATCAACTTCCCGGGTCGTAACTTTTGCATACGATCTCCGTTTGGGGCGCTCGGTAGCCCGTTGGAAAGATCTATCCAAGATTTACAACTTTCGACTGGGGCCATATGCATGCCAAAGGCAACCATTTGGCCCCCCAAATTGCCAAAAAAGGCCGTTTAGGGCCTCAAAATGGCCCCGGAAGTTTAGGACCCGAAAAACTGCTAAAAATAGTACAATACCAAAATTGCCATAAAACTGTTTTGAGCCAGTTGGAAAGGTGGGTGGCCACCAATATCCACCTGGATCAGGAGGATTGCTACTTAGTCATTGTTGTTGTAGATGATTGGAAAATATGTTTAAATTTTTGGTTTAACATTTGAGATCTAGCACAAGCTAGAATCACTATCTCTGCTAGAGAGAAAATCGTGTATTAAGAATGACTCTGACATGTACAATGGTTTTCCCAGAAAGTCCCTTGTTTACTAGGGTACATCTAGCTTAGAAATTATGTGAATGTGAGTTTGTTTATGCGTTGGTATCTGTAGTTAATTTATGATGTGTTGGGGTTTGAAAGTTTTGTGTAATTTTCAATAGTTTGTCTCTAAATTAGAAAGGAAAGAAAGAACTACCCTAGGGTATCTAACTATAAATAAAAATTCCAATGCTAATTACCTGTAATAAAATTATTTAAATAAAACCAGGGTGCCATGACTAATTACTTATGTCATTGGACCAATAAAATAGATAATTTAACTAAATTTTATAAAAGAAAATTTGCAGCTTAATATGGGAATTTTAATGCCTGTAAAACTCAACGCGTAATTCTATTAAGGAGCAAAAAAAGAAACTGATATGGAGAAAGTATAAAACTCTTAGCTCGGATTGTGTTTCTTACAAAACCTCTATAACTTGCACACTACAAACACCAATGAATAGAATACTCTTAGTTGACCTGTGGAGTTGTAACCGAATAACCTTGAAACTTCCATGTTCCTCCCAACCTTTGATCAATAACCGTTCTTGGTTCTTATTTGGATCACCCCCGAGCTGGTTCGAACATGCAAGAGAATCTATAACACCTAAGGAAAACGCTATTTCTCTTTTCGAGTTAATCTTTGAATCTTCCAACTACAACATTTGGAATTCTCTTTAATTTTATTAAGAAAGGATGATGAGATAAGATCCCTCTCTTGGATTTTCCCCTTATATTTATAGGTATCTTGGCTAGGGTGCAACCTAGGCTTTTCTAATGGGGTAGTTTTGTTATCTTGAGTTAACATCAATATTTTTAACATCTTCTTGTATTTAACTCTTAGTTTGAAATATATTTAATATAATTAAAAGATCATTTTTCATTCTAATATCCTATTAACTAGAACTTTTTAATTGTTTCTATTTTGAGTTGATAATGGAACTCTTAAATTTTATTTATTTAGTTTATAAGAATCATTATATATATATAATTTATTTATATATATATATAGACTTCACTTATTTAATCTATGTATCTTTTATTATTCATATATATATATATATATATATATATATATACAAATTTTTCTTGTACATATGTGAGCCTCTTTTAATAATTATCTTTTTATTATTTAATGCATCATATAGAATAATTATATCTTTGATGCTTCACTAATTCATGTAAATTCTTTATCGTAGTCTCTTGTGGTTTTGGTCGGTCAACTAAGATAGGTAGCCCTAGATACCCTTACATGTTTGATTACCTAGTTTTCGTGGAAGTGTCTTTTAGTGCTTGATGAGAGATAGATAATGATTCAATTAATCAATTTGAATGAATATGATGACTATGGGTTCTATTCAAAGTATTTTTCAATCTCAAAACTTTAAGTGGCGTAACCCCTAGTGCTATTCAAAGTTTATGCTCAACACTCTCAATGGGCATTACATTAGTGCAATTCCATAGCTTTTGATCAACACTAGTTTTAGGATGCATTTGTACGATACACCTAGGGATACAATGGCCAAAGATCCGATTATTTAGAGCTTATGATCAACATCATGTTGGAGTGCTCGAAGGATTATTCCCAACACTCAATCATTTATCTGATGGGGTTACCTATGTGCTCCAGAGCTTATGCTCAACACATAGTATTATAACCCATGCGCTCTAGGGCTTATGCCCAACACATCCTAGAATTAAATCATGTATACAAGAACTTTTGCATAGTACATAACAAAGGCCATTTCAATATATTAGGGCATGTTCCCAACACATAATAAAAATCAACCAAGTACATTGGGGCTTATGCCCAATACATAAAATAATCCGTGTCCATCAAGGCCTATGCCCAATATATATATAACAAAATTAAATCATGTGTATTGGGGCTTATGCCTAGTATATGTAACAAAAATAAAACATGTGCATTGGGGCTTACACCCAATATCTATATAATAAAAAACAAATCATGTGCATCAGGGTTTACCCCAAATATACAATATAATCATAGTCAAAGTTTCAAGATATTACATCCCTCCCCTCTTAGAACAACACCGTCTCCATGTTCTAGAGATTGGAAATGAAATCATGGAATAAGGTGGGGTAAGCCTCCTTCATGGTGGTTTCATTCTCACATGTGGCCTCATCAGGCCTGAAGTGCCTCTATTGCACTTTTAGCTAGACGATAGTTTGCTTCCTAAGTTGTAGCTCCCTCTTGTCCAATATGTGAAGGGGTTCTTGCATTAACTCCCCCTATGGTTCTACCTGTTACAAGGACCAATCAATAACATGCTTAGTATCATAGACATATTTCTTTAATAAGGATGCATGAAAAACATTGTGAACTTTTACATGAGCAGGTAAAGCTAATTCATAAGTCACTGGCCCCTTATTGGCCAGTATCTCAAAGGGTCCACAAAATCTGGGGGCCAGCTTGCCACATCTCCCCAAGCTCAATGAGCTTCTTTTTTCCTTCACTTTTGGGAAGACATGTTCTCCAACTTGGTAATATTTGTCTTTTCTTTTTTTATCCTCATAAATTTTATGCCATCCTTGTGCCTCTTTTAGGTTCTATTGCACTTTGGTGACTAATTGTTCTAGGTCTTTAACTAAATCTTTCCCTAGAATGAGTCTTTCTACCGGGCTCTCCCAATTCACCGATGTCCTACACATTCTGCCATAGAGTACCTCAAAGGGACTCATCTTGGTAGATGTCTGGTACCCATTGTTATATGCAAACTCTGTGAGGTGCAAGTACTCCTCCCACTTTGTGGGATTGTTCATTATGTACATTCTAAGCATATCCTCTAAGATTTGGTTTACCCGCTCTGTCTATCCGTCTGTCTATGGATGGTAGGCTATATTGAATTTGAATTGTGCCTCAAAACTGAAGAATAAGTATCTATAGAAATTACTGGTGAATTTGGTGTCTCTATCCGAGATGATTACCTTGGGTATTCCATGCAATCGAAAGACTTCCTCTAGGAAAATGTCTGCAATGTGGACAACTTTGTACATGTATTTTACCGGAATGAAAGTGTGCTGCTTTGGGCAACTTATCTACAACCACAAAAATGGAATCATTTTTCTTCTTGATATTAGGTAATCCTGTGATGAAATCCATACTCATGACCTCCCACTTCCATTATGGAATGGGTAGCGGTTGCAGCATCCCTGAAGCGTGTTGATGATTTGTTTTGACCAGTTGACATTCCTGGCGTTTGGCGATGAATAATGCTATGTCCGTCTTTGATTTAGTCCAGAAGAAGTGTTTATTCACGATCGATATCATCTTTTGATAGTGGGGAGTTCCAGAGTAGGGTTTTTGAAGAAACTCAGTTAAAATATTAACCCGGATGTCTCCATCATCCGGGACATAGAGTCTTTCTTTAGACCATAACAACCCTGACTCGTCGATCCTATATTCTTTTCTTGTTGGAATAACCTATCTTCCTGTATATTTTTACGGATTTTCACATAGAAGCGGTCATCCTTGCTTTCTATTCTAATCTTGTTGTGTAAGTTTGAATCTATTTGACTCATAGTTACCTCATAAAACATATGAGCTCCGCGAATCAAGGCATCAACAATCCTGTTCTCCTTCCCTTTTATGTGTTTCAACTCAAAGTGGTAATCGCCGAGGAAATCCAACCATCTATCCTTCCTAGCATTTAGGTCTCGTTGCTCAAATAGATACTTCAAACTCATTTTCAAAAGGAACTTCTTCCCCATGAGGTAATGCCTCCACATCTTTAAAGTGTGGATGATGGCGGCTAGCTCAAGGTCGTGCGTGGGGTAGTTCTGCTTGTGTTCTTTTGACTTCCTTGAATCGTAGTAGATTGCGAAATCATTCTACATGATGACTCCACCAAGTCCTTCTTTGCTTGCATCCTTGCAAACAACAAAATCCCCATCCGGATCTGCAATCCATAGTATAGGTGCGCTAGTCAAAAGTTGTTTTAGTTTTTGGAAACTTTCTTCTCATTTGGTCATCTAATGGAATCTGTTTTCCTTTTTCTCTAAGGCAGTCATGGGGCAAGAAATCCTTGAAAATTTTTCAATGAAATTTCGGTAATAACATGCTAGTCCTAAAAATGACCTAATGTCAGTGATGCAAGTAGGTGTAGGCCATTCTTCAATGAATTTAATATTTTCTGGGTCAACCGCTATTCCCTTTTCTGAAATGATAAAACCCAAATATTGTATCTGTGGTTTGTAGAAGCCACACTTGCTAAATTTGGCATAAAATTGGTGTTCCTGTAATACCCACAACACAATTCGAAAGTGTTCCTCATGTTCCTCCTCACTCTTGGAGTAAATTTGTATATCGTCTATAAATACTAGTATAAACTTATCCAGGTATTCACTAAAGATATTGTTCATCATGCACATAAAATTGGTTGGTGTGTTGGTCAACCCGAAAGGCATCACCACAAACTCATAATGGTTGTATCGAGTTCGAAAAGTGGTCTTACTTATATATTCATCATGGATCCTTACCTAGTGGTATCCAGATCGCATGTCGATCTTTTGAAAAGATCCTCGCTCCACCAACTTGATCAAACAAGTCATCTATCCTAGGGAGGGGGTGCCTATTCTTTATGGTTTGTTTCTTGAGATGTCGGTAATCGATGCACATTTGCATCCTATCATCTTTATTCTTTACGAAGAGTATAGGTGCTCCCCAAGGAGACACATTAGGTTGGATATAAATTTTTTCTATCAACTCTTGTAACTACATTTTAAGCTCCACCAACTCTGGTGGGCTCATGCAGTATGGGGCTTTTGAATCTGGTATTGATCCAGGTGTTAATTCTATGGAAAATTCTAAGTCCCTCTTGGGTGGTAGTCCCCGTATTTCCTTGGGAAATACATCTTTGAAATTTACAAGAACCAGAAAGTCTTCAATTTGTTGTTTCCTCTCGGCTTCTACATTTAGAATGTTAACCGCAAAAATTTTGTATCCCTTCCTTATGCATTTCTTTGCTTGTATGGAAGATATTTGTCTGACAGACACCTTCTTGGGTATGCCTTGAATCTTTCATTGATTCCCCTGGCTATCCGTGCATAAGATTAACTTGCTTAAGTAGTCAAACATAACATGGTTTTGTTCCAACTAGTCCATTCCTATAAGTACGTCATATGATCCTGAAGGTAAGATATTTAAATCTACCTTAGTCGGAAAACTGTTCATATCTAACTCACATTCCTTTACTAGTTCTGAAACCTTCCCTTTTGTACCAGTGGCTAGTTGTACCAGCCATGGTTTCCCATGTTTCTCTCTATTTAGTTTACATGTGTCTACAATTTTGGGGGAATCATAGCTTCGGCAAGCACCAGTGTTGATCAAAATTGAAATAGATGTGTTTGAAATTTTACCTTCTATCTCAACCATGGTATCTTGATGGTCCGCTTGTCGATCGTCAAGTGCTGCATAGATACTTGGTGTCCCTGCCATGTCTCCTACCATTGGTTTTTATTGTAATTTGTATAGGACTCCATCTAGTTTGTCTAGTCAATATTTGAAGTAGTGGGGCCCTTCGAATTTCCAGCAGCTAACCTATAGCGGGTCAGCCTTGGCTCCTCTATTCATTGCTGGTCTGCTAGTATTTGGTGCAGGCACATTTTGTTGTGCACTAGGTTTGTTGAAATTTTTGTTTGGTGGGAAACTATTATTCTGTTTTTTGTATGGCGGTGGCCTAAACCCCAGTTTTTGGTTGTCGAAAAAGGACTTAAATATGTCCCGACTTCTGTTTATATTTTCATTTCTCAGTTTCCCATGCTCATAGCAAAGTCTGGCTTTGTGCAATTTTACATCTAGAGTTTTGGGTATGTCGAACTCAATTCTCTCTCGAAAATTTGGAGGAAGGCACCCCAAAAACTGTTGTATCTTGACCTTTTTGTCTTTTATGTATGACACATAGTGGAGCAGATCTAAAAATATGTTGATAAAGGAATCCATGGTTAGGGATCCCATCCGTAGTTCATGAAACTCTTTTATTTTTTTGTTAAAGAACCTTTCTAACATATACTTTTCCTGAAATAACTTGTTGAAGGTACTCCATCTAACATCTTTCACTTGGTGCTTCTTAGTATGCTTCAAGTCTCTCCAACACCTGGCTGCCTTTCCGTTTCAGTTATAAATGGCCAACTGGGCCTTCATCTCACTGGAGTAAGTTTGCACTCAGAAATATTTATTCATTCCCAAGAGCCAATGTTCATCCTTTTCCCATGTATTCATTTCTCCTTCACAGATTGGGGATTAAATCTTCCGACATTCTCCCTGTAGACTATCATCATTTTTCTGTCTTTTCTTGCAAGGGGAGGGTGATCCATCACTAGAAGAGCTTTTATATACATATTGCATGAATTCAGGGGTGTGTTCTTCTCGTCCCTCCTACCTAGGATTGCGGGTCCTTCTTTTATGATGATAATTTCTTTCGATCTATTTGCTGAGTGGGTGGACTGTCTATGGGGGATTAACCCTGCCAAGCTCTGAAGTAGAGCTTCATTTATTGCTTGTTTTTCTTTCCTTTCATTAATGTTGTCATATTTAAAACACTATAAATATTATTGTAAACTCTGTATTGTCTTCATTAAGTCGGATTTCAATTCCACCATACGTTCTTCTTTTGAGGGTTGTGAATTCAAGTTCACGTGTTTACTGTTGTTCTCTTCTGCGTCCATGATTTATATTTCTCTTTATGTATATATAATTCAATCAGTGAGTAAAAACAATATTCTATTAGTTTTATAAAGTCATAAGTAAAGTTTTGAAAATACATTTCTGCAGCAAATGTCTTTTTAAGTAGCAAGCCTAAAAGGTCTCTAAGTGTTCGAATCTGGGCTCTGATACCACTTGTAATGTCCCTTAAATAAAATAAAAAAAATTATGGGGTATAATTATCATTAAGACCTAAGGTTCATTGAAATTAACTTCAACAATGGGTTAAACTTCTAAGAACAACAGATGTATTTTAACTGGGTTACTTTCATTTCCGTTTATATGATAATTTGTGCATCATCTGTGGAAACTTGATTTCCTGCCTGTTTAGTCTTGAACTTGCATATCCTTATCTAGGCTATACTAATATTATTGCTTTTTTATGTTTATTTGCTTTGTATTTTAATATGTTTGTGTGATGGTTTGTTTCATAGCTTACAACTTTATAATATCGTCTTGGTAACTATATTATCTATGTTCTTTTGTAATTGAGTTGTTGGATTAATATCTCATCTCCAAGATTTGGCTTGAAGGGTCCTATGGATTATGGGCTTACTTAGCTCGTTATGAGCTAAGGAATATTGATTTCTTGTTTGCGGGTGATATGGATAAGTCTCATGCTAAATCTAAATCTAAGTGGAAAGACATTGATGGAAGTTAAAATAACTTACTATTCTCTTATATGTATATGTAAAAATGTTTTTCGATAAAATGGGGACCTCCAACTATAGAGAATGGATCGTGATTTAAATGCTAGTGGTGGTGGTTGTGAACATTAAAGGAGGCCATGTGATGCCCTCGTGGCTAGCTTCCATTTTGGATCAAGATGAAAGTTTGTTTTCCCTAAATCGAAAATCCTCTTTGCATGTTGTTTGGGAGAGGGGGAGCAAGCTCCCTACTCTATCATTTCTGGGAATTGGCACAAAAAAGAGTTCTGTTTATTTGGTGCAGGGTTTCCATCGTTTGCGCAGCACCCCGAAGGTAAGTGCCAATCTATGGTATCTTTGTATCTCTGTTTTTTTTAGTTTAAGTCATTCTTTTTGCTAACCCATTAGCTTGTTATCTGACACGAGGTCGTGGCATTGTTCCTTCGATATTGCTTATGAGGGTTTTCACCATGAGAAAGGGGTACCACCGACACAAATGGATCGGGTAATCCCAGGTCTATGCATCCTTCTCCTTTAATGAAAAAATATGGATGGTTGTTCTACATTTAGAAAAAGAAAGAGGTGTGATGCTTGGTTTAATGGTTTTTCCATTTAGAGCTACAATGCGTTTTACGGAAGCCTCTCGGCTTCTATGTTTGCTATTTGTAACCATTTTACAAGGGAAATTTTCTAGGGTTTATGTAGGGTTTAGTTTTATGAGCCTTTCTAGGTGCTTTTGTATTTTGTAAGCAAAATATATGTGTATAAAAGGCTATCGAGTCTGGATCTTGAACCTATTGATAAAGTGTTGGTTTAAATATATCCCATGCTTCTATTTGCAATCATTGCTCCGTAAGAGAGTCATGTGTATGATGTGTCTCCCTAAGTCTACTCTGTTTAATTAATGGAAATGTGTGTATGGTGGTTCTTTTCTTTAGCCTAGGTATTTACTTCTTTATTTTTGGTACGTGGGAAAATCCCTATTGTCGATTTGGTGTGTGCTTTGTTTTCGATGGATGGCCCAGGAATGGAACCCTAACCAAAACGCATCTGCGCAGTCTCTATGAGAAATGAATTATTATATTCTATATCAATTCTTTAAATAATTTTTAATGGGCACGATGTCCAGAAATTTTGTATTTCTCCTATGCACGTTTGTTCGGGTGTTTCCCTATGATATATGGCTCTTGTATTTTAAATTCTTACTCTATTGGAATGCTTAGTATATCAAATGCTAAACGCTGAAAACATTAATTTTGGTATAGATGGGTGTAGTTTTGAATGTTGTGTTTCGTTAGTTTTCTCTAGTTGGTAAAATGCATAATGTTTCTCGGACCATTGTATAGTTATGGGAAAAGAACCTAGGGTTGCAAAAATCATATGTTGTGATAAGTAATCTCTGTTGTGTATTACTTCTCTGTATGTGTGGAATTTCTCAGGTGCTTCACTTGCTTATCTCACGACTATTTACCCATCGTGTTAATGTTTGTTGTAGTGTTGTTTTCATCTCTGGGTATTTGTCATATCCCCAAATTTCATAAAAAAATAAATTTTTTCTAACCGGTCTATTTCATCATTTAAATTTACTGTTTAATTAAAAAGTGACATTTAAACATCTCATAAACTATCATTTATTATTTAATTATCTAAACGACAATAACTTAGAAAGTATCGTAATACTTAGATATACAATCATCAATTTATACATGTTGTAACAACCTTTAGATGCATCTATAATTTTATATTTGAATGATGTGATACTGTCTATTTTATGCAACCTCTTTATCACCCTTTGGACATTTATATAAGAGGACAACCTCCTACTAAATTTAGAATTTACTTAAACAACACATGTCTATGTAAACCCAACAATTCATTGGAATCATACAACATTTTAGTTGTGAAAAAATGTACAAACATATAACTCAAACACATTTCATGATCAATAGAAAAGTATCTTTAATTTATACTTGGTCAACATTTTCCCATAGCCATGCAATGATAATATCTAACACATTGATCTCTATTTGCATTCGAAGGTTTCTAACTTGAATATATTTACTCATCATATAGATTTCCAATGACTCATATGAAACATAACCAATAGAATAATTTATACATATAGGTATTAAATATATAATCATATGAACAAGTGATATACAAGGTACACATATAATTAATCAATCTCATCATAGATGCATACATACACAAGAGACCAAGGACATACACCGGAGACCAAAGGTAACGTGGTTCACATGAACTCAAACTAAGTCCACAAAAAGTTGTGTTTATTTTATTTAATCAAGGAAGGAAATTACATCAAATAACATAGTTGTTGCAACAAAAATATTTCTATTTCCCTAGCCTCTATCACCAAAAATACTAAAATATACATCTTACCTTTAGGGGATTCCTCATATAAATACTCCCCTATTGTAATAACATAAACTATGTGTATTTTATTAAAAGCAATACCCTTATTATTTTATCCTAAGAGTTTTTAACATTAATAACAAAACAAGTCTAATATTCACTTTAGTCTTCTAACCCTTATATCTTCTTTTATACTAAGAGTTTTATAACATAAATACATTATGCATAAATATTCCGTAATTGATCTTTACTTAAAAACCTTTCATGGTGAAGGGTTTACGATTTATGACAAGATTTTAAAGTGAATTCGATATATATAAACATATATAAATATTTAAATCTACAATACTTTATATTATCTAGCACTTTTGTTTTCCCGAAACGAGGCACTAAGTCCTTTTTATCTTTCTGTAGAGAATAACCCTTCAAGAAATACAATAGTTCGTTTAACATTAATTCAACTTAACTAACCATAAGGAGTAGGTTCTTGGGGTTGATTTTTCCACGGGAAAAATAGATCTGTACACCTAGAAAGTTTAGTACAAGCATAAGGTAGATGTTTTAGCAATGCAATTAATGACGTCTTATAAGAACTAAAATCTAAGAAAATAAATAATAAAATGTGTTCTTTACTAAGTCCCATTAGTGGACACCTAAAAGATTTATTTCCTTTACGCAAGCCACAAAAGACAGGAAAAAAAATCGTATAATCGTGATTCTCTCAAGAAGAAACTTTAATAACTTAAGAAGAGATCAAAATATCCCGCATAATATCCTAGAGTAACAATACTAAGATCGTAGGGATTTATCACAAAAGGCGTTGAACAATTTAAGACAGTGATCCAGAGATTGCTCCACGACAGCGTTTGAGATAAAAGAATAATGCATGCCAATGAAAATACTTGCAAACAACGATGGCTAGATGGTGGTCATGGAACATGCGTACATACCAGACCACGATCTAATTAACTATCAGAAGTCTAGGTTATTAGTCATACAACTAAATCTCTGTTTTATATACAGATCTAGAGATTATGCAAATCGCAGGGGTACTCTAACACAAACACAATCCAATAAACTTTCTTCAAGAGTATTGAAGCGCCACGATCTCTATGCAAGGTCTTCTGTCTTTGTAGACACGACTCCAATTGAAACTATAAAAAATAAGGAAGCCGCAGGAAACAACTTCATCACTAAACAGAGGGGTATATTTAAATGGGTCGTTTACTCCAAACGCAGGCAGTCGACGAACATGATGGGTAGTGAATCAATACTCCAAATGAAAAGGTTAAGCATATACTGAGCATCTAATGACCTGGGTTCCTCCAGTCGTAGACACCAGGTATATAAATATATAATTACAAAACATAGTAAAATAACAAGCTGTAGACCAGCTCAGGGAACCGCCCTAACTATCATCATCGCATGCAATAAAAGGTATGAACTAAAGTTCAACAAAATCTATGTATCCAAGAGTGGATTGGAAATCATTTGTTAAAACGAAGCAAGAGTATAGAGGGATAAGGCCACGATCTCTCATCTGGAAATGTATCAATAAAATAAGGGGCAACAATTCGATGGGAACTAGCTCTCAGTGTAATTGTCTATAATGATAGAAGAAATACATGAAGATTACGGTCCCTACTTATCAATTCCCTTAACCCAGAGAACATAGATTATGGTTCTCTTCTTTTCCATTACAGAGTTTTGCTGGAATTATAATAAATCGCCATAGTTCTTCAAAAATTCAATGCAGGGATTTCCTATCGACATGCAGCGATAGGTCCACATTCAAATATGCGTGATAAGTCTATGACCAGTAAACAATGTGGTAAGCGCTTAGCAAAGAAGCGATGGTTCAAACCCTATAACCAAATCTTAAATTCTATGGCCAAAAGTATATATATAGGAAATACAGAGATCCTAAGAACACTTAACAATAATGCAAACTCACCTAGATTTCAAATTCTACTGACATCCAACTTCTATTTGACAACGGAAGGTTCGGACTAAGGAAAGGCGTAAGGTTACTTACCTCTGTCGGAAAGCTTAAATATTGCAGCATATTATTTTGACATTACCAAAAGCAATCCTTCTCCCCAGGTGAATACCCTCTAAGTCATAGAATCTCTGTAGAGATAAACTCGAATACCATACATCTTCTCCACACAAACTTCATCCCGATGTTCCTTCTTCCTACTATGGCAAACATGATCTTCATCGTCACTCCTCAGTGCGGAGTTTTGTTACTCCTCTCTTTTCATCGCAAAGGCAGATCTCCCAGCGTATAATACCGACTCTTCTTATTCGTAGAGCCCTTTCTTAAAGAAAAACAGGCCTATAAGTCGAGATCCGAAACTACCCAATAAACCCCAATCCATGCCCGAGTGAGTGACTCCCCTTTGCAGAGATGAAAACCTATTTTAAGAAGGCGGCCAAATTCCACCTCAAAAGACATCTGGCTTAGTCGAGAGGACAAATGGCAGAAATAAAAGTTAAGGTATTGGGTTACTTTCGCACTCTTAAGCCAACGAAGTGGCAATGGCGGCTCGGTTTTGAGTACAACACTCAACTAGGGAGACAGCTTGCTGAAAACACTCCCTTTTGACCTCCACTAGATCCAACTAACACCTAACTAAAGGTTTTTCTCATAACTCTATTTAAATACACCACTCAGCTTGGTGCACCATTCTTCTTAGAGATAGTCTTTATGCCTTTTTCTTTTCTAATGTACTTTTATTATCCTTCAAGATTATATATATGTAACACATATATATAACAAACGTTTATTAGTATTAATATTTTTCGCTACTATATGTAATTCTCCCACACATATATATAGATACCAAAATTACATACCTACCTATTGTCATAATTTATTAAAAAGTGGTCTCTTTATAGTGCTATATAATATATATATATATATAAAGAAACACTAATACATCATTCTCCTCTTTGAAATCTTTGAAATGTGTATGTATCTACAGATTAAATAATCCCTATTATCTTTTAAATATATAAAATATCTAACATATATATATTACAATTACATTCATTTATTAACTCTTTCATTTGTATTTAGGACATATATAATTTATATGTTTAATATTTATCTAATAGTTACCACAACTATTAGCTTAACTGTACATGTGTATAATAGTTATCTCAACTAGTAATAACTCTATAAATAACTCTATAAAACACACATCTTTAAATATATATCATATTCATTTAATAGTGACATCAATTTATATAAATATATATATATATATATATATATATATAATATCCACCACTACATATATATATATATATATATATATAAATTTATCATTATGGATTAATGATAATTGGATTAGAATAACTTAGGCCATAGTATCTTAGCTAAAAATTTTAAGGTAAATAATAATCCTACTAGGACGAGCTTATATCCCCACCTTTCATAATTAGTATGATAAGTCATGATATGGTCAACTAAACACATGGTTCCCTAGTCATTATCTTTTCTTTTGGGTGGGTTTTTGTTTACTTATAGTTTTAGTCGTATTACCATTCTCGTCATTCTAGGTTTAACTAAGACTTATAAACATCATACTAGCTCAAGGTCCACTGATAGGGCCTTGGCCTTGAGCTCCTCACCACAACATTTTACACAATTCATAATTACATTTACAAAAATAATAACAATAGGGGTCAAATTGGAGGGATGTTACAGTATTTCGAACTACCTAGGGTAGCTGAGAAGGGGATTTGATCCCTAGTATTTGGGGTTCTAAATGTTGATTATGTTTATAAAACTTAGCGTGTATTTAAATGGTTGAAAACTTCGATGGATAAACTAGTGGATAGGAGTAATGCAAAATTCAATGCTTAACGTTTTTATTTTAATTTATAAAAGCATAGATCTCGTAGGGAGGCTTGCTGCTTAGTCATTGATGTTGTAGATGATTAGAAAATATGTTTAAATTTTTGGTTTAATGTTTGGGCTCTAGCACAAGTTATCCTCGCTAGCTCTACAGAAGCAAAAATCGTGTATTAAGAATGACTCTCACTTGTACGATAGTTTTCCCAAAAAGTCACTTGTTTACTAGGATACATCTCGCTTATAAATTCTATGAATTGTGGGTTTGTTTATGCATTGGTCTCTGTAGTTAATTTATGATGTGTTGGGGTTTGAAAGTTTTTTCTAAGTCTAGATAGTTCATCTCTAAATTAGAAAGGAAAGAAAGAACTACCCTAGGTTAATCTAACTATAAATAAAACTTTAAATGCTAACTACCTATAATAAAATTTTTGCACCGAGTGAAACGAGGTGCTCTACACCCCAGTATGAGGGAGATGTTGTAACATGTGTGAGTTTGTCGAGTTTTTCAAGCGTAGTATGCATCCCAGTATGAGGTAGATGTTGTAACATGTGTTAGTTTGTCGAGTTTGTCAAGTGTAGTATGAGAGAGATGTTGTAACATGTGTGCTTGTCAAGTTTGTCGAGTAACATAACAAAATAATAACAAAATATAATTTAAAATATTGTTTGGTCAGCCATTAATAAAAAAAGACGTGTATTTTCTAAATTAAATGATGGAAAGTATTTAAAAAAAATCCATTTTGGTTCATAAAATAAAATATTATGGAAAGTAATTAAAAAATAGATGTTCGTTTATAAAATAAAAAATTAAGACTTAAACCCGAATATATCAATCAAGAGAGATCAAATTTCTTGAGTTTAAATTTAAAAGAAGAATACACTTCAAGAAATTGGATCCCTCTCGGTGCTTGATAGATACGGGTTTAAGATGAATCTATGCTGGTTTAGATAAACGCAAGGTGCCATGACTAATTACTTCTGTCATTGGACCAAGAAAATAGATCATTTAACTAAAGTTTATAAAAGAAAATTTTCATCTTAATATAAGAATTTCAATGCCTGTAAAACTCAACCAGTAATTCTATTAAGGAGCAGAAAAATAAACTGATCTGGAGAAAGTATAAAAATCTTACCTCAGATTGTGTTGCTTGCAAAACCTCTATAACCTGCACACTACAAACACCAAGTATTAGGAGATACTCTTAGCTGACCCTTAGAGTTGTAACCGAATAAACTCGGAATTGCCACGTTCTTCCCAACCTTTGATCCAGAACCGTTCCTGGTTCTTATTTGGATCACCCCTGAGCTAGTTCGAACATGCAAGAGAATCTAGAACACCTAAGGAAAAGGTTGTTGCTCTTTTGGAGTGAATCTCTGTATTTTCCAAGTACAAGATTTGGAATTCTCTTTAATTCTATCAAGAAAGGATGATGAGGTAAGATCTCTCTCTTGGATTTTTCCCTTATATTTATAGGTATCTTGGTTAGGGTGCAACCTAGGCTTTTGGAATGGGGTAGTTTTTTTATCTTGAGTTAACATCTTCTTGTATTTAACTCTTAGTTTTAAATATATTTAATATAATTAAAATATCATTTTTAATTATAATTTCATGTTAACTAGAACATTTTAATTGTTTCTATTTTGAGTTCATAATGGAACTGTTCGATTTTATTTATTTAGTTTGTGAGAATAATTATATATATATAGATTTCACTTATTTAATCTATGTATTTTTTATTATTCATATAACTTTATATATAGAATATCTTCACATATATATATATATATATATATATATATGTACAAATTTTTCTGGTACATATGTGAGGCTCTTTTAATATATATCCTTTTTATTATTTAATGCATCATATAGCATACTTATATCTTTGATGCTTCATTAATTCATGTAAATTCTTTACCATATTCTCTTGTGGTTTTGGTTGGTCAACTAAAATAGGTATCCCTATATCCCCTTGCATGTTCGATTACCTCGTTTTCGTGGCAGTGTATTTCACTCCTTGATGAGAGATAGATAATGATTTAATTAATCAATTCGAATGAATATGATGAGTATGGGTGCTATTCAAATTCTTTTTCAATATCAACAGATTAAGTGACGTAACCCCTAGTGTGATTCATATATTATGCTCAACACTGTCAATGGGTGTTACACTACTGCACTTCCATAGCTTTTGCTCAACACTAGTTCTAGGATGCATTTGTACGATACAGCACGCTGGGATACAATGGCCAAAGATCCGATGCTCCAGAGCTTATGCTCAACATCATGTTGGAGTGCTCTATGGATTAGTCCCAAAACTCAATCATTTATCCAGTGGGGTTACCTATGTTGTCCATAGCTTATGCTCAACATATAGTATTGTAACCCATGTGTTCCAGAGTTGATAGCCAACAAATCCTAGAAGTCAATCATGTATACCAGAACTTTTGCATAGTACATAACAAAGGTCATCTAAGTATATTAGGGCATGTTCCCAACACATAATAAAAATCATCCAAGTACATCGGGGCTTATGCCCAGTACATAAAAATAATTCGTGTCCATCAAGGCCTATGCCCAATATATATATAACAAAAGTAAATCATGTGCATTGGGGATTACAACCATTATATGTTACAAATTTAAAACATGTGCATTGGGGATTACGCCCAGTATCTATATAATAAAAAATAAATCATGTGCATCGGGGCTTATGCCTAGGATATAATATAATCATAGTCAAAGTTTCAGGACATTAAACTAGCAGGAACAAAACATAACTCCTTGTTTCTTCCATGATGGTACCTTAGCGCTTCTCACTGAACTTAGATTCAAAACTTAAGAGTTCATTTCGTTCCATTTCATTTGTTGGTTTTTTCAATTTGCATTGTCTAAATGGATCTAAAAAGGAATAGAGAAGTGGAAAAATAAGGTTTATCACTCACTTCATACAATTATATCCTTTTTGGTCAATTAATTATTAATCAATGTTTTCAAAGTTATCATAAATCATTTCTATATTAGTTGTGTATTCTATACCACATACCAACATAGGACCTAAAGATATCTCTTGTCTCTAGTATTCTCATTTCCTTGTATTCACATTAAATCTTGTTGAATCATGGTAGTAGAGTTAAAAACCTCCATTATAACATTTTCAATTTGTTGTAAACCTAACCCTACAAGATTATGGTTCAACAATTAATTTTTAGATGTTGTAATTACTTGTCAGTTTAATCAGTAGAAGATGAAGAGTCTCCTTGGAATCCAATGACCTCATGGTAGATGAAACCAAAGAGTCACCACCTCATGTAAAAATAAACGATTTTGATCAATGAAAAAATAAATCGAGGATTTATTATATCTAACAATGATATATGAGCTTGGTGAGGATTGGCATAACTCATGTTGCTCTAGTCTACCTTCTTGCTTCGATTTGGTTTTGTCTTCCCATTCTCAACATTTCAGATACATTTATATATCTTCTATGCCATCCTCTGTCCTATGATCTACCAATTTTGCTTGCTTATCGTGTCTCTCCCTCCAGATAAATTTCTCCTCGAACTCATTTCTATCCTTGTGTGACCGTTGGAGCTGCATTGTAACATAAACCATAATTTTTGTGTTGTGTAATGTAACAGATCTCTTATGCATTAAGTGCATGGAGACTCTCCCCCACTTTGGTGTGCCATCGAGTTAAAATTGTTATGTGAACTCTCGTCTATCTCTAGGGACCAAAGTTGTTTTGTCAACTAGTGGAAGGCATTAAATTTATGAATGTGGTTTCTATCTCCCCATTTGTCTGACTTGTGTGAACCCTAGATGTCCTATCTACGTGCTATCATGAAAAATAACGTGTCCAAGTATGGACTCGCATGGAGTTAGATGAATTCTATTTGGATTTTTGAAGGCGATATTGCAATACATGGAAGAGGTCAAGACTCTCTCTCTCTCTCTCTCTCTCTCTCTCTCTCTCTCTCTTCTTTCTTCTTTTTGTGCCATGTGAACACGTGAAGTGTATTGTTGCTGCAAACAGTTATTTGGAGATGAAATCATTTTTAATACTTAGTGGAGTTTCTTTGTTGAAGTATTGTTATACCACAAATTATCATTATGTACACCATTGAGAAAATTCATGCCATACGACCATGAAGAACATGATGTTCATACATCCTAAAGTATTGAGACCCTTTTTCACCTTGTTGGTCCCCTCCTTAGTCATACCTAGAGGCAAATCCACCACCTAGGGGTCAAATGCCACTTTACCAAGCCCACATTAGAGATATTTGCGTGCCCTTCCCATAGTGCAAGGCACAAAAATACAACATTTTCTCGCTTTGCACATCTTTGTGGGCGCGGAAATTCCAACATTTTTGCTTTATACTTAGTTCTAGAAGCACACAAATCTGTCAATAACCATTTTCCTTGGTCTTTGGATCTTGAATATCGAATATTTTTTTATGGGATAGGGATTCCCTTCGAACCTCATCTCACCATCCTTCCTTGGTATGATTCATCTCCTCGATCCATCTTTTACTCACCTAGATCCATCATTTTCTCCTAGTGGTTGGTCTCCCAAATCCTATAAGAAGGAGGATGTAACATCCCAAAAATCACACACACACAAAAAAGTCAAAGTAGCATTGATTACTATGATTACCGTGCGTAAGTATAATAAATGTTTGTTTGTTTAACTAGGTGTCACAATGTACTATACATGTTATGTCGATTATGTGTGTATAATGTATTACAAAATATGCATAATGTTTTTATTGCTAAAGTATACTTTTGTTGGATGTTGTTACCCTCAATTCTTGAATCCTAGATCAGTTATGCTTTCTTATGTAGCTGTCGATACTTTATAGACTTGATGTTGAATTCATTATATGTTCTAACTGTTTCATTTTCTTGTTGATGATGAAGGAATCCTATGGGGACCCTGAGGCTTACTTATCTATTTAGCTAACACATTGAACTTCTGTTGTAGATTGCAGGTAAGAGCAATTTACTGTTTCAAAAAGTATAAAGAGGTCCTATTTAACTTCAGTTATCCTTTTAATGTTATAAAAGGAAATAGAGTAACTCAAGTATTCAAGGGTGAGATCTAGTCCAGTTGTTCCTTCAGTTATATTTTGTATAACCATTACACTCCATTCTTAGCATTTAAGTTATTTGTATTACACATGTATTTGTATATTGTTGGAAGTGTTGAGCGTCGAAATCGATGTTAAGGTATTTTAAATCCTACACTTAGGATTTACAACATGTATTAAATATCTATGGTAATAGGATCATGTCCTAAGTTCAAAATGTTCTTTTTGTAATTCTATGCCTATATTTCGATCCTACATACTATATGTATGACCTATAAGATAGTGTTATTATAGTGACTTTACAAAATTCTATAGTTGTAAACTATATACTTTATACACTCTGTTCTATTAATTTATACGATGGATATTATAATACTAAAGCATTCTAAAATAACTATACACTAGTGTTGATATGGTCTTTATAGTTTTTATACCATGCACAAGGGTTTTGATTGAAAAGGTGATTGACGTAATATTTTATTTACAAAGTTGGCAACATGCAATGTTTAAATGACTTTAGGAATAATGTAGCCATGTTATTTTATGGTTATAAGTTTCCCCCATATTGGATGGCCGAACCCTTAACCTTGGAAAATGTGCGATGGCATGACATTTCGATAAATTATGTGATAGTGGTTTGACCTTGGACATTTGGTGACCATACTATATAAATATTGCAATGTTTATCCATATAAGACACTAAACCATAACCTTGTGGTATGGTTATGCTAGGACGTTCTACGTACTTGTGTTACCTATGGTTATTAAAGTGCAATAAAGTGTATCGTAGTGGAATGCCTAATGGAATCCATTGTGGTAATCTTCACGTCACTTTCTTGGTAGTAGTGACAACCCTAAGTTTCTTTGGACTTACCTCGATGAGAGCATCATATTGGCATTCATTTGGAAGGGAGTAGGGTTTGGAGAGGCCGACAGGCTACGGGTTCTCAAGGTTTACAGAGATGTTTTGGAGGCATCTCTCGAGGGTTTGATACCCCAATCTGTAACTTGTAAATTTTACACAGTGAGCTCCAAGAGTAGAGTCCTTCTTTTTGCTGGGTTTGTTAGTGGTGTGTTTGGCTTTGGTTCTCATCAGATGTGGGCATGTTCATCTCAGAAAGAAGGTTCCTTCTTAAAGGTAAGTCGTTAGTCTCATTCTTGATACTTGCGATAGTTCATAAGGTTGCAGTTGTCTCTATTTTGTTTTTGAGCTTCATATTCTATATTTTAACCATGCTCTGTGTTATATGGAAGGTACTCTTCGGTTTTATATTTGTATGTTCGAAGCTAAGTGGGAAAAAAATGCTTGAAACCTAGTAAGCCTCGGTGGTTTTTTGTAGGTTTCAACTTGGCAAACTGTCAGTCCTTGTCTAGTTTTAGCCGAGAACTTCAGTCTTGTGGTCTTGCTATGGATGTTTCCACCGTTGTAATGTTTGTAAGCCGAATAGAAAGTGTAGGGAGGATTAAATCCTTGACCTACCTTGACGTTGAATCTACAACGTTTTACTGTGTATCAATTTGTTGATAAGTGTAACAACTATCTGAAAAGGGTTCAACCCTTGGCAATTTTGATGAAATGAAAGGAATTTATGGTAACCATTATGTGTTTTGTTGTTTTTAAATGAGCTGCACCTAAGAGCACTGCTCCTGGAATCCTGCGTTAATTTAAATCATGTTTATTATAAAATGATAGGGCAACAGCCCATTCCTGAAAGTTTATAAAATCTTGAGTTTTGTATAAAGGTCGAGAGCCGAAATGGCCAAACGCCTAAGTTGTTTTGGTTTAAAAAACCTTGAACTTGTTTTTATAAAATGATAAATTCAAAGAATTGTGTAAACAATATTTGTAAATGTCGAGACCTAGCCTCGTATATATCTTTTCATTTCGTCGAATGATGGGTTAATAACTTAGGTTTGTTTTGCAAACGTTCAACTATTTCAATGTTAATGGCCTTGAGCCCATTGTTGAATGTAGTTTCTTCATTAAGGTTAGGTTTGTACAGGATGGGACTGTGTTACTATTATAAGTTAAAAGAAAAGGCAAGATGCCTTGGTTCGAAACTCTGTCTAAACGATTTATGTGATTTTAAAGGGTGAAAACGAGAAGCTGGGTAACACTTCCATGACAACTGGGTGCCAAAGCAACATGGCGGAAGCTATTAGGCCGAATAACTATATTTATTCGGTCGAATAACTATAGTTATTCTGTTGAATAATTTATACGTTATTCGATCGAATAACGTTTAATGGAGAACCATTTAGATTTGCGGAGACCTCGAAATATGTGCAAACGTATAGCCGGCCAGTAATTTTGCACGGTGGTTCTATGTTTATTCGGCCGAATAATTATTCGGCCAAATAATTGTTCAGCCGAATAATTGTTCGGCCGAATAATTATTCTACATAAAAGGTTGGCTATGGCCCACATTTGTCTTTTTCCTATGTGCATTTGAGTAGTCCCCAACTATCTCCCTACCAGCCGCTGGACCCCTCTTGTTGCCTCGTCATTTGTAGCCTCCTATCGTCCCTGTGGGATGACTTTGAGGACTTCCGCCACCCTCCCGACGTGGAGATCTGCCACCTTAACGGCCTGCTTTCCTCGTGGAGACCTGCCATGCTTCCGGCCTCCTCTTGGCCCTATTCGTCGGCCCTGTTCTCGGCCCTACTCGTCGGCCCTGCTCTATTGGCCTTGCTCTCAGCACTGCTCGTCGGCCCTGCTCGTCGACCCTGCTCTGTTGGCCCTATTATCAGCCCTACTCTCGACCATGTTCTGTTGGCCCTTTCGGCCTCCTCGACCCTATTCGTCGGCCCTACTCTGTTGGCCCTTTCGGAGCTGCTAGTTGGCCCTCCTCTCGGCTTTGTTCTGTCCACTGAAGGTAATTTTTTTTATTTATTTTGTTAAATTTTATATTTTCGGTCCAATGCTATTTCTAATTCTTTTACATTTTTGGCAGGTGCTATTTTTTTTTTTTGTTTCTTGGCTTCGTTTTACTGGTTGTTGTTCAGCTTTGGTCTCTGGAGTTCGGTTTCACTGGTGTCTTTCAGAAGTGAAAAATAAACAAGTATGCCTTCTAATTTGTTGAACTCAATTAATATGTCAATTTAATTTTTGATAAATGGTTTTTTCAATTGGTGAGGGTTGAACTCTGTCCATGTGGATAGAGTCCATAAACTCTGTCAATCTAGGCAGAGTTCATGAACTCTTTCCATGATCCATGAACTCTGCACACATGGATAGAGTTCATGAACTTTTTCCATGTGGGTAGAGTTCAATTACTATCGTGATCCTTTAAATACACCATTGAAAATCTCATAATTACAACAAACCACATAGATGTATTTTCGTTAGTTTTTAATAGGAAATTTAATGATATTTTTGTTATGTTATGGTGATTGTAATGTGTCGTGAAACGCAGTTTAATTCACTTTCATTTAATTGCAAGCTCAATTGAAAGCGTTAGAATATAAGACTTAGCCTCAAGTTAGCAACCCATGGGAAAGATTACCTTTTGTATATATACATTCATTGTCTTGTCATTTCCACATGGGAAGAGTTCATGAACTCTTCCCACATGGACAGAGTTCATGAACTCTGTCCACATGGACAGAGTTCATGAACTCTGCTTAATCTGCTATCATTTTTTAGAGATGACTACCTCACCTTTAATTAATTTGTTATCATTTTTCATAGTGATTATAGTAATATTTACATTTCTTGCTCATATTACCCATATAACGATCATAGTGTAATATGGACACAAAGTAAGCACTAATGTGAACACCTTTTAGTACAACTATAACACCATATATTACATATACAGTTGAACCAATGCGACTAGTAGTAAGATGAGTTCATACAAGGATAATTAACAATTGACAGTTATAAGATCAATAAGAGCATATAAGTCGATCAACATATACAAACTAACAGCCTTAAATAATGTTATTAGTAATTATACCAATACTGAAGTTGTAAGGATTATCATAGCCCAACTATGCTTGTTATTCGATATAAGACCAGTATGCGACATCAAGATCACTAGATGGTAGTACTGTAATTCATATAATAACTGTATACATAATTAGCTAATAACTGTGAATACAAGACTCATATTAAGTACCTGTGTAAGCTCATATACTAATGGACCAACCTCATTTATATGTCATAAACTGTGCGCTTTATTTTGACTTTGTAATTCACAATTCGTTAACTATCACAACTTCTATAGCTTGCAATGTGTTAGCACTCAAATTGTGTTGAATGCTTTGGTAGCTTTGGGTGTGGGTGGAAAGACTTCACAAACATCAAGACTCTAGTGGATAATCGGCTCTCGGACAACATCCCCTGATACCGAGGAGTCGGAGGTTAGCATGGTAGGGAACAATTAAAAGAATGAAACAGTCAGGGAGGAGCCGGTGGTTTTTAGAGGTCATAGTGTAAACAAACATGTTAAATGCGTCGAAAATAAGCATGGTAGGCAATGACGGCTGAGATTGAATACCCTGAGGATCGACGGTCCTGAGCCCACTGCGCGAATGAAGATGTAGGAAATATAGCATAATGAGAGGTTGGTAATCGGTGGGCAAGTGATGAAAACATCCAATGGCGGAGACCGGCATATAGAAAGATCTACGGCGCACAGTTCCTACACTGATCCAACAAGTGTGAAGCATGTTATGTTTCAAAATCGCCGCGGTCGAGTTATGTATTGTGCAACTATCAATGGAACAGATTCTCCAGGGTAAAATAAAAGGCCCGAGATCACCGTGCTAATTTTTCTCTCTGGTGATTTAACTGTATCTCAAATCGGCATGGTTGGTGAAATTAAAACCATCAAACCGCCAATTTTTGGGCGGGAAAAGATCAATGGTTGATATTGCTTTACCATCGCCACACTTGGAAGGACGATAAGGAATCCAACGTTATAACTAGGTTAACCTATCCCCAATGAGAGAGGGGCATCTCCTCGAGAGGTTAATGATGGCCACATGGGCTAAGCCACCTCAGCGTCGTCAGGGGGTCCTTTATGTATGGTCCGAAATGCAAGGTCACATGTGCATTACGTCACTCCTATCGTTAGTCATCATGATAAATCATTTGGAACGTATAAGTCAGAGAATCATAATGGCATAATTCGCATGGAGATGACGTCACTATTGGTCATTATAAGCCTGACTCTCCAGGCCTGTAGCTTATGTCGAATTCCAAAAGGTGGTGAATTCATCTGTTTGGTTATTTTTGCGTGCATTATCACAGACATGGAGAGGGAGAAAGGGGCCGAGATAATAGTTGCACCAGAACATGTGCTGTCCGAGATAATAGTTGCACCAGAACATGTGATATCCGAGATAACGGAGGAGTATACTCTCCCACCTCTTATGTTTTCTGACCAAGCGGAAGACAGTTCTTCCAAAGAGTCGGAAGAGCTTGAGACGCAATAGGGGTGTTGGAATTTGTTGCAACAGAAAGGAGGAAAATCCGATGAGGAAGAGGAGCAAAAAATCCCCTCTGATGAAGATATAATCCATAACTAGATCCTCTCTACCGAAGAGGTGCCCCCTATTTCCCCACCCAAGGAAACTCGAACGAATGTTTCCCTCCGACACTGGTGATTTCGCCAATTGGTATGATCAAGTGAGAGCCCAGAAATAGGGTGGTGGCACTCTTTCGGCTTTTGCATTCCACTATCCGACAATTTAGTTCTCTTGGCTATACAAGTATACTCTTGGTTTCCAAGTTTTGAAGATACTCAGATGGCTTGCAAACCCACTATTGAAAATCAATCCAGCTGGCAGCGGCCACATTTTGTATTTTTGTACTTTTGTTTAAAATAGTTGGACTATGTAGAGAAGCGGCTATGTAATTATAAATGGCAGTTAAAATCTGTCTCGTAGATATTTGTTTAAGGATAGCGATAGCTAACGATGTCCGTTTTGGCTGTTAGATAGGTGTCGATTGGTTGTAAATAATTTCTGCTGAGAAGGAGCTGAGTCTAGAGCTCAAGGCCACCTCTATATACAGTTGTAATCAAAGACACAAGGGTTCAAAATTCCTATGAGAAAGTGTTTGTATTTTGATGATCAGTTTGTAATACATTTTCATGGAGCTATTTAACAGAATTTGCAATGCTTGATGCCTGCATTTTTTACAAGGATTCCTGTGTAATCCGTCTGGTAGTTTGTACCTTTATTTTTCCCATGTGTAAATGTGTTTCTATCTTTTGTTATTCCATTCTGTGATAATTCCTTCATGCTTGGATCAGGGTAGCAGTTAAGTAGAATTCATAGAGATGATGCTCTGTTTATCTTATTCCAAGTGTTTCACCAAATATATTCTGCTAAAGTTGATGTAGGATTCATCCTTGTTAGATGCCTTACATTGATGGACTGGTTCTTCTCTCTTATGTTCCACAAGTTAAAGCTCTTTGACTACTAGCTACTTGCTACCTTGCGATTGTGAATGCATTCACTAAATATTTTGCGAATAATGTTTGCAGAACCAGTTAAATGTGACTCCATCGCCCCAAATGAAATTCATGCGTTTTCAACCAAATAGCTCTCAAATAATTTTTGTTGCATAAACATAAATCTGATCTTCTGTGCATTGTCGTAATTGAATATCTTTAGTGTTTGAATGCTAGTGTATGTTTTCGTTGATTGACACCTTTGAAGATTTCTAGTATTCTGTGAGTTTATAGAGAGAGACCTCTTTGTTTACATTTGATCAGAAGCGTAAACCAAAGATTGGTTAGTGGTTACCTGAGATTACCCTCTTTCAGCCTTGGGGGTCAGTTTTGGTGTTAACAAATTGGCACCATTGCCGGGGATCATGAGTTGTTTATCGAGCCCCAGAAGAACGACATACCTATCCGAAATATCAAAGAATAAGGAGAAATCCCTATGGGAAAACAGAGATCTCCGCATTTTTCAAGAAGGTTGAAGAATTTTGCCCTGGCGACTCCACTTATTGAGACTAGACAATTGGAGAAGACTCCACATGAGAAAAATCAGTACGCCGAAATATACTACTGAAGAATTTCTAAAGTCATCTTGGCGCCAAGAAAGATTCACACGAGAGGTTTCATCATCCCTAGGAGAACGACAAAGGGGAATATCTGAATTTTGATGGTGAACAACAATCAGACAATGAGCAAGTTATACCATTCACCTGGCGACACCACTCAAGATTTAATTCAAGATATAGACTCCACTGGAGAACGAGCTCTACCACCTTAAAAATGGTAGAATCAAGGTTCAAGTATCAAAGTATCAGTCCCTTCAGAGAAATCTTGTTCTTCTATATCAATCTCCTTTAACCTCTATGTATATACATCAAGAAAATTTTGTTCCACCAAAGAGCTCTAGGTAATGAAAAACTTTCTTTTATATACGCTTCTCTAGACCTTAGAGATGTATATTCTCTTTCAAACCCTCGAGTTGATCCCATTCTTTCTTCTAAAACATACAAGATCTATGGCCAGCCGTACAAATCCCCTGAGAATGAGGTTGAAGAGGTTCCCCCTATACACATCCCTTTTTCTCCTAGATCTCGACTGAGATATGCCCCTTTAAAGATGCCCCCTTTCCTTCATGAATAACCTCGCAAATACCACAGATACCTTCCCAGATTTGATGGAGAATCTGAAAACCTAACTACTGAGAAACATCTTCAAGGCTTTGAGCATTTTTTGGATCTTTTTGAAGTAGAGCATGATGATATTTGTATGAGGGCTTTTACCCAATCCTTCCGAGGAGATGTGAAGAAATGGTTGATCCATTTGCAGCCTGAGTCTATAGAGACATGGCAAGGGTTTTCTAATGTCTTCTTGAAATTTTTGGGTAAGAGAAGGCCATGGGACTTAGTGCTTTCAGAATTTTATTCCATGAGAATGAAGGAGGGGGAAATCATATCCAACTTTAACAGAATATTTGCAAGTTTTTATTATGATATGCCAAGGGAAATTCGACCCCTAAAGAATGACGCCAAGTTACACTATGCATCTATCTTTCCTTCTGATTTATCTCTTTTCTTTTGAAGAGGAGGTCTTCAGATCTACAGTATATGTTTATGGATGCTTTGGAGTTTGAAGAAAACCTTAGAGTGTCGGGAAAATTAGCCAGTAAAGATAACAATGAAAAGTTTGAAAAGGAAGCAGGATTCGAAGAGAGGCCTGAACAAAAAGTATTTGCTTTGCATTCTAACCTTTCCCAGGATGTACAGAAAGATGATCAGCCCGGTGAGGTGCCAGAAGGAGAGTGAGTTCCAAATTCTAAGATTTTTGATAAAATTGATGATGACCTTCATATCTATGCTCCTGAGAGAGATGAAAATTTTCTTCGGTTTTGCCAATTGTCATATGATTCAGAAAAAGGTCAGAATAGTCAGATGAGTTTTTTTCCATGTCGCCCGACTTCGAATTCTTGTGGCCTAGAAGGAATTGTTTTCTTCGATACATTAGAAGGTCGTGATACCATTTCGACTAGAACCCAAGAAGAGCTTCAGTCCTATCAGGCTGATGTGCACATGTTTGATTGCCCAATACCTCCTGAAAGAGAAGATGAATATGCTTTCTGAAATCTTTATGAAACTCGGTCTGGCAGATGGCAAGTAGAATTGTAGCTTGACTGGCCTCAATGTGCCATAAACGATGTGAATGATCAACAAGAACCCGTTGAAGAAGCTCTCATGATTGGTCGTAAAGATGCAGGATTCTCCCAGTTTATCAAAGATCCTTTTTCCAAATTGCTGGAATCATCAGAGAAGGTGGAAGCTGTGTTGTTCAAGGACACAGAGATTGAAAAATATTTTCAGTTGGGGTTATCATTGGCTGAGTTCTTTTTTCAAGTTAGAGAGGCTAAATCCGAATTTCAATCTGGGAGTCGTTTGCTTGACTAGCTTCATTGGGAATGTGTGATCACCTGAGTTTGTCCTTATGCTCAGCAAGTAGGGTAGGAAATCGGTTGTATATAAATAAGCTTGAAGGTCAAGCATTTTTAATTTCAGTAAAGTAAGATAGGTAGGAAGAATGGGTTTGATCAGCAAGCATTTTTTAGTATATACGATGTTATTTTTTCAGTTGCAGTTTTTAGACGAAAGACAGGTTGTAGGTCGCAGTTCACAAGATTGGGAGCCGCGCAATGGATCATGCACTTAGTCTATGGGAATTCTTCGCTACCTCGCGGGGAGGATAGCATCCCAATTGGAGGCGGTTGTTAACACTCAAATTTTGCTAAATGCTTTGGCAGCTTCGGACATGGGTGGAAAGACTTCACAAACATCAAGACCCAAGTGGATAATCGGCTCTCAGAACACATCCCTTAAGATCGAGAAGTCGGAGGTCAGCATGGTAGGGAACAGTTCAAGGAATGAAACAGTTAGGGAGGAGCCGATAGTTTTTAGAGGTCATAGTGTAAACAAACATGCTAAACACATCGGAAATAAGCATGGTAGGAGATGATGACTGAGATTGAATACCCCAAAGATCAACGGTCCTGAGCCCACTGCGTGAACAAAGATGTAGGCAATATAGCATAATGAGCGGGTGGTAATCGGCGGGCAAGTGATCAAAACAATTGACGGCGGAGACCGGCGTATAGAAAGATCTATATCGCACAGTCCCTGCACTGATCCAACAAGCACGAAGCATGTTATGTTTCAAAATCGCCGCAGTCGAGTTATGTATCGCACAACTATCAACGACATAGATTCGCCAGGGGTAAATCAAAGGACCGAGATCACCATGCGGATTTTTCTCATCGGTGATTTAACTGCATCTCAAATCGGCGTAGTTGGTAAAATTAAAACCATCAAACCACCGAGTTTTCGGTGGGAAAAGATCAACAGTGGATATGGCTTTACCATCGCCACACTTGGAAGGATGATAATGAATCCGAGGTTATAACCAGGTTGACCTTTCCCCAATGAGAGAGGGGTATCTCCTCGAGAGGTTAATGATGGCCATATGGGCTAAGCCACCTCAGCGCCGTCAAGGAGTCCTTTATGTATGGTCCGAAATGCAAGGTCACACGTGCATTATGTCAATTCTATCCTCATTCATCATGATAAATCATTTGGAAGGTATAAGTCAGAGAATCATAATGGCATAATTGGTATGGAGACGCCATCGCTATTGGTCATTATAACCCTGTCTCTGAGGTCCTATAGCTTACATCGAATTCCAAAAGGTGGTGAATTCATCTGCTTGGTTATTTTTGCATGCATTATCATAGATATGGAGAGGGACCAAGGGGCCGAGATAATAGTTGCACCAGAACATGTGTTGTCTGAGATAATGGAGGAGTATACTCTCCCACCTCTTATGTTTTCCGACCAAGCGGAAGACAGTTCTGCCAGAGAGTTGGAAGAGCCCGAGATGCAACAGGGGTGTTGGAATTTGCTGCAATAGAAAGGAGGAAAATCCCACGAGGAAGAGGAGCAAAAAATCCCCTCCGATGATATGGTCAACTAAACACATGGTTCCCTAGACATTATCTTTTCTTTTGGGTGGGTTTTTGTTTACTTATAGTTTTAGTCGTATTACCATTCTTGTCATTCTAGGTTTAAGTAAGACTTATAAACATCATACTAGCTCGAGGTCCACTAATAGGGCCTTGGCCTTGAGCTCCTCACCAGGATAGTTTACACAATTCATAATTACATTTACAAAAATAATAACAATAGGGGTCAAATTGGAGGGATGTTACAGTATTTCTAACTACCTAGGGTAGATGAGAAGGGGATTCGATCCCTAGTATTTGGGGTTCTAAATGTTGATTATGTTTATAAAACTTAGTGTGTATTGAAATGGTTGAAAACTTCGATGGATAAACTAGTGGATAGGAGTAATGCAAAATTCAATGTTTAACGTTTTTATTTTAATTTATAAAAGCATAGATCTCGTAGGGAGGCTTGCTGCTTAGTCATTGATGTTGTAGATGATTAGAAAATATGTTTAAATTCTTGGTTTAATGTTTGGGCTCTAGCACAAGCTATCCTTGCTAGCTCTACAGAAGCAAAAATCGTGTATTAAGAATGACTTTGACTTGTACGATAGTTTAACCAAAAAGTCACTTGTTTACTAGGATACATCTAGCTTATAAATTCTATGAATTGTGGGTTTGTTTATGCATTGGTCTCTGTACTTAATTTATGATGTGTTGGGGTTTGAAAGTTTTTTCTAAGTCTAGATAGTTCGTCTCTAAATTAGAAAGGAAAGAAAGAACTACCCTAGGTTAATCTAACTATAAATAAAACTTCAAATGCTAACTACGTATAATAAAATTATTGCACCAAGTGAAACGAGGTGATCTACACCCCAGTATGAGGGAGATGTTGTAACATGTGCGAGTTTGTTGATTTTGTCAAGTGTAGTATGCAGCCCATTATGAGGTAGATGTTGTAACATGTGCTAGTTTGTCGAGTTTGTCGCGTGTAGTATGAGGGAGATGTTGTAACATGTGTGTTTGTCGAGTTTGTCGAGTAACATAACAAAATAATAACAAAACATAATTTAAAATATTGTTTGGTCAGCCATTAATAAAAAAAAGACATGTGTTTTCTAAATATTTTCTAAATTAAATGATGAAAAGTATTTAAAAAAAAATCCATGTTGGTTCATAAAATAAAATATTATGGAAAGTAATTAAAAAATAGATGTTCGTTTATAAAATAAAAAATTAAGACTTAAACCCGGATATATCAATCAAGAGAGATCAAATTTCTTGAGTTTAAATTTAAAAGAAGAATACACTTCAAGAAATTGGATCCCTCTCGGTGCTTGATAGATACGGGTTTAAGATGAATCTATGCTGGTTTAGATAAACCCAAGGTGCCATGACTAATTACTTCTGTCATTGGACCAAGAAAATAGATCATTTAACAAAAGTTTATAAAAGAAAATTTTCATCTTAATATAAGAATTTCAATGCATGTAAAACTCAACCGGTAATTCTATTAAGGAGCAGAAAAATAAACTGATATGGAGAAAGTATAAAAATCTTACCTCAAATTGTGTTTCTTGCAAAACCTCTATAACCTGCACACTACAAACACCAAGTATTAGGAAATACTCTTAGCTGACCCTTAGATTTGTTACCGAATAAACTTGGAACTGCCACGTTCTTCCCAACCGTTGATCCAGAACCATTCCTGGTTCTTATTTGGATCACCCCCGAGCTAGTTCGAACATGCAAGAGAATCTAGAACACCTAAGGAAAAGGTTGTTGCTCTTTTGGAGTGAATCTCTATATCTTCCAAGTACAAGATTTGGAATTGTCTTTAATTCTATTAAGAAAGGATGATGAGGTAAGATCTCTCTCTTGGATTTTTCCCTTATATTTATAGGTATCTTCGTTGGAGTGCAACCTAGGCTTTTGGAATGGGGTAGTTTTTTTTATCTTGAGTTAACATCTTCTTGTATTTAACTCTTAGTTTTAAATATATTTAATATAATTAACATATCATTTTTAATTATAATTTCATGTTAACTAGAACTTTTTAATTGTTTCTATTTTGAGTTCATAATGGAACTGTTCAATTTTATTTATTTACTTTATAAGAATAATTATATATATATATATATATATAGATTTCACTTATTTAATATCTATGTATTTTTTATTATTCATATAACTTTATATATAGAATATCTTCATATATATATATATATATATATATATGTACACATTTTTCTGGTACATATGTGAGGGTCTTTTAATATATATCTTTTTTATTATTTAATGCATCATATAGCATACTTATATCTTTGATGCTTCATTAATTCATGTAAATTATTTACCATAGTCTCTTGTGGTTTTGGTCGGTCAACTAAAATAGGTAGCCCTATATCCCCTTGCATGTTCGATTACCTCGTTTTCATGGCAGTGTCTTTCACTCATTGATGAGAGATAGATAATGATTTAATTAATCAATTTGAATGAATATGATGAGTATGGGTGCTATTCAAATTCTTTTTCAATCTCAATAGATTAAGTGACGTAACCCCTAGTGCGATTCATATATTATGCTCAACACTGTCAATCGGTGTTACACTACTGCACTTCCATAGCTTTTGCTCAACACTAGTTCTAGGATGCATTTGTACGATACACCTCGCTGGGATACAATGGCCAAAGATCCGATGCTCCAGAGCTTATGCTCAACATCATGTTGGAGTGCTCTAGGGATTAGTCCCAAAACTCAATCATTTATCCAATGGGGTTACCTATGTTGCCCATAGCTTATGCTCAACATATAGTATTGTAACCCATGTGCTCCAGAATTGATAGCCAACAAATCCTAGAAGTCAATCATGTATACCAGAACTTTTGCACAGTACATAACAAAGGTCATCTCAGTATATTAGGGCATGTTCCCAACACATAATAAAAATCATCCAAGTACATCGAGGCTTATGCCCAGTACATAAAAATAATCCATGTCCATCAAGGCCTATGCCCAATATATATATAACAAAAGTAAATCATGTGCATTGGGGATTACAACCATTATATGTAACAAATGTAAAACATGTGCATTGGGGATTACGCCCAGTATCTATATAATAAAAAATAAATCATGTGCATCGGGGCTTATGCCCAAGATATAATATAATCATAGTCAAAGTTTCAGGATATTAAACTAGCAGGAACAAAACATAACTCCTTGTTTCTTCCATGATGGTACCTTAGCGCTTCTCACTGAACTTAGATTCAAAACTTAAGAGTTCATTTCGTTCCATTTCATTTGTTGGTTTTTTCAATTTGCATTGTCTAAATGGATCTAAAAAGGAATAGAGAAGTGGAAAAATAAGGTTTATCACTCACTTCATACAATTATATCCGTGTTGGTGAATTAATTATTAATCAATGTTTTCAAAGTTATAATAAATCATTTCTATATTAGTTGTGTATTCTATCCCACATACCAACACAGGACCTAAAGATATCTCTCGTCTCTAGTATTCTCATTTCCTTGTATTCACATTAAATCTTGTTGAATCATGGTAGCAGAGTTAAAAACCTCCGTTATAACATTTTCAATTTGTTGTAAACCTAATCCTACAAGATTATGGTTCAACAATTAATTTTTAGATGTTGTAATTACTTGTCAGTTTAATCAGTAGAAGATGAAGAGTCTCCTTGGAATCCAATGACCTCATGGTAGGTGAAACCAAAGAGTCACCACCTCATGTATAAATAAAGCATTTTGATCAATGAAAAAATAAATCGAGGAGCTATTATATCTAACAATGGTATATGAGCTTGGTGAGGATTGGCATAACTCATGTTGCTCTAGTCTACCTTCTTGCTTGTTGTCGATTTGGTTTGGTCTTCCCATTCTCAACATTTCAGATACATTTATAAATCTTCTATGCCATCCTCTGTCCAATGATCTACCAATTTTGCTTGCTTATCGTGTCTCTCCCTCTAGATAAATTTCTCCTCAAACTCATTTCTATCCTTGTTTGACCGTTGGAGCTGCATTGTAACATAAACCATAATTTTTGTGTTGTGTAATGTAACAGATCTCTTATGCATTAAGTGCATGTAGACTCTCCCCCACTTTGGTGTGCCATCGAGTTAAATTTTTTATGTGAACTCTCGTCTATCTCCAAGGACCAAAGTTGTTTTGTCAACTAGTGGAAGGCATTAAATTTATGAATGTGGTTTCTATCTCCCCATTTGTGTGACTTGTGTGAACCCTAGATGTTCTATCTACGTGCTATCATGAAAAATAATGTGTCCAAGTATGGACTCGCATGGATTTAGATGAATTCTATTTGGATTTTTGAAGGCGATATTGCAAAACATGGAAGAGGTCAAGACTCTCTCTCTCTCTCTCTCTCTCTCTCTCGTTTCTTCTTTTTGTGCCATGTGAACACGTGAAGTGTATTGTTGCTGCAAACAGTTATTTGGAGATGAAATCATTTTTAATACTTAGTGGAGTTTCTTTGTTGAAGTATTCTTATACCTCAAATTATCATTATGTACACCATTGAGAGAATTCATGCCATATGACCACGAAGAACATGATGTTCATACATCCTAAAAGTATTGAGACCCTTTTTCACCTTGTTGGTCCCCTCCTTAGTCATACCTAGAGGCAAATCCACCATCTAGGGGTCAAATGCCACTTTACCAAGCCCACATTAGAGATATTTGCGTGCCCTTCCCATAGTGCAAGGCACAAAAAATACAACATTTTCTCTCTTTGCACATCTTTGTGGGCGCGGAAATTCCAACATTTTTGCTCTGTACCTAGTTCTAGAAGCACAGAAATCTGTCAATAACCATTTTCCTTGGTATTTGGATCTTGAATATCGAATATTTTTTTATGGGATAGGGATTCCCTTCGAATCTCATCTCACCGTCCTTCCTTGGTATGATTCATCTCCTCGATCCATCTTTTACTCACCTAGATCCATCATTTTCTCCTAGTGGTTGGTCTCCCAAATCCTATAAGAAGGAGGATGTAACATCCCAAAAATCACACACACATAAAAAAGTCAAAGTAGCATTAATTACTATGATTAACGTGCGTAAGTATAATAAATGTTTGTTTGTTTAACTAGGTGTCACAATGTACTATACATGTTACGTCGATTATGTGTGTATAATGTATTACAAAATATGCGTAATGTTTTTATCGCTAAAGTATACTTTTGTTGGATGTTGTTACCTCAATTCTTGAATACTAGATCAGTTATGATTTCTTATGTAGTTGTCGATACTTTATAGACTTGATGTTGAATTCATTATATGTGCTAACTGTTTCATTTTCTTGTTGATGATGAAGGGATCCTATGGGCACCCCAAGGCTTACTTAGCTATTTAGCTAACACATTGAACTTCTGTTGTAGATTGCAGGTAAGAGCAATTTACTGTTTCGAAAAGTATAAAGAGGTCCTATTTAACTTCAGTTATCCTTTTAATGTTATAAAAGGAAATAGAGTAAGTCAAGTATTCAAGGGTGAGATCTAGTCCAGTTGTTCCTTCAGTTATATTTTGTATAACCATTACACTCCATTCTCAGCATTTAAGTTATTTGTATTACACATGTATTTGTATAATGTTGGAAGTGTTGAGCGTCGAAATCGATGTTAAGGTATTTTAAATCCTACACTTAGGATTTACAACATGTATTAAATATCTATGGTAATAGGATCATGTCCTAAGTGCAAAATGTTTTTTTTTGTAATTCTATGCCTATATTTCGATCCTACATACTATATGCATGACCTATAAGATAGTGTTATTATTGTGACTTTACAAAATTCTATAGTTGTAAACTATATACTTTATACACTCTGTTCTATTAATTTATACGACCGATATTATAATACTAAAGCATTCTAAAATAACTATACACTAGTGTTGATATGGTCTTTATAGTTTTTATACCATGCACAAGGGTTTTGACTGGAAAGGTGATTGACGTAATATTTTATTTACAAAGTTGGCAACATTCAATGTTTAAATGACTTTAGGAATAATGTAGCCATGTTATTTTATGGTTATAAGTTTCTCCATATTGGATGGCCAAACCCTTAACCTTGGAAAATGTGCGAAGGCATGACATTTGGATAAATTATGTGATAGTGGTTTGACCTTGGACATTTGGTGACCATACTATATAAATATTGCAATGTTTAACCATATAAGACACTAAACCATAACCTTGTGGTATGGTTATCCTGGGATGTTCTACGTACTTGTGTTACCTATGGTTATTAAAATGCAATAAAGTGTATTGTAGTGGAATGCCTAATGGAATCCATTGTGGCAATCTTCACGTCACTTTCTTGGTAGTAGTGATAACCCTAAGTGTCGTTGGACTTACCTCGACGAGAGCATCATATTGGCATTCATTTGGAAGGGAGTGGGGTATGGAGAGGCCGACAGGCTACGGGTTCTCAGGGTTTACAGAGATGTTCTGGAGGCATCTCTCGAGGGTTTGATACCCCAATCTGTAACTTGTAAATTTTACACAGTGAGCTCCAAGAGTCGAGTCCTTCTTTTTGTTGGGTTTGCTAGTGGTGTGTTTGGATTTGGTTCTCATCGGATGTGGGCATGTTCAGCTCAGAAAGAAGGTTCCTTCTTAAAGGTAAGTCGATAGTCTCATTCTTGATACTTGCGATAGTTCATAATGTTGCAGTTGTCTCTATTTTGTTTTTGAGCTTCATATTCTATATTTTAACCATGCTCTGTGTTATATGGCAGGTACTCTTCGGTTTTAGATTTCTATGTTCGAAGCTAAGTGGGAAAAAAATGCTTGAAACCTGGTAAGCCTTGGTGGTTTTTTGTAGGTTTCAACTTGGCAAACTGTCAGTCCTTGTCTAGTTTTAGCCAAAAAATTCAGTCTTGTGGTCTGGCTATGGATGTTGCCACCGTTGTAATGTTTGTAAGACGAATAGAAAGTGTAGGGAGGATTAAATCCTTGACCTACCTCGACGTTGAATATACAGCGTTTTACTGTGTATCAATTTATTGATAAGTGTAACAATTATCTGAAAAGGGTTCAACCCTTGGCAATTTTGATGAAATAAAAGGAATTTATCGTAACCGTTATGTGTTTTGTTGTTTATAAATGAGCTGCACCTAAGAGCACTGCTCCTGGAATCCTGCGTTAATTTAAATGATGTTTATTATAAAATGATAGGGCAACAGCCCATTCCTGAAAGTTTATAAAATGTTGAGTTTTGTTTAAAGGTCGAGAGGCAAAATGGCCAAACGCCTAGCTTGTTTTGGTTTAAAAAACCTTGAACTTGTTTTTATAAAATGATAAATTCAAAGAACTGTGTAAACAATATTTGTAAATGTCAAGACCTAGTCTCGTATATATCTTTTCATTTCGTCGAATGATGGGTTAATAACTTAGGTTTGTTTTGCAAACGTTCAACTATTTCAATGTTAATGGCCTTGAGCCCATTGTCGAATGTAGTTTCTGCGTTAAGGTTAGGTTTGTAAAGGATGGGACTGTGTTACTATTATAAGTTAAAAGAAAAGGCAAGATGCCTTGGTTCGAAACTCTGTCTAAACGATTTATGTGCTTTTAAAGGGTGAAAACGCGAAGCTGGGTAACACTTCCATGACAACTGGGTGCTAAAGCAACATGGCAGAAGCTATTAGGCCGAATAACTATATTTATTTGGTCGAATAACTATAGTTATTCTGTTGAATAATTTATATGTTATTCGGCCGAATAACATTTAACGGAGAACCATTCAGATTTGCGGAGACCTCAAAATATGTGCAAACGCATAGCCGACCAGTAATTTTGCACGGTGGTTCTATGTTTATTCGTCCGAATAATTGTTCATCCGAATAATTGTTCGGCCGAATAATTATTCTACATAAAAGGTTGGCTATGGCCCACATTTGTCTTTTTCCTCTGTGCATTTGACTAGTCCCCAACTATCTCCCTACTAGCCGCTGGACCCCTCTTGTTGCCTCGTCATTTGTATCCTCCTGTCGTCCCTGTGGGCTGACTTTGAGGACTTCCGCCACCCTCCCGACGTGGAGATCCGCCACCTTAACGGCTTGCTTTCCTCGTGGAGACCTGCCACTCTTTCGGCCTCCTCTTGGCCCTATTCGTCGGCCCTATTCTATGCCCTACTCGTCGGCCCTGCTCTGTTGGCCTTGCTCTCTGTAAAGTTAGTCACAGCAGATCTAATGAACAAAATAACTCAGTCACAACAGATGAATAAGAAGATATGGTGCAAAACTGTGCAAAACATGCAGCAGTGCTCTCTATCCCAGAAAGGGTGAATGAATTACAATAGATTACAATACAATTCAAACTCTGTCAATGGCAATTCGAATTGACTAAGTAGGCCATTCGAATCACTGAAATGGAGTAGCTTGACTCAATCTAGGAGTCCTCATCAATCATCGGTGTTGCTCATCAATCACAACAAACAGTCATCCAGGTGTCAAGCTGAGTCTAACTGATCATAATAAATGTAACTGAAGTGTGTAGCACTGATATAGGATCTGGAGGCTCAGTGGGGGCGCATGGGAGGCTAACTGGAGTCAGAGCAAGTCACCTAATCGAACTGGAGGTCAATCGGAGGTGAAACAGTCAGTCAGGAGTGAAATCGGAGTGAAATCAATCAGAATCGGAGCTAACTGAATGTAACTGGAGTGAATCTGCAGTGGTAGGTGAACAAGTGCGCCCTTCTCAGTCAGTAGGTGAGAAGAGGGCGCCTTTCAGCTTAGGAGGGCTAAAACTCTGTGGAAAGTGGCTCCCGGGTGCTAGAAGAAGGTGGATAAGGTGCTGGAGGCATCAAACTGGTGACTGGACTGCATATCCTGAAATAGATCATGCAAGATCCTGAAGTAGATATGTATCCCGAAATAGATGATCCTGAAATAGATATGTATCCCGAAATAGATGATGGATATCCGAACACCCCCCCTCAAGCTAGACTATGATGTGCCAACTAAAATAATGTGGGGCCCTGGTAACTAAGACCAAAGGTCACCCCGATACAATAATCCAAAAAATGCTGAAAAATAAACTAAGTGAGGAAAGAGGGAAAACCCAGTGGGAAGAAAGCCCCCCCTCAAGTCTAAAGCATAATAATGAATCAATCTGTCTCCACCATGATGGAACTCACCCCCAACAGTGAACGGAGGTAAGAGAACTTCTTCTCAGTGAAGCTCTTGGTGAAGATGTCTGCAATTTGCTCATCGGTAGGGCAATATTGCAGAATGATGGTGCGGTCATGCACCAACTGTCGAATGTAATGCATATGAATCTCAATGTGCTTGGTCCTCTGCCGCTGAACTGGATCTGTGGAGATCTTGATAGCACTTTGATTGTCACAAAATAGGACAGTCGAAGTAGTGCCACCAAAACCAAACTCGGAAAGAATACCCTGCAACCAAACTGCCTGAATGCAGGCATTGACTGCCCCTCGATACTCTGCCTCTGCTGAAGAAAGTGCAATGGCTGCTTGCTTTTTGCTAGACCAGCAAATAGCACCATGACCAATCATGAAAACATAACCGGAAGTGGACTTCCGATCAATGCTATCACCTGCCCAATCTGAATCAGTAAAACCAATGAAATCTAGCTCAGAATCTGCAGCATAATGTATGCCAAACTGTCTCGTACCTTGCACATACTGCAAGATCCGCTTGGCTGCTCGCCAATGAAGCTCATGTGGCTGCTGCATATATCTTGACACGGCACTCACGGCATATGAGATGTCAGGCCTAGAGTGTGTCAAATAAAGTAGTGAACCAATCAACTGTCGATACATACTGCAATCTGCAAGCGGTGTGGAATCTCCCTCCTCAAGACTGATTCCTGAGAGGAATGGGAACGGGGCTGCCTTACATTCAGCCATATTAAACTTCAATAACAGGTCGGAAGCATATTTTTGCTGAGATATAGTGATCCCATCAAAATTTTGAGCTATCTCCAAGCCCAAAAAGTGACTCAGCAAGCCCAAATCGCTCATGTCAAAAGCTAGATTTAAGGCAGTTTTTAGCTTGTTTATTGAAGTAAGTGTGCTACCAGTAATAAGCAGATCATCAACATAAAGTACAATAACCAACAAATTACCTTTAACTCGCTGAAGATAGACATTCGGATCAGATTTGCATCTTTGGAAATTCTGAGAAAGAAGGAAGGAGTCCATCTTTGCGTACCAAGCTCTTGGGGCCTGTTTTAACCCGTACAAAGACTTCTTCAATCTACAAACCAATGATGGATCTGATGTATAACCCTCTGGCTGCTGCATATAGACCTCTTCAGCAAGGTCTCCATGTAAAAATGCACTCTTCACATCCATGTGATGCACCTCCCAGTGCTTGGATGCGGCAATAGCTAAAACAAGGCGGATGGAATCCATCTTTGCAACCGGTGCAAAGGTCTCTGTGTAGTCCACTCCTTGGACTTGGGAAAAACCTTTTGCCACCAACCTTGCTTTATATTTGCTGATAGTGCCATCAGCAGCAACTTTAGTACGGTGGACCCATTTACACTTCACTAATTTTCTTCCAGGTGGAAGAGAAACTAGCTCCCATGTATTGTTCTTTTGAAGAGAACTGTACTCTTCATCCATGGCATCTTTCCATCTCGGATCTCGATGGGATGAATAATATGATTGGGGATCTGAACCAGCCATCAAATAACAAATCTCAGGAAGAAATGGATCAGCAATAGAAAGAGCCATACCTGCCCTTTGAAAGTCTCCTCTTGTTCGTCTCGGATCAGCAGGATTTCCAAGATTCGAACCAGCAGATTGTAGAGTATTTTGGGCCCACTTTGGTAACTGAGGGGGATCTGAATGGTCGGATTCCGAACCTGATATGTCATGATCATCATATGCTGCTACAATATCAGAAATATCAGAACTCATACCTTCATTATCGCTGCTCGAATCTTCTTCTGGTGAAGGCGGTGAATCGGCAGTTTTCTCCTCAACTAGTTGCAATTCTTGAAGCGGTTCTTCAAACTGCACACTGCGCTCTATGAATATCTTTTTAGATCTGATATCCATGAGTTTATATGCTTTTGATTCTTCCCCATATCCTATCAATATGCACTCGATACTTTGTGGATCCAAAGCTCGTCTCTTCTCAGAAGGAATCCTAGCCCATGCAGTAGAGCCAAAAACTCTCAAATTTGACACATCCGGTTTGTGACCAAAGAATGCTTCGAAAGGAGTCATACCTTTCACGGATGAATGTGGAACTCGGTTCTGTATATATGCAGCAACATTGATTGCTTCAGCCCAAAGATTTGCAGCCAAACCTTTTGATTCAATCATGCATGTAGCCATCTCTTTCAGTGACCGGTTTTTCCTTTCCGCTACACCGTTCTGCTGGGGTGTGTAGGGAACTGTATGTTGGATCTTGATTCCGCTTTGGGCACAAAGTTGCAGCAACTCGGACTTGATATATTCCCCACCATTATCAGATCTAAGAGCTTTGATCTTGCTCTCAGTGGTGGTCTCAACAGAAGCCTTAAAATCCTTGAATTTTCCAAGCACTTCTGACTTGTTTTTGAGAAAGAATACCCATGTAAAGCGAGAATAATCATCAATAAATGTCAAAACATACCTTGAACCATTTAATGACATATGGGGCAGCGGACCGCTGATATCAGAATGGATCAATCCCAAAATAGTAGAGGCTCTGCTAGCCTTGCCGCGGTCGAATCTGTGCTCGGGGTGCTTCCCAATAATGCAACCGGTGCATATTCCCTTCGAGGAACGGAGTTGTGGCAGCCCATCAACCATGGATTTATTTGATAGCAGCAGCAAATACTTGTAATTTAGATGTCCAAATCTTTCATGCCAAAGCCTACTAACCTCATTACCATGTGTGCGAAGAGCAGTGGGCTTTGCAAGCGGAATAAAGTGTGAAAACTCATAACATTTTGCAGTGTGGTTTGCCTTTCCAACCGCAACTAGTCTTCCACTTTTGATATCAGAAATTTCAACTGTATTAGGGCTGAATGTGACTTTCTTTGGATCACCAGTATGTGTCATTTGATAAACAGAAAGGAGATTCGAAGCTAAGGAAGGCACATAGAGAACATTCTGAAAGCATCCATGATCTACATGAATCGTACCTTTGCCCTTTGAAGAAATTTTTGAGTCATCTCCCAAATGGATGGGGATGGAGCTGTTTGGATCGAATGAGGAAAAAGAATCAATATTTGCAGCCATATGATTTGATGCACCCGAATCTATCAAGAGAGTGGGCTTCGAAACCGTTGCCATGAGTGCTTGTCCTCTTTCATGATCGTCATTCCGATCCTTCTTCCTTGCACCGTCAGGAAGGGTTATGTTGTTCTTTTCCAAAAGGAGGGCCATTTGATCTATAGTCTTCTTCATACATGAACTTTCGGGATGAAAGCCACGGTTACAATAAGTACATTTAGATTTTTGGTTACCTTCTTTGCCCTTTTGCTTGGATTTCGAACTGGATGGTGCATCCATTTGCTTGCCTTTGTCTTTTTGCTTGTGAGGCTCGAATTTGGGCTTCTCCTTCTTTAGCTTTCCTTTACCATTCGAGATCTTGGGTCCTTGAACAAATAGGGCTGAATCTTTGGAGCTTATGGACCCCATTTGAATCAACTTGTCATGCTCTTTCGTAACGGACTCAATGAAGGCATTCAAGGTAGGCATCTTCCAATTCGGGGTAGTTAGCCGACCGGAATTGAAAGTGGAGACAAATACCGAATAATCTTTCCCAAGCTTGCTTAGAATGGAGAGGATCAACTGCTTATCCTCTTTGATAACACCACTGTTCTTCAATTGCAAGTTCAAGTTCTTGAATTTTGTGAAGAATTCATTGATGGTCTCGAAATTTTCAGGATTAAGGCCAATCAATTCATTCTCTAATTGAAAAGCCCTAAGCTCATCCTGCTTGCCGAATAGTGTCTCAAGTTGCTCCCATATGGCCTTTGGAGTCTTCAATCCGCTGAGATGGAAGTGAAGATCTTTGGAGATGGAGAGACAAAGAAGACCGTAAGCTTCATCAAGCTTATTGTAGTGTTTGGTTCTTTCTGCCACATTGTTTGTCTCCAATTCAAGACCAAGAGTGACTCGGTAGTATCCTTTTGAACGTAATATGATCTCCATATCATCTTTCCAATCAAAATAATTGAATGGGGTGAGGATAGGCTTTGAAGAAGAGTATTCCATTGCTAGGAGCGAGTCAAATGATGAAGAAGAAGCTTGCTTGCAAACTATAGCGAATGGAAATGCTGTAGGGAAGCTTGCATGCAGAATGTAGCGAGTGCACTTGGAGGAGATAATTAACCTGCAAATCACATAAGAACAATCACAATAAGGTCGAACAATCCACCCTTTGAGAGTTGCATCACACCTGGGATTGGATTTCAAGCAATGTTGAATGGGTCCAATGTATCAAATCCAGGAATTATGTGGTAACTCAAGCTTCTGGAGTGGTATTGGAATAATTTTCAAGCTTTGCATGCACATGAGCGAATGCCCTTGAGATATCTCATGCCAAACTTTTTGCAATTTTTAGCAATTCAGTCAAATCTTCTTGTATAAACACCTGTAGAAAAGAGATCTTGTCCCTGCAATGGATCTGATACCATGTAAAGTTAGTCACAGCAGATCTAATGAACAAAATAACTCAGTCACAACAGATGAATAAGAAGATATGGTGCAAAACTGTGCAAAACATGCAGCAGTGCTCTCTATCCCAGAAAGGGTGAATGAATTACAATAGATTACAATACAATTCAAACTCTGTCAATGGCAATTCGAATTGACTAAGTAGGTCATTCGAATCACTGAAATGGAGTAGCTTGACTCAATCTAGGAGTCCTCATCAATCATCGGTGTTGCTCATCAATCACAACAAACAGTCATCCAGGTGTCAAGCTGAGTCTAACTGATCATAATAAATGTAACTGAAGTGTGTAGCACTGATATAGGATCTGGAGGCTCAGTGGGGGCGCATGGGAGGCTAACTGGAGTCAGAGCAAGTCACCTAATCGAACTGGAGGTCAATCGGAGGTGAAACAGTCAGTCAGGAGTGAAATCGGAGTGAAATCAATCAGAATCGGAGCTAACTGAATGTAACTGGAGTGAATCTGCAGTGGTAGGTGAACAAGTGCGCCCTTCTCAGTCAGTAGGTGAGAAGAGGGCGCCTTTCAGCTTAGGAGGGCTAAAACTCTGTGGAAAGTGGCTCCCGGGTGCTAGAAGAAGGTGGATAAGGTGCTGGAGGCATCAAACTGGTGACTGGACTGCATATCCTGAAATAGATCATGGAAGATCCTGAAGTAGATATGTATCCCGAAATAGATGATCCTGAAATAGATATGTATCCCGAAATAGATGATGGATATCCGAACACTCTCAGCCCTGCTCGTCGACCCTGCTCTGTTGGCCCTGTTCTCGACCCCTACTCTCGACCATGTTCTTTTGGCCCTTTCGGCCTCCTCGACCCTATTCGTCGACCCTACTCTGTTGGCCCTTTCAGAGCTGCTAGACGGCCCTCCTCTCGGCTTTGTTCTGTCCACCGAAGGTAATTTTTTTTTTTTTTTTTTTGTTAACTTTTATATTTTTGGTGCAATGCTATTTCTAATTCTTTTACATTTTTGGCAGGTGCTGTTTCTTTCTTTTGTTTCTTGGCTTCGTTTTAATACTTGTTTTTCAGCTTTGGTCTCTGGAGTTCAGTTTCACTGGTGTCTTTCAGAAGTGAAAAATAAACAAGTATGCCTTCTAATTTGTTGAACTCAATTAATATGTCAATTTAATTTTTGATAAACGGTTTTTTCAATTGGTGAGGGTTGAACTCTTTCCATGTGGATAGAGTCCGTAAACTCTGCCAATCTGTGCAGAGTTCAGGAACTCTCTCCATGATCCAGTAACTCTTCCCACATGGATAGAGTTCATGAACTTTTTCCATGTGGTTAGAGTTCAATTACTCTCGTGATCCTTTAAATACACCATTGAAAATCTCATAATTACAACAAACCACATAGATTTATTTTCGTTATTTTTTAATAGGAAATTTAATGATATTTTTGTTATGTTATGGTGATTGTAACGTGTCGTGAAACGCAGTTTAATTCACTTTCATTTAATTGCAAGCTCAATTGAAAGCGTTAGAATATAAGACTTAGCCTCAAGTTAGCAACCCATGAGAAAGATTACCTTTTGTATATATACATTCATTGTCTTGTCGTTTCCACATGGGAAGAGTTCAAGAACTCTTCCCACATGGACAGAGTTCATGAACACTGTCCACATGGACAGAGTTCACGAACTCTGCTTAATCTGCTATCATTTTTTAGAGATGACTACCTCACCCTTAAATAATCTGTTATCATTTTTCATAGTGATTATAGTAATATTTACATTTCATGCTCATATTACCCATATAACGATCATAGTGTAATATGGACACAAAGTAAGTACTAATGTGAACATCTTTTAGTACAACTATAACACCATATATTACGTATACAGTTGAACCAATGCGACTAGTAGTAAGATCAGTTCATATAAGGATAATTAACAATTAACAGTTATAAGATCAATAAGAGCATATAAATCGATCAGCATATACAAACTAAGATCCTTAAATAACATTATTAGTAATTATACCAATACTGATGTTGTAAGGATTATCATAGCTCAACTATGCTTGTTATTCGATATAAGACCAGTATGCGACATAAAGATCACCAGCTGGTAGTACTGTAATTCATATAATAACTGTATACATAATTAGCTAAGTTCTATCATCTTGTGAATACAAGACTCATATTAAGTACCTGTGTAAGCTCATATACTAATGGACCAACCTCATTTATATGTCATAAGCTGTGAGCTTTATTTTGAATCTGTAATTCACAATTCGTTAACTATCACAACTTCTATAGCTTGCAATGTGTTAGCACTAAAATTGTGTTCAATGCTTTGGCAGCTTTGGGCGTGGGTGGAAAGACTTCACGAACATCAAGACTCGAGTGGATAATCGACTCTCGGACAACATCCCCTGATACCGAGGAGTCGGAGGTTAGCATGGTAGGGAACAATTCAAAGAATCAAACAGTCAGGGAGGAGCCGACGGTTTTTAGAGGTCATAGTGTAAACAAACATGTTAAATGCGTCGGAAATAAGCATAGTAGGCGATGACGGCTGAGATGGAATACCCTGAGGATTGACGGTCATGAGCCCAATGCACGAATGAATATGTAGGCAATATAGCATAATGAGCGGGTGGTAATCGGCGGGCAAGTGATGAAAACAATCAACGGTGGAGACCGGCATATAGAAAGATCTATGGCACACAGTCCCTACACTGATCCAACAAGTGTGAAGCATGTTATGTTTCAAAATCGCCATGGTCGAGTTATGTATTGTGCAACTATCAATGGCACAGATTCTCCAGGGGAAAATCAAAGGCCCGAGATCACCGTGCTAATTTTTCTCGCCGGTGATTTAACTGCATCTCAAATTGGCATGGTTGGTGAAATTAAAAACATCAAACTGCTGATTTTTGGGAGGGAAAAGATCAACGGTGGATATGGCTTTACCATCGCCACACTTGGAAGGACGATAAGGCATCCAACGTTATAACTAGGTTCACCTTTCCCCAATGAGAGAGGGGCATCTCCTCGAGAGGTTAATGATGGCCACATGGGCTAAGCCACCTCAGCGTCGTCAGCGGGTCCTTTATGTATGGTCCGAATTGCAAGGTCACATGTGCATTACATCAGTCCTATCCTTAGTCATCATGATAAATCATTTGGAACGTATAAGTCAGAGAATCATAATGGCATAATTCGCATGGAGATGACGTCGCTATTGGTCATTATAAGCCTGACTCTCTGGGCCTGTAGCTTATGCCGAATTACAAAAGGTGTTGAATTCATCTATTTGGTTATTTTTGCATGCATTATCACAGACATGGAGAGGGAGAAAGTGGCCAAGATAATAGTTGCACAAGAAGATGTGCTGTCCGAGATAATAGTTGCACCAGAACATGTGATATCCGAGATAATGGAGGAGTATACTCTCCCACCTCTTATGTTTTCTTACCAAGCGGAAGACAGTTCTGCCAAAGAGTCGAAAGAGCTTGAGACGCAACAGGGGTGTTGGAATTTGTTGCAACAGAAAGGAGGAAAATCCGATGAGGAAGAGGAGCAAAAAATCCCCTCTGATGAAGATATAATCCATGACTAGATCCTCTCTACCGAAGAGGTGCCCTCTATTTCCCCACCCAAGGAAACTCGAATGAATGTTCCCTCCGACGCTGGTGATTTCGTCAATTGGTATGATCAAGTGAGAGCCCATAAATAGGGTGGCGACACTCTTACGGGTTTTGCATTCCACTATCCGACAATTTAGTTCTCTTGGCTATATAAGTATACTCCTGGTTTCCAAGTTTTGAAGATACTCAGATGGCTTGCAAACCCACTATTGAAAAGCAATCCAGCTAGCAGTGGCCACATTTTGTATTTTTGTACTTTTGTTTAAAATAGTTGGACTATGTAGAGAAGCGTCTATGTAATTATAAATGGCAGTTAAAATCTGTCTCATAGATATTTGTTTAAGGATAGCGACAGCTAACAATGTCCGTTTTGGCTGTTCGATAGGTGTCGATTGGTTATAACTAATTTCTGCTGAGAAGGAGATGAGTCTAGAGCTCAAGGCCACCTCTATATACAGTTGTAATCAGAGACACAAGGGTTCAAAATTCTTATGAGAAAGTGTTTGTATTTTGATGATCAGTTTGTAATACATTTTCTTGGAGCTGTTTAATAGAATTTGCAAAGCTTGATGCCTGCGTTTTTGACAAGGATTCCTGAGTAATCCGTCTGGTAGTTTGTACCTTTATTTTTCCCATGTGCAAATGTGTTTCTATCTTTTGTTATTCCATTCTGTGATAATTTCTTCATGCTTGGATCAGGGTAGCAGTTAAGTAGAATTCATAGAGATGATGCTCTATTTAGCTTATTCCAAGTGTTTCACCAAATATATTCTGCTAAAGTTGATGTAGGATTCATCCTTGTTAGATGCCTTATATTGATGGACTGGTTCTTCTCTCTTATTTTACACAAATTAAAGCTCTTTGACTACTAGCTACTTTATACCTTGCGATTGTGAATGCGTTCGCTAAATATTTTGTGAATAATGTTTGCAGAACCAGTTAAATGTGACTCCATCGCCCCAAATGAAATTCATACGTTTTCAACCAATTAGCTCTCAAATAATTTTTGCTGCATAAACATAAATCTGATCTTCTGTGCATTGTCGTAATTGAATATCTTTAGTGTTTGAATGCTAGTGTATGTTTTCGTTGATTGACACCTTTGAAGATTTCTAGTATTCTGTGAGTTTATAGAGAGAGACCTCTTTGTTTACATTTGATCAGAAGCGTAAACCAAATATTGGTTAGTGGTTACCTGAGATTAACCTCTTTCAGCCTTGGGGGTCAGTTTTGGTGTTACCAAATTGGCACCATTGCCGGGGATCATGAGTTGTTTATCGAGCCCCAGAAGAATGACATACCTATCCGAAATATCAAAGAATAAGAAGAAATCCCTATGGGAAAATAGAGATCTCCGCATTTTTCAGGAAGGTTGAATAATTTTTCCCTGGGAACTCAACTTATTGAGACTAGACAATTCAAGAAGACTCCACATGAGAAAAATCAGTACACCAAAATATACTACTGAAGAATTTCTAAAGTCATCTTGGCCCCAAGAAAGATTCATACGAGAGGTTTCATCATCCCTAGGAGAACGACAAAGGGGCAGATCTGAATGTTGATGGTGAACAACAATTAGACAATGAGCAGGTTATACCATTCACCTGGCGACACCACTCAAGATTTAATTCAAGCTATAGACTCCACTAGAGAACGAGCTCTACCACCTTAAAAATGGAAGAATCAAGGTTCAAGTATCAAAGCATCAGTCCCTTCAGAGAAATCTTGTTCTTCTATATCAATCTCCATTTACGTCTATGTATATACATCAAGAAAATTTTGTTCCACCAAAGAGCTCTAGGTAATGAAAAACTTTCTTTTATAAACGCTTCTCTAGACCTTAGAGATGTATATTCTATTTCAAACCCTCGCGCTGATCCCATTCTTTTTTCTAAAACATACAAGATCCATGGCCAGCCGTACAAATCCCCTGAGAATGAGGTTGAAGAGGTTCCCCCTGTACACATCCCTTTTTCTCCTAGATCTCGGATGAGATATGCCCCTTTAAATATGCCCCCTTTCCTTCATGAATAGCCTCCCAAATACCACAGATACCTTCCCAGATTTGATGGAGAATCTGAAAACCTAACTACTGAGAAACATCTTCAAGGCTTTGAGCATTTTTTGGATCTTTTTGAAGTAGAGCATGATGATATTTGTATGAGGGCTTTTACCCAATCCTTCCGAGGAGATGTGAAGAAATGGTTTATCCATTTGCAGCCTGAGTCTATAGACACATGGCAAGGGTTTTCTAATGTCTTCTTGAAATTTTTGGGTAAGAGAAGGCCATGGGACTTAGTGCTTTCAGAATTTTATTCCATGAGAATGCAGGAGGGGGAAATCATATCCAACTTTAACAGAATATTTGCAAGTTTTTATTATGATATGCCAAGGGAAATTCGACCCCTAAAGAATGACGCCAAGTTACACTATGCATCTATCTTTCCTTCTGATTTATCTCTTCTTCTTTTGGAGAGGAGGTCTTCAGATCTACAGTATATGTTTATGGATGCTTTGGAGTTTGAAGAAAACCTTAGAGTGTCGGGAAAATTAGCCAGTAAAGATAACAATGAAAAGTTTGAAAAGGAAGCAGGATTCGAAGAGAGGCCTGGACAAAAAGTATTTGCTTTGCATTCTAACCTTTCGCAGGATGTACAAAAAGATGATCATTCTGGTGAGGTGCCAGAAGAAGGTAATTCTGATCTGATTAAGGAAAATTTCAATTAGCTGGCTAAAATTTCTGGTGGTGATGATAGTAAAAAGGATTTCTGTCAACCTAAGTATGATGAGTATGATGATTATGAAGAAGACCACTCGGATGTTGAGTCCGCTGAAAAATTTACAAGCTCCAAAACAATTAGTGAGAAAAGTCTTGTCACTGGCTGTGACCAAACCTCTGAAAATAAACATGCTGAAAGTGATTGCTTACCTATCTATTACGCCTCATTTGAATTGATAAAGCAAAGAATCAGGGCTTCTAATCCAAAGCAAAATGTCTAAATTGGAAAGTTTCCAATTCTTTTTTGAGAGTGATGATAAAGAGGAGAGGCAAGTATGTAATAAATCCCAAGAAGTAGAAATTTGGCATAGGGAAGAGAAGTACCAAACAAAAAATCAAATCCCTTTTTCGCATTCAAAAATTTCCTATCAAGAAGAGTTTGTTGTACTTAATTTTATTGAAAAATTCATGATACTCCTATTGTGTTTGATAGAGGAGAGTGAGTTCCAAATTCTAAGATTTTTGATAAAATTGATGATGACCTTCATATCTATGCTCCTGAGAGGGATGAAAATTTTCTTCGGTTTTGCCAATTGTCATATGATTCAGAAAAAGGTCAGAATAGTCAGATGAGTTTTTTTCCATGTCGCCCTACTTCGGATTCTTGTGGCCTAGAAGGAATTGTTTTCTTTGATACATTAGAAGGTCATGATACCATTTTGACTAGAACCCAAGAAGAGCTTCAGTCCTATCAGGTTGATGTGCACATGTTTGATTGCCCGATACCTTCTGAAAGAGAAGATGAATATGCTTTGCAAAATCTTTATGAAACTCAGTCTCTGAGATGGCAAGTAGAATTGTAGCTTGATTGGCCTCAATGTGCCATAAACGATGTGAATGATCAGCAAGAACCCGTTGAAGAAGCTCTCATGGTTGGTCGTAAAGATGTAGGATTCTCCCAGTTGATCGAAGATCCTTTTGCCAAATTGCTGGAATCATCAGAGAAGGTCGAAGCTGTGTTGTTCAAGGACGCAGAGATTGAAAAATATTTTCAGTTGGGGTTATCATTGGCTGAGTTCTTTTTTCAGATTAGAGAGGCTAAATCCGAATTTCAATCTGGGAGTCGTTTGCTCGACTGACTTCATTGGGAATGTGTGATCACCTAAGTTGGTCCTTATGCTCAGCAAGTAGGGTAGGAAATCAGTTGTATATAAATAAGCTTGAAGGTCAATCATTTTTAATTTCAGTAAAGTAAGATAGGTAGGAAGAATGGGTTTGATTAGCAAGCATTTTTTAGTATATACGCTGTTATTTTTTCAGTTGCAGTTTCTAGACGAAAGATAGGTTGTAGGTCGCAGTTCACAAGATTGGGAGCCACCCAATGGATCAAGTACTTAGTCTATGGGCATTCTTCGCTACCTCACTGGGAGGATAGCATCCCCATTGGAGCCAGTTGTTAACACTCAAATTGTGCTGAATGCTTTGGCAGCTTTGGACGTGGGTGGAAAGACTTCACGAACATCAAGACCCAAGTGGATAATCGGCTCTCAGACCACATCCCTTAAGGCCGAGAAGTCAGAGGTCAGCATGGTAGGGAATAGTTCAAGGAATGAAACAGTTAGGGAGGAGCCGACAGTTTTTAGAGGTCATAGTGTAAACAAACATGCTAAACACATCGGAAATAAGCAGGGTAGGCGATGATGACTGAGATTGAATACCCCAAAGATCGATCGTCCTGAGCCTACTGCGTGAACAAAGATGTAGGCAATATAGCATAATGAGCGGGGGTAATCGGCGGGCAAGTGATGAAAATAATTGACGGCAGAGACCGACGTATAGAAAGATTTATAGCGCACAGTCCCCACACTGATCCAACAAGCACAAAGCATGTTATGTTTCAAAATCACCGCAGTCGAGTTATGTATCGCACAACTATCAACGACACAGATTCGCCAGGGGTAAATCGAAGACCCGAGATCACCACGTGGATTTTTATCATCGGTGATTTAACTGCATCTCAAATCGGCGGAGTTGGTAAAATTAAAACCATCAAACTGCCGAGTTTTCGGTGGGAAAAGATCAACAGTGGATATGGCTTTACCATCGCCACACTTGGAAGGATGATAAGGAATCCGAGGTTATAACCAGGTTCACCTTTCCCTAATGAGAGAGGGGCATCTCCTCGAGAGGTTAATGATGACCATATGGGCTAAGCCACCTCAGCAATGTCAAGGGGTCCTTTATGTATGGTCTGAAATGTAAGGTCACGCGTGCATTATCTCAGTTATATCCTCAGTCATCATGATAAATCATTTGGAAGGTATAAGTCAGAGAATCATAATGGCATAATTGGTATGGAGACGCCATCACTATTGGTCATTATAAGCCTGTTTCTACGGTCCTGTAGCTTACATCGAATTCCAAAAGGTGGTGAATTCATCTGCTTGGTTATTTTTGCATGCATTATCACAGATATGGAGAGGGAGCAAGGGGCCGAGATAATAGTTGCACTAGAACATGTGTTGTCTGAGATAATGGAGGACTATACTCTCCCACCTCTTATGTTTTCCGACCACGCGGAAGACAGTTATGCCAGAGAGTTGGAAGAGCCCAAGATGCAACAGGGGTGTTGGAATTTGCTGCAACAGAAAGGAGGAAAATCCCACGAGGAAGAGGAGCAAAAAATCCCCTCCGATGATATGGTCAACTAAACACATGGTTCCCTAGTCATTATCTTTTCTTTTGGGTGGGTTTTTGTTTACTTATAGTTTTAGTCGTATTACCATTCTTGTCATTCTAGGTTTAACTAAGACTTATAAACATCATACTAGCTCGAGGTTCACTGATAGGGCCTTGGCCTTGAGCTCCTCACCAGGACAGTTTACACAATTCATAATTACATTTACAAAAATAATAACAATAGGGGTCAAATTGGAGGGATGTTACAGTATTTCTAACTACCTAGGGTAGCTGAGAAGGGGATTCGATCCCTAGTATTTGGGGTTCTAAATGTTGATTATGTTTATAAAACTAAGCGTGTGTTTAAATGGTTGAAAACTTCGATGGATAAACTAGTGGATAGGAGTAATGCAAAATTCAATGTTTAACGTTTTTATTTTAATTTATAACAGCATAGATCTCATAGGGAGGCTTGCTGCTTAGTCATTGATGTTGTAGATGATTAGAAAATATGTTTAAATTCTTGGTTTAATGTTTGGGCTCTAGCACAAGCTACCCTCGCTAGCTCTACAGAAGCAAAAATTGTGTATTAAGAATGACTTTGACTTGTACGATAGTTTTCCCAAAAAGTCACTTGTTTACTAGGATACATCTAGCTTATAAATTCTATGAATTCTGGGTTTGTTTATGCATTGGTCTCTGTAGTTAATTTATGATGTGTTGGGGTTTGAAAGTTTTTTCTAAGTCTAGATAGTTCATCTCTAAATTAGAAAGGAAAGAAAGAACTACCCTAGGTTAATCTAACTATAAATAAAACTTCAAATGTTAACTACCTATAATAAAATTATTGCACCGAGTGAAACGAGGTGCTCTACACCCCAGTATGAGGGAGATGTTGCAACATGTGCGAGTTTGTCGAGTTTGTCAAGTGTAGTATGCAGCCCAGTATGAGGTAGATGTTGTAACATGTGTTAGTTTGTCGAGTTTGTCAAGTGTAGTATGAGGGAGATTTTCTAACATGTGTGTTTGTCGAGTTTGTCGAGTAACATAACAAAATAATAACAAAATATAATTTAAAATATTGTTTGGTCAGCCATTAATAAAAAAAAGATGTGTATTTTCTAAATATTTTCTAAATTAAATGATGGAAAGTATTTAAAAAAAAGCCCATGTTGGTTCATAAAATAAAATATTATGGAAAGTAATTAAAAAATAGATGTTCGTTTATAAAATAAAAAATTAAGACTTAAACCTGGATATATCAATCAAGAGAGATCAAATTTCTTGAGTTTAAATTTAAAAGAAGAATACACTTCAAGAAATTGGATCCCCCTCGGTGCTTGATAGATACGGGTTTAAGATGAATCTATGCTGGTTTAGATAAACCCAAGGTGCCATGACTAATTACTTATGTCATTGGACTAAGAAAATAGATCATTTAACTAAAGTTTATAAAAGAAAATTTTCATCTTAATATAAGAATTTCAATGCCTGTAAAACTCAACCAGTAATTCTATTAAGGAGCAGAAAAATAAACTGATATGGAGAAAGTATAGAAATCTTACCTCAGATTGTGTTGCTTGCAAAACCTCTATAACCTGCACACTACAAACACCAAGTATTAGGAGATACTCTTATCCGACCCTTAGAGTTGTAACCGAATAAACTCAGAACTGCCACGTTCTTCCCAACCTTTGATCCAGAACCGTTCCTGGTTCTTATTTGGATCACCCCCGAGCTAGTTCGAACATGCAAGAGAATCTAGAACACCTAAGGAAAAGGTTGTTGCTCTTTTGGAGTAAATCTCTGTATCTTCCAAGTACAAGATTTGGAATTCTCTTTAATTCTATTAAGAAAGGATGATGAGGTAAGATCTCTCTCTTGGATTTTTCCCTTATATTTATAGGTATCTTGGTTAGGGTGCAACCTAGGCTTTTGGAATGGGGTAGTTTTTTTTATCTTGACTTAACATCTTCTTGTATTTAACTCTTAGTTTTAAATATATTTAATATAATTAAAATATCATTTTTAATTACAATTTCATGTTAACTAGAACTTTTTAATTGTTTCTATTTTGAGTTCATAATGGAACTGTTCAATTTTATTTATTCAGTTTATAAGAATAATTATATATATATATATATATATATATATATATATATATATAGATTTCACTTATTTAATCTATGTATTTTTTATTATTCATATAACTTTATATATAGAATATCTTCATATATATATGTACACATTTTTCTGGTAGATATGTGAGGCTCTTTTAATATAAATATTTTTTATTATCTAATGCATCATATAGCATACTTATATCTTTGATGCTTCATTAATTCATGTAAATTCCTTACCATAGTCTCTTGTGGTTTTGGTCGGTCAACTAAAATAGGTAGCCCTATATCCCCTTGCATGTTCGATTACCTCGTTTTCGTGGCAGTGTCTTTCACTCCTTGATGAGAGATAGATAACGATTTAATTAATCAATTTCAATGAATATGATGAGTATGGGTGCTATTCATATTCTTTTTCAATCTCAACAGATTAAGTGATGTAACCCCTACTGCGATTCATATATTATGCTCAACACTGTCAATGGGTGTTACACTACTGCACTTCCATAGATTTTGCTCAACACTAGTTCTAGGATGCATTTGTACGATACACCTCGCTGGGATACAATGGCCAAAGATCCGATGCTCCAGAGCTTATGCTCGACATCATGTTGGAGTGCTCTAGGGATTAGTCCCAAAACTCAATCATTTATCCAATGGGGTTACCTATGTTGTCCATATCTTATGCTCAACATATAGTATTGTAACCCATGTGCTCTAGAGTTGATAGCCAACAAATCCTAGAAGTCAATCATGTATACCAGAACTTTTGCACAGTACATAACAAAGCTCATCTCAGTATATTAGGGCATGTTCCCAACACATAATAAAAATCATCCAAGTACATCGGAGCTTATGCCCAGTACATAAAAATAATTCGTGTCCATCAAGGCCTATGCCCAATATATATATAACAAAAGTAAATCATGTGCATTGGGGATTACAACCATTATATGTAACAAATGTAAAACATGTGCATTGGGGATTACGTCCAGTATGTATATAATAAAAAATAAATCATGTGCATCGGGGCTTATGCCCAAGATATAATATAATCATAGTCAAAGTTTCAGGATATTAAACTAGCAGGAACAAAACATAACTCCTTGTTGCTTCCATGATGGTACCTTAGTGGTTCTCAATGAACTTAGATTCAAAACTTAAGAGTTCATTTCGTTCCATTTCATTTGTTGGTTTTTTCAATTTGCATTGTCTAAATGGATCTAAAAAGGAATAGAGAAGTGGAAAAATAAGGTTTATCACTCACTTCATACAATTATATCCTTGTTGGTCAATTAATTATTAATCAATGTTTTCAAAGTTATCATAAATCATTTCTATATTAGTTGTGTATTCTATCCCACATACCAACACAGGACCTAAAGATATCTCTCGTCTCTAGTATTCTCATTTCCTTGTATTCACATTAAATCTTGTTGAATCATGGTAGCAGAGTTAAAAACCTTCGTTATAACATTTTCAATTTGTTGTAAACCTAATCCTACAAGATTATGGTTCAACAATTAATTTTTAGATGTTGTAATTACTCGTCAGTTTAATCAGTAGAAGATGAAGAGTCTCCTTGGAATCCAATGACCTCATGGTAGGTGAAACCAAAGAGTCACCACCTCATGTATAAATAAAGGATTTTGATCAATGAAGAAATAAATTGAGGAGTTATTATATCTAACAATGGTATATGAGCTTGGTGAGGATTGGCATAACTCATGTTGCTCTAATCTACCTTCTTGCTTGTTGTCGATTTGGTTTAGTCTTCCCATTCTCAACATTTCAGATACATTTATATATCTTCTATGCCATCCTCTGTCCTATGATCTACCAATTTTGCTTGCTTATCGTGTCTCTCCCTCGAGATAAATTTCTCCTCAAACTCATTTCTATCCTTGTGTGACCGTTGGAGCTGCATTGTAACATAAACCATAATTGTTGTGTTTTGTAATGTAACAGATCTCTTATGCATTAAGTGCATGTAGAATCTCCCCCACTTTGGTGTGCCATCGAGTTAAAATTGTTATGTGAACTCTCGTTTATCTCCAGGGACCAAAGTTGTTTTGTCAACTAGTGGAAGGCATTAAATTTATGAATGTGGTTTCTATCTCCCCATTTGTGTGACTTGTGTGAACCCTAGATGTTCTATCTACGTGCTATCATGAAAAATAACGTGTCCAAGTATGGACTCGCATGGAGTTAGATGAATTCTATTTGGATTTTTGAAGGCGATATTGCAATACATGGAAGAGGTCAAGAATCTCTCTCTCTCTCTCTCTCTCTCTCTCTCTCTCTCTCTCTCTCTCTCTCTCTCTCTCTCTCTCGTTTCTTCTTTTTGTGCCATGTGAACATGTGAAGTGTATTGTTGCTGCAAACACTTATTTGGAGATGAACTCATTTTTAATACTTAGTGGAGTTTCTTTGTTGAAGTATTGTTATACCTCAAATTATCATTATGTACACCATTGAGAGAATTCATGCCATATGACCACGAAGAACATGATGTTCATACATCCTAAAAGTATTGAGACCCTTTTTCACCTTGTTGGTCCCCTCCTTAGTCATACCTAGAGGCAAATCCACCACCTAGGGGTCAAATGCCACTTTACCAAGCCCACATTAGAGACATTTGCTTGCCCTTCCCATAGTGCAAGGCACAAAAAATACAACATTTTCTCGCATTGCACATCTTTGTGGGCGCGGAAATTCCAACATTTTCGCTCTGTACTTAGTTCTAGAAGCACAGAAATCTGTCAATAACAATTTTCCTTGGTCTTTGGATCTTGAATATCGAATATTTTTTTATGGGATAGGGATTCCCTTCGAATCTCATCTCACCATCCTTCCTTGGTATGATTCATCTCCTCGATCCATCTTTTACTCACCTAGATCCATCATTTTCTCCTAGTGGTTGGTCTCCCAAATCCTATAAGAAGGAGGATGTAACATCCCAAAAATCACACAGACACAAAAAAATCAAAGTAGCATTAATTACTATGATTACCGTGCGTAAGTATAATAAATGTTTGTTTGTTTAACTAGGTGTCACAATGTGCTATACATGTTACGTCGATTATGTGTGTATAATGTATTACAAAATATGCGTAATGTTTTTATCGCTAAAGTATAGTTTTGTTGGATGTTGTTACCTCAATTCTTGAATCCTAGATCAGTTATGCTTTCTTATGTAGCTGTCGATACTTTATAGACTTGATGTTGAATTCATTATATGTGCTAACTGTATCATTTTCTTGTTGATGATGAAGGGATCCTATGGGAACCCCTAGGCTTACTTAGCTATTTAGCTAACACATTGAACTTCTGTTGTAGATTGCAGGTAAGAGCAATTTACTGTTTCGAAAAGTATAAAGAGGTCCTATTTAACTTCAGTTATCCTTTTAATGTTATAAAAGGAACTAGAGTAACTCAAGTATTCAAGGGTGAGATCTAGTCCAGTTGTTCCTTCAGTTATATTTTGTATAACCATTACACTCCATTCTCAGCAATTAAGTTATTTGTATTACACATGTATTTGTATAATGTTGGAAGTGTTCTGCGTCGAAATCGATGTTAAGGTATTTTAAATCCTAGACATAGGATTTACAACATGTATTAAATATCTATGGTAATAGGATCATGTCCTAAGTTCAAAATGTTTTTTTTGTAATTCTATGCCTATATTTCGATCCTACATACTATATGCATGAGCTATAAGATAGTGTTCTTATAGTGACTTTAAAAAATTCTATAGTTGTAAACTATATACTTTATACACTCTATTCTATTAATTTATACGATGGATATTATAATACTAAAGCATTCTAAAATAACTATACACTAGTGTTGATATGGTCTTTATAGTTTTTATACCATGCACAAGGGTTTTGATTGAAAAGGTGATTGATGTAATATTTTATTTACAAAGTTGGCAACATGCAATGTTTAAATGACTTTAGGAATAATGTAGCCATGTTATTTTATGGTTATAAGTTTCTCCATATTGAATGGCCGAACCCTTAACCTTGGAAAATGTGCGATGGCATGACATTTGGATAAATTATGTGATAGTGGTTTGACCTTGGACATTTGGTGACCATACTATATAAATATTGCAATGTTTAACCATATAAGACACTAAACCATAACCTTGTGGTATGGTTATGCTGGGACGTTCTACGTACTTGTGTTACCTATGGTTATTAAAGTCCAATAAAGTGTATTGTAGTGGAATGCCTAATGGAATCCATTGTGGCAATCTTCACGTCACTTTCTTGGTAGTAGTGACAACCCTAAGTGTCTTTGGACTTACCTCGAAGAGAGCATCATATTGGCATTCATTTGGAAGGGAGTGGGGTTTGGAGAGGCTGGCAGGCTATGGGTTCTCAGGGTTTACAGAGATGTTTTGGAGGCATCTCTCGAGGGTTTGATACCCCAATCTGTAACTTGTAAATTTTACACAGTGAGCTCCAAGAGTCGAGTCCTTCTTTTTGCTGGGTTTGCTAGTGGTGTGTTTGGCTTTGGTTCTCATCGGATGTGGGCATGTTCCGCTCAGAAAGAAGGTTCCTTCTTAAAGGTAAGTCGTTAGTCTCATTCTTGATACTTGCGATAGTTCATAACGTTGCAGTTGTCTCTATTTTGTTTTTGAGCTTCATATTCTATATTTTAACCATGCTCTATGTTATATGGCAAGTACTCTTCGGTTTTAGATTTCTATGTTCGAAGCTAAGTGGGAAAAAAATGCTTGAAACCTGGTAAGCCTCGGTGGTTTTTTGTAGGTTTCAACTTGGCAAACTGTCAGTCCTTGTCTAGTTTTAGCCGAGAACTTCAGTCTTGTGGTCTGGCTATGGATGTTGCCACCGTTGTAATGTTTGTAAGCAGAATAGAAAGTGTAGGGAGGATTAAATCCTTGAACTACCTCGACGTTGAATATACAGCGTTTTACTGTGTATCAATTTGTTGATAAGTGTAACAACTATCTGAAAAGGGTTCAACCCTTGGCAATTTTGATGAAATAAAAGGAATTTATCGTAACCGTTATGTGTTTTGTTGTTTTTAAATGAGCTGCACCTAAGAGCACTGCTCCTGGAATCCTGCGTTAATTTAAATGATGTTTATTATAAAATGATAGGGCAACAGCCCATTCCTGAAAGTTTATAAAATTTTGAGTTTTGTTTAAAGGTCGAGAGGCGAAATGGCCAAATGCCTAGCTTGTTTTGGTTTAAAAAACCTTGAACTTGCGTTTATAAAATGATAAATTCAAAGAACTGTGTAAACAATATTTGTAAATGTCGAGACCTAGTCTCGTATATATCTTTTCATTTCGTCGAATGATGGTTTAATAACTTAGGTTTGTTTTGCAAACGTTTAACTATTCCAATGTTAATGGCCTTGAGCCCATTGTCGAATGTAGTTTCTGCATTAAGGTTAGCTTTGTACAAGATGGGACTGTGTTACTATTATAAGTTAAAAGAAAAGGCAAGATGCCTTGGTTCGAAACTTTGTCTAAACGATTTATGTGCTTTGAAGGGGTGAAAACGCAAAGCTGGGTAACACTTCCATGACAACTGGGTGCCAAAGCAACATGGCGGAAGCTATTAGGCCGAATAACTATATTTATTCGGTCGAATAACGTTTAACGGAGAACCATTTAGATTTGCGGAGACCTCGAAATATGTGCAAACGCATAGCCGGCCAGTAATTTTGCACGGTGGTTCTATGTTTATTCGGTCGAATAATTATTCGGCCAAATAATTGTTCAGCCGAATAATTGTTCGGCCGAATAATTATTCTACATAAAAGGTTGGTTATGGCCCACATTTGTCTTTTTCCTCTGTGCATTTGACTAGTCCCCAACTATATCCCTACCAGCTGCTGGACCCCTCTTGTTGCCTCGTCATTTGTAGCCTCCTGTCGTCCCTGTGGGATGACTTTGAGGATTTCCGCCACCCTCCCGACGTGGAGATATGCCACCTTAACGGGCCTGCTTTCCTCGTGGAGACCTCCCACGCTTCTGGCCTCCTCTCGGCCCTATTCGTCGTCCTTGTTCTCAGCCCTACTCATCGGCCCTGCTCTGTTTACCTTGCTCTCAGCCCTGTTCGTCGGCCCTGCTCGTCAACCCTGCTCTATTGGCCCTGTTCTCGGCCCTACTCTCGACCATGTTCTGTTGGCCCTTTCGACCTCCTCGACCCTATTCGTCGGCCCTACTCTGTTCGCCCTTTCAGAGCTGCTAGTCGGCCCTCCTCTCAGCTTTGTTCTGTCCACCGAAGGTAATTTATTTTTATTTATTTTGTTAATTTTTATATTTTCGGTCCAATGCTATTTCTAATTCTTTTACATTTTTGGCAAGTGCTATTTTTTTTTTTTTCTTGGCTTTGTTTTACTGCTTATTGTTCAGCTTTGGTCTCTAGAGTTCGGTTTCACTGGTGTCTTTCAAAAGTGAAAAATAAACAAGTATGCCTTCTAATTTGTTGAACTCAATTAATATGTCAATTTAATTTTTGATAAACGGTTTTTTCAATTGGTGAGGGTTGAACTCTTTCCATGTGGATAGAGTCCATAAACTCTGCCAATCTGGGCAGAGTTCATGAATTCTTTCCATGATCCATGAACTCTTCCCACTTGGATAGAGTTCATGAACTTTTTCCATGTGGTTAGAGTTCAATTACTGTCGTGATCCTTTAAATACACCATTGAAAATCTCATAATTACAACAAACCACATAGATTTATTTTTCGTTATTTTTTAATAGGAAATTTAATGATATTTTTGTTATGTTATGGTGATTGTAACGTGTTGTGAAACGCAGTTTAATTAACTTTCATTTAATTGCATGCTCAATTGAAAGCGTTAGAATATAAGACTTAGCCTCAAGTTAGCAACCCATGGGAAAGATTACGTTTTGTATATATACATTCATTGTCTTGTCGTTTCCACATGGGAAGAGTTCATGAACTCTTCCCACATGGAGAAAGTTCATGAACTCTGTCCACATGGACAGAGTTCATGAACTCTGCTTAATCTGCTATCATTTTTTAGAGATGACTACCTCACCCTTAATTAATTTGTTATCATTTTTCATAGTGATTATAGTAATGTTTACATTTCATGCTCATAATACCCATATAATGATCATAGTGTAATATGGACACAAAGTAAGCACTAATGTGAACATCTTTTAGTACAACTATAACACCATATATTACGTATACAGTTGAACCAATGCGACTAGTAGTAAGATCAGTTCATATAAGGATAATTAACAATTGAAAGTTATAAGATCAACAAGAGCATATAAGTCGATCAACATATACAAACTAAGAGCCTTAAATAACATTATTAGTAATTATACCAATACTGATGTTGTAAAGATTATCATAGCTCAATTATGCTTGTTATTCGATATAAGACTAGTATGCGACATCAAGATCACCAGCTGGTAGTACTGTAATTCATATAATAATTGTATACATAATTAGCTAAGTTATATCATCTTGTGAATACAAGACTCATATTAAGTACCTATGTAAGCTCATATTCTAATGGACCAACCTCATTTATATGTCATAAGTTGTAGCTTTATTTTGACTCTGTAATTCACAATTCGTTAACTATCACAACTTCTATAGCTTGCAATGTGTTAGCACTCAAATTGTGTTGAATGCTTTGGCAGCTTTGGGCGTGGGTGGAAAGACTTCAGGAACATCAAGACTCAAGTGGATAATCGGCTCTCGGACAACATCCCCTGATACCGAGGAGTCGGAGGTTAGCATGGTAGGGAACAATTCAAAGAATGAAACAGTCAGGGAGGAGCCGACGGTTTTTAGAGGTCATAGTGTAAAGAAACATGTTAAATGCGTCAGAAATAAGCATGGTAGGCAATGACGGCTGAGATTGAATACCCTGAGGATCGACGGTCCTGAGCCCACTGCGCGAATGAAGATGTAGGCAATATAGCATAATGAGTGAGTGGTAATTGGCGGGCAAGTGATGAAAACAATCAACGGCGGAGACTGGCATATAGAAAGATCTACAGCGCACAGTCCCTACATTGATCCAACAAGTGTGAAGCATGTTATATTTCAAAATCGCCACGGTCGAGTTATGTATTGTGCAACTATCAATGGCACAGATTCTCCAGGGGAAAATAAAAGGCCCGAGATCACCGTGCTAATTTTTCTCGCCGGTGATTTAACTACATCTCAAATCGGCATGGTTAGTGAAATTAAAACCATCAAACTGCCGATTTTTGGGCGGGAGAAGATCAACGGTGGATATGGCTTTACCATTGCCACAATTGGAAGGACGATAAGGCATCCAACGTTATAACTAGGTTCACCTTTCCCCAATGAGAGAGGGGCATCTCCTCGAGAGGTTAATGATGGCAACATGGGCTAAGCCACCTCAGCGTCATCAGGGGGTCCTTTATGTATGGTCCGAAATGCAAGGTCACATGTGCATTACGTCAGTCCTATCCTTAGTCATCATGATAAATCATTTGGAACGTATAAGTCAGAGAATCATAATGGCATAATTCACATGGAGATGACATCGCTATTGGTCATTATAAGCCTGACTCTCCGGGCCTGTAGCTTATGTCGAATTCCAAAAGGTGGTGAATTCATCTGTTTGGTTATTTTTGCATGCATTATCACAGACATGGAGAGGGAGAAAGGGGCTGAGATAATAGTTGCACCAGAACATGTGCTGTCCGAGATAATAGTTGAACTAGAACATGTGATATCCGAGATAATGGAGGAGTATACTCTCCCACCTCTTATGTTTTCTGACCAAGCGGAAGACAGTTCTGCCAAAGAGTCGGAAGAGCTTGAGACGCAACAGGGGTGTTGGAATTTGTTGCAACAAAAAGGAGGAAAATCCGATGAGGAAGAGGAGCAAAAAATCCCCTCTGATGAAGATATAATCCATGACTAGATCCTCTCTACCGAAGAGGTGCCCCCTATTTCCCCACCCAAGGAAACTCGAACGAATGTTCCCTCCGACACCAGTGATTTCATCAATTGGTATGATCAAGTGAGAGCCCAGAAATAGGGTGGCGGCACTCTTACGGCTTTTGCATTCCACTATTCGACAATTTAGTTCTCTTGGCTATACAAGTATACTCCTGGTTTCCAAGTTTTGAAGATACTCAGATGGCTTGCAAACCCACTATTGAAAAGCAATCCAGCTGGCATCGATGACATTTTGTATTTTTGTACTTTTGTTTAAAATAGTTGGACTATGTATAGAAGCGGCTATGTAATTACAAATGGCAGTTAAAATCTGTCCCGTAGATATTTGTTTAAGGATAGCGACAGCTAACGATGTCCTTTTTGGTTGTTAGATAGGTGTCAATTGGTTGTAACTAATTTCTGCCGAGAAGGAGCTGAGTCTAGAGCTCAAGGCCACCTCTATATACAGTTGTAATCAGAGACACAAGGGTTCAAAATTCTTAAGAGAAAGTGTTTGTATTTTGATGATCAGTTTGTAATACATTTTCTTGGAGCTATTTAATAGAATTTGGAAAGCTTGATGCCTGCGTTTTTGACAAGGATTCCTGTCTAATCCGTCTGGTAGTTTGTACCTTTATTTTTCCCATGTGCAAATGTGTTTCTATCTTTTGTTATTCCATTCTGTGATAATTCCTTCATGCTTGGATCAGGGTAGCAGTTAAGTAGAATTCATAGAGATGATGCTCTGTTTAGCTTATTCCAAGTGTTTCACCAAATATATTCTGCTAAAGTTGATGTAGGATTCATCCTTGTTAGATGCCTTACATTGATGGACTGGTTCTTCTCTCTTATGTTCCACAAATTAAAGCTCTTTGACTACTAGATGAGTTCACTAAATCTTTTGTGAATAATGTTTGCAGAACCAATTAAATGTGACTCCATCGCCCCAAATTAAATTCATGCGTTTTCAACCAAATAGCTCTCAAATAATTTTTGTTGCATAAACATAACTCTGATCTTCTGTGCATTGTCGTAATTGAATATCTTTAGTGTTTGAATGCTAGTGTATGTTTTCGCTGATTGACACCTTTGAAGATTTCTAGTATTCTGTGAGTTTATAGAGAGAGCCCTCTTTCTTTACATTTGATCAGAAGCGTAAACCAAAGATTGGTTAGTGGTTACCTGAGATTACCCTCTTTCAACCTTTGGGGTCAGTTTTGGTGTTAACAAATTGGCAACATTGCCGGGGATCATGAGTTGTTTATCGAGCCCTGGAAGAACGACATACCTATCCGAAATATCAAAGAATATGAAGAAATCCCTATGGGAAAATAGAGATCTCCGCATTTTTCGAGAAGGTACAAGAATTTTTCCCTGGCGACTCCACTTATTGAGACTAGACAATTCAAGAAGAATCCACATGAGAAAAATCAGTACGCTGAAATATACTACTGAAGAATTTCTAAAGTCATCTTGGCCCCAAGAAAGATTCATACAAGAGGTTTCATCATCCCTAGGAGAACGACAAAGGGGCAAATCTGAATGTTGATGGTGAACAACAATCAGACAATGAGCAGGTTATACCATTCATCTGGCGACTCCACTCAAGATTTAATTCAAGATATAGACTCCACTGGAGAACGAGCTCAACCACCTTAAAAATGGAAGAATCAAGGTTCAAGTATCAAAGCATCAGTCCCTTCAGAGAAATCTTGTTCTTCTATATCAATCTCCTTTTACCTCTATGTATATACATCAAGAAAATTTTGTTCCACCAAAGAGCTCTAGGTAATGAAAAAATTTCTTTTATATACGCTTCTCTAGACCTTAGAGATGTATATTCTCTTTCAAACCCTAGAGCTGATCCCATTCTTTCTTCTAAAGCATACAAGATCCATGGCCAGCCTTACAAATCCTCTGAGAATGAGGTTGAAGAGGTTCCCCTTGTACACATCCCTTTTTCTCCTAGATCTCGGCTGAGATATGCCCCTTTAAAGCTTCCCCCTTTCCTTCATGAATACCCTCCCAAATACAACAGATACCTTCCCAAATTTGATGGAGAATCTGAAAACCTAACTACTGAGAAACATCTTCAAGGATTTGAGCATTTTTTGGATCTTTTTGAAGTAGAGCATGATGATATTTGTATGAGGGCTTTTACCCAATCCTTCCGAGGAGATGTGAAGAAATGGTTTATCCATTTGCAGCCTGAGTCTATAGACACATGGCAAGGTTTTTCTAATGTCTTCTTGAAATTTTTGGGTAAGAGAAGGCCATGGGACTTAGTGCTTTCATAATTTTATTCCATGAGAATGCAGGAGGGGGAAATCATATCCAGCTTTAACAGAAGATTTGCAAGTTTTTATTATGATATGCCAAGGGAAATTCGACCCCTAAAGAATGACGCCAAGTTACACTATGCATCTATCTTTCCTTGTGATTTATCTCTTCTTCTTTTGGAGAGCATGTATTCAGATCTACAGTATATGTTTATGGATGCTTTGGAGGTTGAAGAAAACCTTAGAGTGCCGGGAAAATTATCCAGTAAAGATAACAATGAAAAGTTTGAAAAGGAAGCAGGATTTGAAGAGAGGCCTCAACAAAAAGGATTTGCTTTGCATTCTAACCTTTCCCAGGATGTACAGAAAGATGATCAGCCCGGTGAGGTGCCAAAAGAAGGTAATTCTGATCTGATTAAGGAAAATTTCAATTAGCTGGCTAAACTTTCTGGTGGTGATGATAGTAAAAAGGATTTTTTTCAACCTAAGTATGATGAGTATGATGATTATGAAGAAGACTGCTCGGATGTTGAGTCCAGTGAAAAATTTACAAGCTCCAAAACAATTAGTGAGGAAAATCTAGTCACTGGCCATGACCAAAATTCTGAAAATAAACATGCTGAAAGTGATTGCTTACCTATCTATTACGCCTCTTTTGAATTGATAAAGCAAAGAATCAGGGCTTCTAATCCAAAGCAAATGTCTAAATTGGAAAGTTTCCAATTCTTTTTTGAGAGTGATGATAAAGAGGGGAGGCAAGTATGTAATAAATCCCAAGAAGTAGAAATTTGGCATAGGGAAGAGAAGTACCAAACAAAAAATCAAATCCCTTTTTCGCATTCAAAAATTTCCTATCAAGAAGAGTTTGTTGTACTTAATTTTATTGAAAAAATTCATGATACTCCTGTTGTGTTTGATAGATGAGAGCGAGTTCCAAATTCTAAGATTTTTGATAAAATTGATGATGACCTTCATATCTATGCTCCTGAGAGGGATGAAAATTTCCTTCGGTTTCGCCAATTGTCATATGATTCAGAAAAAGGTCAGAATAGTCAGATGAGTTTTTTTCCATGTCGCACGACTTCGGATTCTTGTGGCCTAGAAGGAATTTTTTTCTTTGATACATTAGAAGGTCGTGATACCATTTCGACTAGAACCCAAGAAGAGCTTCAGTCCTATCAAGCTGATGTGCACATGTTTGATTGCCCGATACCTCCTGAAAGAGAAGATGAATATGCTTTCCAAAATATTTATGAAACTCAGTCTGGCAGATGGCAAGTAGAATTGTAGCTTGATTGGCCTCAATGTGCCATAAACAATGCGAATGATCAGCAAGAACCCGTTGAAGAAGCTCTCATGATTGGTCGTAAAGATGCAGGATTCTCCTAATTTATCGAAGATCCTTTTTCCAAATTGTTGGAATCATCAGAGAAGGTGGAAGTTGTGTTGTTCAAGGACGCAGAGATTGAAAAATATTTTCAGTTGGGGTTATCATTTGTTGAGTTCTTTTTTAAGGTTAGAGAGGCTAAATCTGAATTTCAATCTGGGAGTCATTTGCTTGGCTGGCTTCATTGGGAATGTGTGATCACCTGAGTTGGTCCTTATGCTCAGCAAGTAGGGTAGGAAATCGGTTGTATATAAATAAGCTTGAAGGTCAAGCATTTTTAATTTCAGTAAAGTAAGATAGGTAGGAAGAATGGGTCTGATCAACAAGCCTTTTTTATTATATACACTGTTATTTTTTTAGTTGCGGTTTTTAGACGAAAGACAGGTTGTATGTCGTAGTTCACAAGATTGGGAGCCGCCCAATGGATCAGGCACATAGTCTATGGGTATTCTTCGCTACCTCGCTAGGAGGATAGCATCCCCATTGGAGCCAGTTGTTAACACTAAAATTGTGTTGAATGCTTTGGCAGCTTTGGACATGGGTGGAAATACTTCACGAACATCAAGACCCAAGTGGATAATCGGCTCTCAGACCACATCCCTTAAGACCGAGAAGTTGGAGGTCAGCATGGTAGGGAACAATTCAAGGAATGAAACAGTTAGGGAGGAGCCGACAGTTTTTAGAGGTCATAGTGTAAACAAACATGCTAAACACATTTAAAATAAGCAGGTTAGGCGATGACAGCTGAGATTGAATACCCCGAAGATCGATGGTCCTGAGCCCACTGCGTGAACAAAGATCTAGGCAATATATCATAATGAGCGGGTGGTAATCGGCGGGCAAGTGATGAAAACAATCGACGGTGGAGACCGGCGTATAGAAAGATCTATAGAGCACAGTCCCCGCACTGATCCAACAAGCACGAAGCATGTTATGTTTCAAAATCGCCGTAGTCGAGTTATGTATCGCACAACTATCAATGACACAGATTCGCCAGGGGTAAATCAAAGGCCCGAGTTCACCACGCGGATTTTTCTCATCGGTGATTTAACTGCATCTCAAATTGGCGCAGTTGGTAAAATTAAAACCATCAAACCGTCGACTTTTGGGTGGGAAAAGATCAACAGTGGATATGGCTTTACCATCGCCACACTTGGAAGGATGATAAGGAATCCGAGGTTATAACTAGGTTCACCTTTCCCCAATGAGAGAGGGGCATCTCCTTGAGAGGTTAATGATGGCCATATGGGCTAAGCCACCTCAGCGCCATCAAGGGGTCCTTTATGTATGGTCCGAAATGCAAGGTCACACGTGCATTATCTCAGTTCTATCCTCAGTCATCATGATAAATCATTTGGAAGGTATAAGTCAGATAATCACAATGGCATAATTCGTATGGAGACGCCATCGCTATTGGTCATTATAAGCTTGTCTCCGCGGGCCTATAGCTTACATTGAATTCCAAAAGGGGGTGAATTCATCTGCTTGGTTATTTTTGCATGCATTATCACAGATATGGAGAGGGAGCAAGGGGCCGAGATAATAGTTGCACCAGAACATGGGTTGTTCAAGATAATGGAGGAGTATACTCTCCCACCACTTATGTTTTTTGACCAAGCAGAAGACAGTTCTGCCAGAGAGTTGGAAGAGCCCGAGATGCAACAGGGGTGTTGGAATTTGCTGCAACAGAAAGGAGGAAAATCCCACAAGGAAGAGGAGCAAAAAATCCCCTCCAATGAAGATATAATCCAAGACTGGATCCTCTCTACCGAAGAGGTTCCCCCTTTTTCCCCACCCAAGGAAACTCGAATGAATGTTCCCTCCGAGGTTGGTGATTTCCTCAATTGGTATGATCAAGTGAGAGCCCAGAAATAGGGTGGCGGCACTCTTACGTCTTTTGCATTCCACTATCTGGCAAGTTAGTTCTCTTGGTTATACAAGTATACTCCTAGTTTCCAAGTTTTGAAAATACTCAGATGGGTTGCAAACCCATTATTGAAAAGAGATACAGCTGGCAGCAACCACATTTTTGTATTTTTTTACTTTTGTTTAAAATAGTTGGACTAGGTAGAGAAGAGGCTATGTAATTATAAATGGCAGTTAAAATTTGTCCCGTAGATATTTGTTTAAGGATAGTGACAGCAAACGATGTCCATTTTGGCTGTTAGATAGGTGTCGATTGGTTGTAACTAATTTATGCTGAGAAGGAGTCGAGTCTAGAGCTCAAGGCCACCTATATATACAGTTGTAATCAAAGACACAAGGGTTGAAAATTCTTATGAGAAAGTGTTTGTATTTTGATGATCAGTTTGTAATACATTTTCTTGGAGTTGTTTAATTGAATTTGTAGAGCTTGATGCCTGTGCTTTTTACAAGGATTCCTGTGTTATCGGTCTGGTAATCTGTACCTTTCTTTTCCCATGTGCAAATGTGTTTCTATCTTTTGTTATTCCATTCTGTGATATTTCTTTCATGCTTGGATCAGGGTAACAATTAAGTAGAACTCATAGAGATTATGCTCTACTTAGCTTATTCCAAGTGTTTCACCAAATATATTCTGCTAAAGTTGATATAGGATTCATCTTTGTTAGATGCCTTACATTGATGGACTGTTTCTTCTCTCTTATGTTCCACAAATTAAAGCTCTTTGACTACTAGTTGCTTGCTACCTTGCCCTTGTGAATGCTTTCGCTAAATCTTTTGTGAATAATGTTTGCAGAACCAGTTAAATGTGACTCCATCTCCCCAAATGAAATTCATGTGTTTTCAACCAAATAGCTCTCAAATCATTTTTGTTCCATAAACATAAATCTGATCTTCTGTGCATTGTCGTAATTGAATATCTTCTGTGTTTGAATGCTGGTGTATGTTTTCGCTGATTGACACCTTTGAAGATTTCCAGTATTCTGTGAGTTTATAGAGAGAGCCCTCTCTGTTTACATTTGATCAAAAGCATAAACCAAAGATTGGTTAGTGGTTACCCGATATTACCCTCTTTCAGCTTTGGGGGTCAATTTTAGTGTTAACACAATGTACTCTGCTTTAATGGGATTCACACTAGTTAAGTATTGGTTTTGATATGAGTAAGCCTTGAACTATCATATATTAAAGTAATTATTAATTCTTTTTGTAATCATAATAGTCTTTATTAGAGGTCTAATTTATGATCTATTAAAGTCAATATAACAATTAAACTTGGTTTTCTAAATTATCCCAATGAGCCAAAAAAACACAAAACAAAGTAGTGGGGTTTGACAAATTGTTGTCTGGGAGTTAGTTTGTAAAAAAACAGGTATATTCTTAAAAAGTCTAGATTGTCAATTTTAGCATATTAGATAGTCAATTTTAGCACATAATTAGCTAGTTGTACATCAATTGATTACAGTTGTTAGATAGTTGTAATTTTCACTATTTAGACAGAGTTCATTAAATATGTCCATGTGGACAGAGTTCATGAACTCTGTCCATGGATAGATTTCATTAAATCTGTCCATGGATAGAGTTCATGAACTCTGTCCATGTGGACAGAGTTCATAGATCAATATATTAACTTAAATTTCAAACATAGCAAAGAAAATTGTATTGTACATATTATTTTTATGTATTTAGGGAATCCTTGTTAAGAGGTATTGATATCAAAACATGATAGTATTATGCCACAAATATATGGAAACATGAGACTCACTAATAATTTTTCTACATTAACAGTGATTCAATGATATTAGTCCACCTAGCTTTGAGTTCACACTAAGTTGACACTAATCCAACTCCTTTGATTTCAAGATATAGAATTGAGTTGGGATACCAAATTATATTTACTACGATAATTTATATTTTAAAAAACAAATTAACATTATACTCTATAGTTAATGAACTAGATTTCATGAATTGAGAAACTAATTGAGGAAAAATGATTGTCTTGAGGTTTTGCTAGGCAATGGTGACCATTCATGGTATTATGTTTTCTTTTGTTTGCAACATGGAAAAATTCGGAAACATAATACCATGAATGGTCACCGTTGCTAGATTGAACACTTGTAACCTTCACTTAATATTTAATCATATTGGTTCCATTGATTTCAAAAATCAAAAACACTTAAAATATTGGCACATTAATTCCTCATACATCCAACAATATTATCTAAACTCATTTTAAAAACTATTAGATGGTATTAGGTATATTTAGGTCCTTATTAAAGAACTTAGTTCCTTTAGCAGCTAGGTCTTAGAATTTGTAGAATTAACATGTATAATTTGTATATGTTTTGAGTTGATAGTTGTGTAAGTGTAGATATCATATCAAATGGAAAGAGATTAGTCTCCAGGGCTAAAGCGTAGGAGTTCATCACATTCTTCAGGAGTTGGTGTCCCATTTGACAATTGAAGATTGTCAACTTTACCTCCTGATTCAAGCTTATTGTATAGTTCACATTCAGTCAATCATCAGTAAGGTGATAGGAGTATAGATGGTTCCTCTTCATCTTCTGTTGGAGAACATCGATCTCGACCTTCTGTCGGTATGAACATCAATCTTTTAATACATGTATAAATTGTAATTTTGTGTGTAAGTACTTTGTACATGTTTACACATAAATTTGTTTGTATTTGAAGCAGAGATAGACATGGGTGGACAGCAAGGTCACTAAGAGGTTCGTCATCATACACAGGGTGACGAAGGTCAAGCCAGGACGCAATTTGTTTAACTAGCCGAGGGTTGTACACCCATATCAACTTATCCATCTCATTTATCTGGGGAGCTTCAATGGGAAAGTGATCTTGCACAAACGACCCTTGAAAGTTGTAAATCTCACTATCACAAGTTGCAAAAAGATCTTTCTAGTTTGGATCTCTCTCCAGAGAAAAAACAAAGTATAGAGAAGGTTTTGGCATCATTACAAAAATTGATTGAGGTATATGAGGATCTTGGAACAACAACAAATGGTTTTGCTAACCTGATGCACAGAAGAAGGGCTCAAGTGATGGGTCTAGATAAGTGGGATGTTGTGAAGGAGAGAGTTACCAAAGAATAGGCCATGGGAATGTTTAACTTCAAAGAGGGCCTAAAGCGAAAAGCATTGAAAGTGCATAGTTTTAAGCACCCTCATCTTGCACATCATTTATATGATCAGTTCCTTGCATCCTATGGTCAATTTCCATGGAATGATAAGGTTTCTAATTATTTTACCAGATTTTTTTATGCCGAGTTTTTTTTGGGTATGAAGCCAGACTATTCTTATATTCATTATGACTTTTACGGAGTTGGAAAGGGGTGAATATATGATAGAAAAGGTGCTCTTAAAGATCCCACTACTCTTTGATCTCCACCTCAGATATCTCACCCATCTAGGCTTGTGACTTACAAATCAGAGATGGAGCCCACATCAGAACTCGGGACAATGGCAAGGCATGCTGTTGCTGAAGGTTTAACTTTGTCATTTTTAGGAGTTGATGCAGGATTGAGTCGACAGAGGGCTCGAGCCACTATCAGACAAAATTTTGTTTATGAAAATAACGATGATTTAGATGGAATGAGCATTGAATATCTCAAGGCTTATGCTAAGGTTTGTCATAATATAGCTTTAGATGTTTTGTCCAATGACACATCGAGTTTAGTAGAGGTTTGTGTACTTTCAATCTATTTATTTTTTTTATTCATTTTGAATTGAACTTTTTGTTACATTATATCTATGTATGATATTATGATTGTTTTGATGTATAGTAATAAATACATTACGTAACTGTTTATTGGTTGCAGTTTTCTAGAATGATGAATGAACATAATTTTCAAGTCTCCACTAGTGAAAATGTAGGAGATCATCTGTAGGGACCCCCGTTTGTGGGGTCGTCCCTAAAACTAATATGAAACTCATCAACATAATATGACACAGGTTAGAACATATCAAAGATAGAAAATTGAATTACAATAAACAAATTTTCCTTAAGAAGATACAAGTGGAACATCATACCTGTCATTCGTCGGTCGATCCCGCTATCGGAGGAGTAGTCGATGTCAATCCGATCCATCTAGCCCATTTTCGTCCGCATCTTTCATAGGATCCCTCCAGAAAAAGCTCGTATAACCATAGGCGAAGAAACCGTTAGCTCCGCCACCCAACCATAGGCTCATGCTTTCAGTCGCATGGCCTCCCCCGAGCTTCGGGTCATAGAGCTCACACACGTTTTTCAGAAATCCAGCTTGGGCTTCCCCTCCCCCCAGGATTTCTTATCCAAACCCTTTAAATAGCAGCAAGTCTTTGAGGCACTCGAAAATTACGACAATCATCCAAATTATGGGCCCTTTACCCATTCCCCAAGCCTTCCTTATAAAGGAAAATCTCATGCGACACATGTCGCTTCATGCATAATTAAATATTTTTAATTAATTATTTAATTAAAACACTCACCCATCCAAGTGTCATCTTTTCTAGGAGATGCACCTAAATCCCTAGGTTTCCTCAAGTCTGTCCCCCGGATACTTTAGTTAACTCCTAGTTTTTAGTTGATTAGGTGTCTAATCTAGGATTCTATTTTGCTCCTAAATAATGATTTCTATTATTTTAAATGCTCAACAAAAATAATTATTCATGTGCAAATGCCTAAATTGTTTTTTTATGCAATTGCTAAGTAATAATCTAGAGTTATTCTCATAAGTTTTTATGCAGTTAAATTTAACAATCAAACTCACTAAGATCACGGTGCCACGTCGTTGGGCTCCTGGTTCCTTAATTTTAATTCCCTGACATGGCACCACTTCGTCGGGTCCAGTCATCCATGGTTTCCATTCCTTGGCATGGTACCGCGTCGTTGGGTCCTTGCGTCCATTCTTTCTGTTCTCGACAGGGTACCGCATCGTTGGGCCCTTCTGCCACCATCTTTCCGTTTTGACTTGCGGGAAATCTTGTAGGGATTTTAGGAATCATTACCATCCATCCTCCGTCTACATGCTATCTAGGGACTAATGGCGCTGAGGAGTGAGTCCATTCTCACTGCACGCCCCTCAACTCGTACGTGACCAGCTCCGTCGTGGTCCACCTCGTACGCCCTCACGCATTCCTCTTGAGCAAGCGGATCAGTGCTTATCTGCTCATGCATGGTATTCTTGTCGGAAGTCGACATCGTCATCGCTCCCCCTGTGTGTGATTTACCCGTACTCTACGACCCTTCATGTTCCTTTGTGTGTCCGTTGGTGAACCGTCTCACTTGTTTCTACACACACTTCTCACAACAATTTATTAGTAGCACTGTCCTCAATAATCATCATCTGATTTCTAAATCTAGTATTGTTAAACATTTATGATTTATTCAAACTTCTTATTCATCTAATCAAATATTCATTTCGTCGACAATTACATAATCACCGTACAGCTAGTCGTTAAGCATTATCTATCAACATAATTTTCCATAGTCATAGCTAATCGTTTAACATATGCAATTATTCAATTACGTCAACAGTTCAGATACACATACTCAAAATAAGGCCAAAAGGTTATTTAATTAATGTTTCAATCGACCGGGTCACTTAGCAGGTGCCCTCAATGTCTACAAAAGTCTAGGGGCACTACAAACACCCCTACTTATTTAGAACTTCGTCCCGAAGTTAGATTTTATTCTAGTACTTTCGATATTTAGATTTCAATTTAATTTCTTCCTTTCATATTCTTGTCATTCTCTTCCATTTTCACAAACAGTCATGGCCATAAGCATTAGTGGTTCAGATCATTATTTTTCTTTTTCACGCAAACTGGTTCCATATTCATTCTCAGGAATTTAATCGTAACTTTGCGCAATGAGAATACCATAATGCCTTCATAATTATCAATATCAATTTATATTTTCCATACCTCCCAGTCATGTATGAAGGTCTATGATGTCCAAATTATTTACAAGCTATGTTGTGTCAATAGCCACCCAATAGTTTATCAAGTCATCATTTAGCATAGCAAATCCAAGCAAATGTTCAAAACTATTCGGTCATCCTTCCCTCCAAGACGAGAAGGTAAACATCATAACATATTCAGTAAGATATAATCACGGTTTTAACAAATCACGAGACACCCTCAAATAGTCCAAAAAACCAAATTCCATAAGACTACTCCCAAAAAACCCCTAAATGTTGGTTCTCAAATTGATAGGATTTGAGACATTGAAAGTATAAAGTTTTAAATTTTACCCCGTAGTCCTTTCATCAGTATCATTGCATCTAAGTTAATGGGATTATTTCATCCTTACTTCATTTCATCCCTTCTGTTGTCACAGGATTACTTCGACAGACTCATCAAGTCGTATAATGTGTGTTTTTCTTATCCTTATCGAGTTCTATATCAAGGGATAGTCATCCTTTCATCAAGTGTTTACTATTTCCTGGGGTTAGCTTTATTACGTTCAGTTCATTGTGTTGATCATATCCATACTAAATGTAAACTGAAGGTCCACAGTTCGATCCTGCGTAAATTCAAATGGTTCATGTTTTACTTAGTCGGTTCATTTCAAAACTAGTACCCTCATTAGTCTAATCAGTTAAAGTACCAAGGGGGCATTACATACACCCCTCTTATTAAAACTTCGTCCCGAAGTTAAGTCTCATGTGCTTCCATGGTGAATTTTCACTTTCTTTTCACATTCATTTCTTCAACATAATCATAATTGATAATAACATTTCATTTCTTCTTTTCTACCCTCATATAAGTATAAGCCACATAATGGGTAATATAACTAAATCGTACCTTTTGTAGTGTAGTAATCCCCAGAAAAGTTCTCTCTTGACTCACTAATTGTAATCGGGATTGAAATCGTCTACAACAAATTATTTCAATTCAACAAAACTATAAGTATATCATTTACGAAAATACTGAAAACATTGACATATTTCAACATGAGGGATAAAATATTCAATTCCAACTTCTCCTTTTTCTATAATTACGTATATTTATCACATGTTCAAAACAATGTCCGAATTTCAAAATAAGAATTTACCCTTCCCAATTATGTTCTTCAACACATTCCTTAACCATTACTGAACTAATCTTGCATGCAACCTCTCTCTTCTCATAATCCAAAGTATAATTAAACACTAGAGTGCCATTAACTTAGTATAGCTAAAAGTATAATCTCATATTTTTATAAACAAAGTCATGTAAGGTTTTCTTATCTTCCTAACTTAAGTACAATTAAGATTCTATAGTTCAAGTAAGTTTAACTTCTCTCTTTTCACATTTCAAAGCATGATTACAAGCTAGTAGTGCCTACCTGCGAAGCCATCGCCTTGATTTCAGAAAATAAGCATTTACAACCAATCGATAAAATTCTTGACGCATAACCCATCGTCAAAGTATATGAACCATGACTATCATTCAATCTTTCATACTAGCAATTTTAGAGAAGAAGAATTCTAACCTGTTCGAGAAGTTGGGAGTATCCTTGCAGAAGGAGAAGAAGCAAAAATCGTAGCTCTGATTTTTTTCACGTCGAGATCCATGCATTGCTCATCGTAAGTCACAATCTCCCGTTATTAAACATTATAAATTCATTCATTCTTGATAGTAAATCATAAGCATCCCACCTTCAAAATTATCTAAGCACTTCTTTCTTTAAATTCATATATGGTCATTACTTGTCATTTATCATCAAATACATCCACAATAACCATGTTTTACATTCTATTTGAACATAATCTATTTAATTCAATAGTGTAAGAATCATTCTCAAAAAGTTTTAAAAAGACATTATATTGCTACACAATACATGCATATACCAAATGTAGTGCTTGGTTCTAATTTTTATTTTTATTTTTTTACACAAGGATATAAACACCTTCATAGGCTTGTTACATTCTCTAGACCATTTAGTCATTTAAGATGTCAACTATACTCTTGAATATTTTTATGACTTTAACACATATAACACCAATGTAACTTCAACCCTTACAGTCTTTATGTCATTACGGTGTACAAGTAAATACTAAACTATCAAGTAGTACCTTGTGAAAATAAGTAACCAATCATAAACCAATATAGTTTTCTATATAATTTGTTCCATTATATATATATATATATATATATATTCTAAACTAAGAATTTTTAATGATCTTTCCCTTTTGAGAATGAAAATGAATTTGAACAAATTATCATCCTAAATACCTTTCCCACTAATTTTACTAACTAGAACAGAAGTAAAAGTTAATATATGGTCTATGTGTTCCTTAACTTCTCACATAAAGACTTACATGCTTATACATGCATACTTTTAATAATTTATAAAAGTACCAAACATCTAACCAATCCAAGTACATAGATGTCATTGAGATAAATATTTAATATATAAGAACATCTAAACATCCTAAGTTTTTCCATTTCCATTAAAACATTGAATATTGTAAAATAAATTAAAAAAAAACTTCCTTCGTTTTTCATGATATATAAAACACTCTTCTCAAAGATTCTTATCCTATAATAAATTGAATACAAATAAGATCATACATTCACACTTTTCTTCTTGGTAATTCAATGACATGGACATGTTAGTATATCAAAATCATGATTCTAATAATTTTGTAACCACAATTTCTTTATATACATATTACTTATATGCATTTTCCTTCTTTCAAATACTTATCTACCATTAAAAATGACACCCGTTATTCCTCCTTTATTATATTTATCTTACACCTAATTGCATATGGGAAACTAACCCCTAATCTTTTTATACAAAGAGAAGAACTATAATTATGTTCTACATTAATATAATTATGTTCTACATTAATGAGGATCACTCTCACTCATTCACATTGATATAAATAATAAGACTATGTACAATTTATTAAATCGGGATATATTAATGAATCAATTCTAATACGTATGTATATATTTTTCTTAACATTCCATACGTTCAAATAATTCCAAAAGGAAAGCACATAATATCAACAATTATGTATCCTTTCAACCACAATGAACTGTTACATTCCAATATCAAATATGACATAAGTATTGTATTTTCACATCGCTCTAATTCCAAATTTAATTAGTTAATTTCGACGAAGGTCATATATCCATAATATTTATATAAATACTAATTTCTATTGGATGTTGCAATAATTATCCAGCGCATACACTTCCCTTATAACAACATCCTTTACACTATGACCATTATCATTGACTAATGGTCTAAAGATACATTCATATAATAATTAAACACTAAATGTATGGAGAAAGAATGCATTAAATTACAAAAGTATACACACGATGGAATATGATAACGAATAGATTCGCACTACTCTAAAACCAAATCTGGAACTTAGACTAAAATAATGGAACAATAAAAATGTAACCGTAAATACCACTATCAAAGACTCCGACTACTTCGGGAATGGGTCGATCATTCCGATGGTGAAATAGATATGCCAGAGACCATTAGATTTCATTATGAGCTTACAGCAGATACTTCATAGCTATCACTTCAACCTTAAATAAAATACGCCGATCTGCAGAGATCGCTTGAACTCCATGTATCAACTATCACATGACTTCGGGTTAGCACCAAGAGCTGGTCGAACACAAATAGAGGTGGTAAAAATCCATGTTACCCGAGAATGGATGGAGCCTAGGGCTAGTTATATTTGTCCTTCGTCAGAGATCTGGAATTCGTGCTTTTAATAGACAGAGGTGGATACAATCTCAGATTTCGATCTGATTGCAGTGATAACCAATTGAGGTGACTACAATATTCTGAGGTATTATGATCTGGATGAAACCGAAGCTATATCACTGAATACAGATTAATTTAAACCAATCCATGGAATGGGGATAAACTTTCTTAAAAAGATATTTGAATGAACTTACTGACATCAATATAGGATTCAACACTGTAAATTTGGAATAGAGAAAAAAAAATACAGGGCTCAGCGAGATGGATGGCGAAGGAGTGATGCCTTATTAGCAGTATGGAAAAACCTTTGATTCTAAAACTCAGAAAGCTAAAGGTTTCAAATCAAGATAGTGTTCGAAATCCTAAGGGTTCAGGACAATGGGGAAATCAAATTCGATGGACAGTGATGGGTAGTTTAACTCAGATCTCTACACAAAGTGGAAATCAAATAACAACGTTCACATTCTTTTATGAATTCAGATCTCAGAAAACAGTGTTATTCGATTCCAAAATCCCTAAACTAGGATCTCTTCGAATTATTTATATAAATATATATATATATATATATATATATATATATATATATATATATATATATATATATATATATATATATATATATAGGCAGAGTATACACATAGACGAGCCGTAAAGCATAACCCCATCATCGTTTTAGGTAATCGAGAGCGCAACAGAGACAGGTTGCGATGAACTCAATCTCCCAGCTTTCGATTAACAGAAGCATAGAAAAAATAAAAATAAAAAATAATGCCATTCAGAAATTCAAGGAATACAGAGATCGGGTTTTACACAAAAAGGAAATTTATCACAGTAATTTCAATAGTAGGTGAAAAGGTCAAACTCAAAATTAAAATTAATTTCGCAGCATTCATATGACAATTGTGAACTCATCTAAGGAAACTTATTTCAACTCAAAATATAAACTAATAATTTAAAAGCTATGAGTAATTGTTGTAAAACTTACCATCGCATAATCTCCAAATCGAAAGTAACACAAATTTTGCATAACAACTTATAGAGGATCAGTCCCAAATATGAGCGCAAGATGAAGAAACAAAACTTAAACATCATGGTTGGTGACAGGTGGTGGTCCTGGTCATTCGATAGGTCAGATTAGGATTCCAACAGAGATATTTTTTAAATCAATTTACAATTTACATCCTGAATTCTTGAAACGCCACATGAATTCGGGAACTGAGAATCTTTAAGATCATATAAAATCGTAGTACAACCTTATAGAATGCCATGGAAAGACAAAGGATTTTCAAGTTCGAGTTACAATGAAGTATAGATCTGGATTCGAGACATCAATCAGTATTTTGCAATGAATACACAGAAATAGTAGAGTCAAAATATATTTCATGACACGAGTTTAGTACTGAGACCGGAAGTTTCGAGTGATCGCAGGTGAATTTTAAACACGAAATCGGTGTTGAGGATCTATACCAATAATAAAACATATGAGAAATCGATCCAGTTGAAGGGAACTAGGATGCAATAGGGATTCCTCTATATGGTCTAAATGGTGAATCGATTCCCAATAAACAAGATAGGCGAATATGCTTAGCATTTGCACACTTGCAGATCTGGTGAATAAAGAGCTAAAGAAGAATTAATTGAAAAGTTTTAAACACAGGATTCGACCTCCGATCTGAAACGCAGGTCAATATTAAAATGATCAATCAATGAAATGATAAAAAAAAAAAATGTACAGAGTTTTCAAATTCACTAAATAAGGATGCGACCATCGCCTAAGATCCTGGATCATAGATTCCATCAGCGTGATATAGTGTGGATGGAATTTAAAGATAAATAACAAAGATTTGATAGAGAAAATCTAGAAACGCCCAGTCCAATTTTGAATAGATACACACAGGTTTCTAAAGAGTAAGGAGCAAATAGTTTAACAAGATCTGGAATGCCTAGTCAATTTCTGATTGGATCCACACGAGTAGTTGGTTACACGTAGTGGGATTTCATTCCATAGATCTGGAAATATTTAACGAGTAATCAATAAATACATAGAGAAAAAGAGAGATCGCTTTAATACCCTGAAATGTCAAATAAGTAATCAAATAAGTATTCAAAGGAATTTAAGAGCAGAATGGTGATTTACTTCACAGTAATTAAAAATGCCAATCTGTGATCAAAATCGATACTCAGAAAGAAATAATTAAAAGTCAAATCTGAATTGGATTCCAATCTAGGAACTCCAACAAATTTTCGAAACGGTACAGAGAGTATCTAAAAAAAGAAACCGATCTGGAGATTTAGTTATATGAACGGAGAATTTGTTTTTTTTTTTTTTAAAAGAAAGGATTTCATACAGGATTCCATCCTTCATATTAGTTCGGCTTCACACCATTGACACAGTTCCAGATTCTAAAAACATTAGGTGATAGCGAATCAAATGATGGGTCGATTTGTATACCAAGAGGTATACAACAACAAATAAACTAAGATATAAATCTCAATACATAAAAATAGTGATCGAAAACATTGAACCTGATCCAGCAGTCGATTTGAGATCGAGAAGATAGTTGCAGAGTGGTTGTTTCGACTGTCCAGTTCCAACCTTGACGAAGATACCTGTAACCTCTCATTAAAAATATGAGTCCGGTGCCCTCAAGGCTCGACCGGCTCTGATACCAAATGTAGGGACCCCCGTTTGTGGGGTCGTCCCTAAAACTAATATGAAACTCATCAACATAATATGACACAGGTTAGAACATATCAAAGATAGAAAATTGAATTACAATAAACAAATTTTCCTTAAGAAGATACAAGTGGAACATCATACCTGTCATTCGTCGGTCGATCCCGCTATCGGAGGAGTAGTCGCTGTCAATCCGATCCATCTAGCCCATTGTCGTCCGCATCTTTCATAGTATCCCTCCAGAAAAAGCTCGTATAACCATAGGCGAAGCAACCGTTAGCTCCGCCACCCAACCATAGGCTCATGCTTTCAGTCGCATGGCCTCCCCCGAGCTTCGGGTCGTAGAGCTCACACACGTTTTTCAGAAATCCAGCTTGGGCTTCCCCTCCCCCCAGGATTTCTTAGCCAAACCCTTTAAATAGCAGCAAGTCTTTGAGGCACTCGAAAATTACGACAATCATCCAAATTATGGGCCCTTTACCCATTCCCCAAGCCTTCCTTATAAAGGAAAATCTCATGCGACACATGTCGCTTCATGCATAATTAAATATTTTTAATTAATTATTTAATTAAAACACTCACCCATCCAAGTGTCATATTTTCTAGGAGATGCACCTAAATCCCTACGTTTCCTCAAGTCTGTCCCCCGGATACTTTAGTTAACTCCTAGTTTTTAGTTGACTAGGTGTCTAATCTAGGATTCTATTTTGCTCCTAAATAATGATTTCTATTATTTTAAATGCTCAACAAAAATAATTATTCATCTGCAAATGCCTAGATTGTTTTTTTTATGCAATTGCTAAGTAATAATCTAGAGTTATTCTCATAAGTTTTTATGCAGTTAAATTTAACAATCAAACTCACTAGGATCACGGTGCCACGCTGTTGGGCTCCTGGTTCCTTAATTTTAATTCCCTGACATGGAACCACTTCGTCGGGTCCAGTCATCCATGGTTTCCATTCCTTTGCATGGTACCGCGTCGTTGGGTCCTTGCGTCCATTCTTTCTGTTCTCGACAGGGTACCGCATCGTTGGGCCCTTCTGCCACCATCTTTCCGTTTTGACTTGCGGGAAATCTTGTAGGGATTTTAGGAATCGTTACCATCCATCCTCCGTCTACATGCTATCTAGGGACTAATGGCGCTGAGGAGTGAGTCCATTCTCACTGCACGCCCCTCAACTCGTACGTGACCAGCTCCGTCGTGGTCCACCTCGTACGCCCTCACGCATTCCTCTTGAGCAAGCGGATCAGTGCTTATCTGCTCATGAGTGGTATTCTTGTCGGAAGTCGACATCGTCGTCGCTCCCCCTGTGTGTGATTTACCCGTACTCTACGACCCTTCATGTTCCTTTGTGTGTCCGTTGGTGAACCGTCTCACTTGTTTCTACACACACTTCTCACAACAATTTATTAGTAGCACTGTCCTCAATAATCATCATCTGATTTCTAAATCTAGTATTGTTAAACATTTATGATTTATTCAAACTTCTTATTCATCTAATCAAATATTCATTTCGTCGACAATTACATAATCACCGTACAGCTAGTCGTTAAGCATTATCTATCAACATAATTTTCCATAGTCATAGCTAATCGTTTAACATATGCAATTATTCAATTACGTCAACAGTTCAGATACACATACTCAAAATAAGGCCAAAAGGTTATTTAATTAATGTTTCAATCGACCGGGTCACTCAGCAGGTGCCCTCAATGTCTACAAAAGTCTAGGGGCACTACATCATCTTGGATATGTATATTTATTATTTACATATTTCTATTTATGTTTGAAATATATTTTATCATTTTTTTAATTTTTAATTTAACTATGTATCTTATTGTAAATTTGACTTATCCATGTAGGTTTCTTTAGATTCGAACTTTTTAGATGATTTACCATCTATTGTGAGATAATGATTTTAATTTTGTTTTGTTTTGGTTTTAAGTTAATTACTTAATTTTAATTTTTTTGCTTGCACTATGTTTTATTTATTAACAAAATTTAAATTTTAGGGAAGAGAACATATGGTAATTGGCATTCAAGATGTAGGTTCCTTGATGCATGTGGATATTGGCACAGAGGTAATTTTGTTCGTAATTGAACTGTTCTTTGATATATATGTTTAATATTTTAATTTTTTGAATTTAGTTTAAAATAGTTTAAATAATTTATGATATTCATAAATTGCTTTTATACATGTTGCAGCTTGGGTCTCTTCCATCTCTTTGAGGCAAAGAGAAGACTCCAGAGAAGAGGTCTCTTCGATCTATTTGAGGTAAAGGGAATACTCCAGTGGAGGATAGTGGTGGAGTTCTATTGAGAGAATGAGGTAATTGAATTTTTCTTTGATATAAGTTTAATATTTTAATGTTTGAATTTAGTTTAAAAAAGTTTAAATAATTTATCATATTCATAATCTACTTTTATACATGTTGCAGGTTGGGTCGAGTCCAAGGGAAGACTCTAGTGGAGGATAGTGGTGGAATTTCATTTAGAGAATGATTTCTATTGCTATTTTTTTGTTGATATATACATTGTAGTTTTGGACATCGAAGAGATTTATTTTTGGATTATACATATGTACATTGAACTCACATGTTTATGAATGTATTTTTTGGATTATATACACATGTACATTGAACTTACATTTTCTGTGTGGTAAATGTTTAGAATATGTTTTTGCATATTTATGAATGTATGTATTATTAAATTTATGTATGTATGTAGATGTAATTTTTTTTCAGTGTTGAGATGTAAATAATGATAGGAATGTTAGGAATGTTATGAATTTTTGATAAGAATGTTAAGAATGAATGTTATGTTCATTTTAAGAACATGAATGTTATGAAGGTTTGATAGGCATGTTAGGAATGTTAAGAATGAATGTTAGAAAGTTTTGATAGGTGTAATCAAATGTTAGAAATGTTAAGAATGAATCTTAGGAAGTTTTGATAGGAATCTTAAGAATGTTAAGAATGAATGTTGGGTTCAAATTTTGATAGGAATGTTGTGAAGGTTTTATAGGAATGTTAGGAACATTAAGAATGAATGTTACGAATATTAAAAGTGAATGTTAAGAATAAATGTTAGGAAGTTTAGATAGAATTTAGGAAGTTTTGATAGAAATCTTAAGAATGAATGTTAGGTTCAAGTTAAGAATGAATATTAGGAATTTTTTATAGAAATGTTAGGAATGTTAAGAATGAATGTTAGGTTGAAGTTTAGAATGAATGTTATGAATTTCAAGTTAAGAATGAATGTTAGGTTTAAGTTAAGAATCAATGTTAGGAAGTTTTGATAGGTTCAATTTAATGTTATGAATGCTTGGAATGTTAAGAATGAATGTTAGGTTCAAATTTTGATAGTAATATTAGGAAGTTTTGATAGGAATGTTAGGCATGTTAAGAATAAATGTTAGAAATTTTTGATAGGTGCAATCTAATGTTGGGAATGTAAAAAAAAAAATGTTTGTTTGATATAGAGAATATTGGTTTCAACATAAAACTTGAATTTTATATAAACTTGATAAATTGAAATTTGTATAAATTATTCATATTTTCAATTTTTAACTAATGATTACTATTTTCAATTTTCAGATACATTGTATGCTGCTGAAATCATGGCAAATGGATATTTAATGATTTTTTGTTTTTTAATCATAAGCAAAGATTCCGGGATTGTGAAGCTTATACTAAATTAGAAAAATGATTTTAGACAACAATTTGATGAATTTTCATTGATTTGTTGTAAATAATGATTGCTCTAATTTAGCATAAACTTCACAATCTTGAAATCCTTGCTTGTGATTAAAAATCAAATGATCATTATCTGCATTTGCCATGATTTCAGTTATGTGAACTTACACAAGTGATATTTTAAAAAACTCATGGATCATGTATTTATATGGATTGTTTAGCCCACCAAAAAACTAGTAATGGATCAACCCATCTTATGGATCAAGAATAATAATTTCCAATTTATTAAGTATATTAGAGAAGCATGAAATGGATCAGATGAAATCTAGTAGGTTTCTCGGTGATTCTTCACTTATATACTTCAGTGAAAAGTAAAGATTCGGAGCGGAGTGTGGGGACAGCCACATCCTTTATCCCATCCCTTAAGTGGTCTAATAGACATATGGGGACCCGAATAAAGTACTTTACACATAATTAAAGATGAAATTACACATTAAAGTTTTCATTACCAAATAATTTTTGAATTCATTTCAGCATACTAAAATACAATCATTTAGACTCTTATTCTAGTTCCCATTCAAGATCATAGACATAGTTCAAAGAAAAAAATATAATGTACACAACATTTGAAATGGACATGGAAAAAAACATCGATCGATTTATTTTTGATATAGTTAAAAACATCGCAATGGAATGCCGTCCTCAATTATCCGTTCATTGTCATATTTGGACAGTTTCCATTTTTTGGTTTTTACTTGTTTTTTCGATGGAACTTGTACCAATTTTATTCAAGATGCACATACTAAATGACTATATTGACAACATATAACATCAGGTTCATAATCTTGAAAGTAGACATAATTTTCAGTCATATGGGTCTGCCGAATAAAATAGCCTTTTAAAATGATTGATCCGCTCTCATATGTATATCTGTTGTCATTGTACTCCTCCAATAACTTGATTTTTTCTTCAGTGCATCGCATCGAATATTACTTCACATATTTGTTGTTGTCTATAGGTGCAATCATAGCGAAAACATCCCCTGTGCAAATTACAATTGGCGTTAGGGTTTTTAAATCAATTAAAATGACTAATATACATGTATAAGGTGATGGACAAGAATGAACAATCGACAAAACAGTTGTAAGATCATTACCTTCTCTAACAAGATCTGAAATTCTGTCGCCATCATATGATATTGCTATTTCTTGTGATTCTAATTCTTCTATGCTTGCTAGTGGCATTTTTCCTTTAGGATTAATCTCTCTGTGTTTCCAATGTTTTACATAGTTGTTCGTTATGTTTTCACAAACTTCTGTAGATTCAACATTTTCAGTGCAAATATGACAAAAGCATGATTGCTTTCTATTGTCAAATGCAAACACATTTTGGAAGGATTTTGTTTGAATAGAGTGGATATCTATAGTCCCATGTATGGTGATAGTGTCGTATGGTATTGATCTATTTATATCTTGGACCCCAATAAGCCAAAAAAACCTACACAAATGACAACTTTTGATGTTAGTGTACATATACTTAAATGTTAGTGTACATTTTTTTAAATTGACAATTAATATAAATTAAGAAAATTGTGTACATACCTACGCACATCTTTTGATGGTTGATTATAATCATGGCTTAGATGTAATTTACACCATCGAACAACCTCTGCAGCTAAATGAAATCGTGCAGAAGAATGGCTCATTTTCCATCTTCGAAGTGTTCTTTTTACGCATGCTCCTGCACCATCATGTTCACCTTTTCCATGTCCAGTTTCAAAGAAATTCCAGCGATGTTTAATGTTCAATGCTTTATGAAGTCAACATAACCAATAAAATGATCACGAAGATTTAAATTGTTCCGCACATCCATCCGACCATATCTAATCTTCATTGAATTTAACGTCACGTCCTTTTAGTGAATCGTAGAAAATATATTCAATACAATGTTGAAAAAAATGTGTATCATGTGTACCATCATCGCTAATATAAAAGTGATATTCTTTAATCATATATCGATTGTCACACATGCTTTCAATGGCATCAATATTCTATTCAAAATGTCTATGTAGAACATGGATAAATATCAAAACTTGGTCAGAATTATAGTATTCACTCTGTCTCTCTTTTTGCGCAGCAAATGTGTAGTTTTCTGCAAAATCAACCACAAACAAAATTGTTCCTGGTAAAAGAATTTCACGAGACTATTTGAATTGAAGGTCTTTCCATCGTGCTCTATGTGAATGCTTGGTGTATTTATAAATTTCACTTTCAAATTTGTTGAGAAAATATGTCACACATATTTTATCTTCTTGCAAATCAATTCTTTTGGAATGTGCATTACTAAAACTTGTAGCATAACCGATGTATTCATATCTTCTCCAATCAACGATTACATTTGACAGCGAGTGATCTTTATCGATAGGATATTTATTGTGGAATAAGACTAGATTTCCACAATGATGACAATGTTTTCCATCAACACATTTCTTATTATAAAATAATTCATTGTGATCTATCTCACATAGAGTTTGAGATATGAATTCACGTATTGTGGGTGAAGGTGGTGAATTCATCCAAAACATTTTACCAAATTCAAGAAACGTGTCCTAATATAATTGAAATTGCACATGACAATGACAACAACATGTGTCACGTCTAGTAATAGGTATAGCATACCATGGTTTTTGTTGCACAAATGTAGTTATTGACACATTAATTTCACAATGATCTTCCTTGAATTTATTGAATAATTGTACTTGTGTCATATCTATTATATGTTTTGTACTTCTTTCATATACCCCTCGTGATACTCTTTGTCGTATCACATCCCTTGAATTTGGTGAAACTAGAGCATGTTCCAACCAAAATTCCCATGCAATATATTTAACACTTGCTCCCATTCTATTTTTGTAAGGCTGTCTACAAATAATTGCCCAGCAATCAAGTTCATCATTTTCATCTATTTTCATTCTGAATTTACTATGTCTGTATAATATCTTTCTTGAGGTTCCAACTACTTTTATTAGTTTTGTTATCAAACGTTTTTGCTTAGTGCTAGCTGAAACAATTGCTGTATGAATTGGTCTACGTGCAGCACTAATATCTTTCTTGCTAGATTTTCCAAATTTTTTTATTGCATCACCTATATTTTCTATCACATTATGTTTCAATTTCGACTCTTTTGTCGCCTTGTGAATACCCAATAATGACGTAGCACATTCTAACTTCTTGGACACTAATAAACATCTCAAAATTTGTGTTTGTCTTGCTATTGAATAATCCTTCAGAACATCATCATAAATTTTTTTACCACGATATCGTGCAGCATGTATGGGTATTTTTTTTTCCTATTTGTTGTAGTCAACGTCTTCTAACATTTCATCATTAATGGTAAAAGTACCTATACATCAAATTAAATTTAATTTAACATATATCCAAAAATATAATTCATTATAAAAAATGAATTTGGAAAATACATGATATATACATACCAGGTCCAATTTATGGATCTTGAACTTGATCTTCAATATTGACTTCATCGACATTAGCATGCAACTCACTATTTACATGTTCAACAATGGTCTCTTAAACTTCAATTTGTTCTTCTTGTACTCTATTTTCAATTTCTATTTCATCAACATTATCATGTAAATCTGTATTTATATCTTCAATAATTATCGCTTGTGTTTCTGCAAGCCTTGTTTTGTCGGCATGATATTCAAGTTTTTTTTCTCTATTATCATCATCATCATCATGTTTACGATCATATTTTCTTTGACGGTTTCTCTTACTTCCCATGTTTGTTTAATCTATAGATGATAAATTAGAGAATCATCACTTTATAGTAAAAAAAAAATTAAGATTTAAAAACAGTTACGAAATTTATAAACATATGAACTGAACTTTACTTCACCTTATCAAAATCTTGTAAGTGTCTTTTGAAGAAAAACTCCTTGGAAATTTAATTTTTCTTTGAAAAACCCCCTTGAAAAGAAATCTCCTTTGAAAAAAACCTTCTTTGAATGAAATAAGAACTCATTGACAATAAATCACCTTTGAAAAAACCCATTGGAAAAGAATAAGAACACCTTCTAAAGAAATATTCTTTATAAAACCACTGGAAAAAAAACTTCTTTGAAAAAATACCTAGGAAAAAAATTTCTTTGAAAAAACCACTTCGAAAAATACTTGGAAGAAAAAACTCCTTTGCACAAATGTGTTGGAAAACAAATTCTTTGCAAAAACTCTTGCAAAAAAAAAACTCTTTTGCAAAAATAACTTGGGAAAACAACTCTTTGAAAAAACCCCTTTCAAAGAAATAAGAAAGTTCAAAATATATCTCCTTTGCAAAAATACCTTGAAATAAAAGCTTCTTTGCAAAAATACCTTGGAATAAAAACTCTGTAAATGCACCCTTTGGAAAGAACCATTTTTTGAAAAAATCACTTGGAAAAATACTTTGTAAAAAAACCTTATTTACAAAAATATATAGGAAAAAAAATACTTTGAAAAAACCCATTGCAAAGAAATAACTCATTTGCAAAATATCTTAGGAAATAGTTCTTTGAAAAAACCCTTTTAAAAGAAATAAGAAGGAAAAATACAACTCCCTTGCAAAAATAACTTGGAATAAAAACTTCTTTGCACAAAATACCTTGGAATAAAAACTTTTTTTCCAAAATACCTTGCAATAAAAACTCCTTAACTGCACCCTTTGGAAAGAAACATTCTTTGAAAAAAAACATATCTTGGAAAACAAATTCTTTGAAAAAATCCTTGCAAAGAAATAACTCTTTTGCAAAAATAACTTGGGGAAACAACTCTTTGAAAAAACCTCTTTCAAACAAATAAGAAGGAAAAATATATCTCCTTTGCAAAAATGCTTTGAAATAAAACTTTTTTTACAAAAATACCTTCGAATAGAAACTCTGTAAATGCACCCCTTGGAAAGAAACTTTTTTTGGAAAAAATACTTCGAAAAATACATTGAAAAAAACCGTCATTTGCAAAAATATCTATGAAAAAAAATACTTTGAAAAACCCCCTTGCAAAGAAATATCTCCTTTGTTAAAATATCTTAGGAGAATAACTCTTTGAAAAAACCACTTTTAAAGAAATAAGAAGGAAAAATACAACTCGTTTGTAAAAATAACTTGGAATAAAAACTTCGTTGCACAAAATACCTTGGAATAAAAACTTTTTTGCAAAAATACCTTGGAGTAAAAACTTTTTAGATGCACCCTTTGGAAAAAAATCTTCTTTGAAAAAAAATACTAGGAAAAATATTTTGGAAAAAAAACACCTTGAAAAAACCCATTGCAAACAAATATTTGCAAAAATACATTGGAAAAAAAAATTCTTTGAAAAAACCCTTTGCAAAGAAATAAGAAGTGGAAAAATACATTGGAATAAAAATTCCTTTGCAAAAATGCTTTAGAAAAAACTTTTTGAATGTACCCCTTGGAAAGAAATACGAAGAAAAAATACCCTATAAAAAAAACTCGTTTTGCAAAAGAAATCTCCTTTCAAAACTCCTTCAAAAATATTTTAACCAGAAATATGCAAAGTTAAAATGTGCGAACATAATGAATATATTTAGTTTTATTTATACAAGTATAGACAACGTATTTTTTTTTCCGATCGACGAAATGTTTTTTGCATTTGGTTTTTCGGTCGAATAACCTTTGTTGTAAATAACGGTTCCATTACAGAAAATGGTTATTTGGTCGAATAACAGTTGAAACCTGAAAACATCACGGTTCAGCACAGTTTTTAGGTTTCTCCATTTTCAAAAGGTAAAAACAATCTCTTACACTACAAAGTGTCTGTCGAACTTGATACTATTAGTTTCATCATTGAATCTACTTTATGTATGTATAGATTTTGTTGTGTATAGGTGAGATCTGATATTTTTAATTATTTTTTTCTTAACATGTGTCTAGTTTGGTTTCATCTCTTTCAAAATGCGGTGAAAAGAAAAACCCGGTGAAAAGAGAAACCCATAGCTTTAAAAATACACCACCAAAAAAATTGAAAAAAAAATGGTCTAGTTAATTGGCGTGTCTACTTCAAAACGATATTCGCAAATTTTTTAGTTTTATATTCAATTGAGAGAAACGTATTGTGACAAAAAACATGTTGAAAATCGATAAGGTTTCCCGATTGATCGAATTCAAAAAAATATAATAATTAGTATATAGATGTAATGGTTACAAAGTTATAGTCATGCAGTAGTATATTGTGTGTAGATTGTCGTAACATATTTTGTTTATTGCAAAAAACAAGTTTAACAATGATTTTACGGTTGAGACAAAACATGACTATTTTGTATTCCTTTCATGTTATAAGAACACATGGTCAAACATTTTCCAAATCAACATATCAAATCTCAATAAAAAAATTGAAAAAATTATGAATAGAAAGCTAACATAATTCTCTAAAAGTTTTATTTTTATTGAAAAGTGAAATTCCGAACAAAATATCACTTTTATTCACCCAAAGTTGAAAAACATGAAAACATCATATTTATTTTCTCACAAGACCTCCCAAGATAGACACCCATCTTCATGGATTATGGAGTTCCTAATGATTGTGGATCCCTAACCAACACTCTTACTATTTTGTTTTACTTAACTAAAAAAAAATGATAAGGGTTTTGAATCGATAAATTATTATGTACACTGTAAGGTGTAGACTATATGGAAAGGTCTTCGTGTAGTCGAGCTCTGTCTTGGGAATTCTATTTGGATTTGATGAGAAAAAGTTAACTTGGTTTATTTGAGAATAACTAGGGCTTGAGACTTAGGACGTTCATCCGAGATAAAATTTGTCATGTGTTTATTTGATCTATGATATCAATGATAAAAATAAGTGCTAGTAGTTATGCATACTAGGTAGGTTTGTTTTCGATCTCCTTTACAGTTGTTTCAATTCATAAATATTGATGAAATTCTACAGTGAATGTTCGATACTATAATGTAGAATACTAATATGTATTAATAGCATATTCAAATGAAAAGAAACATAATAAGAGAATATATATTATTTGTCTTCTGCAAAGAAATAGTTAGTCCTATAACTAAACCTTACGTTTTGTGCATAAATATGGAATGTTTATGTATTTTACTTATGTTGCTATGAATGTAATGACATTACAATATCTAAATAAGACGATTGTTGATATGTTTATTTATGACTAAAACATAAGAGATTTTATTTGAAATTCTAAACAGATAATGAAATATAGGAAACATGGTAGAGTTTATCTATGATTGTTATTCAATCATTCTATCTATTGCATATCATTATCCTTATTTATTTTAAACACCCTTCCCTGTACTAGAGTACGGCACAAGGACAATGCATGGAAAAATACAAGGTAGTAATTAATCATATTATTTCATAATATATTTCTTCAACTATTTACAGAATAATATACAGTTCAGAAAATCAAACATTTACTTCTCCATGATGCTAACTATCAATATTCAACTAATAAATCTTAAATCAATAGTTATAGAAAAATAAATTATAACTACTAGGAAATGAAATAACAAGTAGAACCTACAAATGTAGATAGGGTGGACAAACACCCAAAAAGGACTCTTCCTCCCAACCTTCTCCAGAAGAAGCAACCAATATCACTTGCTCATTTGGATCCCTGAGCGTGTTTATTGAACCACTAGGTAGAAGAATCTGTGTAGAAGCAAGGCACTTAGGTTGTACTTCCAGCAATCAATGGAGACTTGCAATACACCTCAAAATAAACCTTTGCACTCAGCAGGAAAACTCTGAACTCAGCAGAAGTGAAACAGACTTACACTACAACTCAAAACATAACTTCCCCTCATCGAAGCTCTTGTGTGCATACAGCAGAACGAGAAGGTAAATTTTATCGTCAGAAAAAGTGTGAGCCTCTGCTAAAATTCAATGGCTTGTAAAGATGCCTAGGTCTTTTAGTGGTCAGTTTCCAAATACATGAGCCTCAAGCTCCAGTCCCATCTTTCAAGGAACTTTGACCACAATTCAAGGGAGTTGTCCCATAAAAACAACTAGTTACCGAGTTCCTGATGCTGCCACTTGTCCATTTCCTTCTACCACAGATTCCATTCCACCTAGTGGGTCAGTAAACACTCTTTCAACAGTCTCTTTGGGTGAGTTTCTCCTATTTTACTTTATTAAATAATAATGTTGTGCAATTACAGTCATCCTTGGCCACTTGGACAAATATAAAACTTTACAATAAAATGTAAGATAATGTTTTTCTCAAATATAAAATGTTTCAAGTAATGGGTATGTTACAGAGGCCATCCATGAGCTATGGCGAGAAATTTTGGAGGCATCAAACCTATGATCTTAGAATTCTTATAGAGGTAGAAAAGGAGATCTTGGAAGGAGATGTTATCATCTTGGACATCAAGGTATAACATTGTATTTAACTTCTTTGGATTTCTTAATGATAACTTGGCTTATTATCCCATATTCTTTTTCACGTCGTATTGATGCATGATATGTTGTAAATTGGATCTAAATCAATACATCTATTTGCTTGGAATTCTATGTTCTTTGTCTTGTTCAACATGTTCAAGATTTGGAGATCAAACATGGAACTGGAGCTAGGACAACCTTCAGGTTGGAGGTAAGTTTCACTTATTCTTTTTGTCTTCTACATCCGATAGTTTAGGCATTTTTCTAGATCAAGGAGAAAAAGATTACCATTTTTTTTCTATCATAGATTAAACTATTAGAAATTTAGTTTAGTCTATGAGAGGTTTTAATTATCCGTCGGACAAATTTTCTAACAAAAGTCTATCAGAATCCCTCTCTAAATGTGTTACTGCTATAGTAAAGTGATGATTATCACATGAAGACTCATTGGTCCTATGTTGAAGCACGTTGGTGAAGACTCTTAGATCAGAGTGCACTAGTATCATTTTATTTTTATTTTGTTGCTACGGACTATGAACTATTGTAATTGTGGGAGTCGGAGTAAAGCATCAAGTTCCCATTGTTGTAATAGTGGAGACACTCTCTCTATTTGTGTGGAGGATATGAGGAAACCCCAGTATCAATTTATTGTTGCATCTAAACTTGACCAACGTTGAATGCCTCTCTCCCATGGAGACTATAGCAGAAACCCTAGAATTGGTTTTTTTGTTGCTACGTCCATGCCGTGAAGAGACTATCTTTGTTGATGCATAGAGATATTCGTTATCGTGGGATATGCATAAGGAATGTGGAGCTGGTATGTTGAATTAGCGTGACCCAATGGGAAGAATGTATGAAGAATTGTGACTTTGGCTCATTTATTATTCGCTAAAGTGTTTTTTTTTTTGTCATTTTCTATAAAACATTTGCTTCTCGAAATTATTTTCTAGTGCTCTCTAAAGGAGAAATTTTGGTGTGATTATAATCAAGACCTAAAAATTCTAATTGCAATACAACTCTACATTGTATTAATTAGTAAAGATTGTATTGTGTTAAACTGTCATATTGTAAAAAGGAAATGAGATACTTTGATAATGTGTTGAAACTCTAAGACTTATATGCTTTATTTTGGGATCAATTGTAAAAATAACAAAGTGTGTGCACATACCTAGACCTCCAGATATTAAATCTTATAGTTTATTGAATAAGAGATTATCATATTTTGTACTATTTTTTGTAAATAAGGTGCCAGATACTTGGCCCTGCACCTTTTCCTCTTCTTCCGAAAACTCTATTTATTTGTAGGTGAAAATTGTTGTAGAAGATGCATTTTTTTGCATATATAGTTGGAGTAGTAAAGACCCTTTTCCTTGCTCAAAACTAGTCAAAAGTCTCTTCCAATGGAGAGAATTATAGAAGAGGACGAGGAAGAAGAAATTTTGAAGGTAAAGGGGGTAGAAACAACTTTAAAAAATACTATATTTGAAGTGTAAGCACTGTGGTAGGAGTGGACATTAAGTAGATTAGTGTTGAGACCCTTGGGATTCCATCAAAGAAATACATAGGCATAAGAAAGAAGACAAAAGAAAGATCCAAGAGGATGGTAATGTTCATGAATCTTCTCATTGTATTGTTTCACATTGTAATCTTGGAATAAATAAGAATCACATCTTTTTCATCCTACAAAGATTGTTGGCTACTTGATAATGGTGCAACATCCCACATAAAATTTAGAAAAGACTATTTTGAGGAACTAAATGAAAATGTATTTTGCAGACAAATATAGCCTCAAACCAAAAGGGAATTGGTTCCATTAGGCTCAAACTACCTGTATTACTTGACTTTTTCTTCCAGAGTGTTATCTATCTTCCATAGTTGCAAAGAAGCCTATTATTCTTGGTTCAAATTTGACGAAAAGGACATTCCATCCACATGTTCAATATAATCATAGAGATAAGCAAGTCCTATGACAACCAAGTGATCATGACTGAATATGAAGATGGAAATTTGTTGAAGCTAAAAGGATCATTTCTAAGAGTTGAAAACTTTTCCTACCTTTCTCAGAATGGAGAAGGTAATCAGTCATCTAGTTTGTTATGGCATGCTAGATATGGTCATTTAAATTATAATAGTCTCCCCTTGTTGAGAAAGAATGGTGTCTCTATTTTTCCCACCATTCCTAAGAAGATGATAAAATGTGATGCATTCATTTTAGGTAAACATATTAAGCATCCATTTCAAGAGTCAAAATTAAGAGCATGTAGAAAGTTAGACCTGATTCACTCCGACTCATGTGGCCCCATACTGATTCCTCATGCCAATGGAAATAGATATCTCATGACCTTTAATGTTGATGAATACACTAGAATGTCTTGTGTATAATTTTTTAAGACAAAATATAAATCATTTAAAAGATTCAAAATTTTTCATGTATGGATAAAGAATTAAGCACAATCTCATACTGGCTCACTTCATACTGATAATGGAAAAGAATACACTTCTAATGCTTTTGAATACTAAATATGTCATCATGGGATTGCACATCCAAATTTATTTCTTTACAACCCTCAACAAACCCATGTGGCAAAAACAATGAATAGAACCATAATGAACATGGTATGCTCAATGATGTTTTTCAAGAATGTAATATTGATGTTTCAGGGTGATGCAACCTATTTGATAAATATAATTCCATCTTATGCTCTTAGAAAAAAGACTCCAGATGAAATGTGGAATGGATACATGCGATTGATGTGGCATCTCAGGGATTTTGGTTCCACCTGCTATGCCTTGCTACCAAAGGATCCAGGAGACAAGCTTGGTACTTGGAGTCAAAAATGCATTTTCTTGGGGTATTCATACACCACCAAGGAATATTGTCTTTTTGATGAATTTCCACTGCTACAGTAAAGTGATGACTATCGCACGAAGACTCATCGGTGCCATGTTGAATACCGTAGGAGAAGACTCTTAGATTGGAATGCACTAGTATCATTTTATTTTTATTTTGTTTGTATGAACTATCGTAATTGTGGGAGCTGGAGTGAAGCATGGAGTTCCCATTGTTGTAATAGTGGAGACACTCTCTCTATCTATGTGGAGGAGATGAAGAAACTCTAACATTGATTTATTGTTGCATCTAGACTTGACTAGCATTGAACACCTCTCTCCCATGGAGACTAGAGTAGAAACCCTAGTAGCAGTATTTTTGTTTTTGCGTCCACATCATGAAGAGACTATCTTGCTTGATGTGTAGAGATATTGATTATCTTGGGAGATGCATAAAGAATGTCGAGTTGGTATGTTGAGCTAGCATGACCTAGTGGGGAGAATGTAAGAAGACTTTTGACTTTGGCTCATTTATTATTTGCTAAAGTTTTTTTTTTTGGTCATTTTCTAAAAAAAATTCTTCTCAAAATTATTTTCTAGTACTCTTAGAAGGAGGAATGTTGGTGTCATTATAATCGAGACTTAAAAATTGTAATTGCAATACAAATCTACATAGTATTAATTAGCAAAGATTGTATTTTGTTAAACTGCCATATTGTAAAACAAGACTTGAGCTATGTTGATAATGTGTTGAAACTCTAAGACTTATATGATTTATTTTTGGATCAATTGTAAAAATAATAAACTGTTTGTAGAGACCTAGACCTACAGAAAGTAAAGCTTATATTTTATTGAAGAAGAGATTATAATATTTTGTACTATTTTTTTGTAAATAAGGTGGTAGAGACTTAGACTTGCACCTTTTCCTCTATTTCCAATTTTTTGTTTTCATTTCCAGGTGAAAGTTGTAGAAGATGCATTCTTTTGCATCTATAGTTGGAGTAGTAAAGACCCTTTTCCTTACTCAGAACCTCTCAAAAATCTCTTCCAATTGAGAGAATTACAGAAGACGACAAATAAGAAGAAAGTTTGAAGGTAAAGTGGGTAGAAACAATTCAAACAAAAGACTAGATTTGAATTGTAAGAAATGTGGTAGGAGTGGACATGAAGCATATCAGTGTTGGACCCCTTGGGACTCCATCAAAGAAAGCTCATTATAAATATCCTGAATCTTTTCATTGTATTATTGCATATTGTAATGTTGGAATAAAGAATAATCACATATTTTTCATCTTAGAAAGATTGTTGGCTACTTGATACTGGTGCAACACCGCACATGACATTCCAAAAAGGAAATTTTGAAGAACTAAATGACAATGAATTTCACAAACCAATCTATCCTCAAACCAAAGGGAATTGGTTCCATCAGGTTCAAACTTCATGTATTCTTTGACTTTTTGTTAGAGAGTGTTCTCTATCATCCAAATTTGCAAAAAATCATGTTGTTCTTGGTGCAAATTCCATAGCAAGGCCATTCCATCGACATGGTCAATGGAATCATAGAGATAAGGAAGTCTTATGACAACTAGGTGATCATGAATAAATATGAACATTGAAATTTGTTGAAGCTGAAAGGCTCATTTGTAAGAGTTCAAAAATTTTCCTATCTCTCTTAGAATGGAGAAAGTAATGTTGATGTATTTGTAAATTTGGAATGGATTTCACTTCTATATTTTATATTATATTCATATGTCATTGTACTTCTGACGGAGAGGTTTCATTCCTCCTATCAGGAAGGCTATCATTGTATTTGAATGGGTTATTAGACTCCCCTAGTGGGGTCGACCCAGAGTTAAGTTGTAATGTGTTATTAGACTCTCCTAGGAGAAGTCGGCCCAGTTAGGGTAAAAGGGAAGTGAAGTAAAGTATAAATAGATAGTGTGACTCTCTCATTTGATTCATTCACTCAATCACTCATTCATACAAGTGAGAGAGATAGACAAGTTCCCACAAGTGGAGGAGGAGGAAGTTGTTTGAGACATTGCGGAACCAATTGAAGAATGTAAAGATTCAAAATGCAAGGACCATCCAATCCTATTTTTCAAGGGTCTCTCGGATAAAGGAACAACTTGAAGTTGTGGGAGAAGATATAGAGAATGGAGAAGTAGTGATGACCACCTTGAATGGTCTCCCTAGATCATGGGATTCCTTCATTCAAGGAATTTGTGAAAGGAAGAAGCTCATCACATTCAATAGACTATGGGAGGAGTGCTAACAGGAAGAAGCTTGAATTGTAGCTCGAGAAGAAAAGATGGGTAATGAAGACCAGGATCTCACAACACACACCGAGAGGAATAATAACAAGAGGGATCATCCTCATCACAAGAAGGGTAAACACCACCACCAGAACCGGAAAGAGAACTTTGGAGGATCCATGAGAGATATTTATCACATTTGATGTTATACTTGTGATGAGAAGGGACACTATTCTAGAGATTGTCCGAGGAAAAAAAGAAGCTCCCAAAAGAGGAAGAACAACAAGAGAATATTTCATGCTCACACTGCAGAGGATGATGAACCTCCCAGGAAGAGGGCTAGAGAAGAAAGTGAAGATTCTTCAAGCGATGAAGAGTATGTTTTGATTTCTTCCCTCATAGGAACTATTACACATGGTAGCAATGATTGGCTTATAGATATTGGGGATTCCAAGCACATGACGGGATTCAAGGAATCCTTTACGAAACTATCTAAACATGAGTAACCCCAAAAAAAGAAACTTGGAGATGACTACTAGTATCCTATAAAAGGAAGTGGTGAACCCTCTTATAAGCTAGACTCTCGAAATTCTATGAAGATGAAAGATGTTATATTTCTACCAGGACTAAAGAAGAACCTTCTCTCCATATCTACATTGGATGCAAAAGGTATGAGGGTTGCATTTGTAGATGGCCAAGTTCTTATGTGGCCTAAAGGAAAGACTATAGATGATGCAGTAGTGAGTGGAGAGCAAAAGGGAGGATTATACAAACTGAAGGGCCAACCAGAACAAGCCATGGTCCATGAATCCATGGAGCCAAGTGAACTATGGCATAGAAGGCTTGCACATGTGCACTATAGAGCACTATCTCTTGCAAGCAAATCTATTGAAGGTCTTCCAGATATCCAGACAAAGCATGAAGTTGTTTGCAAAGGATGTGAAAAAGGAAAGAACACAAAGAAGATATTTCCAAGTAGTGAAAGCAAGGCAAAAGGAATCTTGGAAATCATCCACTCCGATGTATGCGGTTTGATGTCATCTAGTTCTTTGAGTGGGTATGTATATTATGTTTCTTTCATTGATGATTTTTCTAGGAATACATGGATATATTTCTTGAAGGGAAATATGAAGTATTCAACAAGTTCAAGGAATTCAAAGCCTTGATTGAGAACCACACAGAGAAGAGAATCAAGACTTTTCGGTCTGACAATGGTGGAGAGTTCAGATCAGAAAACATCAAGAAATTATGCAGAGATTCAGGGATTGAGAGGGAGTTGACCACTACATATAATCCACAACAGAATGGAGTTGAAAAAAGGAAGAATAGAACAGTTATGGAAGTAGCAAGGGAAATGCTTCATGACCAGAAATGCTTCATGACCAGTATCTTCCTATGCATCTAAGGAAAGTTGTGTATGTACAGAATCGTACTCCACATAGAGTTCTTGACAACAAGACACCAGAAAAAGTATTCTCTGGCGAGAAACCAGAAGTCATCCATCTCAAAATATTTGGTTGTCCAGTATACATACAGATTCCGAAAGAGAAGAGGTTAGAGTTAGATTCTTCAGGAAAGAAGGGTATATTTGTGGGATATAGTGAAAACTCAAAGGCTTACATAATATACTTCCGAGGATACAATAAGATCAACATCAGCAAGGATGTAAAATTTTATAAAGACTTAGCATACAACAAATCCAGAAAGCTACCTATCGAAGACATTGAAGAACTAGAAGCACCCAGGATGAAGTAAATCCAGAAGAAGACCATGAGATAGAAGATCCACAAGAACTTGTAGATCCACCTCGTGAGAAGAATTCTTATAAGAGGAAACCAGCATGGCTACAAGAGGTAATTGAAGATGCAAAAAGGTATGGTGCTTCAAAAGGAATGCACAGAGAAAGCAAGAGACTGAGGCCATACACCAGTTATGTAGACCTGCTATGTGACATCATTAACAAGGAACTTGCCAATTATGGAGAAGTGGGAGAAAGAAAGGAATGGAAGGATGCCATGATCAAGGAGTACCAGTCGATTATGAAGAATGATGTCTGGGATTTGGTCCGGAGACCAGAAGGGATGTCTGTGGTGACTTCCACGTGGATCTACAAGATCAAGCATGCTGCATGTGGCTTCTCCCAGAAAGAAGGGATAGACTATGGGGAGACATTTTCACCTATAGCAAAGTACACTTCCATTAGAACAGTTCTTACTCTGGTTGCAGTGATGAAATGGAATATACACTAGATGGATGTCAAGACAACATTCTTGAATGGTGTAGTGGAAGAGGAAGTGTATGTGGAGAAGCCACTTGGGTTTGAGACACTTGAAGGGAGTCTCATGTGTGCAAACTGAAGAAATCCTTGTACGGCTTGAAACGGGAACCCAAGACGTGGTATGGAAGGATAGACAGCTTCTTGACTAGTTTGAGCTTTACCAAGAGTAAATAGGATTCCAACCTTTACTACAAGGTTGAGGAAGGCAATCTAGTGATACTTTTACTGTATGTAGATGACCTGTTTGTGACAAGTGAGGATGGGTTGATTGCTGATACGAAGAGGAAGCTTGTTGCCAAGTCTGAGATAAGGGACTTGGGTATGATGCAATAGTTTCTAGGCATGGACGTGTGGTAGAGTGCGGATGGAATATTCCTTGGACAAGGGAAGTATGCAGTAGAGATCCTAAATAGGTTCGGGATGATGGACTGCAAGGCCATGGCCACACCTATGGCATCGAAACTGAAGATATTGAGTGATGCTTCATCAAAGTCGGTTGATGCCATGATGTATCGTCAAATGATTGGGTCATTGATGTACGTGACGAATACGAGACCATATATTTGCTTTGTTGTGAACACATTGAGTCAGTTCCTGACGGATTTGAGACATGCTCACTTGATTGTTGCAACGCATATATTCTGAGGTACCTAAAGGGTACAGTGGATTATGGGCTCAAGTAATGATGTGAATCAGAAGATTAACCTAGAGGATTATGTTGATTCGGATTGGGCAAGAAGTGCCATTGATAGGAAGAGAAATTCGGGGTGCTGCTTCAGTATGGGATCAAGTGTGATCTCTTGGTTTAGCAGGAAGCAATATTGCGTGGCACTGAGTACAGCTAAAGCAGAGTATGTCGCACCTTGTTCATCTAGTTGTGAGGCAGTGTGGCTAAGGAAGCTACTGTTCGATTTGTTTGATCTCCAGTTGGACGCGACCTATATACATTGTGACAACCATAGTTGTGTGAATTTGTCTGATATCCGATGTTCCATGACAAGTCAAAGCACATTGTGTTATGAACCTGCAATAATTAATTAATGCAAATACACGAGATATCAGAAATAATAGAACTCAGAATCACTTTTATATTGATCATGGGCCACTTCGAGGGGGCAACCTCCTTTGAACAAGCTCAATACAATTAACTTCACGGTGCCTTCATAGGCCTCAACACACACTTATATACTAAGTCTAGGCGCCAATACCATGGGTCAATACTATCTGTCAATACAAACCATTGGCTAAGTCTAGGCGCCAATACTATGAGTCAAAACCATGGGACATATAATACTATGGGATGACTTACAAAGCATATGCGTCCAATACTATGGGTCAATACTATGGGATGATATAAACTATGGATCAACAAATACTATAGGACGACTTACAAAGCATATGCGTCCAACAACAATATACGAACAAAGTAAATACATGGGTTCCTAACATCCCCTCTCCCTTAGAAGAAGCTTTGTCCTCAAAGCTTTAGATGTGGAAATTGATGCAGAATCTAAAGGAGTGGGTACCCTGTAGCATCCTCGAGTTGCATTCCAAGCCACTGGTGCCTTTGGAGTTTCAGGGAGGATTGCATGGAAGGTTGTAGACGAAGAAGAGCCATATCAGCAATGTGAAAAGTGCGCTCAGAATGGTGTTGATCGGCTTGTTGTTTCAGTCGAATTCTTGCCATGTGAAAAGTGTCTTACACAATGAGAAGAAGTTGATCAGAGTTTCGAAGAATTGAGTCAATTGCCTGAACTGGGGAGCTGCTGAAGGTGTATGGAAGAAGAACTGGTGGTGCATGTACAAATACTACTTCATATGGTGTCCTTTGAGATGTGGTACTATACCATTGGAGCGCTTCTAGTAAATCCATAGAAATAGTTGTCCAAATCTTTGGAGGGATGGGTAAGGGTTCGAGTAGTCCTGAAAGGAGGGTCGTTTTACCCTTGTTGACGTGGAAGTATAATAGTCAACCACCATCCATTGAATTGTCCTTTTGAGTCTCTGCCAAAAGAAGTTACATTGTTCCTGGTCATACATTTTGAGGAACCCAGAGTGCCCTATTGATGAAGAAGCATGGAGTTCATAGAAGAGATAGCCCCGTTGAACAGATTGCAACCAATTTGGAACAAGCAGAGAAATAGTTGTAAGAGAAACTGGGTCATCAAATGTGCGAGGAGGAGCATCTTCCACCATATTGTCCTTACCCTTCTGGTAAGTGGTCGCATAGTCATAACCCATGAGTTGGATAACCCATTTCAGGTGTGTTGGGGAGGAGACCCGTTGTTCCAGGAAAGTTTCCAGACTCTCGAGATCAGTCTTGATGTAGAAATAATTCCCCAATAGGGATGGCTTCCACTTCTAGACTGTATGAAAAATAGTCATCATTTCCTGCTGAGAGGTAGATGCGGCTAAATTCTTACCGGAAAGGTCTCTTGAAGGAAACAAGCTCATTGGTTCAGCAAAGACACCTGCATATCTATCCAAGGAAGTAGAGGAGACTGTTGATGGGTGCATCTGAATGGAATGGAGCTGAGCGATGACACCATGTGAATTCTTCTTAAGTATTTTTTCCAGGCGATGTGAACTGATGATGCAGAGAGACCCTGGTTGTAAGCCCATAAATTTGTGTTGTGCCCCATTGACTGAAAACTGCATCCAAAGTTCAGCAAAATCCCATAAGATGGGGCCAAGTGTGCGTAACCATTGGATGCCCAAAACCACATCACATCCGCCTAAGGACAAGGAAAACATGTGAGAGCACAGGTTATAATATTCCATAGAGATACGCACATTGTGACACTTCCCCTTGCAAGGTAAGGTGACCCCATTGGCAACCATGACTTCAAAGTTGGAGCAAGGATGGACAAAACAATCAGCCTGTTTGGCAATCCGAGGATCAATAAAGTTATGAGTTCTACCAGAATCAATGAGTATGGTAAGAGGGAGCTTCTTGAAGTATCCCTTAACTCGCATTGTTTGTGGGGTGGTGATTTCCGTTACAGCATGGAGAGAGATCGTAGGTGGGTCGTCCTGAGATGGGGTGTCAACAGGTGGGTGTTGAATGTCAACCTGATAATCTACTGTATCGAAAGCTTCTTCATCAAGTTCTGAGGTAGGCGAAGAATCCACATCCAAGAGATAGAGCTTTTGTGGAACACATCTATGTCCCCAAGTAAATTTCTCATCACAATTATAACAAAGCCCTTTTTCTCGACGTGCGTGCATCTCTGTTTCAGACAATTGCTTGATAGGAGTTGGTTGAGGAGTAGGCATGATGGGAGGTCGTTGGGAATCCATATTTCTGAAGGGAACAAAGGTGGGTTTGGAGCGTTGTTGAGCTGCGATCTTGTCCTCGGCCAGCTTAGCCAACCCTAGGACTTCCATCATTGTGTTGGGACAAAACATTTTGACCTCTGAGAGGATTTCATCCTTGAGACCACTGATAAAATAACTCCTGTAGAATTCATCAAACAACTCTTCTATGTGATTGGCTAGTTTCTCAAATTCCATCTGATACTCTCTCATTGTGCCAGTTTGGTGAAGTTTAGTGAGTGCTCCTGTGAAGTCGTCAAAAGCACTAGGTCCAAATTGTGGCAAAACGAGTTGGCAAAAATCTGTCGAGTTTGGCTCAGGATGAGCTTTGATGTACCAACGGTACCATTGAAGGGATTCCTGTTCCAAATGAAAGGATGCAAGTGGAACTTTCTGGACATCAAAAGTTTTATGTAGACTGAAATATTGTTCTGCTCGGTATATCCTCCAGTCGGATCAGTACCATTGAAGCGAGGAAAATCAAGCTTCGGCCCATGAAAATTGTTGGAAGAAGAGAACTCGGTGGATGCAAAAGATTCTGGCTTTCAGTTATTGTTCATGGTTGAATGCTGAAGATGGAGGATGAGAAATTTTTCATCCAAATCTTGGAGTTTGGTTTGGATGGCTGCAAGCGCTTTCTCCATGGTGTTTGCTCCTATGTGAGTGACAACCATAACCAGTAATTTTTTAAATTCTTTTATATTTTTTTTTTTTTTTTGTGGGGGGGGGGGGGAATTGATAGAAAAACTCAGAGCGGTAATTGGGGTTTGACTAGGTTTTCGACACTTTCTGAGGGACAGGGAAGCAAAAAATGGGGATTTCAGAAGCGAGAACTCTATGGTAAAATTTGAAGGCAATCAAGTGAAAATTAAAGAAGTTATGGCAAACCCTAAAAATAGACAAATGTGGGATTTTTGGTCTTGGGAAGTGGAATTTGGGATAGGGTCTTCAGGAATGAAATATGCAAAATGGGATTGCAGGGATGTTAGTGAAGTTTCAGGGAAAACAGAGTTAAAACAAGGGAGATATGGCCGAAAAACATTTTTTTTTTAAATGGATCGGCAACAGCGGCGCGGAAGGGATCCGCAACAGATGGATTTGCAACAACGCAGAAGGGATCGAAAACGACTGGATTTGAAACGGCGACTGGATCTAAAACAACTTTCATAATAGATCTGAAATGGCTAAATCTGGAGTGGAAGTGATCGGCAATAGTTCAACTGAAAATAGATATGGACCCCAGGTATGTATGGCTTGCTAATAGTTCAGGTGTTTCACTCGGCCACCAATGTTGTCTGATGGGTTGCGTATTGGGGCAGTACCCCTCACTCCACGGCTCAGGTAAAACTGATAACCGCTTTGCCACAAACGATAGGTCTTGGTTTACTTCACGGGTGTGAACTAGTCAATCAGGTAGGGGTCGTTGCCCTTTTCGCTGGCAGGTCCTCTCAATGGGCTAGCTACTTTGGGGTTCCTGTGGTACTCCTCACAATGAGTTTTAGCGCTTATGCCCAAGTACTTCCCTAGTTAAGCGGATAGGGATTATTCCCAAATCCGAAGCTGCAACAGATGCGAAAAAAAAATTGGCAGAAATTCCACCCAACGAGCCCAAGAAAGTGCTCTGATACCAGATGTAATGAACCTGCAATAATTAATTAATGCAAATACATGAGATATCAAAAATAATATAACTCAGAATCACTTTTATATTGATCATGGGCCACTTCGAGGGGGCAACCTCCTTTGAGCAAGCTCAATACAATTAACTTCACGATGCCTTCATAGGCCTCAACACACACTTATATACTAAGTCTAGGCGCCAATACCATGGGTCAATACTATGTGTCAATACAAATCATTGGCTAAGTCTAGGCACCAATACTATGAGTCAAAACCATGGGACATATAATACTATGGGATGACTTACAAAGCATATGCGTCCAATACTATGGGTCAATACTATGGGCTAATATAAACTATGTATCAACAAATACTACGGGACAACTTACAAAGCATATGCATACAACAACAATATACTAACAAAGTAAAGACATGGGTTCCTAACACATTGAGATCAAGTACCAATATATCAAGGATATGGTGCAGAGAGGAGCAATGAAGCTTCAATATGTTGCGACGGACATGCATATAGTCGATGTATTGACTAAGCCACTGGCGAAAGTGAAGTTTGAATACTTCAGAGAGAATCTTGGTGTACTTCAGATCGAGGTTCCTTCCGAGGGATGTGATGAGTCTGGAAGACGCAAATGCACATGGGATTTTCTGACATGGTGGTAGGTTCACCCTCCCATGGTCATTGATGTAATTTTCGAGCTTTTCCGACATGGTGGTGGGTTCGCTCTCCCATGGTCGTTGATGTAATTGCCAAGCTTTTCCAAAATGGTGGTAGGTTCTTCGTCCCATGGTCGTTTATGTAATTTCTAATGCTTTTCTGACATGGTGGTAGGTTCACCCTCCCATGGTTGTTGATGTAATTGTTGATCCTTTCACGGATGGTGGTAGGTTAGTCCTCCCATGCCAGTGAGTGTAAGTATTTTGTTATGCGCATCTGGGTTGTGCTCTATTGACAATGAGATGATATGAAGTTTATGAGGTGACAGTAGGGTACACGGGTTTTGCATAGGCATATAATCAGTCCCGTGATGCTTCTTTAGGTTTTGCAGTGGCATATAATCAGTCCTAGAAGATCTTGCAGGATTTGCAAGTGGTATATAATCTGTCCTGGGATGCTCCTTCAGGTTTTGCAGATGCATATAATTAGTCCTAGGAGATCTTGCAAGTTTTGCAGAGGCATATAATAAGTCCTGATATGTACCTACTAGATGGCTTGCTCACAGAGAATGATGAAGACCTACATGGAGGCTAATCCTACATCCAGCATGAAAAAGGGATGGCTCTATAAAACTTCCTATGACGAGTAGATTGGAGACTGATGGTCGAGATAGCAGCAACAGTGACGATGATGATCCAATTTTGATATGATCCAGCTTCGATGATGATCCAGTGATGAAGACTTGTGCCAACGAATTATGTCAACAAAATACGTTCCTAGTTAACATGGAGCGTTGTATTTTTAACTTCGGAATGTATTTCACTTGTATATTTTATATTGTATTCATATGTCATTGTACTTCCGACGGAGAGGTTTCATTCCTTCGATTGGGAAGTCTACCATTGTATTTGAATGGGTTAATAGACTCCCCTGTAATACCCTGAATTTTGGACAAACTATTTTTGTTGATATATTGGGCCACGGCCCCAACACATATGTTTTATTTTGAGTATTAGGCATGAGCCCTAGCACCTATGCTTTATTCTTTTATATATATATATTGACATACTGGGCATGGACCCTGACTCAATCCTTTTGAGTATATATTGGGTGAGAAGGCCCCAATGTTTTAATGATGTTCTTCAGCTTTGATATGGGTGCAAACCCTAATATACTGAGATGATCTTTTGTTACTTACTGTGCAGAGCTGTGATTTTACATGATTTGACTTATGAGTGTGTTGAGCATGGACTCAGAAGCACGCATATAACCTACATACCGGGCATAATCCTCGATGTACCTAGAAGAATGTTTATGTACTGGAAGTAAGCCCCGAGGTACACTGAGTGTTGGGCATAAGCCCTGGAGCACTCCAAGTTTGATAAATGAATACCAGATCCGAGGCCACTTGAATATTCTAGATGTGCCTCACAAGCACATTCTAGCACTGGTGTTGTGCAGGAAGCTCTGGAATTGCACCAGCGTAACACCCATGTGAAAGTGTTGAGTTAAAAGGCTCTGAAGAGCACTCGGGGTTACTAAATATCAAAGTGTTGAGTTGGAAAGACTCTGAATAGAACTTCTACTTTCATCACATTTATTTAAATTGATTAATTGATTCATCTTTAATCTATAATCAAATACTTTGGGAACTACCATGTTAAACGAGGGAATCCGACATGCAAGAGAGAGACTAGAAGTGCCTATCCAAGCTTACTGAAAGACCGTCCAAAGAAGTGGACCTTACCCTTAAATTATTAAACAAACTATCATGTGAAGATACAAGATTTAATATTATTATTAAGAATTTTAATAAATAATGATGTGATTATTGATTTATAAAAGACATTTATTGCATATAGTTTATGCATAGTGGGCTACCACATTATTTAATAGTATTAATAAATTATTAATATTTAGTGGGAAGCCTAATTTGTAAATAGTATTAATAATGTATTAATACCTAGGTTAGAAATATTATTATTATAATTAGTGTTATTATTATTATGAAATGTTTAAATTAAAATCATTCATAGTTAAAACAAAAAAAAAACTCCTAGTTGAAGAGGACTAGATATTTGAGTAAATAATATCTTTTAAAATATTAATTATCTTAATTTAAAGAAACTAAATATTCAATAGTCATAATTCAAGACTCCCCTCCATAAAGAGGGTAGATCCCAAGGTTGGGGATCATCTATCTTTTTCATTATCATTCTCTTATGGTAATCAGAGAGAAGTTTTCTGCTGCAAGAAACTAAAGCAATCTTATCTAATAATTCCAGATCTGAACCAGCAACGAACCTAGGGCCTCTATCTCTCATTGTGTGTTGGAACCAGCTCGGGGGGATCCAGTTAGAACCAGGAACGGTCTAAGGGTCATGGTTGGGAGGATCATGGTAGCCCCAAAGTTATCCAGTTAAGGAATCACTCTAATAGGTCACCTAAGCTCAGAAGATTTCTACACTAATTATTGTTTGAGTGTGCAGGCCTCTACAGGAGCAGGTCGAATTTCAGGAAAACCAGGTATGAATTATTAACTCATCAGTTCAAGTTATATGGAAAGTTAGGTAATTAATTTAGGCTTATTAATATTATAGTGTTTTGTTTTACCTTCACATTTCTAGCATTCACTTCCCCTATCGAGCAAGGGCTTTGGGGCATAGGCTCCTGGGTTGTTATTTCTTATACGCTTAAAACTTTATAATCATAATTTTATTACTGTAGAAACTTGTTTTAGAGAACCAACAGAATGTCTAGCAGGTCTAGCCAAGCTAGCCTGTGTGAGGCAGCCATGCTTTTCTTAAACCTAGAGTCTTTTCCTCTATCGTTTTAAATATCATAGTTCTTTTCTTTCTGGCAGCATTACTCATGTACATTGATATCAGGCTTATTTGTATGCTTTCAGTTCTGTTACTCTTTTAATCTAGATTTAGGAAAACAAACACAGTCATTGTTAGAAATATTTTCTTTTAGACAGAAATTGAAATGTCATATTATATTTCCCAAGACCTAACAAAAACATTTCAGTAGTGAGAATCGTATTGTACAGGAGTTTCAAACTTTGTAAAAGATATCAACAAAACCCCTCAACCCATAGTCACGATTGCAACCAACAGTCAACCCATTGCAAAAAAAATGCATCATACATTTCAGAGAAGTCAAGATTGCAAATCAATGATGCAGATGTTATATATTACATCTTACTTGTACAATCATTTAAACCCCAAACCATGATGGACTTCGCTACCTTCTCAAGGATCGAATCCCATAGACAGTATCATAGTATTCACCTAGAATTTGAGACAATTCTTCTAATACAATGAAACATAAGAACAGAGATCGATTCCCATCAATGATAACCTTTCTATCTTACAAATCGTCAAACGACATAGCATCAACATGCAAACCCTGTTCCCTTTCCAACAAACAAAACAAACAGTAGCTAGGGTTACAGCTTCAACTAAAACGCAGAAGGTTTTACACAGTTACTTTTCAACCAAGTGAGTCTTACAATCTACAAAACTACATCCACATTCAACCAAATAGTACGCAATAACATATAGACGAGCGTTATATACAAACGCGGGATTTGGGATCGAATCCCTCTACCATTTCTTCAGTTAAAACCCTTTTTGTTTCTATCTATTGCAAACACCAGAAACACGGCAGTAAGAACAAAATCTTAAAACTTTCTAGGCTTATAAAACATATTCAGGGTTACAATTTCTTCTATCAAACATTCACAGTTAGCAAGCCATAACATTACGAATATTTTAGGCGCAGACATCATTTCTTTTTCAATAGACAGATTGCCTCATCCTTTCTCATTTTAAACACAAATACATCAAATCGAGAACCCACAGGATAGAGCAACCATAAAATAAAACGCAAAAATTATACATTACTTTACATTGTGTTAATACATGTTCAAAATCCAAATAGAAAACGCAGGCCGTTGTATGATTGTTCAAAGCTCCAAATCCATACAACACAAGTTTATCATTCCCTTAAATAAGTATAGAGCTCCCATAGAGCCCAATGTCCCAAGCCATGACATCATGTCCCCAACAAGACAATAGATACATTTAAACACATGGTCCATCCTAACGATGACCTCCAGACCTCAAACAAACTAGTGAGCCAATGGACTCCATGAAGTCTCCCAAAAAAACAACATACAGTACCCCTGCCATGGCTACGAGAGGAAAGAAAAATGTTGGAAAAAGTCTCGACTTACCCATGAAGTCGAATGTCCTGACTACCTACAGCAGACCATGTAGAAATGCTTTCCACCCTTCACCTGGCATTCCATAAACATACTCTGGTTAAACCCTGATAAGCATAGACAACTAGCGACTAAATACTGAAGTAGAGAAAGAAGAATGAAGATTAGGAGAGAAACATCACCTGAGCATTGGTATCGTGTTTCCATTCTCCATCATTTCAGCAGCTACCAGGTGCCCTGACCATGAGCGTAGCTCAGGTTAGGCATGAAAACTCTCACCCAAAAATGCAATGCAGGATGGAACCAAGCCAAATGGAAACGCAGAGTAACACTCACTAGTGCCAAACCCTACACATCGAAACCCTCCATACCATCTGGTCTCACTATGCGTGTATCATGGGGGATAGCTATTATCCACCAACTCACCATTAATGCGATTCAAATGACCAACCAAGCGCCATAGCATAAGGTCATAGAAATATATCAACGAATTTGGGAGTTTGCAAGCACGTTTTCCATAGTATTGCAACATCGTAATATGGAATTTCACCATAGTTTATACCCATGGCCATGTACACTTAGGCCAATCACATTTTTGGTGCTTTACACTTCAAGCACATAACATGCTCATACATGATGGTAGAACTGACAAAGGAAGAGTCTCCCCATAGTAGTACCTGCATATAAAGAAGGAATAAATACATTAGCAATTTGCTAAAAAAGACCAGAACCTTCCAAGGCTACCCTTACCTCTGGGCAGCTCTGCCGAGGGTACTCCTTCCCCTTGTTACAAACCATCAGTGCCCCATCATGGGCCTTAACTTTCATCCACAAGAGTTCCGTATCACCTGAGGTAACAATGAGACTTTCATAATATGCACATGGATATTTAAAACAATAAGCAGGAAGTTTCTTTTATTAAACACTCTAGTATTGGCATACCGACAATAGAATTACTATAAAAAAATAGAATTACCTTACTTATATTGGATATCGCTTCCGCAAAGCCAAGAGACTTACAACTAAGTGATTTTATGTTATTTAGGAAATATTAGACTTTTTAAGATGCCGCAAACAAGTACAGATGCATATCTTATTAGTGCTAAAGTTAATTTATGAACCATCATCCTTAAAATAGCTTTTATTACATGAGCAGAAAATTTTAAATTTTTACTATTTGTAGGGACATTACACCCCTAGTGGGGTCGGCCCAGAGTTAAGTTGTAATGGGTTATTAGACTCTCCTAGGAGAAGTTGGCCCGGTTAGGGTAAAAGGAAAGTGAAGTAAAGTGTAAATAGAGAGTGCGACTCTCATTTGATCCATTCACTCACTCACTCATTCATACAAGTGAGAGAGAGACAAGTTCGCACAAGTGGAGGAGGAGGAAGCTACTGGAGACCATATTCTTGTTTTGGGGTTTTCTATTATTGCTCATTCTATCTCTGAGGAAGTTGAGGGGTTTTCTGCTTTATGGTTTCCCTAGTGAAATGCTTTGTCTCTATTGTCTCTTGTGTTTGATTTGTTGTGCATGTTGTTCTCTCACATAAGATCCTAGATCATATTTAATTAAATTGTGAAAAACTAACAAGTAATATATCATCTAGTTTGTTATGGCATTCTATATATGGGCATTTAAATTATAATAGTCTTCACTTGTTGAGAAAGAATGGTGTCTTTGGTGTTTCCACCATTCCTAAGAAGATGAACAAATGTGATGCATTCATATTAGGTAAACATATTAAGCAGCCATTTCAAGGATCAAAATTCAGAGTGTGTAGAAAGTTAGATCTAATTCGTTCTGACTTATGTGGCCCCATGCCGATTCCATATGCTAATGGTAATAGATATCTCATGACCTTTGTTCATGACTACACTAGAATTTTTTGGGTATACTTGTTAAAAAATAAATCTAAAGCATTTCAAACATTCAAAAATTTTCATGCATGGATAAAGAATCAAGCGCAATCTCATACTCTCATACTTCATACCGATAATGGAAAAGAATACACTTCTAATGCTTTTGAAGACTATCTTCGTCAACATGGGATTGCATATCAAACTTTAGATCTTTAGAAGACTCAACAAAATTGTGTGGTAGAGACAATGAATGGAACCATAATGAACATGGTATGCTCAATGATGTTTTTCAAGAAAGTAAAACTGATGTTTTCAGGTGATGTGCGTATCCTATTTGAGATAAATAAGTCCATATCATTCTCTTAAAAGCAAGACTTCGGATGAAATGTGGTATGGATACATGCCATCGATGAGGCATCTTAGGGATTTTGGTTCCACCTACTATGCCTTGATACCAAAGGAGTAAAGATACAATATTGGTGCTCAAAGTCGAAAATTCATTTTCTTGTGGTATTTAGACACCACCAAGGAATATTATCTTTATGATGAGGTAAAAAAGAAAATTTGTTGTTTCCAGAGAGGTCATTTGTAGCATACCCGATCCAATTCCTAGGATCAGGTACTAATCCATCATGTTCTCCGGACCTCTAAGGGTCTTTTCTGAGGTGATGGAAGACTGTGATACTTCTTTTTTCTTCGAAATTGTTCCATTCATGGCTTTCTGCAATTTGCATCATAGGATCCGCAATCCACAACTCTCTTGGCTCCGCAATCCGCAAGTTGACTCGGATCCGCAATCTACAATCCATAAGTTGCCTTTGATCCGCAATCTGCAATCCATCCTTCCACAATCCGTAATTCATCCTTCTGGAATCCGCAATTTGCATTACGGGATTCAGAAGATAGATCACCAAACTTATCTCTTTAATACCATTCCATAATCCACATTGCGGAACTTGAGATTATGGAAGTCTAATTATTCCATCAACTGCCTTTCCGCAATCCGCAAACTGCATTTGCAGGATTCAAGTTATGGAAGTCCAACTTCGATTTACCGGAAAGCTACTCTTTCCGCAATCCACAGTGCGCATCACGGAATTCGGAATTGTGGAAGTTCAAAATTGACTTTCCGAAAAACTCTCATTTCCGCAATCCGTAATCCACAATCTGCATTGCAGATGCGAAAATGGAGAACCTCCTTCTCTACATTTACAAACTTTCCAGATTTGTGTCTCCCTTTTCCTTGAGCCAAATGAGGCAAGTCCAGTACCATTGTAAATTTCTTGGAGAGCTCTTTCCACTAGTATAACTCTCTCATCCATTTGAGGATCATAACCTTGTCATTATCTTAGCTGAATATTCCATCATAACTTCATTTCTCCATGCCTTAGAACTTCTTAAAACTCTATCTGTCTTCTCCCATGACCTTCCCCCTTCACCTGATCCATGTAAAGGTGTTCTAAAACACATTAGGGTATCCCCCTCCCTTCCCAAAGATCAGTTTAGTCACATCACTCATTCATAGGGTTAGTCAAACGTATCACAAAATGTAAGGTGCATAAAGTTAGATCTAACAGTTATATCTATCACATGCAAGACTTATAATGCATTAAGCTCATGCAATTCAATGATATACATAACAATTACTCAGCCTCCTACTCAGGTTCACATATGATAATCCTATCAATCAAATTGATACGAACATACATTCCATAACTGAACATAAGCAATCATATTATGACAAAGGAACATCATCATTCGTCATAATGAGGAAGTACTTATCTTTCAACTTTCTAAAGATGCCAAGCAACTGGCTAAGTGAGAGAAACGTTCCACCCAACCTTAGATCTCTGTCCATCCTATACTCTTTTAGTCGAGAGATCACCCTCGAGCTAGGCTCTGTATCCACTAACGAGGGCTATCGGGTTCTCTCACAGTCAAGGTTCCATCCCAATGCTAATCCAATATACAATTGGGTTTATAAAGCATTCTAGGGCATCTACCCATGTTAATCAAACCTACAGTGGGTTTATCAAGCATATAGGGCTATACTGGTCATGCTAATCCAACTTCCAGTTAGGTTTATCAAGCATACCAAACAACACAGTCATGCCAAGCCAACATATAGTTTGGTTTATCAAGCATATCAGGCAAGCTGATCATGATAAGCCAACCTGCAGTGGGTTTATCAAGCATACAGGGATAACAAGGAAGGCATTGCTAAGCTAGTGCGCTCAACCAGAGAGATACAGGCATCTCAACACTCAACAGACCTGGCACCCACATTACTTACCACACCCAACACAAGGAAGACCCTCTTCTATTTTGCACAGTCCCTTCAGGCCTCTTACCTTCCAGTGCTATTCAGTATTTGCATAGAAAGGTCAAGTCGCTATTTCTAAGAGATTACAGCCTTCAATGGTTTTATCAAGCACCCAACCTTCTTCCACAGTTCAACAAGTGGACTCCTTTTAGACTTGCGGGCGGGGATCTGTTCTGCAAGTCTACTCTCACGGTTTTATTGCACTATTCAAGCTTTGTGATTCCTCAGAGGTTCTTACCACTCTGTCATGAGAAGGATGGGTTCGCTCACACACTTCCTATGGTATTTCTATTACACAAGAAAACACAATTATCTTCAGGCTTCCTCACAACTAGCTCTGCGGGTCTGTGTATGTAGGAATGTCTCTACCAGTTCTCTCTTGACGAATGGATGGATCCTCAATGGCAAGTCAGGAATGCATGAATTCCATGTTCACCTCCACAAATGGGTAGTCAAAATAGGTTTTGCGAGTCTCCCTAGCGATTGAGTGTCTTCCAGGGTAAGGAATCAAAGTCATTCCCTACCATAGGAAATCGTAGGCATGCTCCATACTCCATCAGCTTTAGCAATAGGGTTCTCAACCACCCTCTGCTACCGAATTAAAGTCAACAGGGAGATCAAAAGGGTTCACAGTCAGACATGTGGCAACATGTGTACAAATCCCGTAACCCCCTCACCTCTCCCTAGTGGATACACGTGGCCCCTTCTCATTAGTTGCCTCCTTAGCCAACTTCTTGGTTATTTTATTCATTAATAGATAATTACGTCATTTACATTTCTTCATGGCTTAAAATCCCATGAATAATCAAATTGTCAAATACTTTTCTATGCAATAAGTTTAAACATCTAGTAGTGGGGGCTTGGCCTTGAGCTCCACACTAGGGAGAATACACACACACCGCATATACAAAGTATTTACATTGAAACCAATAAACATCAAGGTAAAAATGGGGCATTACATCATTTTTCTTGAAATTTTCCCATCTAAATACATAGTATGAAGTTGATAATGAAATTCTACACCTTGAAGGGGGGATCCCTATCTTGTAGCAATATTTGGAATTTCCTTTTGTAGCACCAACATCCCCTCATGAAGAAACTCACAAAGAAGATGTTTTGGCCACTTCACCTAAAAACGAGATTCAACTAAATGATGTGATTCAGAGGATTGGAAGATTGAATCTTCAATAAAATGAAGCACCACCAGCTGATCAACCTAGGCCATAATGAAAAGTTCCAAAATCGGTCACAAAGACATTTGAAAGTGTCCATCCATATGAAGTTGGAAATACTGGAACAAGAAGCTCAAATGGACAAGAATATGGAGGAAATGTAGATAACTCATGTGATTACATGGATGTCTCATTTGATTGTGAATTGAATCTATCTACTAACCTTGAACTAACTTCCTTTGAGGAGGCTACTACGTGTGATGAATGGAAAGAAGCCATGCATAATGAGTATGATGCACTCATAAAGAATGGAACTTGGAAGCTGCTTGACCCTCCAGTTGGAACGAAACAAATTGTCTGCTAGTGAGTATACAAGAACAAATACATATATCAGATCGCTCACATGACAAGCACAAAGAGAGGCTTGTGGAAAAAGGCTATGCGTAGAAGGAATTAATTGACTATGAAGAGAGATTCTTCCGCACAAAAAATTGGGATACTGTATACAGCTTATTTTATTTGGCTTAACAAAATGGGTGGAAATTCCTCTAGGTGGATAGAAACATCATTCTTGAATGGATTCATGTCCCGTCCAGAAGGATTTGTTGTGAAAGGGATATAATACAAGCTATGCAAACTCATCAGATCCTCGTATGGCCTGAAAGAAGAGCCTTGAGCATGGTATGCAAAACCTAACTGAGCATTATCTGATGCTAAATTTAAAAAATTATAATCTTAATGACACAACATTGTTTGTAAAGAATGTTGGAAGATCTGTTGTGTTTCTTGTGGTGTATGTAGATGGACTTTTGATGATAGGGAACAATGAAATTTATATTGCATCCATAAAGAATGATTTTAAGAAGGGATTTGAAATGACAAGTCTAGTACACCTTCACTACTACTTGGAAATTGAAGTCACACAACATCTTGAGTACACATTCATCTCCCGTAAGAAGTTGTATGTTAGAGAATTGTTGCACAGATTTTGCATGGTAGAATGAAACCCTCTCTCTAGACCAATGGAACAAAATTTTAAGCTCACATAGACTGAAGGAAAATAATTGAAGGATGAAACGAAGTACCGATAGCTTATAGTAATCCTTATCTACCTTACCACCACCAAAACAAATATTTCATATGTTGCCAACATACTTTCAAGGTTCATGCAAAAACCTTGTGAATGACACTAGTCTATTGCAAAAAGAGTTCGAAGATACCTGATGGGGACTCAAGACTTTGGACTCAAATACTCTAAGGTGGATGAATTCAAACTTATTGGGTACTCTGATCTAGAATTTGATGGTGACAAAGAGATAGGAGTGTCTACTTCTTGATACATACTGAGTCTTGGATTAGTAGACCTTGTCTCCTTGAGATCACACAAATAGTGAGTTCCATCACATTCGACAACAAAGGAATAATATGTGGTTGTTGTTCAAGCAATGAAAGAAATTGTGTGGCTCAAGAATATACTTGATTTTTTACAGGAGAAAGAAGATAAATCCATTCCCTTATTGATTGAAAACACTTATGCAATCAAGTTGGCTAAGAATTTCAGATTCCATGATCAAACCAAGGATATCAACATGGATTACCATTTGATTCAACATCATGTAGAGGCCAAGACAATTCATCTAGAACATTGTTCCATGAACGAAAAAATTGCATACATCTTCACCAAAGCACTTGGACAAGAAACGTTTGAAAGGTTTAGAAACGTGCTCGAGCATACAAATGCCCCTTTGGATTATGGGGGGGACCTTAGAAACCTAATCCTATGGGATTATGGCTCCACAATTAAATTTGTACATATTATAATTACTTGTCAATTTAGTAAGTAGAAGATGAAGAGTCTTCTTGGACTCCAGTGGACCTCTTGGAAGGTAAAGCCAAAGGGTCACCTCCTCATGTATAAATAAAGGACTTTGATCAATGAAAAAATAAATTTGGTTGTTTTCACCACATAAAACACACACACATGAAGGAACTTAAGAGTCTCCTTGAACTTAATTACTATCTTCATCATGTTCCCATACATAGAAGTCTAAAATAATTTCTTTATCACACTATTAATCAAATCCACTTTTTTACTTGTTTATGATGGTAGTGAACCCCCTTAAAAATAGATTAGATACTCTAATCATCTAACAAACTTAATTTTCCCATTAATTTAAGGTCACATAATAATCAATATTCTAAATTAGTATTGTGGGCACAACCATATAACTAACTCTCCATAGTTGTTTCTCATATGAAACATATTTTACTAGGAAGGTTAAAATTAGTTTATATCAAATAAAAAAAATAAAACAAAATATTATATTATGGGTTCATGTGTTAAAGTATGATTGTTTATACTAGACTAAATTAACCACTAGCCCCTTTTTATTCTGACCTTTCACTATTGGAGCTTGAGTCCCTTATTTGCACTTGTGAAAGTTAACTTAATTGCACTTATGAAAACTAACTCAGCAGACGGAATTTAGGAATTCTACATAGGTAATATAATTTATTTGCGGCATCTTCACTTGACACTTGAAACAAATAGTTTGGTCACTTTGACATGCCCCCAATTTCATTACGAATAACCGACTCTTTTTCAATTTCACCAGTAGTCTCCAATGGATTCATGTTCCAATGAATTAGTGATTTTGGAAGGCCCAAGTATATTTGAGTGTTTTTTTTTTAATTTCTTCATAATAAAATAAAATGATAAAATAAATAAATTATTTTATTATATTTTTATAAAATAAATATATCAATATTAATCTCTATAAAAAATAATCATAGTCATTTGTATTATTATTATATTTATTTAATTTTGCAAAAATAATCATAGTCATTTGTATTATTATTATATTTATTTAATTTTGCAAAAGTCAATTTATTTGTATGTATTATTTAAAAAAATTAGAAAAATCCTTTTAAAGAGAAAGTTGTCTAACCTAATTGATACATGAGTACACTGAATAATTCTAAAAAAATCATATACCTTCATTTAATAACTAAGAAGTATAAACAATAAAGTTTTTTTTTCAAATCGAAACAGTAAAGTCATAAATATGGATGTATGCCAACAAAATAATAATAAAATTATAGTATTACAAACGTCTTCAAACTTACGAAGCAACAATCTACAGAAAGGAAATTAAAATGGAAATAACACTAAACCCAACGTCAGGTTGCTTCACAGTAAAAAAGAACGCAACCCCGAGTACGCTGAGCGCGTGAGTGTTCAGATTTTCATATGCTCACATTCTAAAATTGTGTGACAAAGATTTTGCAGGAATGTATTTGGTAGTCTCATGTTAATAAATCGAGGTGCGTTTACAAATTGGTATTCAAACAAATCACGATGCATAAAAAACAAGGCCAGAGGTCATTACTGGAATCTCAGAGGAACCTGCCAACCCAGAACACCCAGAACTGAGTGTTCTGATGCTTTCATCGCCTCACATTCTGATGTGTAGTGGGAGCGATATCCAGATGTGATGTGGGAATGTGAAGATTTTGCAGGAATGGATTTGGTATTGGCATCTGAATAAATCGAGGTGCGTTTACAGATTGGTAGTCAAACACAGGTATTACCGCAGTCCGGGGTACGTAATATGGTACACCTGTAGAGAGCTCAACCAGGTATGCAAGTTGAGTGTTTTTTTGGCCTTCACTTTCAGACAGATGTTGATCCAGCACTACAGAGACAGTCCTGTTGGAACTCGTCCCATCCATTTGTGGATCAACACTGTTGATTTCATGTAAGCAGCTTTCGGGCAGAGAGGTAGTAGCAGCAGAGGTCTCTGTTTGTTTGAGACGTTTTGGATTTTTTCCAGTGGGACTACCTGATTCTGCACAGATCTTATCTACGTCATAATTATTGATATCGAAATTTATCAGAGTGTTGCGCCCTCTGTATTTAATGGCAGCATTATCATAAGCTGCAGCTGCCTCTTCCTCTGTATCTGTCAAAATGAATACCCACAATGCTCATTTCCTCGAACATTTCCATGTTACTATCCAAAATCAAGATATATTTTACCTCACCAATAAATTTAAAAATATCGAACACTTACCGAAACTCCCCAAATAAATGTCTCTGTTGTCACCACCTCTTCCTATCCGCGCTTGCCATTTCCCTCCATTTTGTCTTCGGATACGATGCAAGCATCAACATAATTATTGGATATAAAATATAAAGGGCAACATAGAACATTTATTTTCGAGAATGCATATCAGTTATAAAAGTTTTGTTAACCTAATTCAAGGGTCATATTCAGTGAGCTTTACCAGTAGTAAATTTAAGCACTTATCCAGGAATTTCTTATGTTAATCTATTTAATCCCTCGTAATATATTATTAATTATATAATTAGAGCTTTAATGGTTTTCCAAAATACCTGGTAACTCCACGGTACTTCGACACCCCGCTGGAGAATCCGGTGCTTGTTCTGTAACAAAGACATGATGAAAACATAGAAAGCTTAAACTGTATGTGTACAGTTCAATTATGCATTGCAAATTTCATTAAAGTTCAATGATGTAATGTTGTCGTTACCTCCTTATCTGTCCCACTACTTCTTCCGTAGTCATTGTTTCCATTTCTTTGATCTCGTTTTCATAATCGGCATGCTGTAAAGAACCACCATTAATCACCACCATTAATCTGTGTTAATCTGGGTTGTGTTAATCTGGGCTGCAAAGTCTTATTATATCCTAATTACACCAATATATGTTTGGATTACTATTTATATTTTCATATATTAAAGGAGGAAGGGACAAGTGTATTGTTTTGATTGATTTTATGGGTGTAGTTCCAAAATTTAAAAAAACAAATATAAAACAGAAAGAAATATAATAAATAATTGGTAGTTGATGCAGGGAGAACTAATCACTCATGAATGGATAACAGATAAAGACAAACAATTCATTTAACTAAAAAAGGTAGCTGAGACATAAACAACAACAAATAAGTAAAACTAAACATGAAAAACTTGGAAAATAAGTAATAAATAACTTGGACCATAATTTAAATAACTATCCTAATATTCAAACAGAATATATCTTTGGAGATTGGTCACACTCCATCTACATTTATAGCATTAGATTACAAACTCCAAAATTTTAATTTCATGTCGAAGCCTTAAAGAAAATTGAGTACTATGTCATACTTCAAAATTCGTTTTAGCAGATGAACCCCAATATTTCAGCGCTGCAACATCATAAGCTCTAGCTGCCTTCTCTGCTGAATCATATCTACCTGATAGCGTAAATATAATCATGAGTACTAATCTTGATTAACATTCTGTGTCCTATAATCATCCTACAAAATACAATGTTTTTATTGGTAGCGGAAAATATTACTCACCCAAATATACTGTGAAATTGGAGGCCATATGATAAAGCCGAAATGGTACATGTGCAAGAGACATATGCTCAATTTCAGAAGCATTAAAAGAAACACAAATGTAGCAATGAATTATATTAGATCACAGTAATATATTATCAAATTAAACACAACTTATGCAAAATGAAAGCGTGAAAGGAAGTCAAACTATCCAACTCAAATATTTGGCAGGATAGTTCTAACACGAACTTTGTTTGCCATTTCTTTTTTCACCCTCATGTCTCCAGCTACCGTCCCATAAATGGGCTTCGCATCTCTGAGTACCTTTATGTCTGTAACAATGGCAATTAAAACACCATAAAACATTAACATGGCTGACATAGAAAAGTTAAAATGTAGCGAAACTAACGAACACGACATGGTTAGAAATATATTACTTTCTGACCCCGCGAAACCCAAAGGTCGGACTAGACTGGGTATCACTCTCCTCTAGAGCTAGATTTGGAGGTTCTGAACGACTGGCAGTCCTCTTCCTACTGTTTAGAGAATCCATTGTAAAAGAGAACAAACCTGGACCACCCGAGGACGATTGCTTTGCTGTGACGAAAGGCGTTCAAAGACAACCACAACGCAGCCCAAATGATCGCAGAATCAAAAGAATTATTTGCTCTTGGTATCAGTTGAAGAAGAACTTCACAAGATTTACATATCAATTGGAATATATATACGGAATGCCTATATTCGACAAGGAGGCAATAGGGTCAATTATGCCAGAAGTTTGTTTTTATTTTGCGCGAATCTGGAACATGGTCCCATTGTTAACCCCGACTTTCAATTTATTGGGCCACAAATCTGTTAAAGTTGGTTGTCAATGGTGGGATTACCTCTCTTTAATTTCCTTTAATAATAGACGATTCAGTTTAGCAGTCTCATGGTAATGGTTAAAATTTATTATTATTATTATTGATATTACTTTTGTATGTCCATGTTATGTATTTTATAAGGATATTCAATGGTAATTAATAGGATATTTCATAATTAGTTGCATTTTTAATTAATAATATATAAAAAAATTCAAATTAGAAATATTTATTTAATTTTATAATAATTAAAAATTAAAATATTTTTTAAAACAAATAAATATTCAAAATTATTATAAATGGTTTGAGGAAAATTTCTTAACAATTCACCTCTTTTAGATATAAAATATTATCAATTCTTTTCATTTCATATTTATATGTTAATGGTTGACATGGTATTATGTGTGTGTAAAACGAGGTTAATGATAAGTTATATATGTTTCAATTTTTTATAGAATAAATTTGAAGTTATAAATGTAGTTGCCACGGTGTGTCTCCTTAATTCCTCACCCCATGTGGATGGCCTTCTTAGATGACCCTAAGCCCTACCCAACATGGACACTTAATCTCCTCATAGTCCTTACCCTCTGTAGAACTCCATGACTCTACCCTAGATTTATTTAGATTGATCGCCCATTGTGGTGGTCTCTCCATTCATATACCTAGGCACTTGATATGCCATGTGTTGGAGCCTAGGCCGCAGCCACGGTAAAGCTACGAATTTTGAGGAAAAAGCACAAGTGTTGAAGGGAAAGTGCTAATTTTGAATAAGCACCAATTTTTGGGCAGAAGTAAACGGTGCGCAGTACGGTGCCAGATGGAGGAGCTGAGCGCAGATTACGGACAGGAAATTGCAGAGCTCGCACGCACACGTCAAAGGAGAATGAATGTGGCCGAGTAGAGAGCTCAGCTACCCCCATAAATGAAGCGACGGAGTAGAGGACTCAGCTACCCTCATTAAGGCTAAGTACAGAAGTTATGGTTGCTCTGATCAAGGAAGAGCAACAGACCAAAGTATTGAAGGAAAAGGACAAGGAGCAATGAATGAAGAAGCGGCGCCCATACCCGCAATCTGCGCCGAAAGTCACGGAACCTATAGGAAACGGCGACATGACTGCAAGCGGCGCCTACAGTACACCTAGCCATGTCCGTGGTTAGGGTTTTTGGGGAATACTGCTGGGAAAGGCCCACAGTTTTGTAAAGGTGCGACCGTCATGGCCACCTATATATATGTGTAATTATAAGGGAAGAATGTTAGACTTAAGTTAGTTAGTTAATTAGATAGCTAGCCATTAGAGGTTGAGATGTAAGCTAGGTGTTTGAGGTAAGCTAGCCAGTTAGGTAGTCTTCTATTGTGTTGTTAGAAGACAATAGTTAGAACTGGATAGCTGTGAAGCTAATCCCTGAGTTGCAGATAGTCTTAGTCGACGTCTTAACCATTGTAATCTATGTAGAGAAGAGACTAGATCGAGAGAAGGGCTCCCAGCTGTGTGCGTGGATTTTCCTGGAAAGATCTAAGGCTGCAACTGTGTGTGCAGCATATTGTGTAATTCCATTTCAGAATAATATAAGATACACTTCCTGTGGACGTGGTTTCCCCGTGGAGGCGACTACATAATTCTCATTGTTATGATGTTGTGTTGTGTGATTGCATGTTTTAGTTCACTATCTATGTTTACATGAACATTGCGTTATCTTTATGAATATGTTAAGTAAGTTTCAAAGCTTCCTTGGTAGTTATAATTGTTCAGTGTCGAAGGAATCGGTAGAACGTTGTCGCTGCGGTTACTGAGGAATGCGTTATCGCGCTGGGCACGCAAGAAGAAACGATACATAGAGTATCGACGCAGAGGATAATTACTTCGTGCGCAGGAGTGGAGATACCGCGTAGCTAGACTGTCAAGCGAGAACTTCAGTGCCGTTGAACTGAGGAGTCGGCAGAAGAGTAAGACGTTCCGCTTTGAGGAATCATCAAGGAAGAAAGGGAGAAGATTACAGTCTCCGCATCACCTAGGTTAAGGAAACTTGATTCCTTAGCCCCCCCATAGCCACTTCGGGTGAGACCTCGAGCTGTTGCGCAGCTCGTTGCCGAGAGGGCCAGTGCGCCAAGGGGTTTTGTTGCTGTGCCTCATGTAAAACCTGGGTCTGTCCAAAAAGCAACCAACACCATGTCCACCTTTTGTAGATTTGGTTGCTCCATCTAACACATAGCTCTACCTCATGTCATATAGGATTCTTAGTGTGGTTAAAATATGTCACCATTGTTTGACAAAGGCCAACATTTTACACCCATTACTTATACCATGTTGGGGATCAACCCATCACAACTTGAAACAAATCCTCTAATGGACAAAATAGACTATTAAAATATTCCCTCATTAAAGGTGACAAAAACAAGGTGATTTTGTATATAGTCAATCCTTATTTTAGGATCATAATGGTGAGAGAAGCACCAACCATCACTATCCCAATAAATCCAATTGAAATAAACCAAACAAAATGTTTCATGAGCAAAATGAGTTAATTTGTAAATTGAATGGCCCTTGGCAGAAACTGTAAGATCTACTCTCAAATATTCCATATGCCTAAAAATCTAATATCAATGAAGAATCCTCTATCTATTTCTATGGAATTTGTTTTTGGAAATACCTTGATTTTATCTCTAAAATGTAATGTAATAAATCATGTAAAATTGGTAGGAGTTGATTTATATGACGAGATTCTAGAAATGTAAGTTGATTTGTAATGACCCCATGTTTTAATAAGGTGATATGCACTATAAATACCAATAGCGTGGTGTTGAAGGGTAGAGCTTGACTAGTGAATTCTCATGCAACCTAGTAGTGTGCTACGATTATGGTGTGGCTATTATACTTGACAGGATGTGCTTAGGTTGATGTAAAATCATGTATAAAAAAATACGTACTTATGAAAAAGGGATGTTTAAGGGAAATCTTGTTCCTAGAACTTGGTCGTCCTAACCCACTCGGTTTGGGTAACCATTTATTGTCCACATGTCATTCAAAATTGGGCATGTGTCACTACCTTTAGACGTTTCAATTGTTAATGTATTTGTAGCTTCGGAAGATATTTCACTTGTATATTTTATATTGTATTCATATGTCATTGTACTTCTGACGGTGAGGTTTTAGTCCTCTGATTTGGAAGGTCATTATTGTATTTGGTAGGGTTATTAGACTCCTTAGTGGGGGTCGACCCAGAGTTAAGTTGTAGGGGGTTATTAGACTATCCTAGGAGAAGTCGGCCCAGTTAGGGTAGAAGTAAAGTGAAAGTAAAGTATAAATAGAGAGGAGCACCTCTCTATGTATTCATTCACTCACTCAATCATTCGTATAAGTGAGAGAGACAAGTTTGCACAAGTGGAGGAGGAGGAAGCTGCTAGAGACCATCGCTTTGTTTGTGGTTTTTGTATTATTGCTCATTCTATCTCTGAGGAAATTGCGGGGTTTTCTCCTTTATGGTTTCCCCGGTGAAATGCTTTGTGTCTCTTGTCTCTTATGTTTGATATGTTGTGCATGTTGTTCTCTCGAATAAGATCGTAGATCATATTGATTTAAATGATGAAAATATAACATGGTATCAGAGATAGCCTGAAGGAAGGCAATGTATGGAATTTACGACACTTTGAAAGCTAGGGCTTTGTATAGAAAAACCTAGTCATCGTGGAACTTTCTCTATAAATAAATTTTGGCAAAGGTTCAAGATCTGAAACTTGGACAGGACGAAGATGAAATTTTCCTGTATATTTTGTCCGAGTTTTAGCCTCATATTTCTTGTACTTTCTGAGATATGATCCGTACATGTTAGGGTTTCTGCCTCTTCCAGAATTAATCCCTAAACAGGTGACCTAGGTAAAAAGGTCATATATCGGGATAGGAAGCTCCAAATGGAATTCTGTAAAAAGTGCTAGTTAGGTTACGAAATGTAGAGTCATAGGCCTGAGTTTCAGAGGCGGAAGGTGAAACAATGACACGTGGCACTTCGTACATGTCCGCTATGTTGTTTCATGCCTTAAACAGATCATTTTGGGAAACTGAGCATATATCTCTGATGGAGAATCCAATGAAGCTCAAAACTGTGGGGTTGGAAATATAACAGGCCAGGATACCACAGGCCGAAGTTTCAGACCCTGTAGATCTGAAATTTTAGAGATACACCAAAAATAATACGGCACATCTGAAATGGATCAATGGAGGAAATCAAAGAAGAGGAGGAAGAAGCTCTCACTTTAGGTTTTCAGTTTTTAGGTATGGCATGACCTGATACAATGTTGGAGATACCCGATGCATCATTGTAAACTTTGAAAATGGATTTGGAATCCATTCATAATATATATTAATCCTCCATAAAAATGTTGTGGGAGGAAGGAGATTGAAAATTAAGGTTTCCAAGTAAGAAGAATCCCTAGCAAAGTTGGGAGAATCATAGGGAAGAAATGAAGGAGGTTTAAATGGCACTGATATTTTATCATCCTAGCACTATGAACCTATTTAAGATGTTTACAAGTGATCTACATTAGATGGTTAGGGTGTTACCCTTATAGAGAAGACTACAAGCAATCTCGACAGGTATGACTTGATGAGATACATGTATGTTTTGAAATTTGTTTCATAATTAAGTTCATGATATGTTTGTCTTCATATTATTGAGGTTAGTACAATCATGATTAATTTTAGATTGTCTGATCACCTTAATAAAGGTATGAATGCATGTGGATAATAGAAGACATTCATTGATTAGGGTTAGGACACTTATGATTGTACTAATGCACTTGTGGTGTTGTATGAGGATGATGTTGTCTGCTAACATGAAAGGTACATGAAGAAAGAAAAATACATATGACCATGATGACATGAAGACAAAGACTCATCCATAGTCATTGATCACATAAGAGCTCTACTTACAAGGTATGTATAATTTGGTTCTACAATGCTTAACTTATGAGATATACATGTTACTAGCACAAGGTCTCTAAATCATTGAAGAGAACAAAGAAGACATTGTTTGGGTATGTTAGACATAACTAGAAAGGATGATAATCGAGGTATGTTTTCCTATATCGAGTTAGAATCCTACTTTGCGTTAGGATCTCAGATAAGTATACTTTTGTATGATTGATAATGATTATTCTTGAAGTTAGAAGTTTAAGTAATCAAGGGTTTATGCATATTATGTTTCTTAGTTTGATTAATGATATGAAAAACTAGAAGAGTCCTATGGTCATATAAGAATATGCATGAGTAAAAGAAGTACTCCTTGAAACCTTGAATATTAACGCTTGTGATAAATTACTTGTGTATGAAATGATCATGACCATACATGTTTAAGATTATTTAGAATCATAATTTTTTGATAGAACTGAGATTATACTAATGAATGTATGATTATGTATGAGATCTTGAGGATGACACAATAATGACACTAGTGCACACTTAAGCATGCATAGTGGTCCAAGATGGATAGAAGTTCAAAGACATATAATCATGATGCTATCATAAAAGGAAGCAAAGATCAAGAGGGAGCACACTCCAGTAGTTCCTGTAAGGAAGCAAATATTGAGAGGGAGTCCACCCAACAACCCAACAATGATAAGTATTTGAATTTTCATTTATTGTATATATGATTACTTAAATGATGTTTTTTAGTCATGTACATACTTATGTTCCTAGTTTTAGGATGTATATTATGTATGTTAGAAAAGTTGCATTAATAAACAAGATACTACTAATATGCAAGTAATGGGTAAGTGGCCTATGGTACTGTACAACATTCCATTGCTACTTATCTAGAATGAAACCTTTTGTTGACATGTTGGGAGTAGTGCACACTCTTAATAATGTTCTGGTAGAAATGGAAGGCATCTAGAAAGTTACGGGATATGGATAAATGTTGTAGATAATTTCATTACTATATGACCTATGTCTTTATCCGTAAGAATTTGTTCTTAAAACTATGAAATGTTTCTAATCATGCAATTGAACTTGACTTGTAGGAAAGATTGTATACCATCACCTACAAAAGCGACTTGTTTCGAAGAATAAGCGACAAAGAATCAACAAACATCAGAAAACTACCTATTGAAGATATTGAAGAACCTAAAGTTCCCAGGATAAAAAAAATACAGTAAATGTAAGAAGCATATGAAGAATTCAAGATTGAAGACCCATAGGAAACTGTAGATGCACCCCATGAGAATAATTCTCACAAAATGAAACTAACATGTGACCAACTTTCTCTGCAAGAGTCGACCGAAACTCTTCCTGCTCGATAATGTCAAGGTTGGGAAGAAAATAAGAGCGATGATGCAAATGTTCCCAAGGCCTATCACTACCAGTCATGGCCTCAATGATAACTTCGTTCGAAGGAAAAGTACCATGAAGACAATCATGCGAGCAAGATGAGTCGATTGCCCACACGGGAAACATAATAGGATCTTCCTCTTCTATCCGTGAAGAGGAGAGATCCGGCTCTGCAGTGGCTTGTTGAATATCACGATATGCAAGCTCAGTTGCAGATAGTGCATAGGCATTCCAATGTGTGAAATGTCTCCACGCGGGGAGCTCATGGATGGTAAAGTCCACGGATCACTAAAGTATGAGGTCTGGAAAGGCATATTATTCAATGAGGAAGGAACACTATCAAAAATGGTTCCAATGAAGGAGATTGGTGCAACAAAGTCGAAGGATCCCATCGAAGAGGAATACAATCTTATACCAATATTCCCAATTGTCGGCTGAGAATTTTTTATCTGGGGAATGATAGTTCCCGGTGGTGCTACGGTATTGGAGCTAGTGAACTCTAGCTGAGCAACTATCACAATTTTCCCTTCATGAGGAAAGCAAGCAACTCTAAACACAGAGGACATGATCGCTCTCATTACATAGATCCAATTCCGACCCAGCAGAAGTTTGTAGTTGTTACACCTAAAATCTTACCATCATGAGACTCAGTGTAAACATCCCTAAAGTTTCCTTGACTAATTCATTAACTTGGAAGAGATGCAAACCCTTTTATACTAGGTTTTGAGAGGTTGTCTCAGGTTGTCCTCATGTAACATGCGACGTCGCAGGTTTTCCTATTAAAGACTGCGATGATGTCAGTTAATGGACTAAAATAGCTTCTTCGAGCTCGTTCTCGAAGCTAGTTGATGTGTATCCCTATCCCTAGCCTTCGGGGAAGCTAACATTCGGTTCCTAACCTCTTGGAAGGATCCCCTATCTCTCTCCTACCATATCTCAACCTACCCTATCCACTTAGTCCTATATAAGTGAAGCTCACTTCCATTCCAAAGGGTAGGAAGTCTATAGTATCTATAGACTGGTGAAATTAGCTTAGGAGAGATCTCTACTCATCCTTGAGAGATCCATCATCCCTTTGGAGGCTTTGGCATTGGCTTGATCGAAGAAGGATTGCTACGTTAAGTCGTTGGTTGTAATCTCTTCATCCTATGTATTTCCCTTTTAATATAGTAATATAAGTGCTTTCCACCAAATCTCATTGTGTTAATGATATCTTGTGTAGTTTGCTTACATAACTGCTTACTTAGATCTATTATTGTGTAGGTGCATTTTACTACTTGTTTGGTTGTGTTGTCCTGGCAGGTTTTGCAGCTTAGATCTGAAGACCATCAAGCTTGGAGCAGCATTCAAGGAGAAAGGATTAGCGATTCATAAGGTAATAGCATCTAGTTCCCTGATCTATAAGTAGATCTAGGAGATTTATTTATGTTATGTCTCTATTTGTTCTAGACTCATGTTGAGCTAGGGAGATTAGGCCTCGAGTCTGCTCTTCGTAGATTGTCCGTCAAACAAATCTGGCGACCATACTGGGGAAGTACTTTGTTTACTTTTCATTTGAATGCCATTTTTCATTTGATTTCTTTTGCAAGCCATATTTTTTCCTCCTAAGTCTTTTTCACCATTATATATTCACTTAGAAGAGTCTGTAGTCCTCCTATGTGTTAGAAAAATAGGACTCCAGAGCAATAACAATAAACATAAATGCAAATATAATCACACACACATTACAAGAGAGACACAGATATATCGTGGTTCATCCCAACTTGGGCTACGTTCACACTGAACTTGCCAGTCCTTATTATTATGTCGTCCAGCAAAGTGAAGGGATATAACCTGCAACATAACCGCTGCACTTCCTCTTCACTTTCTCACAGTCTCTCTTCTTTGATCTCATATATATTTACAATGCATAAAACCTAATACATCTTAACCCTAGACATATTACAATGTATTTCTTTTATAAGGGAAATACAATGGGAAAATACCACTAGTTACCCAAAACCATGGGCTCGTAAACAGCTGGCGAAAATAGCCCCAAATTTTTTTCTCGGGGGCAACGCTGAGACAATATCATCTATGAGATAGGAAGATCTGGCTCCACAACCATAACTATGAGTCTGTACTCACTATTTCTAAACCATTTTTTTGCTCACTATTGTGAGATTTGTTCATTTTTTAACTTGGATCTCGCTTGTCGCACCTGGTAAGTGCAATCAGAGCGTTGATTTGAACTCTGTTCTCTGTCTTTTGCCCTATCGTCGCAACCCATCCACTAGTGTTTTGTGACATTGTCGTAATTCTCGCAATAGTGACCTATGACGGCCGCTCTATGTATCCACACAGACTGCATCGATCTGTCAAAATTTACATATGGGCATCCCCCTCCATTTTTTTGATTTGAGTTTTGGTTTGGTGGGAAGACCTCTCTGTGCTACAAGATCCAGTCAGAGACGCTTTTGATCAGTGTTTTGAAAGTGTTTGTTTTTTGTGTGGGTCGTATTGGGTCTCATTTCTTAACAAGTTTCAGTTTGGTAGTGGTGGATACTTTTGTTCCCCCACCTTCATCTACTTGACCTTGTTATCACCCCTCTCCTCACTTGATATGATACTTGCATTGGATCTAATCCCAAACTCCCTTTTTATACTATTCATTTAGCTTTGTTTGCTTTCGGTTGTTTAATTGAGTGTTTTTGGAGTGTTTTCAGTCCATATGAGTGCTTGTCATTTTCTGAGAATTTCCTGAGTTTTTAGAGTGCTTCAAATCAACTTTCTTTTCAGTTATCCATGATTAGAAATATCATTGTTATCAAGTTATTATCTTGGCATATCATTGGAAAATTGAAGGTGCATCATTTTACTGTTTTCAAGTACATTTGAAAATTATTGTAGAATTTGCTTCAAGCATTGGAAATCATCATTCATTAGTATTTTGCAAAAGTTTGAGAAGTGTTAATCATTGGTGCTTTTTGGGAATTATGAATCATTCATTTTCTTGAAAATTTTTAATGAGATCAAGCTTTTACAAAAGTAATTCCATGTTTGAAGAAATCGTATGCATTCTTGATTTTTTATGCTTTTGAGCCATTGTAGTGAAATTGAAAAGTTAGAGTGGTCTAGATAGGAAATTTCTCTCTTTTCATCTCTTATAGTTTTGATTCGAAAAGACAAAATAAAATGTTTGGATTTAGTTGTCATGCTTGTCGATTTTGTGAGTTTTGCTTGAAAAAGCGAAAAAAACAAAAAGAGTATTTTTTATCAAATTTGTTAGATTTTTGGATTATGTTGCATTGTGTTGCTTTGGTAAAATCATTTGGAAACAAATTTCTCCTTCCCATACATAGATTTCATCAAAAGAAAAGAATACTTTTTGCATGTAGTTACGGCCTGCATTATGTTTACGATTATGTACTCACCTCATGCATTCACCTAATCGTCCAAATAAAATTAACGGTAGAACTAGCGTAAAAATTTTAGTAACTTGTGTGTTAAGTTAGAGACGTGTTCCGGCATCGTAAAACATGTCAGCTATCATTACTTGCTAGCATTGTATTCCAGGGGTATTGTAGTATTCCACGTACTTATCGGTATATCGAAGCTCTTTCACGTACCAACCAGGTATATCTAAGCTCTTTCACATACCAACCAGGTATATCGAAGCTATTTCACGTACCCACCAAGTACTTTGTGTGCTTGGAATATATCGAAAGGTGTTTCATGTAGTTGGCATATATAGAAAGGTGTTTCACATACTCGGTAGTATGTAGGAAGGTCTCGTGCCGTATAGTTGTGCATTAGACAGCACCACTACGTATTTGAGCTCCCACGTACCTTTGAGTATATTGGGAGACAACATTAGGGTTCCTAAAACCAACTGAGTCAACCATTTGGACGTCTTGGCAGAGAAATACACTGAGAACAGCAGTCGGGGAGATTACTATGCACATACCATCTAGGTAATCGGGTATTCGGGAAAGGGTACGGTCCCAATCCTCCTTGTCATGTTTTACTGTTGGAAACTACGTTATATAGCGATTTGCGAAGCCCTAAAAATCCTGTGAGGTTCCAGACTTTTGAATCCATTCCTATCACATAAGTTTGCTTGTGGCCTTAGTTTGTGTAGGATTTTTTATGGATTGCTTTTCTTTTGTTTAGCTTTCCCTAGGATAAACTTTTGTTTTAGTCACTCTGGATGACTTTCCTTGGAGAAGGTCTTGTAGGATTCATAACTTGCCACCCAAATATCCCCTTAACTAGGAGGTAATTTTGCGGGTAAGAATGGACCCACAAGCCACGGTCGTGTCAACTGAAGTAGAAAACCCTACTTTGAATGATGGAGCACATATGTTTCCTCCATATTCACCTGCCTCCCATCCCCAACAGGGCGAAGAGGCACAAATTTCTACTCCACATGACTTACCTCTCGTATTTCCGGGAGAGCCCGGATCGGTGGAATGGTTAAATCCACCCCAGGATGACCCTGCAGTAGCTGTTGATCCAGCAATAGCTTATTGGACAACATCTCTAGGCGACCCAGTGGCCCATTTTTCCATTGCATCACCACCCAATTGGGCTACTCCTGAAAAATATCTAGTACCTTATCAAGAGCGCCTAGCTTGATTACGTGCTATGGCCACAGAGTTTTCAAGACAGAGCCTTGGACAAAGGGTTGAAAACCTGACGTTACCTCCTTATCAACCACTCCTGATTCGTTATTTATCTTATGATTCACCGAAATCATCCACGCAACACGTGACCACCTCTGAGGCCGGTCAACCATCAACTCCTACACATGCATCTCCTAGACAAGAGACCAGTCCTATACCTCAAACAACTCAACTCGTTGAGGGACAACAGTCCAACACACCTATTACTACCACAGTTACATTACCCATTTCTTCCCCACCTAAAAATTCGCAGGTAGGATACTCTTTACCCCTTACCTTCCTTACCAATAATGTTAATCCTACTATAGATAATCAACAACCCGTGTTGGGTCAACTCTTACATAGTGGTCATCAAGTTGTTGCTTGGGGGAAACCCCCGTCTCTTAACCATAATACTACAGGAGGAGTTCCCATCGGTCCTTCCGTTGGGAATTCCTTCCCTTTGGGACCTTCCACTATGGGATTATCCCATGTTGGGGCACAGTCCAATGTAATTCAACCACCATCAATTCAAGTGTATCCAGGTTATCTTAACCCTGTGTTGGGACAACTCAATCCCAGAAACGCATTCTACGAGTTACCTTACCCCGAAAATCCTTACACTCTATGGGGATAGAAAAATGTTTTACAACATGGATCCCCACCTACAGTCCCTCAAGTCTGTCCACCCCCGTTTGGTCCACCCCCACCTCCCATTGGAGGCGGTGGACCCCCACATAACTTTGGAGGAGGTGGACCTCTATCTTCTTGTAGAGGACTACCTCATTCTGGCCATCATGGCCCACCTCCCCCTGGAGAAGGAGGCGGAGGCCCTCCCCCTTCAGGCGAAGGTAGAGGACCACCTCCCCTAGTGGTTGCATCCCTCCACCTCATGGTGGAGGACCATCCCATCCTGATGGTGGTGCTGGAGGACCAACCTACTATGGTGGTGGTGGAGGACCACCCTACTATGGTGGAGGTGGTGGAGGAGGCCCTTACCCTTTCGGCGGTGGCAGTGGACCACCACCCCCTCTCAGCGGAGGTAGGGGAGGCGCACCCTATTCCAGCGGTGAGGGAGGACCACCACCTCCTCCCGACGGAGGTAGTGGAGGCCCATCCTATCCTGGCGGTAGTGGTGGACCCCCACCATTTGGACGTGGCCCACCCCCTCCCGGCGGTGGAGGCGGGCCCCCACCTTATGGTAACAGGCCACCTTATTATGGTAATGGACCACCATTTTACAGTGGAGGCCCATCCTATCTAGGAGGAACACCCCCTTACGGTTAGTTTCCTCCAGAAACACCTTACAATCAGTCGATTCAAGGTCCTACCGGTCCATACATGCCTTATCAGTACTATCAGTACCCCCAACTGAACCAACATCTGCCCGTTTTGGCTACTTTGGACTTACCCAACTTGTCTCGTTTGACGAATGATCCCATTTTCCATGGGCATAACTGGCCACCGATTTCGGTTAAGTTACCATGAGATATCCCCAAATTTGATGGAAAACCTGGTGAGGATCCTAAAAAGCATGTGATGACATACCATGTATGGTGTTCATCCAACTCCTTGATGGACAACTCGATCCGTCTTAGGTTATTTCAATGTACTCTCACCGGTCGAGCTGCCAAGTGGTACATTGAGTTACCACCCAATTCTTTTCCCCATTTACGATCTCTTGCTCTATCATTTTTGACCCACTTCCAATTTCCTATTCACTATGAAACCGGTACAGACTTATTGACCTCCCTTCGCCAGAACAGTGCCAGTCATATTTTTGATCATATTCATGAATGGCGGTGAAGACGACATCTTATTAAGGCTCATAGTCTGGACCAACTCTTAGCTGACTGGTTTACAAAGTCACTTTTACCCATCGTAGCTTGAGATGTAGCTATGGGAGGAGCCGTCACTGAGGAACAGGCTATTTCCCCTGCCCATTACTTAGACTTGGTTTGTGCTCAATCCGGCACATTGTATGAAATTGTTACTGATGCGCCTCGCCCTACGTACGATCCCGCAAAACCACCCAAGGGACCAAAAACTGATGGCATTATTGGTTCCCTTGCCTCCCAGCCTTCTATTCAAACTGGTGGCTCGTCAAACCCACAAGGTTCTTCCCCATTACCACCACGGGATGGAAACAAAACTACCAACTCCACCACTCCTGCTTCCACCGAAGAGGTGAATTCTGTGCAATCAACTTCATCTCTGAAATCCAGTGGTAAGAAGAAGAACAAAGGGAAACCTAAGAAATATACTAACCAATAGGAGCCCAAGCCCACTCAAGAAGACACCGAACATAAGAGGAAGTTAAAGTATCCTTGTCTGCTGTACGGTGGAGATCATTTCTCAAAAGAATGTCCCCACCGAGACGAAGTCCAGAAGTTTCTTAAGGGAAACTCTACTACCATAGTTCTCAACGATCCCTTCCCCACTCAAAACCATCAACTAATCGCACACACCTCTCCTTCCCATGGAGAAGCATCCTCCATCGTGCATGTTCTCATGATGCATAGTGAGACTGTCAACTTGAACACCCATTCTTCTTCATATGACTCTGTCCCGGTGAAGGAACTCGTTGGAAATAATACTGAAAAATCTTCCACTTCGATTCCCGATGTCACCGTACCATCTGCTTCTCTCACCATTGAGAAGCCCTCTTTCGAGGTAGTGTTGCGTCTGCCCAAGAGCACGATTAGAAAATCTGTTTTTAATCCTAATGCTCGGGCCGCTCAGAACTACAACATTGTAGACGACCTAACACAAGCTCCTTGTGCTATGTTAATGCTCGAGGTCTTGCAAAACTATCCTAACCAGCGCAAGACTCTCCTCGCTTCCATTGGCGCGGTTGATCCGGATTCTTCGAACACCATTATGTTCCGGCTGGAATACTTTAAACCAAGTCTTTCCCATCAGTTGGCATTTCAAGTTGCCACAAACATTGCTGGTAAGACAATCCATCGTACTTTCTTAGACGAAGTTGCCTCTACTTCAGTCATGTTGATTTCATGTTGGAGAGCCATTGGCTCTCTCGAGTTGAACCGTTCTCCTACCACCTTCAAAGCATTCAACGGACGTGGCTTTCAACCTCATGGGTTGTTACAAGATTTAGCAGTCGAGTTGGGGGGAAAGACCGCAACCATTAATGTGGAAGTGGCCGCTGCCCCATTACATTATAGCATTCTACTTGGTCGTAATTGGTTTTACACCATGACTGTGGTCGCATCATCTGTCTTCCGCATAGCACAATTCCCTCATCAAGGCCGAATTGTTACTGTCGACCAACTGGATTTTTGCACACCTGACACTGCTACTCATCTAGGCGATAACGTTCCATTACTTTTACAATCTTCGCCTCAGTATGAGAGCATGGGGGTTGGCCTCATTAAGGATTCATCCCTTATGGGCATTTTTCCCACTTAGGATCCCCCAAATCATGTTTCCATGGTGAACATCATCTCCTCACGGATTTCATCTATCCCCAACTCCACTGATTCATGGCTTGTACCTGACGAAGCCACCACACACCTGATTGGAGACACTATGCCTCTTTCACCTACCGATCTTACGTACAAGGCTATCCAGTCAGATCCGGAGGACCACTTAGTTGTGGCCTCCACCTATTGTTCTCTACAGTTGACATCATCCCTACCCGACCCTATGCTGTGGACTTTTCATTCTAACGAGTCCATTATGGAAATCATGAGTGCGGATGATCCTCCGTGGGAAGAACTCCATCATCGATCGTCGTTTCTTCCTTCGTTGGATACTGTGGAGAACAACATTAGCATCATATTTACACTTTATGTCTACTCTGGCTCTTAGTCCTCGATACTCGCATATCCAATGGACTCTGAAGGAAACTTGGCCAACATTGAGCCTACCATTTCGGTCGACATATCGGTTACTCCTCGTGTAGTGGAACACATTCATTTAGGCCATAAGTGTTCCCCTGAATAAATCACAACGTTCACAACCTTGTTCAAGTAATTTCGAGATGTGTTTGCTTGGACTTACGAGGAGATGCCTGGGATAGACCCTGCTATTGTTTCACACAGTATTCAAAGCTATCCCGACACCAAACAAGTCCAACAAAAGTTGCGACCAGTGCACCCTCGAAAGACTGCGGCAATCAAGGCAGAGATTGAAAAGCTCTTGAAAGCTTGTTTTATTTACCCTGTCCCGTTGAGAAAATGGTTCTCAAACATCGTCCATATAGCTAAAAAGTAGGATACCATTCGTGTTTGCATCTATTATCGGGATCTCAACAAGGCTTGTCCCAAGGACAATTACCCGACTCCCTTTATTGACTAGATCATTGACAATTGTCCAGGAGGCATCATCTTCTCATTTATGGATGGCTTTTTTGGCTACAACCAAATTGAGATCCACCCAAATGATCAGCACAAGACAACTTTCATCTGTCCTTGGGGTATGTTTTCTTATCACAAGCTCCCTTTTGGTCTTAAAAATGTTGGTGCCACATTCCAGTGGGCCATGTCGTATGCCTTTCACGACGTGAAGGACTTTGTGGAACCTTACTTGGACGATCTACCTACCCATTCACGGCAGTGCGAGTACCACATTGACCATCTAACGGTGGTTTTTCTCAGATGTAGGCGGTATAACATCCACCTAAACCCTCACAAGTGCATCTTCTGCGTCGAGTCTGGACGCCTCCTCGGTTTCATAGTCTCGAAAGATGGGATACACATTGATCCCTTGAAGGTGGCATCCATCATTGCTCTCCCCCCTCCCATTGACATAACGAAACTTCAAAGTTTCCAAGGGAAGGCAACTTATTTAAGGCATTTTGTCTATAATCTCGCTCAAAAGACGCTCGGCTACATGAGATTGATGAAGAAATATGTCCTGTTTATATGGGACGACCAAGCTCGAAAATATTTTGAAAGCTTAAAACATGCTATCACGCATGCCCTTGTGCTCCAGCCGCCCAATTACTACAAGGATTATATCCTTTATCTAGTCGCTTCTTCCACCACGATCGCCATGTTCTTGGTCCAAGAAGACAACAACGCCCATGAGCATGTGATATACTATGCCTGTAAGGGTCTCATTAATGTTGAAACTCATTATTCACATGTCGAGAAACTCGCTCTTGCAGCAGTCATTGCCATCCAAAAGTTCTGACATTACATCTTGCTTCGCACCACCACCATCATTTCCGATTCAAACCCCATGTACCATGTTTTGACATTACATCTTTTTGAAAAGGCTAAGTCAAAAAATTCTTTGGTGTTTGCTGAGGTGATATGTGATCTTCCCTGGGCTGATGTCAATTTTGAGCCCAATGATTCTCTTCTGGATGAATCATTGTTCCTCATCAGCACATCTGATCCATGGTATGGATATATCACTTTATATCTTCAGACCCAATGTTTCAGCCCTCAACTCTCGCGGGATGACCGTTGTCGAATCCGCCACAATGCAAAGTATTATCTAATCATTAGTGATACTTTGTACCGTCGTGGTATCGATTCTATTCTTCGACGTTGTCTCACTCATGAAGAGGCTGAACATGTTCTAAATGACTGTCATGCTGGGGCATGTGGCGGTCATCTCTCTGGGATGGCTATAGCCCAAAAGATACTTCGCGCAGTATATTTTTTGCCATCTATCTTCAAATATTGTATCGAGGCCGTAAAAAAATGTCCTCCATGTGAGCCCTTCCAAACTAAGAAGTGCACCCACCCCACCCCGCTACACTCAGTTATTTCCTTTGGCCCCTTCGCTAAATGGGGCATCGACTTAATGCACTATAGGCCTACCTCAGCCGGGGGGAATGGTTACATTATTGTAGCTATGGATTACTTCACAAAGTGGGCCAAGGCTATGCCTACATACACGGACGACGGAAAAACCACCGCACTCTTCATGTTTAATCATGTCATATAACGGTTTGGCGTTCCTCAAGTTATAGTTACCGACCATGGTTCTCATTTCATGAATCACCTAGTTGACGAGTTGACCACTAAATTGGGTTTTCTCCATGAAAAATCAACACCGTACTACCCAGAGTCCAATGGAAAAGTAGAGGCCATCAACAAGGTCTTGAAAACCATGATCCAACGCATGGTGGGTACACACAAGTCCAACTAGCATAATATGCTCTTCTCTGCACTATGGGCTTATCGAACTTCCATTAAGACTGCCACTGGATTTACTCCCTTCCAACTAGTGCGAGATTCCATCCCTCAAACTCGCAGTTGAACTTCTCCCTAACACTACTGCTGAGGAAGAACGCTTCCTCTACTTGGCTAAACTCGATGAGACTCACCGCGATGCCTCTCTTACCCATGAGGCTCATAAGAAACACATCAAAGTGCAGTATGACAAGTCGGTAGAACTTTGCATCTACAGTGAAGGTGAGTTGGTCCTTACATATGACCAAAGAGACGATAAGCTGGGGGCATGAAAGTTTGAGTCCATTTGGCATGGACCCTACATAGTGAAATGCATCTTAGAGAAGGGAGCTTACGAGCTTCAAGACTACAACGGGAAATCATTAGGTGAACCCCGCAATGGGATTTACCTGAAGAGGTACTATGCCTGAGTCTTTCATGAAAAAGTACTTTGTATATACTGTACATGGCGTGTGTTTTGTGTGGTGTGACGCTTTGATTTTATGCATGCTTAGGTCTTGTTTCGCTACTTATACCATGTTCTGTCTGCATGTGTAGATGGAAACTTGCTACGGATTAGCGGACAACGCCAACCGACATACCCGTATCCTTGCTTCGGAAGCCTGGGTGCTCTATTCTCCCACCAGCGAGCTTATCAGCTCAGGAGGAATGTATCTAGTTTTCGCAACCAACAATGCTGCGGAATATCAAGCAGTCATTGGAACCCTAACCGACACTATTTCTTTGGGTATGGACCATGTTGTCATCCATTTGGATTCTCAACTGGTGGTGTCTCATCTTAACCGGGTTAACGTCATCCATGATCCCACCCTAATCCATCTCTACAGACGAGTTCGTCTTCTGGAAAGGTCCTTCAAGTCCATTCAGTACCTGCACATTCCACGAGATGTGAACAAAGTTGCCAACTCCATGGCCAACTTCATATTAGATTGGTACATTGCACACACATGAGCATATTCATGAACTATAAAAGTAGACATAACATGTAAATAATTCATTGTATAAGCAATCACATAAACAAGATCACATCATTCATCCATTAAAACACATAATGTATAAAACCTCCAAAATCTCTCTCTATATATAATCAAGATAACATAGTACTGATACAAAAAGTCTGAAGCACGATGACTTTCAGTAAGTCCATACAAAATCATAAGCCTGATAGCTTTCAGTAGTACAAAATCTAAGGCTCACATAGCTCTCAGTACATACATAATAACATCATAGGGCCTGACGCTTGGTCGGTGCACCCCTAAGTCTCGCAACCCTCACTTGCTGCACATGGAAGCAGTCAACTGCCCTCGCTACCTTGCGGAGTAGCATACCAAAATGAATAGTCACATCGACTGTGTACCTTTGCATGGGCCTCGACAACTCATGTACTGCTTCATCTGGAATGTCCAATGTCAACCTCGTAAGGTTCTCATAGACGTCATCCATATCCATGATGGCATCGTGCATGGTTGGGGCTACTAGTGGTGCCTCTCCTCTCCTCACTAGTAGTGAGACTCCCACTACTTGTGAAGGGCCCACATCTGCACACACATGTTATTAAATCATCAGCACTATCCAAAAAAATTATAAATACACAAAATAAAAAGTACAAGGGTCATTGTTCTTACTAATGTCTCCCCACTCTGCCTCCTTAGGTAGTACTAGGTCTCGGTCCTCCCTGAAATCCGTACCATTTTACAGATAGTCCTCTATCATGAGTAGCTGGCCTTCCATCTAGGTGAATAATCCAGGACCGTACTCGATGATCGGACCCCCACCACCATGTAGGGCCATCACTTCTGTCCATCGGAGCATGTGTGGATCCTTGGGATCCCTGCCATCAACAGTCACCTACGAACATAAGAGGGGAACCCGCTCCAACAAGAATGAGATCACTATCGATCCATACCCAAACTGCTTGAGCTCATCGCGCTGACACTTGGTCAGCTGAGCTCGTAGGTTGGTGAGGAGTCCCTCACACCAGGTGAACACCTTCGAAGACATGCAGTCCTCCACATACAACATATGGGACCTGGTAGCTAGATGAGCTGCTTGGATCCCTGCTATCCTCACTATGGTGAAAAGTATAACAAGCAATGGAGGATGTTGCACCTTTTTGATGGGAATCTTCCCACTAGAGGAACAGGCATGTGGAGTACAATGTTGGACGATCAAGTCATCCAATGTCTGGTCACTTCCCTGTGATCCGATAATAGCCACATTGTCCCCCCTCTGAGACAATCCAGTTAAGAAGTAGATGGCCTTGACATCTATAGTTAGTATGTGCTCTCTGATGATGAACTACTGCTGTGCTGCATCCCAACAACGGACCATATGTTCCAGCTGTAGGACTTGGGCCCTCATGCCCTAGACATTGAAGAACTTCAGTAGCCCACAGTTCCGCAATGCCTCCACACATAATGGGTCATTTGCTGCTTGCACATCATCTACCTCATGTTCTCGCTCGCGCCACTCTAGAACCATGTTGGCGTCCACAAACCTGTCAAAAGAAGCATTTAAACATCATTAGAACTCACTCAAGCCATTAAAACTTTTTCTTTTGGGATAGGTTTTGAGTTGTACATGGACGTTTCCATCGTCGCACCTCATCCTTGCAGACAGGGCGAAATCGTTGCAAGATGCCTTTGCTGGATTTGCGACGACCTGGGTTCGTCGCATTTCCCTTAAGGGAGACCTGCAATGACCCAAAGGCGCACAAACTCCGCACAAATCAAGTCAAAAAACCTAAAAAATGAACAAAAATTGAAATTCTAAACCACTAGAAATATGTTGGCTAATATTTAGGGTTACCTGCTCCGAACGGCTCATGAAATGGTTGCTCGTAGCTCCTGCAATCGACAAATGAAATTCTGCTCCAAATCGCAATTTCTTCTCCCCGATTTGGCAAATGAACAATGGTAACTATATTTGGTCATTTTTTCTATTTTATAAACAAAAAGGAATATTCTTTTTCAAATATTAGATTCTATTTGGGTTATTTGCTATAGTTTGGCTCATTTTAGTGCATTTGAATGCCTGGTTGACTGTTTGACCTAGTTTTCAAGCATGCAGGAGACGTTAAGTGTTCCATTTGCGCCGTTTTCAGATTGTAGCGATCATCTCAGGTATGAACAACCCCTTGAATATTTTGGCGTTATTTTTCATCTATTAGATTTTAATTATTTAATGATGACGAGCTTAGTCTTTGTTCTTTCTCGTGCTCTTAAAACCATGAGAATAAGTCACCAAGTTTGATTTATAACTTTTATGGGCTCGTTAAACTCCTACGGAAAAGGAACCCCCCCAGAGTCTATCTTTAAGCTCTTTTCAGGCTCTCAAAATATGAAAAGATTGCCAAGCAAACTTGTCACGTTCACGCTTGTTAAAGAATTATAATGGTCATCTTCCTGGTGATTGTTTACCCCTTTTTTGGACCAAGGGGCAATATTTACGAAAAAGGTATACTCCAGCCAATCATGACTGGAAGAGTCTTGTGTAACATCCCAAAAAAATTCACAAAAATTTGAAATTTTTATATAGTATTTAATGTAGACTCTAACTGTGCGAAAAATAATAATGCTTAAAGTCGTCTTGCTATACTAAATACTGTGTTGAATTAAAAATGTAAAGTTTGCGTCTAGATCATTAATATCTATGTTTCGAAGTCATTTCTTACTCCACTATAATTTGCAATCCTTCGGTTGGTTGATGAAAAGATGTATGTTTCAAATGTATTAACTATTGTTCTTTTGTTGATGATGAAGGGGTCCTATGGACGCCCCAAGGGTTACTTAGCATTCCTGCTAAAGCATTTGAATCATCCTTTTTCGCAGATTACATGTAAGAGTTTTTGTTTTGTTTACGACCAATGACCAAAGAGTTTCTTACAAGTTTAAGTGTCTCCAAGTCTTAATGAATTAGGAGACATAATGTTGACAATGCTAATGGTGAGAAAATCAATTAGCCTAGTTTGTTAAACAGGAGTATGTTGATTGTAACAATTTCCTTTTTCTGAACTAACCTTTTATTAAATTACTCAAACGATGAGTAGGATTCAGATATCATTGTTAAACTTTTATGTACTATTATCATGAGTTTTCTTATTGAAGCAAAATATGAGAATGAACTTATTCTATAGGTGTTGGTTAACCACTAAATGACGTGCGTCATCTTTATGCATATCCTTGTATGCTCTAGACCCTAAGGATCTCATACCATAATTGTTTTAAATTCTAACTTAGGAATTAATTGCAATTCATATCGTTGTCATATGCTAAACTTATGGTTTATATACCAATTTATATTAAATTTGCATACTATATTGAAATGTAAATATATCAATTCCTACACAAACTTTAATTTTAACTTCAGCCTAGGATCTATATGCATACTTAAAAATCAATACTATATTTTATAGACTATATACAAATCCTAGATTTCAATGAAATTTACATTTTAGTGTGTGCGTTGTGTCGTCCTATTTAACTATGAAAACCTAGCGAGGAAATGAATACAACCTTGCCATAACGCAAGGTGCATATCATAACATAGTTATGCATATTACCACTGTGTTCATATATTATAGGGATGGCTATGAAATAATGTTAACGTGGTTTCGTGCTAGCAGGCACTTCTATTTCTCCTTGCAATTAATACATCCAACTGTTGAGACAATTGAATGTCTCCGTGGATATCACCGTGGCGTTAGGAACGTAATTAGTTGGTGATGGTTCAATGTTATGACTAGCCAGAAGTGCTCTGGTTCAAAGCTTGTCCTAGCTATCCTCCTTGGTAGCTACTGTATTGATAGTACCATTAATGAGGAAGATGCCTTATTTTACGTGACAATATTTTGGTTATCTCCACCATTGATCGAGCGAGGGTTTTGGGCATTGGGATCTAACCCTAGCCTCCACTAATTTTTACGAAGTTAATGTTTCATTGTTACATGGTGTAGTGGCTCTGAGGAGAGGCCGACAGGCTGAGAGTCTTTAGGGTTTTCTTAACTGGTTTTTATCTTTGGAGTGCTCACGGTTCGAGACCGTGACCTGTTGAAAGCTTAAGAATGGCATTTTCATGGTCTATTCCAATTGTAGCTTGAATTATAAGTTCCAGGGTGTGAGTGATAACTCTTCGTGATAGTTGTTTTGATGCTTGGCTTTCCTTGCCTGTTGGGTGATTTTCTTCAGAGTTTTCATGCCTCTGTTCTTGCGTTTGGCGACAAAGAAAAACGGTACTGGTTGCAAAGTCGTGGTGTTCCATTCCAAGGATAATTTCTTAACGGTAAGGTTCTCGGTTCAAAACCCACCATCTTCCATTCTGCATTTGAGAATTTTCAGTTGTTTAATATTTCACCTGTGATGTTTTATGTCAAAATACTTGTTTCTAACCACACTCGTATTCGATTTGCATGTACCTCGTTGTTCGCTCCTCAGCTTAAATGTTGATGGTTGGCTACTACAAATAAGACCGGTATGCCTCGATGGTTATGTTGTTACTCTAGTTAGATGAATGTTGATCCTTCGGGTGTGTTTTGCCGAGACTTCATGATTTCTCTGAGACTTTTTCTTCATTGAAAACCTATGTACTGCTGGTAGCTTGGAAGGATGAATTCTCGACCGTTTTGTCGTTGTTTTAGTAGTAATATTTTTCCATTGCATAATCCATGAGTAAAATACTTAGAAGAGGGTTTCACCCTTCTTCTACTTTCGGTAATAAAAGGATTCAAGTTCTTGTTCCACCTATGTTCGTGTGCTTAATACTGTGAGTTACTCTGTGTAAAAAGAATTTTGTTTCAAGGCAAGTGTTGTGAATATAGTTCTGTGGGCGTTGCTCTATTTTGCATGAAGGAAACAAAACTTGATGTTTCCTATCTACTTTGTTTTTGTGGATAGTGAAAAGGTAAGCTAAGGGTTTAGTCTTGAGCTCAGAAGTCGAACCAGAATACTTCCTTTTGTATAGTAGTTTTCTTTAGCTACTGAGAACACTGTTTAACTCAGAAATGTCATTCTCGGCAAGGTTCTACTGTTATTAAAACAATATTTTAAACTTTTGTAAGTCGATGTTTACAGTGCGCTATTCGTATGGTTTTACTGTTATGTTTTCAATTTGAAAAGTGATAATGTACAATCAAATGTTTCCGAAATGTTTTTGTTCTCAGTCTTAAGCAATATGTATGATAAGTGTTTTCGAAACTATGTTTTGTAGTTGAGAATGTCTCTTGTTATTAATGTCTGTCGATTTTTGTGATGGCCGTGATCCAGAATCCATTATTTTGTTTTCACTTAAGAAAAGAATCGTGACCAGTTTCTTAACTAACTCTTAACTAAAACTTAATATTAGATGTTCTAAGGTTTAATGAGTGAGGATATTTCATATCAAAAATCTTAGGTTTGAAAATGAAACCGTACTTGTATATCGTAATGATTCTTTATCGTAGATAAAAATAGAATGAAAAATAAATATATTATTAAAGAAAGACAAACGAATGAATAGAATGTATGTGCTAGGGTTTTCGGCCATGTGTTGAATGTTTGGAAAACTATTTATAAATGATAATAATAGAGTGTTTACACAGTGATATGAGTAGATACGTTCATATACCTTCTTTGAAATCGATATATGTTGCAAATGTCTGTACTTAATACTTTTATTAATTTGAAATAAACTGTTTTTGAGAAATAGAATAGAATTATTGAAAGAATTGAAAAGAGGATATAGAAATGTAAAAACCCTAGTCTATTCTATGACTGTCAAAATTAGAAAAGCAATCAAATGTTGAATTATATTATTTAATTTGCAGTTGTTATTTCAAGAAATGTTTATGAAATAAAAATATAGTAAAACTCAAACCTTAAATTGATGGAAGGGATAATAAGGAAGGAAAACACAGAATTTTTATTATATATTATAGAATATAAATGATAAGAAAAACTAATGAAATATAATAGGGTTTGATCTTCTCATTCAATTGGAAAATCTGCCTATCAAATTATCTTCATTAATTTCTTCTCTGTACTAGAGTACGATGCAGATCCATTAGCATGGGAAAAAATGCAGAGAATATTTATTCAATTTATCATTACTATTAACAATTTTAATTAGATTTAGAAACTAAAAAATAGATGCATCTGAACAAGAACACATTCTGCAAATAGGAATTAAATACTTGCAAATAAACAAATTTAACTACTTAATGAGAGATAAACAAATAGAACCCGTAGATGAAGATAGGGCCGACAAACACCCAAGGAGGCCTGTTACTCCCAACCTTTTCCAGAAGAAGCAGCCAAACTGTTGGCTTCCTATGGACCCTCGAGCCTACTTACTAAACCACTAAGTAGATGGAATCTGTGTAGAAGCAAGGCACTAAGTAAAACTTCTGCACTCTGCAGTATAACTTTTGCACTCATAATACGCCTTCTACACTCAACAATGTAATTGTCTGCACTCAACAGTAATGGGAAGACTCACAACATGATCAAAAACTTAGCATATCCTCTCATCAAATCTCTTGGGTGCAAGCACAACAAAAATCCAAGGTAAATTTCCTTGTCAGGAAAAGTGATGAACCTTAGTTCATAATTTGATGGCTATTATATAGACTGCTTAGGTATTTAGTGGTCAGTTCGGAATAAATGAGCCTCAAGCTCCAGTCCCACCTTCCAGGGCACTATGACCACGTTTCAATGGAGTTGTCCCATACCAATAGCTAGTTAGTTGCATCATGATGCTACCACTTGTCCATTGCCTTCTACCCCATATTCCATTCCACCTAGTGGGTTTGTAACCACTCTTTCAACATTCCCCTTAGGTGTTTATCTCCTAGTTTATTTATTAAATAATAAGATATTGTGCAAATTACAGTCATCCTTCGACACTTGTCCAACATAAAAACTTTACAATAAAATTTAACATAATGTTTCCAACATAAAATGTTCTTCAGCAAAAAGGGTATGTTACAAACACCCCCACTTAAGCTCAACATTGTCCTCGATGTTGCTTATTCTTCATCAGATTCCTCATGGAATAGAACTGGATATGCTGCCTACATAATACCTTCCAGTTCCCAAGTAGCTTCATCAGGGCTAAGGTGCTTCCATTGCACCTTTACCTACCCTATGGTGCGATTCTGAAGTGTAATTTCCCTCCGATCGAGAATACAGTTCGGTTCCACCTGAAAATCTCCTTCGGGTTCCACCTATATGTCATTCCAATTCAGCACATGAGTAGCGTCATGCACATACTTCTTTAAAATAGAAATGTGAAAAAAATTGTGGATTTTTAAATTATATGACAATGCCAATTGATATGCAACAACTCCAATCCTTGATAGGATTTCGAATGGTCCACAATACCTTGGTGCTATTTTAGCACAACTCCCAAGCTTCAGAGAACTTTTCTTGGGTTTTACCTTTATAAAAACATGGTCTCCCACCTGAAATTCTCTTTCAGTGTGTTTCAAATCTGCATAACTTTTCTGCCGATCTTGGGAAAATTTTAAGTTACCTTGAACCTATTTCACGGTTAGCTCCATCTCTTTTAATAAATCTGGTCCTAGCATTAACCTATCTACAAGGTTATCCCAAGAAATAGGAGTACAACATTTTCTTCAATACAAAATCTCAAATGGACTTAACTTAGCCGATGCTTGATAATGATTATTGTAGGCAAATTTTGCTATTTTGCTAAATGTAAGTAATCTTCCCACTTAGATGGCTAATATTTCACATACATTCTTAGCATGTTCTCTAAAATCTGGTTTACCCTTTCTATTTGACCATCAGTTTGTGGGTGGAAAGAAGTGCTAAAATTTAGTTTAGTGTTTAAACCTTTAAACAGTGTTGTCCAAAAATTTCCAGTGAACTTAGAGTCCTGATCAGAAATAATTACCTTTGGAATTCCATGTAAGCAGAAGAATTGCTTCATAAATACATCTGCAATGTTAGAGGCTTTAAAAGTGGTTTTAACAGGAATAAAATGAGCATCCTTACTTAACTTGTCCACAACCACCATTATGGAGTCATTATGTTTCTGATTTTTAGGCAAACCTGTAGTAAAATCAATACTTATAATATCCCACTTCCATTCTGGAATTGGCAATGGCTGCAATAGTCCAACTGGATGTTGATGTTCAGCTTTAATAGTCTGACATTCAAAACATCTAGCTATGTATTCAACCACTTCTTTCTTCATATTGGGCCAAAAATAATCTTTTCTTAACATAGTTATCATTTTCTGATAACCAGGATGTCCTAAATAAGGACTCTTATGAACTTCATCCAAAATCAACAGCTTAACTTTCAACATATTAGGCACATAAATTCTATTTTTATAAATTAAGAAGTCTTTGTCATTAATACTCTAATCTATTATTAAATCTTCAACCACTTTAGCATGTAGTTTTCGATAATTTTCATCTTGCTTAATTCCTTCTTCGATCTGATTTTCCAGATCTATCTTAAACATGCTGATTGCTACCACAAAGTTTAATTTGGCATTTCTTCTCAAGGCATAAAAAACTTTGTTCTCTTTCCCTTTAATGTGTTGAATCTCGAAATCATACTCGCTAAGGAAAGCTAGCCATCTAGCTTGCCTCACGTTAAGATTTGTTTGATCCAATAAATACTTTAGGCCTTTATTATCCATCATTAGAATAAGTTTTCTTCCAATCAAGTGATGGCACCACATTTGTAGTGCATGTATCACGGTTGCAAACTCAAGATCATAATTTACATAATTATTTTCATGAATTTTTAACTTCCTTGACTCAAAAGTAATGGCATGACCTTCTTGATTTAAGACCCCTCCAAGTCCATCGTTGCATGAATCAGTGCATATGATGAAGTCCTTATTGAGATCAACAATTTTTAAGATTGGTGCCATAGTTAATAATTCTTTTAACTTATTAAAGCTTTCTTGACACTTTTGATTCCATATGAATTTCTTCCCTTTCTTCTGCAAAGAAGTGATGGGGTTAGCAATTCTAGAGAACCCTTCAATAAACTTTCTGTAATAACCTGTTATCCCCATGAATGACCATACATCAGTTACATCTTTGGGGACAGGCCATTCATTAATTGCTTTTATCTTATCAGGGTTGACAGAAATTCTGTCTTTAGAAATTATGTGACCTAGATATTGTATTTTATCTTTATAAAAGTCACATTTACTGAACTTAGTGTAAGGATGATGTTCTCTTAAAACTTGCAGAATTATTTTTAAATGTTCGTCATGCTCTTCTTTAGTTTTTGAGTAAATCAGAATATCATCAATGAATACCACTACAAACTTATCCAAATAATTATGCAGAACGTTGTTCATTAAACACATGAACACTGCCGGTGCATTGGTTATCCCAAAAGGAAAAACTACAAACTCGTAGTGTCCATAACGCGTTTTGAATGCAGTTTTGAATATGTCTTCGTCTTTGATTCTAACCTTATGATACCCCGACCTTAAATCAATTTTAGGGAATATCTATGCTCCACGTACTTGATCAAATAGATCATCTATGCAGGGTAAGCGATATCGGTTCTTAATTGTCATTTTATTAAGCTGATGGTAATCGATGCATAATTGCATGGTACCGTCCTTCTTTTTAACAAAAATTACTGGTGCTCCCCAAGGAGACACACTTGGCCTTATGTAGTTTTTATCTATTAATTCTTTTAGCTGATATTTTAACTCATTTAACTCCATAATATTCATCCTGTAGGGAGCCTTCGACTTTGGTACCGCACCGGGTACTAACTCAATGGTGAAATCAAGTTCCCTTTTCGGAGGTAATCCTAGAATTTCTTCCGGGAATACGTCAGAAAGGTCCCTAAGGATGGGAATATCCTCTAGTTTTAACTTGTCTTCTTTAGATGAACACTCGTCATTAATAACATTAACAACAAACATTTTACATCCCTTTCTGGAAGCTCTCTTTACTTGTAAAGCATAAATCTATCTTACTGAAATATTCCTATGAATTCCTTTTATTGTTTCAATGTTACCTTCATTATTTAAGCAGGTAAAATATTTTTCATAACAAATAAGTATTACTCTATGTTGTTCAAGCTAGTCCATTCCAATCAACAAGTCATATGAACCTAATGGTAAAACATTTAGATTAACTTGTGTTTTTAGTTGACTTATAAACACTTCACAATCTTTGACAGAATTTGTAACATTTTGTTTAGTGCCAGTTACAAGCTGAACTAACCATGCATTATCAAACTTCTCTACTTTTAACTTGCAACTGTTCACTAAAGTAGGTGAAATATAACTCAGATTTGCACCTGGATCTATCAGAATGGAAATAGATTTGTTTTGTATCATACCTTCCATTTTGACCATAGATGTTTGATGGTCAGCTTGATGATTTTCCAGTGCTACATTTATTCTCGGCATTCCTCTTGCGATATCTCCAACTGTAGGCTTTGCTTGCATAGTGTGAATATTGTTAATTTTCCTTTTGTTGCGTGGGAAATCATCCTTCTTATGTGGTCCATTGCAGTCGAAACACTTCAAAGTTCCTTTATGTTCAGCATACCTGTTGTTGTTATTATTATTAGGTACATTTCTTGCAGCATCAAAATTCTGTGGTACATTACTCCTGTAATTATTATTACTTGAAAAATTTCTGTTATTAAATTTTTTCTTAAAACTTCCAGAATTTTGATTAAAACTCTTCTTTTTGTGATCAAAATGATTAGACTTATTACTTTTCCAGCCAGTTGTTCCTTCTCTTTTTCTGTTTTGATCAAAACAGAAATTAGCTTTTCTCATAGCCTCTTCCAAAGTGGAAGGGTTATCATACTTGATCCGGTCTTTTATATTGAAAGGTAGACAACTAAGAAACCTTTCTATTTTAGGCTTCTCTTCGACCATATAAGGTACATACCTCAACAAGCTAAGGAAATTGCTGCACAATTCTTTCATGTTCACTGTACCCAACTTCAAATCATAAAACTCTTTTGACTTGTCTTCAAAATATTGTTCCGACAAAAACTTTTTCTTAGACAGCTTTTTAAACATATTCCATGTTACTTCTCTTTCTTTTATACTCTTAATTCTTTTAAGATCCTGCCACCAAATATCTGTCTTCCCAATCAGATTGTAAATAGCCATCTTGGATTTTAATTGAGAAGAGTAGTCGTAAATATTAAAGTACTTCTTCATTCTCGATAGCCATGGTTCAGCTGTCTCACCCTTCTCACTCTCGCCATTAAAGGTTGGTGGCTTAATCTTTTTAAATTCTCCAATAATCTTTTCATGATGATTATATTTTATCCTTTTAGAGTAGCAATCACTATTACTGCTGTCATGATCAGAGTCACTATTACTTTGATCAAATTCAGATGATGAGTAACTATTCCTTTTATCATTTCTTGCTTTCTTATGTTTATGTTTATGGGACATTGTTTTAGAATCAGACTTCATTTCTGATTTTTTGCCTCTTTCATCATTATGACAGTTCTCCCTCAAATTCTATTTTAAATCCTCCTGTACCTTCAAAATCCGTTCATTTTCTTCTATAACAGTTCTCAACTCAGATTTTAAATCTTGTACAGTACGTAAAAATTCAGAAGACTGGTTATTTAGTTCAACATAAATTCCTTCAGGATTATTATTATTAATACATTCATTACGAGGAGATCTATCCTTTGCCGATTCTTCTAGTATTTCCATACCTGCAATTCAAAGGTCAATCTATTCTGTGCAAAAATAAAATTGAAATAAAAGTTAGTAACATAAACTTTCTGATTTATTTTCTATTTGCGCATGTGAGCCTATTTCAGGCCTAGAGTTTCAACTCGCGCTCAGATACCACATGTAACATCACAAAAAAATTCACAAAAATTTAAAAATTTTATATAGTATTTAATGCAGTCTCTAACTTTGTGGAATCTAATAATGCTAAAAGTCGTCTTGCTATACTAAATACTATGCTGAATTAAAAATGTAAAGTTTGCGTCTAGATGATTAATATCTATGTTTCGAAGTCATTTCTTACTCCACTGTAATTTGCAATCCTTCTGTTGGTTGATGAAAAGATGTATGTTTTAAATTTATTAACTATTTCTCTTTTGCTGATGATGAAGGGGTCCTATGGATGCCCCAAGGCTTACTTAGCATTCCTGCTAAATCATTTGAATCGTCATTTTTCGCAGATTACAGGTAAGAGTTTTTGTTGTGTTTACGACGAATGACCGAAGAGTTTCTTACCAGTTTAAGTGTCTCCAAGTCTTAATGAATTAAGAGACATAATGTCGAGAATGCTAGTGGTGAGAAAATCAATTAGCCTAGTTTGTTAAATAGAAGTATGTTGATTGTAACAATTTCCTTTTTCTGAACTAACCTTTTATTAAATTACTCAAACGATGAGTAGGATTCAGATATCATTGTTAAACTTTTATGTACTGTTATCATGAGTTTTCTTATTGAAGCAAAATATGAGAATGAACTTATTCTATAGGTGTTGGTTAACCACTGAATGACATGCATCATCTTTACGCATATCCTTGTATGCTCTAGACCCTAAGGATCTCATACCATAATTGTTTTAAATTCTGACTTATGAATTAATTACAATTCATATCGTAGTTATATGCTAAACTTATGGTTTATATACCAATTTCTATTAAATTTCCACACTATATTGAAATGTAAATATATCAATTCCTACACAAACTTTAATTTTAACTTTATCCTGGGATCTATATGCATACTTAAAAATCAATGCCATATTATATAGACTATATACAAATCCTAGATTTCAATGAAATTTACATTATAGTGTGTGCATCGTGTGGTCTTATTTAACTATGAAAACCTAGCGAGGAAATGAATACAACCTTTCCATAACCCAAGGTGCATATAATAACATAGTTATGAATATTACCACTGTGTCGATATATTACAGGGATGGTTATGAAATAATGTTAACGTGGTTTAGTGCTGGCAGGCACTTCTATTTCTCTTTTCAATTAATACATCCAACTATTGAGACAATGAATGTATCCATGGATATCACCATGGCGCTAGGCACGTGATGATTTGGTGATGGTTCAATGTTATGACGAGTTGGAAGTGCTTTTGATCGAAGCTTGTCCTAGCTGTCCTCCTTGGTAGATACGGTATTGATGGTATCATTAATGAGGAAGATGCCTTGATTTACGTGATAATCTTTTGTTGATCTCCACAATTGATAGAGCAAGGGTTTTGGGCATTGGGATCTAACCCTAGCCTCCACTAAGTTTTACGAAGTTAATGCTTCATTGTTACACGGTGCAGTGGCTCTGAGGAGAGCTCGATAGGTCGAGAGTATTTAGGTTTTTGTTAATTGGTTTTTATCTTTGGAGTGCTCACGGTTTGAGACCATGACCTGTTGAAAGCTTAAGAATGGCATTTTCATGGTGTGTTCCAGTTGTAGCTTGAACTAGAAGTTCCAGGGTGTAAGTGATAACTCTTCGTGATAGTTGTTTTGATGCTTGGCTTTCCCTACCTGTTGGGTGATTTTCCTCAGAGTTTTCGTGCCTCTGTTCTTGCGTTTGGAGACAGAGAAAAAGGGTACTGGTTGCAAAGTTGTGGCATTCCATTCCAAGGATAATTTCTTAACGATAAGGTTCTCGGCTCAAAACCCATCATCTTCCATTCTGCATTTGAGAATTTTCAGTTGTTTAATATTTCACCTGTGATGTTTTCTTTCAAAATACTTGTTTTTAACCACACTCGTATTCGATTGGCAGGTACCTCGTCATTGGCTCCTTAGCTTAAATGTTGATGGTTGGCTACTGCAATTAAGACTGGTAAGAATCGGTGGTTACCTTGTTACTCTGGTTAGATGAATGTTGATCCTTCGGGTGTGTTTTGTCGAGACTTCATGATTTCTCTGAGGCTTATTCTTCATCGAAAACCTATCTTCTAGTGGTAGCTTGGAAGGATGAATTGTCGACCCTTTTTTCGTTGTTTTATTAGTAATATTTTTCCATTGCATAATCCATGAGGAAAATACTTAGAAGAGGGTTTTTCCCTTCTTCTACTTTCGGTAATAAAATGATTCAAGTTCTTGTTCCACCTGTGTTCATGTGGTTAAGACTGTGAATTACTCTGTGTAAAAGGAATTGTGTTTCAAGGCAAGTGTTGTGAATATAGTTCTGTGGGCGTTGCTCCATTTTGCATGAAGGAAACGAAACTTGATGTTGCCTATCTACTGTGTTTTTGTGGATAGTGAAAAGGGAATCCAAGGGTTTATTCTTGAGCTTAGAAGTCGAACGATAATACTTCCTTTTGTATAGTAGTTTTCTTTAGCTACTGAGAACACTGTTTATCTAAAAAATGTGGTTCTTGGAAAGGTTCTACTATTATTAAAACAATATTTTAAACTTCTGTAAGTGGATGTTTACAGTGCGCTATTCGTATGGTTTTACTGTTATGTTTTCAATTTGAAAAGTAATAATGTACAATCAAATGTTTCCAAGATGTTTTTGTTCTCAGACTTAAGGAATATGTATGATAAGTGTTTTCGAAACTATGTTTTGCAGTTGAGAATGTCTCTTGTTATTAATGACTGTCGATTTTTGTGATGGCCGTGAGCCAGAATCCATTATTTTGATTCCAGTTAAGAAAAGAATCGTGACCAGTTTCTTAACTAAAAGTTAATAGTTGTTGTTCTAAGGTTTAATGCGTGAGGATATGAACATGTACAAAATCTTAGGTTTTAAAATGAAACCCTACTTGTATACCGTAATGATTCTTTATAGTAGATAAAAATAGAATGAAAAATAAATATATTATTAAAGAAAGACAAACTAATGAATAGAATGTATGAGCTAAGGTTTTCGTCCATGTGTGAATGTTTGGAAAACTGTTTGTCAATGATAATAATAGAGTGTTTACACAGTGATATGAGTAGATACGTTCATATTCCTTCTTTGAAATCGATATATGTTGCAAATGTTTGTACTTAATACTTGTATTAATTTGAAATAAACTGTTTTTGAGAAATAGAATAGAATTATTGTAAGAATTGAAAAGAGGACATAGAAATGTAAAAACCCTAGTCTATTCTATGACTGCCAAAAATAGAAAAGCAATCAAATGCTGAATGATATTATTTAATTTGCAGCTGTTATTCCAAGAAATGTTTATGAAATAAAAATACAGTAAAAAGCAAACCTTAAACTGATGAAAGGGATAACGAGGAAGGAAAACACAGAATTTTTATTATATACTATAGAATATAAATGATAAGAAAAACCAATGAAATATAATAGGGTTTGATCTTCTCATTCAATTGGCAAATATGCCTATCAAATTATCTTCATTAATTTCTTCTCTGTACTAGAGTACGATGCAGATCAATTAGCATGGGGAAAAATGCAGAGAATATTTATTCAATTTATCATTACTATTCACAATCTTAATTAGATTCAGAAACTGAAAAATAGATGCATCCGAACGAGAACACATTCTGCAAATAGGAATTAAATCCTTGCAAATAAACAAATTTAAGTACTTAATGACATATAAACAAATAGAACTTGTACATGACGATAGGGCCGACAAACACCCAAGGAGGCATGTTCCTCCCAACCTTTTCCAGATGAAGCAGGCCAACTGTTGGCTTCCTATGGACCCACGAGCCTACTTACTGAACCACCAAGTAGATGGAATCTGTGTAGAAGCAAGGCACTAAGTAAAACTTCTGCACTCTGTAGTATAACTTCTGCACTCATAATATGCCTTCTGCACTCAACAATGTAATTTTCTGCACTCAGTAGTAATGGGAAGACTCACAACATGATAAAAAACTTAGCATATCCCCTCATCAAATATCTTGGGTACAAGCACAGCAAAACCCCAAGGTAAATTTCCTTGTCAGGAAAAGCGATGAACCGCAGTTCATAATTTGATGGCTATTATATAGAGTGCCTAGGTCTTTAGTGGTTAGTTTGGAATAAATGAGCCTCAAGCTCCAGTCCCACCTTCCAGGGCACCACATTTCAAGGGAGTTGTCCCATACCAAGAGCTAGTTAGTTGCATCATGATGCTGCCACTTGTCCATTTCCTTCTACCCCAGATTCCATTCCACCTAGTGGGTCAGTAACCACTCTTTCAACAATCCCCTTAGGCGTTTGTCTCCTATTTTATTTATTAAATAATAAAATATTGTGCATATTACAGTCATCCTTGGACACTTGTCCAACATAAACACTTTACAATAAAAGTTAACATAATGTTTCCACAATAAAATGTTCTTCAGCAAAAAGGGTATGTTACATCCTGCGCCGCGTTGTTTTACCCTTTTTCGGGCAATGAGGCTAACTTTACGAAAAATGACCATTGGAGTCTCCTTTATTTCTTTTCAGACTCTCTAAACATGAAATGACGACCAAGTTTACCTTCTATGGACTCGTTAAACTCTAACATTGAAGGGCCCATCATGGGATGAACCCCTCCTCTCGCAGGTTCAAAAAATATTTGGGACAGGACTCATCTATGAGATGAGCTATATCGAGCATCTGGTTACCCTCATCAAGTTCGTTAAAAACACATCAGGCACTCATCATTCATGATGGGGAAAAAGTAAATATTTTATGTTACATCTTTATCTGTGGCAGTACCTAGTCGTTCTTGAACATGGCACTCATTTGCGTTTGCATACTTTACTTGGATCATCCCTTTGTCCTTATGTTTTGCCTACTTCCCGAGTCTTGTTACTCCTTTGGGTCATCCAAAGAATACTTCCACCATCAGTTTCATTAGGAGTCGGTTTCATACTCATCATGTCAATACTACCAAATCATGCCATGCCCATGTTCAAAGAATGTTTTCACCATTTATTATCTGCAGTCAGTATGCCTTCCACCATGTCGGTTTATTCTGAGTCAGTCTTGTATGTTACTGTACCATCCAATCTACTTCAAATATTTGTTGTCATGTTTCATGTCAATGATGGGGGATTCATCATGGCCCTCCTTCAATGGATTCATCCTTGTCGACTTCAAATCATTATCCGAGGATTGAATCTAGAAACCAATCGAGTACCTTGGGCCTGCATGCCTCAATGGCAGGTTACCTCGCTTTCAACATGAGTCTACATCATTGACTCTTGATTGAAATATTTCATTAAGCATTCAACTTCAACTCATTTATTCACGCTTGATGATATGTAATATGATACCTTGGGAATCATTGACATCAATGGTGATTTCCCTCGCACTTGTTAACGGTATAAATCAAATGACTGGTAATCAAGTGGTTTCTACCATGTTCGACATCAAGACATTTGTAATCACATGGATAGATTCATATTGCGGGTTTGGCTTGAAGACCCTAGGGAGTTATGTTTTACCCAGGTTGCGATGGAGATTGTTTTGTGTCATATTACACGGATCCACATTTGTATTGGTCGTGGATGTGTTATCATCTCATCATGGATCTACGCTTGTGTCTAGTAGCCATGATTGTGTTCAGTTGGTCATTACTACCATGTATCTGCAATATATTGGTCGGCGGCCATGTTGTGAGTCATATGAGACTATGTACTGAGAGTCAGTTTTACTGCAACAGTGTCCTTCATCCAATGAGCCATTGTCATTCCTTCTTTCAAAGCATTTCACCTGTCCAATTTTTTAACGGCTTCATGCTTTCGGGGCCATTCTGTTACAACTAAAATATTACCATCATGAGAATCAGTGTAAACATCCCTAAAATTTCCTTGACTAAGTCATTAACTTGGAAGAGATGCAAACCCTTTTATATAAGGTTTTGAGAGGTCGTCGAAGGTTGTCCTCATGCAACCTGTGACGTCGCAGGTTGTCCTCTTACAGACTATGACGGTGTCAATTAATGGAATAAAATAGCTTCTTCGAGCTCATTCTCGAAGCTAACTAATGTTTATCCCTATCCCTAGCCTTTGGGGAAGCTGGCATTCGGTTCCTAACCTCTTGGAAGGATCCCCTATCTCTCTCCTACCATATCTCAACCTACCCTATCTACTTAGTCCTATATAAGTGAAGCTCACTCCCATTCCAAAGGGGAGGAAGTCTATAGTATCTATACGCTGGTGAAATTAGCTTAGGAAAGATCTCTACTCATCCTTGAGAGATCCATCATCCCTTTGGAGGCTTTGGCATTGGCTTGATCGGAGAAGGATTGCTACGTTAAGTCATTGGTTGTAATCTATTCATCCTATGTATTTCCCTTTTAATACAGTAATATAAGTGCTTTCCACCAAATATCATTGTGTTAATGATATCTTGTGTAGTTTTCTTACTTAACTGCTTACTTAGATCTATTATTGTGTAGGTGCATTTTACTACTTGTTTTTTTGTGTTGTCTTGACAGGTTTTGCAAATCAGATCTGAAGACCATCAAGCTTGGAGCAACATTCAACGAGAAAGGATCAACGATTCATAAGGTAATAGCATCTAGTTCCTTGATCTCTAATTAGATCTAGGAGAGTTATTTATGCTCTGTCTCTATTTTCTCTCGACTCACGTTGAGCTAGGGAGATCAGGCCTCGAGTCCTCTCTTGGTATATTTTCCATCAAACAGTAGTCGATGGGTGGATCAACCACCTCGACTTCAATAGGCACGGATTTCCCACCCAAGTGGACCTCAAGGGGAGGGAGAATACCATGTGTCCTAAACGACCGACCATCAAACGCAGTAAGCATGGTCATAGATTTTGACAAGGGAGGAGAGACGAGAGATTTCCAACAATCCAATGACATCACTGAGGTGGAAGCACCTTCGTCAACCACTGTACGTTTAACAATATTTTGTAAGAACCTAACATGGACTTGAAAATCCCCATGATAAGGAAAATGAGGATGGACATCAGTAGTGTAGAACTTGATAATGTTAGGGATACCTTGATCCTAGACTCCCAAAGCACATAAAAGGGCATTCCTTTGCGAAGGACATGCCTGGAGAACCTCAAGAGCCAACATGGCACACGGAGTTTGGACCAAATATTCTACAATGTTGTAGTTATGGGCAGCTCGGGCATTGGGATTTTTTGTCGAGCGCTTAAGAATACCTTTCGGTATCCGTGGCATAGTAGTAGGCTTCTCGATATGCAAAGGAGAATCAGGAGGAGGGGGCTCATTCCCCATATTCGGTTGTGGGGAACCATAATCGCATTGTCGAGTAGCAATACTAACCTCATATTTAACCATGTTCACGCATCTGAAGCCACTGGTATGAGAAGAGGATGTCAAAGTTTCATTAGTCACATAACCAGCGACGGAAGCACTTGAAGCCATATTTTGGTGATGTGGAAGGGGATCTTTCAACACAGCTGGACTTTGTGCAAGATGCTTCGAAGCTTCTTCAATTCGAGGACACAAATGGGTAAGGTTATCTTCTAAAAAAAGTTTGCAAGGAAATTTCACTTTACATCTAGGCTTGCGATCCTCACCAGCTTTTCCGCCGTCCTGAGGAGGGTTAGTGTTTTTTTTCCTAGGATTATTTCAATTGTTTCCATTATTTCCACCCCTACGGTTATTTATCTCCTTCTTATTTCCACCAAGTTGCTGGTTACTTGATGGGTTCGTCGATTCTATAGAGTGAACATCGGATGACTGGGTGGAAACAGACAAGGTGTGAGCCTGTCCCAGGGTAGATTGGTTAATAGACAAATTTTTCATTTGATTTGTAACCAATTCTACAGGATGAGTACTTGTGGAACCAACGATGCCATTGGCATGCAGTCTAGGAACAGGCTTGGGCTCATGACGTGATATCGGTGCATCAAGAATAATGTCGTACAGGATACCAGACTGAGCGTAGACTAGGTCTAGCTACTGGGATTTGAAAATGGCTTGCTCCTCAGTCATAATGCCGGACAATGAAATGTCTTTAGAAATTTAAGGGAGAAATGACTTAAGGAACCATTCCAACAGGAAATCTGGAGGAATTAGTCTTTCACCAGCCTAGTCTGGCATCACCAGTCCAAAATATGATCAGATATTTGTGTGGCTTTGTCCTGACGGAAGGTAGACAAAAATTTAGTGCCAATATCGTAATGAACCTGCAACTGGAAGTGATCTAGGAAAACCAAGGCCAAATCGTTAAAACTCCTATAAGTGCCCCGAGGGAACTCAACACACCATTTCGCTGCTGCCCCCATGAGGGTGCATTGAAATAGTCTCAAATGAATAGAGTTGTGTTCAACGAATACGAGGAGAACCTTAAGTTAAAAGGAGTAACATGATCACTGGGATCCTCACCATTCTTCCCTTCAAACTTCGGAACGTTAGAAGAGAGGACAAGTATAATTGTGACACACTGGATCATTCGTGAGCTTCGAAAGAATTTGGTAGATTCAATCGAGTAAGACTAGGCTGGAGACTGGTGATACCATAAGGTGGTATTGTGAACCATAAGGTGGTATTGTGTTCATCAAAGTCAACGTCTGAGGCACCGATGAACTTTTCTAGTAACCATGACCGTGACCATAAGGATACTAACCTCCACCAAGCTTCCTCATATAAGTATACACAGGCACATATGAAGAATAATCTCCATAATGGGGTTTGTAATAAGGACCAAACCTGTTGTATTACTATGAAGATTATCACCATGGGTATGGGGTATATAAGCACTAATCATGGAAGGATCAGTCGTTTGATGGCCATAAGTAAATGGTATGTTCCCACCCCTGGGAACTGTATTAATAGGAGGAGGAGGATGTGGAAGAATAAAAGCTTTCGTGGGTACAGGCATGTGTATAGAGGCATAAGGGTTTATAGAGGGTATATAGGTCATAGTACCAATGCCTATAGTAAAACCTCTAGTAGGGAAAATATTCATAGTAGCACCAGGGGGAGATAGGACCAGTCCCAAATTGATATGTAGTAAAGGCGGGCATAGTGCCCCAAACCCCAAGGATAGAACTAGCATGACTTTTGGACATAATGGAGGTAGTAGTTTGCATAACACTAGGCATACCCAATGAAAAAGGGTATGTGGTCGAAGGGATGTTCGTAGAGTCATAACCTGGAATTCCATAATGGAAACCTACTACATGGGTATCAACAAATGGATCTGTACCAATGGGCGTTTATTTCCAAAACCCAGGAGGAAGTGTTGTGTGATGAACATCCCCCCCTGTCCAGTCCTAGGAGTGTACGAACAGGGACGGGAGTTTCGCTTTCTACAACTAGACGGAGTCACAAGGACTACCTCTATGCCAAATGCAGAACTCATGATAGCATCTATATGAAAATCGTGAGATGTAAATGAAAGACCAATGTTAGTCTTCCAACTCTTCCTAATAAAGGACTACGACAGATCGCTAGTCGGTAAACCTGCTAATCGACGAGACCGACGAAGATGTGTATCTTGATCCATGATGACTCTAGAAAGTCAACAAATATAAATGTTCCTTAAGCGGCCAACTAGAACGTCAACACAATGTCAAAGAGCACACACCTTGAAACTATAGCCAAAAGCTCACAAACAGGAATGGCTCAAGGGACCTCTCGACACTACAGCCGGTATGTATCGTTTAGGAGAGGCGTGAGACTCCCAAACTATAACTAGAGGTAACATATATAGTTATAAGAGTTCCCAGACTTCACTGCGTGCACTGGGTCAAATCCCTATACAACAACAACTATGTTTTCCAACCCCTATCTGACTCAGGACAATCGAAGAATAACCGCAACGAATTCCATATGTGATACCTAGGTAAAGCAACTAAGGCCACCACATATAACCAATGCTCAGGTGAACAGTTGCAGTTGGGATCCATCGTATGGGCACGGTAGCTACCACTGAAACTCAAGAGGTTCAAATCCCTCAAGAGCCCCCGTAAACGAACAAATCCTGGAAATATCTCCCACGTTCAGCTAGTATTGGAGGGATACCTCTGCAGCCAACCTCTCGTAACCTCGTGCTTAACTATGGTTTGAGTAGAGATTCCTTAGAACACTGATGTATACCATGGGTTTCACCACTCCCTCGTCAGACACATAATGTTTCATTTAATAGTCTTGGATTGTTAAATCACAATGATATATTCCAAGACTCTAAACCTATGCTAGTTGGTGCACCTTATAAAGAGAAAATTGTTTCGAATCAATTTTAAGATTAAGCATTAATTTTAATGGTTGTAATTACTCAAAGGATATGGTCGTGAAACTAATGACGTGAATAGACTCAATAAATGGATACCCGAAAAGCACTAGACACAACTACCAATGAAAAAGTATGCCACTACCATGACAATCAACCAACGTTTCTAAATGAAAATGTAATCTATTTCAAATTTCATGGACAAGCAAGTCCTAAATGAAATCGCAAGCACTCTTATGCAAAATACAGTGCCATAAAGCAATTTTTTTTGTATTTTTGCTTATAAATGGGAGGAAAATGAAAACAATATTTTTGTTTTTTTCAATATAGTGACTGAAAAATGCAAGCAAAATCAAAACTATTCAGTAAAAATGAAGAGCATATCAAGAAGACAACCCAACAAATCCCAAACAATAAGACTCAGCCAAGCTAATGAGCTATAAAAATGAAAAAATGGTTGGAAACCAAAAGCTCAAAAAACTAAAGAAAGAGGAGTTTCTGGTCAATAAAAGAGCATGGAACAGTCAAGGAACAGGCCTACTAAGACTTAGGAACACTCAAAACCAACGCAGTCACAACCAAAGTCCATAAACAAGACAACCCCGGAGTTGTACATGATTGTTCATAGAACAGGAGCATCTGTACGCTGGCTACTGTACTGACAGTACTAGGTAGACACGGGCTAACCAAGGCTGACCCGCATAGAGGGAAAGGTAAGTGGACCAAAATGAATCAAACATCCGAAAAAAATCAAGTTTTCTAATGCAGAACCCAATGACCAGTCAATGACATAGAAGCTCAACAAACAACAACTTGAAATAAGGAAACAATGCCTAAAAATCCCCAAAATGGAGGTTCCTCCCTAGTGGAGTCGTCATTTCTGTTATGAAGAAAAACTTCCTATGGCATGGGGCAGACCAGAACAGACAGATGACTGCTAGAAATCAGCTCAATTCTCAATACAATGTTATATAAATGAAAATGCTAACATATGGAGAAAAGACCAACCTTCAACCGGATGTTCGAAGTAGATCCCCGTTGAGCTTTCAATCTCTACACTTGACCCTGCAGCTTAGGATTAACAACAAATACAAGCAAGTGCATATAATATATGAAAGACATTAGCATAATCAATAGCATGGTCCATGATATAATAAGCAAATTCAACCCAATGTAATTAAACAAACATTTACAAGATCAATTGGACGAGAAAATGAGTATTTCTATTAATGATAACAAGAAGTACATGATACAACCTCTTGCTGGAAATGCATCTAAAACAAGAACTAGGCCCCTCCATTTGTCCCTCCACCACTTAAATCCCCCATGCAATGGAAAAATCACTAGTAAAGGATAGGGTCCTTCACAAGATATAGAAGTGTTTGGTAGGTGAACATACAAGGTTCACAACAACAAGGATGAATGGATGTAGACTCAAGTCACGGAAAAAATCCAATGGAGTTACAATGCCCTATCTTTCTACTTCCTTCCATACACCATAATAGCTCAATATATAACCATCCAAAGGTAGGTGAAAGGTTGAATCGAGTCGTTTCAAGATGCATGGAGGGCCAAAGGTAACCCTAAGACCGCTTTTTGCAAGTAAAAATAGAGTTTTTACTGCTTTTTACCATATAACTTGATGTACGCGGCCTATATTGGTACAACCTGTGTGTATTCTAGGTATAGTGGAACAACTAGCATACAAGAACAAAAATAGGGAACAATGGTTCCTGGAGGACAAATAATGGATCTGAGTCAACAAACTAAATACTAAAGGCCAATGAGTGTTGATGCTCACAAGGTGGAAAAATACACTATAACAAATTCCCGCTAATGTGTGAGGTTAGAGAAAGTACTATGGTGGCCGAAATACATTATAATCTCAGAAGTGGAGTGATGGAGACACAAATGGAAGGAGTAACCCACTCGTCATAATACAGTGATATATTTGGATACATGTCAGTACAATACAACAATCTTATACAATGGCCATGAATAGGCAGTATATAGTGAATAGATGCCATAGGTGGTCATAGCCATGACCCATATACAGTAAGATACGATCTCCTGCTGAAAAGGAAACAACTGGTACGAACTGAAAGTACAAACTACTGATGTATGAGAGATGATATCTAATAAGTACAATCACGATCAAGAGTTGCATACTGAATGCCACTGACATCTAGGGTCTTTTACACAAATCATCTATGGTGCGAGTCCCATCAAGTGAATAAAGGTGTTGAAGACAAACCTGATGTGACAATGTCTGGTTACCAATCAATGCTATATATCATAAACAGACGTGAGATAACACACCAATAATGAAAATGGGAATCAAGGCACAGAGTACATTCACCAAAAGCGAATAGAGGTGTTTGAGGTCGAACACTATTATGAATCCATCGATCACAGGACATTGATGTATTCCCAAAATTGTCGATGGCGAGAGAAACTGCCACTAATGACTGCAAGCCTCAAGGTACTCAATGGACTCTATGTCTCGATTGCAAAATAATGGGTTGGATTCGACGGAACGAAACTCACTGGAAGGAGGAAATTAATGCATCCCCCATCAACCAACACGAGGTAACAACTACGCTGAAATATTTGGAAGAACTCAGACGAACAGAATGGACTGACTCAAAAGGGATGGCCAACATGCAATATTCAAGAGATCTGAGGAGTGGCCGACTTTGGTTTCAGAACACCCTTTGAACAAGAGCATGAGCATATGGATAAAATCAGGCAGCATAGACTCATGTACTAGATGATAATAACATTGTGCGATGCAGGAGGAATCAACAAAGGGCTCCATAATGACTGGAAGCTTTACCAACCGGTGGAGTAAAATATGAGAAACGAGTACAACTCCTGAGGTCCTACTATTGTCCCAAATCATAATGAATCGATTGGAGTGAATTCTCTATTCAAAGGAGACACGATAGCTACCAATAAGAAGTAGTAAATATTTTCCCATCTGACTTTTTCAGTTATTTGATTTTTTTGGTCTTTTTCATATTGTAAAAGCTTGAAAAAGAATAAAATTGCTTATAGTACAACAGGAGAGGGACCGAGTGTCAAATGGAAAGTAAACTAGTCCCAAGCAGTGGAACATACCTATGATCATTGCAAGCAAGCATGTGCAAGATGTGGACACGCATGGGGTGTTCCCTCAAGGTAAAGGGTCATCAAATTGCGAAAGGAAAATGAAAGATCTGCTTGTCTCGAAATGGAAAGTGCGCAGGCACATGGATAATAATTGAGTAAGCGGGAGACGGCAAAAGGCTCAAGTAGCAAGAAGGATGATGAAACGAAATCACAACTCGACATAAGTGGGGGAGTCCTCATTGGAGATGGCCAGAATAAGACAAAGTAGAGTATGAGTCTTTATCGCAAAGTCATGGCATGACTATGAAGGACTCCCAATCCTAAGGAAAAACAATGACATGGGCACCAAAAGACATAAAAAGGTTCTAACTAGGGCACCCATGGTCGGACAAGCCCTACCGCCAAATAACGACACTTCTATAACAATGTGAAGGTTCCATGCCGGTTAAAAAGCGGGGTCTCACCTAGGGTTAATGAGAATGGTCAAAGGTAAAATCCAAAATGCAGGTGAAAATGACATCTAACCTCTATGATCGGTATGAAATATACCTGCTGAAGGCACGAAACGGTAGAAAAATCTACTCTCGATTGGAAAAATCTATTCAAAAAGGTACTCCAATACAACATATTAGTCCAAAATTGCTCAAAACGGAAAAAACAATAGGTAAGTGGGTTTAAAAAATTATAAATAGTAAAAAGAAATTACTATCTCCATGCCATTTTAACTTTTCACCCAAAATAGTGGTTTTTGGTTAGTTTTTACCTCAATCTTCAGTTGTTGGTTCTGGGAGCTACGAGCGTCAGATCCACAAGCCGTCTGGAGCAGGATAGTAGTCTCACCCCCCTCTTCAAATTCATGGTTTTTATTTCATTTTTAGATGGTTAAATTTTTATCTTTGCCAATATCTACACCTCCTCGGCGCCGTACGTGAGCTAGTACTTCGCAAGTCACGAGTAGGGATTCATGGACACGGTCAACGCATGCTTTGACCACATACGGATGCAACTGTCTACAATTTTGACCGCGTATAGGGTCGTGAGGATAGTTTTTGAACCCATGAAAGCTAAAGAATTCTTTATTTTTTCCTCGAGGATGGTCCTAGAGTGGAGAGAGAGAGAACATGACCTTGTTGATGAACAATTATGCCAAGATTTAACAGCCCAACAAGTGTTACAAGTGTGTGGTCTCTATAAGTTTTGGAGCATTGGGGGTTTAAGTGCCCAAAACCAATTGCTCCACAAGTTGGTTGATTACTAGGATGTAGATGGCCAAAACTTCGACCTGGATGGCCAACCACTTCCATTGGCGGTTGAGGATATCTACTTTATCATAGGTTTGTCACGCCAAGGGGATGTGGCTAGCCTCAGGTCCCATAATGTAGGAGGTGGGATCACAATTAGTGACTACATAGACCAGTATTGCCTTCCTAGGACACAAAAGGTGGGTAGTCAGATTCCCATTGAGGCCATTGCGAGTCGGAGTATGAAGATAATAGTTCTTACACTCAGGAGAATATCAGGTTCAACTGCTCTACTTAAATATTCGAGGCCCATGGTATTTTACGTGGCAGAGTGTATGAGACCTACAGTGTAGGACTGGTGCACAAAGTTACTAGTTACTATGAAGATCCACTTAACTGAGTGCAAGCTTGGACGGGCAAAAAACTTCGGTTTTGGTAGCATACTCTGCAATTTTTTCTTTGAGAGAGTTCCAGGTTTGAGTCCGAGGGTTGAAGTCCCTCCGTGCAATGTCCGAGATCCATCCCAGACCCAGTGGGATGAGATATTGACACGATAGGGCGGTGTCTGTTAGGCTTCCCCATATTCTAAGGAGTTCTTCCACTAGTGGGCACGACAGGTCATCGCCATCCACAGAGGCTTCACTAGAGGGAAATATAATATCACGTTCATTCATATGGGCGAGATGACAAATACAAAAATACTTTGGGGTCACGAGCCAGATGAGAAATCAAGAAATATAATATCACTTACATTCATAGGGTATTTTTTATTTAATGTAACAATACAAAAATACATTGGGGTCTTTTTTAAATGGGCGGGATGACAAATATCCGCCAAATGGAGATGGTGGGATCACGGCCGGATGAGAAAACGGGTTGAGGCAAGGCTCAGGCTTACTAGTACGTAGGTAAATCGCGTCTTGAGGCATGCTTGAGGCCAGGGGTTTCGTGGTAAAGTGGTTTTCCAATCAATCATAGCCGAGAGAAAGTGGTCATTGACAGCCAATTGTTACCAATAACACTCAGCCAGTTGTTACCAATAGCCTTGGGAGGCTGTAAGCTTCCAGGACCTGTTATAGGCCCTTGATAGGCCTTGGGGGCTTGAATACACAAACACTCGTGTTTATTACAGTCCTTGGGAGATTTAGTCAACCTCCTAGAGCTTGATAGAGGCCCTGGGGGCTTGGATACCTAGCCCACAACAGGATTAGTAAACGATTGGGGAACTGCAACATGCAATCTAAGTGTTGTACTATGTGCATTGGCTATAGTGACATACAAGAAGTCATCTCCTATCTCTTCATTAGACCATTAGATGTTGCAAATCATAATGATATGTGGTTGAGTAATTGCATTGTGGGTGAAGTAATGTGCATCCACAATATAAATCGAAAGAAGCTAGGTGCATTGTAGAATGCATGTGCGGTCATAAGAGGGGTATCATATCAATATACTAGGTAGAAATATAAAGGGGTATAAAAAATGTTAATGAAAAACTTGATACATACAATATCTAGTGAAAATAGGGGTTTTTTTAAATTGGGAAGGCATATTGGGAGGGGGTTAAAAAAATGATTTCAGAAGGTATTTTCCAATATTTAGTGAAATTAGTGGTACTGTTTCATATGCCATGAACAAACGTGCTATGATAGTCGTTTATTGAGTGAAGCCCCCGTGTCGCCATCGATGACTAACCATATGAGGGATAGACTACCGAGGTGACCGCGACATGTCGCACCCTCCAGGGGCCGCATTTTGAGAGATTGGTAAGTTACTGTTTTTGAAATATGTAATTTTTTAATTTTTTATTGTAAGTGAATGCAAAAATGTTTTTGGTGTGGTATCACATATTGACATATGTCTGTTTTCTCATAGATGCTGGTCCATGAATACCATAAGGCTTCCCACGATATCGTCGTAGAGGCATGGATGGAGAGGTGCTTGGTCTTGCATCAGAGTGCACGCTAGAGACAATAGAGTTCAACTTTACCTACACGACTACCAGAGTACCAGTCATAGAGGTGGATCATCTCCCAGAGGCGATGCAACGACATGTTGTAGGGGTACTGGGTATTTGGGTGCGATTATTGTGGCACATAGCCAATGCAGTGCATTATTATATTCAACCAAATCCTGACGAGGCACCGAGGCTTACCCTTAGGGCTTAGATTCCATAGAGTCCTATATTTTTGTATCGACTATGTATGCTTTTGAGAGCTACGGGCTCCAGATTTGTTCTGTGACACCACATTTTGGACATATTATTTATTAAAAACTATGATTCTCTGGTTCTACTATTGTGTATGTACAAATGTGTGAATGAATGTTTATTTGTATGCTTCTTTCATTGATGTGACAAATGCCAATATAGGACATAATTAACATATGCATCAGGTACATGATTAAACGTCTTAGAACATGAATGTATGTAATAAAAACAAATTGACGCTCCAAGAGTCTTACCCTTAAGTACCTCTGTAGTAATGTAGCATCCCTCACACGATATTGGCCATTCAATTGAGACACAACCAGTTGCGAATCCAGGCGGACTTATAGATACTACATACCACGTGAAATGGCATCACGAAGTAGCTCAACAACGACACTGTACTCAGCCACATTGTTGGATGTAGGACCGACACAAGCACCTCCTGAAGACACAATCTAATGGTTAGGTGAATAAATAACCCACGCAGCAGAAGCGAGTCTCTGCGTATGATGGCTAGCACCATCCACGAATCCCAAGAACACTGGATATTCCATTAACATCTGTCAACCAAACGAAAGTGAATCAGCAGACCTGGACAATAAAAATAAATCTAAACTATGTACAGAAACAACTATACAATAGTATACAAAAGTTATAACTTGAGCTAGAAGCTCGAGCGTAATAGCACTTGAGTTAGAGCCCATTTCTAGGCTCCTTCAAGGCGTTCCCTTCATAGTCTTCCAGTTCGTAGGCTCCTTTCTCAAGGACATGCCTCACTATGTAAGGACCGTGCCACATGGGGTTAAACTTGCCTGCCCCCTGGGGTTCCTTAGCTTGATCATACAAGAGGTCCAATTCACCTTCAACATATTGCCGGGGACGAACAGACCTATCATACTGCACCTTAGCATGATGGTTTTTGGCATATATAGCCACAGTGGCATCTCAACGTTGTTCATCAAGCTACTCAAGGTGGATCAAACGTTGCTCAACATCTGAGGTGCCAAGCAGGACATCTATGGATAGTTTCAATGAAGGAATTTCACATTCAATCGGCAAGATAGACTCCACACCATGTACTAGCTGAAATGGTGAGAAACCAGTGGTAGTATTAACTACGGTTGGATATGCCCACAAAGTAGGATATCACATGATATGCCAGTTGCTCTTGCTTTGCTGGATGGTTCGTTGGAGAATGGTATTTAAGGACTTATTTACTGCCTCGACCTGACCATTTGCTTGGGGGTAGTAGGAATATGAATGATCTTGACGAAACCTAAGCTTAAGTGATAAATCCACCATGATTTTGTTTTGGGAGTGACTTTCATGGTCAGCGACAATCTCCTTTGGTATACCGGATCGAGCGATAATCTGATTAAATACGAAGTGGGCTGCAGTAGCACCATCGGAATTTATGGTCGGCATGGCCTCAACCCATTTGGAAAAGTAATCAACGGCCACAATAATATGGTGATGCCCCCCAGGCGAACTGGTTTGGAATCCATGAAATCTATCCCCCACTTGGTGAAGGGAACGACGGTGATGACGGGATGAAGGGGCGTAGGATGCGAGTGTACATTTCAAGAGAACACCTGGCAAGGGTGACATCTCTTCACAACGTTCATACAATCATTGAAGATCGAAGGACAGATGTAACCTGTTCACATGATACATTGGGTTGTCCCAAGCCTAGATAAGTGACCACCACATGCCCCACTGTGGCAGTCATTAAGCATAAGATCCGCTTCTTCATGTGTTAAACAACGACATACAACGGAGTCGTTTCCACGACGATACGAAGTGTCGGCAACGATTACATAGTCTTCAACGTGATGTCTCACACGCTATCATTCATCTTGTGAATAATGCGAAGGGCACTTCAGAGTTTGGAGATATATGATGATATCCCCATACCAGGCATATGTTGATGAGATAAGAAATAAATGTTCATCCATATAACTCGAGGTACGCAGGCTATATTGGTATAGCCTGCGTGTATGCTGAGTATAGTGGAACAACTAGCGTACAAGAACAAAAATAGGAAACAATCGTTCCTAGAGGACAAATAATGGATCTGAGTCAACAAACTGAATATTGAAGGCCAACGACTGTTGATAATCACAAGGTGGAAAAATACACTGTAACAAATGCCCCCTAATGTCTGAGGTCAGAGAAAGTACTACAATGGCTGAAATACATTATAATCTTAGAAGTGGATTGATGGAGACACAAATGGAAGGAGTAGTCCACTCGTCATAATACAATGATATATCAGGATACATGTTGGTACAATACAACAATCTTATACAATGGCCATGAATAAGCAGTATATAGTGAATACATGTCATAGGTGGGCATAGCCATGATCCATATACAGTAAGATACTGTCTCCTGCTGAAAAGGAAACAACTGGTGTGAACTGAAAGTACAAACTGCTAATGTATGAGAGATTACATCTAATAACTACAATCACGATCATGATTAGCATACTGAATGCCATTGATTTCTGGGGTCTTCTACACAAATAATCTATGGTGTGTGTCCCATCAAGTGAATAAAGGTGTTGAAGTCGAACCTGATTTGACAACGTCTGATTACCAATCAATGCTATATACATTTAACAAATGCAAGATAACCCACTAATAATGAAAATGGGTATCAAGGCACATAGTACATTCACCAAAAGTGAATAGAGGTGTTTGAGGTCGAACACTATGGCGAACCCATCGATCACGGGACATTGATGTATTCCCAAAACTGTCGATGGAGAGAGAAACTACCACTAATGACTGCAAGCCTCAAGGTACTCAACGGACTCTATGTCTCAATTCCCAAATAAATGGGTTGAATTCGAGGAAACAAAACTCACTGGAAGGAGGACATTAATGCATACCCAATCAACCAACATGAGGTAACATCTACGCTGAAATATTTGGAAGAACTTAGACGAACAGAATGGACTAACTCAAAAGGGATGGCCAACATGCAATACTCAATAGATCTAAGGAGTGGTTGACTTTGGTTTCAGAACTTCCTTTGAACAAGAGCATGAGCATATGGATAGAATCAGGCAGCATAGACTCAAGTACTAGATGATAATAACACTGTGCCATGTAGGAGGCATCAACAAACAGATCCATAATGACTGGAAGCTTTACCAGCCAGTGGAGTAAAATATGAGAAACGAGTACAACACCTGAGGTCCGACTCATAATGAATGGATTGGAGTGAATGCTCTTTTCAAAGGTGACACAATAGCTGCCAATAAGAAGTAGTAAATATTTTCTCTTCCGACTTTTTCAGTTATTTGATTTTTTTGGTCTTTTTCATATTGTAAAAGCTTGAAAAATAGTAAAATTGCTTATAGTATAGCAGGTGAGGGAACGAGTGTCAAATGGAAAGCAAGCTAGTCTCAAGCAGTGGAACATACCTATGATCAATGCAAGGAAGCATGTGCTAGATGTGGACACTTGGGGGGTGTTCCCTTAAGGTAAAGGGTCATCAAATTGTGAGAGGAAAATGAAAGCTCTGCTTGGGTCAAAAGGGAAAGTGCACAGGCACATGGCTAATAATTGAGTAAGCGGGAGCTGGTACAAGGCTCAAGCATCAAGAAGGATGATGCAATGCAATCACAACTCGACATAAGTAGGGGAGTCCTCATGGGAGATGGCCAGAATAAGACAAAGTAGAGTATGAGTCTTTATTGCAAAGTCATGGCATGACTACGAAGGACTCCCAATACTAAGGAGAAACAACGGCATAGGGCACCCATGGTTGGACAATCCCTACCGTCAAATAACGACACTTCTATAACAATGTGAAGGTTCCATGTTGGTTAAAAAGCGGGGTCGCACCTAGGTTTAATGAAAATGGTCAAAGTTCAAATGCAAAATGCAGGTGAAAATGACATCTAACCTATATGATGGGTATGAAATTTAACTGTCGAAGGCGCGAAACGGTAAAAAAATCTACTCTCGATCGGAAAAATATGTTCAAAAGGGTACTCCAAGATGACATATTACTCCATAATAGCTCAAAACGGAGAAAACTATAGGAAAGTGGGTTTAAAAAATTATAAATAGTAAGAAGAAATTATTATTACCATACCATTTTAACTTTTCACCCAAAATAATGGTTTTCGGTTAGTTTTTACCTCAATCTTCAGTTGTTGGTTTTGGTAGTTACGAGCGTCGGATCCACGAGTCGTCTAGAGCAGGTTAGTAGTCTCATCCCCCTCTTAAAATTCATGGGTTTTATTTCATTCTTTGATGGTTAAATTTTTCTCTTTGCCAAGATCTAGACCTCCTCGGCGTCGTACGCGAGCTACTACTTCGCGAGTCACAAGTAGGGATTCATGGACGCAGTCAACGCATGCATTGATCACGTATGGATGCAACTGTCTACAATTTTGACCGTGTATAGGGCCGTGAGGATAGTTTTTGAACCCATGAAAGCTAAAAAAATCTTTATTTTTTCCTCCAGGATGGTCCTAGAGTGGAGAGAGGGAGAGGGAACATGACCTCGTTGATGAAAAATTACGCCAAGATTTACCCGCCCAACAAGTGTTACAAGTGTGTGGTCTCTATAAGTTTTGCAACATTGGGGGTTTAAGGGCCCAAAACCAATTGCTCCACAAGTTGGTTGATTACTAGGATGTAGATGGGTAGAAATTCGACCTGGATGGCCAACCACTTCCATTGGAGGTGGAGGATATCTACTTTATCACAAGTTTGTCACACCAAGGGGATGTGGCTAGCCTCAGGTCCCATAATGTAGGAGGTGGGATCACAATTAGTGATTACATAGACCGGTATTTCCTTCTTAGTACCCAAAAGGTAGGTAGTTAGATTCCCATTGAGGCCATTGCGAGCCTAAGTATGAAGATAATAGTTCTTACACTTGGGAGAATATCAGGTTCAACTACTCTACTTAAGGATTCGAGGCCCGTGGTATTCTACGTGCTAGAGTGTATGAGACCTACAGTGTAGGACCTATGCACAAATTTATTCGTTACTATGAAGAGCTAGTTAACTGAGTGCAAGCTTGGACGGGAAAAAAACTTCGGTTTTGGTAGCATACTCTGCAATATTTTCTTTTAGAGAGTTCCAGGTTTGAGTCCAAGGGTCGAAGTCCCTCCGCACAGTCTCAGAGATCCATCCCAGACCCAGTGGGCTGAGATACTGACATGATAGGTGGGTTTCTGACAGGCTTCCCCATATTCTGAGGATTTCTTCCACTGGTGGGCATGGCAGGTCATCACCATCCACGAAGGCTTCACTAAAAGGAAATATAATATCACGTTCATTCATATGGGCGAGATGACAAATACAAAAATACTTTGGGGTCACGGGTCGGATGAGAAATCGGGTAATATAATATCACGTTCATTCATACGGTATTTTTTATTTAATGTAACAATACAAAAATACTTTGGGGTCTTTTTTATATGCGCGGGATGACAAATATCCTCCAAATGGAGATGGCGGGATCATGGCCGGATGAGAAATTGGGTTGAGGCAAGGCTCGGGCTTACCAGTACGCATGGAAATTGCATCTTGAGGCATGCTTGAGGCCATGGGTTTCGTGGTGAAGTGGTTTTCCAATCAATCACAGCCGAGAGACGGTGGTCATTCACAGACAATTGTTACCAATAGCCTTGGGAGCCTCTAAGCCTCCAGGACCTGTTATAGGCCCTCGATAGGCCTTGGGGGCTTGAAGAGACAACCACTCGTGTCGATTACAGGCCTTGGGAGGTTTAGTCAGCCTCCTAGAGCTTGATACAGTCCCTAGGGTCTTGGATACCTAGCCCACAACAGGATTAGTTAGTGATTGGGGAACTGCAACATGCAATATAAGTGTTGTACTATGTGCATTGGCTCTAGTGACATACAAGAAGTGATCTCCTATCTCTTCATTATACCATTAGATGTTGCAAATCATAGTGATATGTGGTTAAGTAATTGCATTGTGGGTGAAGTAATGTGCATCCACAATATACATCGAAAGAAGCTAGGTGCATTGTATAATGCATGTGGTGTCATAAGAGGGGTATCATATCAATATACTAGGTAGAAATATAAAGGGGTATAAACAATGTTAATGAAAAAATTGATACATACAATATCTAGTGAAAATAGGGATTTTTTTAAATTGGGAAGGCATATTGGGAGGGGGTTAAAAAAAAGATTTTGGAAGGTATTTTCCAATATTTAGTGAAATCAGGGGTACTGTTTCATATGGCACGAACGAACGTGCTATGATAGAGGTTTATATAGCGAAGCCCCCATGTCGCCATCAATGACTCTTGAAATATTCTAACTTCAAAGAATATTATATTTGTACTTTATTATTCCGGAGATGTTTTTTTCCTCCGTGAAGATGTTATTGTATATCTGGAGATGTTTATTCCTCCATCGGAATGTGGTAACTTGTGTTATTAGACCTCCCCAGTGGGGGTCAGCCCTGTATGTGTTATGTGGGTCAAAGGGTTATTAGACCACCCTTGAGGGTTCGGCCTGGTCAGTTGTAATGGAGTGTTTAACCCAGTGGTAAAGTTGGAACTGACGTAGTTAATATAAATACAAGTCGTACATGTGTATAAATAGAGGAGGTGTGTTCCTCATTTAACACACATTCACTCACTCGAAAAGTAGCGCACTTGTGAGGGAGAGGTATGCTATGGAGGAGGAGGAGATCATGTCTTTGGTTTACATCTTTGTATTTGTTGATCATCTATATTGAGGAAGCTTTGCTGGGTTTTCTACCCCATGAGGGTTTCCCAAGATAAATCTCTGTCTCTTGTGTTTAAGCCGTGCTTGTTGTTTCTTCAGTGATCCTATATATGCTATTCTTGTGAAATGAAATGTAATTCTGATATTTTCTGTCTTAGAATATTGAATCTTAACATGGTATCAGAGCTAACCTGAAGGAAGGCAATGTATGGCACTTACGACAGTTGCTTCACTTACAACAATTTGAACGTTAGGGTTTTATATAGAAAAAACCAGTCATCGTGGAACTTTCGCTATAAATCCATTTTGGCGAAGGTTCAGGATCTAAAAAGTTAACAGGTCGTAGATAACATCCCCATGTATCTTGTGTCCAAAGGACACCCTCATATTCATTTTAGTTTGTGAGTTATGATCAGTACAAGTTAGGGTTTCGGCCTCTTCCAAATCTCAGTCATAATCAGGTGACCTAGGAAAAAAGGTCATAACCTGGGCTAGGAAGCTCCAAATGAAATTTAGTAAAAATTGAAACCTAGTAAATAGAATCTACTATCTCAGGAAACATTTTCACAGGCCGAAGTTGAGCTAGTGACACGTCGCACGCCATACAAGTTCGCTCTCCTTTTTTATCCCATAAATAGGTCACGTTGCGACACTTGGCCTAAATATCTCTCAGAGAATCCAATCGAGGTCAGACCTATCGGGATGGAAAGATGACAGGTCAAGATACAACATGAAAAAATTTCAGACCCTGTCAATCGAAAAGTTTGGAGTTACAGCAGAAACAATCAGGTACATATTTCTATCAAAACATAATTATTTTTTAGCACCTTCATTCATGGCTTCCAGAATTTAGGGTTTCAGAGAAAGTTGGAATTTCTGTAATCGGAGACCACGGTTCGATGTTACTCATCAAAATCGAAATTTAGAGACCAAGATCAAAATTTTTGGTTGGTCAGAAGAGTGGGCTTGATCAAACCCTAGTTCAGGATCTTGATTGGAAAGGTGAAAATTAGGGCTTCTACAAAAGTTTGAATCTTTGAAGTCTATTACCACGGCTGGAAGCTCCTTAGAAAATTAAAAGATTAGAACTTTGGATCGAACCATTTGATTGGGAAGAATGTTGGGCTCCATCAAACCCTAGTTCAGGATCCTGTCTAGAAGATCCAGAAGTTTCAAAGGAAATTTTAAGGGGTCAAATTTTGGAGATTTCAAAATTAAAGTATGCAAGTTTAATCAGCTCAGCAAGACACATCTTTCCATCCATTCAGAAGTCTGGAAGTCAAAGATTAAATTTTTAGTGTTTCTCTAACAAACCCTAATCGAGCTCTAGATCTAGTTTCAGGGGGACTTGAGGTAAAGGCCTTACATAAGAAGAATGCAAGAAATGTCGAGAGGTATGACTTAAGGAGATACAGGTATTTCTTGAATTTGATTCTTGATTAAGTTCATAATATGTTTGTCTTCATATCATTTAGGATAGTACAATCTTGATTAATGTTAGAATTGTCTTATCACCCTAGTAAAAGTATGAATGCATGTGAATGATAGAAGACATTCATTGATTAAGGCTATATGATTGTACTAATGCACTATGGTGTTGTATGTGGTTGATGTTGTCTGCTAACAAGATACAGGTACATCACGAAAGACAAATCAAGTTCCATGACCATGACAACATGAAGACAAAGACTCATCCATAATCTTTGATCACATAAAAGTTCTACTTACGAGGTATGTATGACTTTGTTCTATTATGCTTAACCTATGAGATATGCAGGTTCTAGCACAGGATCTCTAAATCATTGATGAGAACAAAGAAGATATTGTTTAGGTATGTTAGACATAACTAAGCAGGTATACTAATCCAGGTATGTTTTCCTATGTCAAGTTAGAATCCTACTTTGTGCTAGGATCTTAGTATACCCATATATTGAATGATCATGACCATACATATTCAAGATTATTTAGAATTATAGTGTTTTGATAATATTAAGATTATACTAATGAATGTATGTTTGTGTATGAGATCATGAGGATCACACTAGTACACACTTGAGCATGCACAGTGGTACAGAATGAATAGAATTTCAAAAGACATATAGAAGATCAAGCAGGAGGCAACCACACAAACATAAAATATAAGTATTTGAGTTGTTATTTGAAATAGTAAATGATATTGCTTGTAATAATTGTATGCATATTTGTATTCCTAGAATATATCATGCTGAGTGTAAACATTCATATAGAATTGAATAGTATACTACTAATATGCATATGATTGGCAAGTTGGACAAACTTTCCATTGTTGCTTGTCTAGAATGAAACCTCTTTGCTGACATGCTGAGAGCTGTGCACACTCTCGATAGTATGTTCTGGTAGAGAAGGAAGGCATCTAGATAGCCACTGTATGCATACAAGATATGGAAAAGTGTTGTGCCAAAGTATTGGTCAAGATAGTAGCATAACTATGTAAATCATATTTGTATGCATAATAGGTTATCATGTCAACATGATTTGATGATTATGAAGTATTACTAATCATATACTTAATTTTGATTTGTAGGAAAGATCATGAAGAATGATGAACACCGAACAAGTGATGGATGTTCAACAAGAAGATTTACAAATCAAACATAATATAGAAGGCTCATGGCTAGAAGATTCTCTTAGAAAGAGGAAGAGAATCATGACGAGATGTTTGCTCCAAGTGGCTAGATAAGACCATTATATTAATGATGTAATTGAAGCAGAAGTACGAATCAAGGATTCAATTGAAGAAATCTCTATTCGGGTACCCAGGATCGATAGTAAATTAATGAGCTTAATGATCACCATGGGTGATGTGGATCTCAACCTTTGCTACAAGGTTGAATATGGTTTCTATATACAGATGAAATGGATGCAAGAAGGAACTCACCACAGAGTTCAAATGATCTTGAGGCTCATATTAGTAGACCCATCTGACAAGAGATGGCACAAATAGATTTGCAGTAGATCACTCAATGAAGAGTGTTAATGATGTTCAGTCACAGAGGAAGAATTGACAGTTTCTTGACAAGCTTGGGTTTTACCAGAATTAAAGTTGTTCCTAACCTTTACCTTAAGGTTATGGATGATACTATTATTGTATGTGGATGATCTCTTTCTGACAAGGAATGAGAAATAGATCATGGAAAGCAAGAAGAAGCTAGCTATAGAGTTCGAGATGAATGATCTCAGATTGATGCATTACCTCCTAGGGCTGGAAGTATGAAAAGGCTCAGAAGGAATCCTTCTCCACCAGGGAAAGTATGTTGTGAAAATCTTGAGTAGAATTGATCTGTTCGAATGTACAACCATGGAATTTCTCATGGGTTCTGACTTGAAGTTGTTATCTGATGACTCATCAGAGTTAGTGGATGTGACTTTATGCAGATAGAGTATTGGTTCGTTGATGTATCTGACGAATACTGGGCCAAATTTATGCCTTGCTGTGAACACCTTGAGTCAATATCTAGTAGAAACTGGATGTGTTCACCTGATAGTTGCAAAGCATGTGATGAGGTACCTAAAGGGTACGATAGAATTTGATCTATGTTATCTTGGAGATGATGACTTCAGATAGCTACAGAAATGTTGATTAGGCAGGAAGTGTATCAGACAGGAAGAGCATATCGAGAGGATGTTATTGTCTGGGATCATCCATGATCTCATGGTTTAGCAGGAAGCAGTCTAGTGTGGCTCTCATCACAGCTGAAGCGGAATATATGGCTGCTTGATCTGCTAGTTGTGAAGTGGTATGGCTTCACGATTGTTTGACTTAGAGATGGACCCCACTGTGATCCTGTGTGACAACCAGAGTTGTATCAAGATAACAGAGAATCCAGTGTTCCATGATAAGTCAAAGCACATAGAGATCTGATATTTCTATATACGAGATATGGTGCAGAAAGGAACTATAAAGCTCAAATTTGTAGGCACTAGTGAACAAGTTACCGATGTACTAACCAAACCTCTACCTCAAGTGAACAAGTTACCAATGTACTAACCAAACCTCTACCTCAAGTAAAGTTTGAGTATTTCCGAGACAAGCTTGGTAGGACCCTCCTCGAAAGGGGGAGTGATGTAGACACTGATGATGAGATTGTATGCATCAATAGTGAGGTCGATGATGTGCACACCTATATTTTTGATGCCGACAATGAGGTTGGTGAATGAGCCTTAGACAGGGTCTAAGTTGACAAGGGGATTGCATCATCCTTGAACACATGTTCTAAAATGATCCGTAGACATATGTCTCTGAGAAAGAAGAGGGATTGCATCATCCTTGAAAAAATGTTCTAAAAGGATCCATAAACAGATGTCTTCAAGACTAAAGTCCTTAGTGGATAAGTGGGGATTGTATCGTCCCCAGAATTCGGTCCCTTGAATTGATCTGTAGAAAGATGTCTTCGAGAATGAATTCCTTAGTGGACAGGTGGGGATTGTATCGTCCCCGGACTTCGGTCCCTTGAATTGATCCATAGACAAATGTCTTTGAGAATGAATTCCTTGGTGGACAGGTGGGGATTGGGTCATCCCCGAACCTCGGTCCCTTGAATTGAGCCGTAGACAATATTTCTTCGAGAATGGGGATTGGATCGCCCTTGGAATTTGGTCCCTTGAATTGAGCCATAGAAAATATGTCTTCGAGAATGGGGATTGGATCGTCCCCGGACTTCGGTCCCTTGAATTGAGTCGTAGACAAGATGTCTTCGAGAATGGGGATTGGATCGTCCCCAGACTTCGATCCCTTCAATTGAGCCGTAGACAATATGTCTTCGAGAATGGGGATTGGATCATCCCCAGACTTCAATCCCTTGAATTGCGGTGTAGACAATATGTCTTTGAGAATGGGGATTGGATCGTGCCCGGACTTCGGTCCCTTGAATTGAGCCGTAGACAATATGTCTTTGAGAATGGTGATTGGATCGTCCCCGGACTTCGTTCCCTTGAATTGAGCTGTAGACAAGATGTCTTCGAGAATGGGGATTGGATCGTACCCAGACTTCAGTCCCTTGAATTGAGCCATAGACAAGATGTCTTCAAGAATGGGGATTGCATCATCCCCAGACGTAGGTCCCTTGAATTGATCCATAGAAAGAGGTCTCCGAGAATTGAATGATAAGACAGTATCGTCCCTGGACCTCAGTTCAAAAGGTACGTGATTGGGATTGCATCATCCCTAGACATGAGACTTTTCTTAAAGTGATAAGGATTGATCATCCTGGAACTTGATCTGGATTATATCATCCATGGACCTATGTCCCAAAGAGAGCAGGATTGATCATCCTGTCATATGATCGTGGGATGACGATGTTGATGATCGTGTGATGACGATGCTGAGGATCATGTGATGATGATGCTGATGATCATATGATGAAGATGATGATCCAGATGTTGTAGATCGAGATGATGATCCAGATGCTATAGATCGAGATGATCCAGATGTTGTAGATCGAGATGATCCAGATGTTGTAGATCGATGATGATCTAGATGTTGTAGATCGAGATGATCCAGATTCTGTAGATCGAGATGATCCAGATGCTGTAGATTGAGATGATCCAAATGCTGTAGATCGAGGTGATGATCTAGATGCTGTAGATCGAGATGATCTAGATGCTGTAGATCGAGATGATCTAGATGCTATAGATCGAGATGATCCAGATGTTGTAGATTGAGATGATCGAGAAGCTGATGATCGTGTGATGATGTTTTTGATGTTGCTGTAGTTGATCGAGTGCTGCAGAAGATGAAGACTCAGTACTGAAGATGTTGATGTTCCAGTATTGAAGATGTCCCAGTAACTACTTGAGTTATTGATGATGTTGAGAAAGCTTCCAATGATTTATAGATGTATCATGTATGATGTTGATGACTCCTTGCTCATGCAGATGTTGTTATAATATCCTTCTCATTAAGGGGGAGTGTTGAAATATTGTAACTTCAAAGAATATTATATTTGTACTTTATTATTCCAGAGATGTTTCATTCCTCTGTGAAGATCTTATTGTATATCCTGAGACGTTTATTCCTCCGTCGGAATGTGGTAACTTGGGTTATTAGACTTCCCTAGTGGGGGTCAGCCCTGTATGTGTTATGTGGGTCAAAGGGTTATTAGACCACCCTAGAGAGGTTGGCCCAGTCAGTTGTAATGGGGTGTTTAACCCAGTGGTAAAGTTGGGGCCGACCTAGTTAATATAAAATACAAGTCAGAGATGTGTATAAATAGAGGAGATGTGTTCCTCATTTAACACACATTCACTCACTCGGAAAGTACCGCACTTGTGAGGGAGATGTCCGCTATGGAGGAGGAGGAGCTCATGTATTTGGTTTACATCTTTGTATTTGTTGATCATCTATATTGAGGAAGCTTTGCTAGGTTTTTTACCCCATGAGGGTTTCCCAGGATAAATCTGTGTCTCTTGTGTTTATGCTGTGCTTGTTCTTTCTTCAGTGATCCTATATATTATATTGTTGTGAAATGAAATGTAATGCTGATATTTTCTGTCTTAGCATATTGAATATTAACAATGACTACCCATATGAGGGATAGACTACCGAGGTGACCGCGACATGCCGCTCCCTCTAGGGGCCGCATTCTGAGAGATTGGTAAGTTACTCTTTTGAAATATGTAATTTTTTTTATTTTTTATAAGTGAATGCAAAAATGTTTTTTGTGTGGTATCACATATTGACGTATGACTGTTTTCTCGTAGACGCTGGTCCGTGAAGACCACAGGGATTCCCGCGACATCGTCATAGAGCCATGGGTGGAGAGGTGCTTGGCGCTGCACCAGAGTCCACGCTAGAGACAATAGAGGTCAACTTGACCCACATGACTTCCAGAGTACCAGTCATAGAGGTGGAGCATCTCCCAAAGGCGATGTAGCGACATGTTGTGGGGGTACGGGGTACCTCGGTGCGATTACTGTGTCTCATAGCCAATGCAGTGCATTATTATATTCAGATGCACCCTGACGAGGCACCGAGGCCTACCCTTAGGGCTTAGATGCCAGATATTCCTATATTTTTGTATCGGCTATGTATGTTTTTGAGAGCTAAGGGCTCCAGGTTTTTACTGTGACACCACATTTTGGACATACTATTTATGAAAAACTATGATTCTATGGTTCTACTATTGTGTATGTACAAATGTGTGAATGAATGTTTATTTGTATGCTTCTTTCAATGATGTTCCAAATGCCAATATAGGACATAATTAGCATATGCATCAGGTCCATGATTAAACGTTTCGGAACATGAATGTATTTAATAAAAACAAATTGACGCTCCAAGAGTCTTACCCTTAAGGACCTCCATAGTAATGTAGGATCCCTCACACGATACTGGGCATTCAATTGAGACACAACCAGTTGCGAATCCAGGCGGACATATAGAGACTAGATACCATGTGAAATGGCATCACAAAGTAGCTCAACAACGACACTTAACTCAGCCACATTGTTGGATGTAGGACCGACACAAGCACCTCCCAAAGACACAACCTGATGGTTAGGTGAATAAATAACCGACGCAGTAGAAGCGAGTCTCTACGTATGATGGCTAGCACCATCCGCGAATCCCAAGAACACTGTATATTCCATTAACATTTGTCAACCAAACGAAAGCGAATCAACAAACCTGGACAATCTAAATAAATCTAAACTATGTAGAGAAACAACTATACAATAGTATACAAAAGTATTATCTCAAGCTAGAAGCTCGAGCATATTACCGCTTGAGTTAGAGCCCATTTCTAGGCTCCTTCAATGAGTTCCCTTCACGGTCTTCTAGTTCATAGGCTCCTTTCTCAAGGACATGCCTCACTATGTAAGGACTGTGCCACATGGGGTTAAACTAACCTGACCCCAAGGGTTCCTTAGCTTGATCATACAAGAGGACCAAGTCACCTTCATCATATTGTCGGGGACAGACAGACCTATCATACTGAACCTTAACATGACTTTTTTGGCATCTATAGCCACGGTGGCATCTCAACACTGTTCATCAAGCTGCTCAAGGTGGATCAAACGTTGCTCAACATCTGAGGTGCTATGCAGGAGCTCTATGGCTAGTTTCAATGAAGGGATTTCACATTCAATCGATAATATAGACTCCACACCATGTACTAGCTGAAATGCTGAGAAACCAGTGGTAGTATTAATTGCGGTTTGATATGCCCACAAAGCAGGATATAACATAATATGCAAGTTGCTCTTGCTTTGCTAGATGGTTCATTGAAGAATGATATTTAAGGACTTATTTACTACCTCGACCTGAGCATTTTCTTGGGGGTGGTAGGAATATGAATGACCTTGACGAAACCCAAGCTTAAGTGATAAATCTGCCATGATTTTGTTTTGGAAGTGACTTCCATGGTCAGTGACAATATCCTTCGGGATACCGGATCGAGTGATAATCTGATTGAATACGAAGTGGGCTGCAGTAGCACCATCGGATTTTATGGTCGGCATGGCCTCAACCCATTTGGAAAAGTAATCAATGTCCACAATAATATGGGGATGCCCCCCGGCCGAAGCTGGTTTGCAATCCATGAAATCTATCCCCCACTTGGTGAAGGGAAAGACGGTGATGACTGGATGAAGGGGCGCAAGATGCGAGTGTACATTTGAAGAGAAAACCTGGCAATGGTGACATCTCTTCATAGCGTTCATACAATCTTTGAAGATCGAAGGCCAGAGGTAGCCTGTTCGAATGATATGTTGGGTTTTCCCAAGCCTAGATAAGTGACCACCACACGCCCCACCGTGGTAGTCATTAAGCACAAGATCCGCTTCTTTACGAGTTAAACAACGACATAGGACGGAGTCATTTCCATGACGATACAAAGTGTCGCGAGCGATGAAATAGTCTTTAGCGTGATGTCTCACACGCTATCATTCATCTTGCAAATAATGCGAGGGGAACTTCAGAGTTTGGAGATAAATGATGATATCCCCATACCAAGCGTCTGTTAACGAGATACGAAATAAATGTTCATCTATATAACTCGACTTACGTGGGCTATATTGGCACAGCCTGCGTGTACACTAGGTATAGTGGAGCAACTAGCGTACAAGAACAAAAATAGGGAACAATGGTTCCCGGAGGACAAATAATGGATCTGAGTCACCAAACTGAATATTGAAGGCCAACGAGTGTTTATGCTCACAAGGTGGAAAAATACACTATAGCAAATGCCCCCTAGTGTGTGAGGTCAGAGAAAGTACTACAGTGGCCGAAATACATTATAATATCAGAAGTGGATTGATAAAGACCCAAATGGAAGGAGTATCCCACTCGTCATAATACAATGCTCTACCTGGATACATGTTGGTAAAATACAACAATCTTATACAATGGCCATGAATAGGCAGTATATAGTGAATACATCTCATAGGTGGTCATAGCCATGATCCATATACAGTAAGATTTTGTCTCCTGTCGAAAAGGAAACAACTGGTGCGAACTGAAAGTACAAACTGCTGATGTATGAGAGATGACATCTAATAAGTACAATCACGACAATGAGTAGCATACTGAATGCCACTGACGTCTAGGGTCTTATACAAAAACCATCTACCGTGTAAGTCCCATCAAGTGAATAAAGGTGTTGAAGTTGAACCTCATGTGATAACGTCTGATTACCAATCAATGCTATATACCGTTAGCAGATGCAAGATAACCCACCAATAATGAAAATGGGCATCAAGGCACATAGTACATTCACCAAAAGCGAATAGAGGTATTTGAGGTCGAACACTATGATGAATCCATCGATCAAGGGACATTGATGTATTCCCAAAATTGTAGATGGCGAGAGAAACTACCACTAATGACTGCAATCCTCAAGGTACTAAACGGACTCTATGTCTCAATTCCAAAATAAATTGGTTGAATTCGGCAGAAAGAAACTCGCTGGAAGAAGGACATTAATGCATCCCCCATCAACCAACACGAGGTAACAACTATGCTGAAATATTTGGAAGAACTCAGACGAGCAGAATGGACTTACTCAAAAGGGATGGCCAACATGCAATATTCAAGAGATCTAAGGTGTGGCCGACTCTCGTTTCAGAACTTCCTTTGAACAAGAGCATGAGCATGTGGATAGAATAAGGAAGCATAGACTCAACAACTAGATGATAATAGCACTGTGCGATGTAGGAGGAATCAACAAAGGGCTCCATAATGATTGGAAGCTTTACCAGTCGGTGGAGTAAAATATGAGAAACGAGTACAACTCCTGAGGTCCTACTATAGTCCCGACTCATAATGAATGACTTGGAGTGAATGCTCTGTTCAAAGGTGACACAATAGCTGCCAATAAAAAGTAGTAAATATTTTTCCATCCGACGTTTTCAGTTATTTGATTTTTTTGGTCTTTTTCATACTGTAAAAGCTTGAAAAAGAAGAAAATTGCTTATAGTACAACAAGTGAGGGAACGAGTGTCAAATGGAAAGCAAACTAGTCCCAAGCAATGGAACATACCTATGATCAATGCAAGGAAGCATGTTCAAGATGTGGACACTCGGGGGGTGTTCCCTCAAGGTAAAGGGTCATCGAATTACGAAAGGAAAATGAAAGCTTTGCTTGGCTCGAAAGGGAAAGTGCGCGGGCACATGGCTAATAATTGAGTAAGCGGGAGCCAACACAAGGCTCAAGCAGCAAGAAGGATGATGCAATTCAATCACAACTAGACATAAGTGGGGGAGTCCTCATGGGAGATGGCGATAATAAGACAAAGTAGAGTATGAGTCTTTATGGAAAAGTTATGGCATGACTACGAAGGACTCCAAATCCTAAGGAGAAACAATGGCATGGGCACCAAAAGACATAAAAAGGTTCTAACTAGGGAACTCATGGTCGGACAAGCCCTACTGCCAAATAATGACACTTCTATAACAATGTGAAGGTCCCATGTTGGTTAAAAAGCCAGGTCGCACCTACGGTTAATGAAAATGGTCAAAGGTCAATTGAAAAATGTAGGTGAAAATGACATCTAACCTATATGATGGGTATGAAATATACCTACCGAAGGCGTGAAACGGTAAAAAAATCTACTCTCGATCGGAAAAATCTGTTCAAAAAGGTACTCCAAGAAGACATATTAGTCCAAAATGGCTCAAAATGGAAAAAACTATAGGAAAGTGGGTTTAAAAAATTATAAATAGTAAAAAGAAATCATAATTACCATGCCATTTTAACTTTTCACCCAAAATAGTGGTTTTTGGTTAGTTTTTACCTCAATCTTCAGTTGTTGGTTGTGGAAGCTATGGGCGTCAGATCCATGAGCCGTCTGGAGCAGCTTAGCTGTCTCATCCCCCTCTTCAAATTCATGGTTTTTATTTCATTCTTTGATGGTTAAATTTTTATCATTGCCAAGACATACACTTCCTCGACACCGTACGCGAGCTACTACTTCACGGGTCATGGGTAGGGCTTCATGGATGTGGTCAACGCATGCATTGACCATGTCCGAACGCAACTGTCTACAATTTTGACCACATATAGGGCCGTGAGGATAGTTTTTGAACCCATGAAAGCTAAAAAATTCTTTGTTTTTGCCTCTAGGATGGTCCTAGAGTAGAGAGAGAGAAAACATGACCTCGTTGATGAACAATTATGCCAAGATTTACCCACCCACCAAGTGTTACAGGTGTGTGGTCTCTCTAAGTTTTGGAGCATTGGGGGTTTAAGGGCCGAAAACCAATTGCTCAACAAGTTGGTTGATTAGTGGGATGTAGATGGGAAGAAATTCGACCTGGATGGCAAACCACTTCAATTGGAAGTAGAGGATATCTACTTTATCACAGGTTTGTCACACCGAGGGGATGTGGCTAGCAACAGGTCCTGTAATGTAGGAGGTACGATCAGAATTAGTGACTACATAGACCGATATTGCCTTCCTAGTACCCAAAAGGTGGGCAGTCAGATTCCCATTCAGGCCATTGCGAGCCTGAGTATGAAGATAATAGTTCTTACACTCAGGAGAATATCAGGTTCAACTGCTCTACATAAGGATTCAAGGCCCGTGGTATTCTACGTGCCAGAGTGTATGAGACCTACAGTGTACGATTGGTTCACAAAGTTACTGGTTACTATGAAGAGCGAGTTAACTGAGTGCAAGCTTGGACAGGGAAAAAACTTTGGTTTTGGTAGCATACTCTGCCATTTTTCTTTGAGAGAGTTCCAGGTTTGAGTCCGAAGGTTGAAGTCCCTCGGCATAATCTCTGAGATCCATCCCAGACCTAGTGGGCTATGATACCGACACGACAGGGGGTGGCCGACAAGCTTCCCCGTATTCTGAGGATTTCTTCCACGGCTGGGCACGGCAAGTCATCGCCATCCACGGAGGCTTCATTAGAAGGCAATATAATATCACGGTCATTCATATGTGCAGGATGACAAATACACAAATACTTTGGGGTCACGGGCCAGATGAAAAATCGGCCAATATAATATCATGTTCATTCATAAGGTATTTTTTATTTAATGTAAGAATACAAAAATACTTTGGGGTCTTTTTTATATGGGCGGGATGACAAATATCCGCCAAATGCAGATGGCGAGATCACGGTTGGATGAGAAATTAGGTTGAGGCAAGGCTCGGGATTACCAGTACGCAGGGAAATCGCGTCTTAAGGCATGCTTGAGGCCAGGGGTTTCATGGTGAATTGGTTTTCTAGTCGATCATAGCCGAGAGACAATGGTCATTGACAACCAATTATTACCAATAGCACTCAGCCAGTTGTTAACAATAGCCTTAGGAGGCTCTAAGCCTCTAGGACCTGTTATATGCCCTCGATAGGCCTTGGGGGCTTGAATACATAACCAATCGTGACTATTACAGGCCTTGGGAGCTTTATTCATCCTCCTAGAGCTTTATACAGGCCCTGGGGCTTGGATACCTAGCCCACAACAGGATTAGTCCGTTATTGGGGAACTGCAACATGCAATCTGAATGTTGTACTATGTGCATTGGATCTAGTGAGATACAAGAAGTGATCTCCTATCTCTTCATTAGACCATTAGATGTTGTAAATCATAATGATATGTGGTTGAGTAATTGCATTATGGGTGAAGTAATGTGCATCCACAATATACATCGAAAGAAGCTAGGTGCATTGTAGAATGCATGTGGGGTCATAAGAGGGGTATCATATCAATATATTAGGTAGAAATATAAAGGGGTGTAAAAAACGTTAATGAAAAAATTGATACATACAATATCTAGTGAAAATAGGGGTTTTTTTAAATTGGGAAGGCATATTGGGAGGCGGTTAAAAAAAACAATTTTGGAAGGTATTTTCCAATATTTAGTGAAATTAGGGGTATTGTTTCATATGCCACGAACGAACGTGCTATGATAGCGGTTTATTGAGTGAAGCTCCCATGTCGCCATTGATGACTACCCATATGAGGGAATAGACTACCGAGGTGACAGTGACATGCCGCTCCCTCCAAGGGCCGCATTCTGAGAGATTGGTAAGTTACTCTTTTTGAAATATGTAATTTTTTTTTATTATTATTATTAGTGTATGCAAAAATGTTTTTTGTGTGGTATCACATATTGACATATGACTATTTTCTTGAAGATGTTGGTCCGCAAATACCATAGGGCTTCCCACGACATCGTCGTAGAGGCATGGGTGGAGAGGTGCTTGGCGTTGCACCAGAGTGCACGTTAGAGACAATACAGATCAACTTGACCCACATGACTACCAAAGTACCAGTCATAGAGGTGGAGCATCTCCCAGAGGCGATGCAGCGACATGTTGTAGGGGTACTGGGTACCTGGGTGCAATTACTGTGGTGCATAGCCAATGCAGGGCATTATTATATTCAGACACATCCTGAAGAGGCACCGAGGCTTGCCCTTAGGGCTTAGATGCGACAAAGTGCTATATTTGTGTATCGGCTATGTATGTTTTTCAGAGCTACGTGCTCCAGTTTTGAACTGTGACACCACATTTTGGACATATTATTTATGAAAAAATATGATTCTCTGGTTCTACGATTGTGTATGTACAAATGTGTGAATGAATGTTTATTTGTATGGTTCTTTCATTGATGTGACAAATGCCAATATAGGACATAATTAGCATATGCATTAGGTACATGATTAAACATCTTGGAACATGAATGTATGTAATAAAAACAAATTGACGTTCCAAGACTCTTACCCTTAAGGACCTCCGTAGTAATGTAGGATCCCTCACACGATACTGGCCATTGAATTGAGACACAACCAGTTGTGAATCCATGCCGACTTATAGAGACTGGATACCATGCGAAATCACATCACAAAGAAGCTCAAAAATGACACTGTACTTAGCCACATTGTTGGATGTAGGACCGACACAAGCACCTCCCGAAGACACAATCTGGTGGTCATGTGAATAAATAACCCACGTAGCAGAAGCAAGTCTCTGCGTATGACGGCTAGAAACATCCACGAATCCCAATAATAGTGGATATTCCATCGACATTTGTCAACCAAACAAAAGCGAATCAGCATACCTGGAAAATCAAAATAAATCTAAACTATGTACAGAAACAACTACACAATAGTATACAAAAGTATTAGCTCGAGCATAATATCGCTTGAGTTAGAGCCCATTTCTAGGCTCCTTCAAGGTGTTCCCTTCATATTCTTCCAATTCGTTGGCTCCTTTCTCAAGGACATGCCTCACTATGTAAGGACCTTGCCACATGGGGTTAAACTTGCCTGCCCCCAGGGGTTCCTTAGCTTGATCATACAAGAGGACCAAGTCACCTTTCGGATATTGTCGGGAACGGATAGACCTATCATACTGAACCTTAACACGACATTTTTTGGCATCTATAGCCATGATGACATCTCAACTCTGTTCATCAAGCTTCTCAAGGTGGATCAAATGTTGCTCAACATCTGAGGTGCCAGGAAGGAGCTCTATGGCTAGTTTTAATGAAGGGATTTCACATTCAATCGGCAAGATAGACTTCACACCGTGTACTAGCTGAAATGGTGAGAAACCAGTGGTAGTATTAACTGCGGTTCTATATGCCCACAAAGAAGGATATAAAATGATATGCCAGTTGCTCTTGCTTTGCTGGATGGTTCGTTGGTGATTGGTATTTAAGGACTTATTTACTTCCTCGACCTGACCATTTTCTTGGGGGTAGTAGGAAAATGAATGATCTTGAAGAAACCCAAGCTTAAGTGATAAATCTGCCATGATTTTGTTTTGGAAGTGACTTCCATGGTTAGTGACAATCTCCTTCGGGATATCGAATTGAGTGATAATCTGATTGAATACGAAGTGGGCTGCAGTAGCACCATCGGCTTGTACAGTCGATATGGCCTCAACCCATTTGGAAAAGTAATCAACGGCCACAATAATATGGTGATGCCCCCCAGCCGAAGCTGCTTCGCAATCCATTAAATCTATCCCCCACTTGGTGAAGGGAATGACAGTGATGACCAGATGAAGCGGCGCAGGATGCGAGTGTACATTTCAAGAGAACACCTAGCAAGGGTGACATATCTTCATAGCGTTCATACAATATTCGAAGATCAAAGGTGAGATGTAACCTGTTCGCATGATGTGTTGGGTTGTCACAAGTCTAGATAAGTGACCACCACACGCCCCACCGTGGCATTCATTAAGCACAAGATCCGCTTCTTCATGAGTTAAACAATGACATAGGATGGAGTCGTTTCCACGACAATACAAAGTGTCACCAACGATGACATAGTCTTTAGCGTGATGTCTCACATGTTGTCGTTCATCTCGCGAATAATGCAAAGGGAACTTCAGAGTTTGGAGATATATGATGATATCCCCATACCAAGCGTCTGCTGACAAGATAAGAAATAAATGTTCATCCACAAAAGAGTCTTGATGGATGACATCATCATCAAGTTTTGGGAAATCTGACATGAGCTCAGCAAAAACCAAGGACTTCACGGATTTTGCCGAAGCAAAATCAAGATCAAATTCTTGAGGAATGACAATCCACTTATTATACTTCCCCCCAATTAGGCGTCGTGATAGCATGAACTGAAATGGATTTACATGTGCTATAACAGTGGTTTTCCAAAGCAGAATGTAATGTTGTAAACATTGGACTGCATGAAAAATCGCAAGTGCCAATTTCTCCATGTGAGAGTATCTCAGCTCGGCATCTACTAAATTTTGACTAAGGTAATAAACAACATGCTCTTGGAACACATCATCCACTTGAACTAAGACCATACCAGTCGTCTCTTGAGACGCAGACACATAAAGTAAAAAATCTCTAGCAAAGTTGGGTGGACTAAGAAGAGGGGCCGATACCAAAGATTTCTTCAAAGCATCGAAAGACTGTTGGGCTCACTCATCCTAGATAAATGGAGTGTCCTTCTTCAAAATTCGCATGAAACCTTTGGTAATATTGCAATAATTCATGATAAAGCATCCTAAGAAAGTGGCTCTCCCTTGGAGGCTCTGAAGCTGAATCAAGTTACGTGAGGGAGGAAACCAAAGTATTTTCTCAACCTTTAGAGGATCGACTCTTATACCCGCTTTGGAAACTATGAACCCTAGAAGGCGACCCATTTTCACGACAAAGATGCACTTGTTGGGGTTCAAATGAATCTTGTAACACCGACATCTTTCGAAAATGAGGCATAGGTGCTTGGGGTGGTCTACTCTCTTATGAGAATGGATAACAAGATCATCCAAGTAAGCCTCCACTATGTGCTTAAGGTCATGAAAAGCGTATGTCATGGCACACTGAAAAGTAGCTCCAACATTTTTAAGGCCGAAGGGCATATTTTGGTACGCAAATGTACCCCACGGACATATAAAAGTAGTTTTATGCTAATCCTTGGGTTTAATCTAGATCTGATTATATCCTCGGAAACTGTCCATAAACGAAAACACATCGCTTCCTGCACACACATCCAGGATTTGATCCATGAATGGAGTGGGAAAGTTATCTTTTGGACATGCTCGATTCAGATCTCTAAAATTAGTACATACACGGATGGTTCCCTGCTTCTTATCCATAGGAATGGGATTTGACACCCATTCGGTAAGGGGAACTGGGTAGATGAAACTAGCTTTGAGTAGTTTCTCCAACTTTTCCTTGATCGTGGCTTCCTTCCTAGGATTCACAGCATGAAGACGTTGTCGAACCTGCTTAACATTATTATATGTCTTGACCTCATGCTCAACAATGCTAGGGTCTATTCCTGGCATCTCCTCATATGACCAAGCGAAAACATCCCGAAATTCCTTGAACAACTCGGTGTATATGCGGATCTCATCAGGAGAACAATCGACACTGATATAAATGTTTTCAATCCTTTCGGGCGTGTGAGAAATGTTTATCAGAAGGGTTGGGGAGATATTATCCATATTCCCCTTCGCGTAAATACCATGCGAATCCGAAGGAGCCACAGGGTGACCAACTTTCTCTGCAAGAGTCGACCGAAACTCTTCCTGCTCGATAAGGTCAAGGTTTGGAAGAAAATAAGAGCAAAGATGCAAATATTCCCAAGGCCTATCACGACCACTCATGGCCTCAATGATATCTTTTCCAGAAAGAAAAGTACCATAAAGACAATCATGGAAGCAAGATGAGTCGGCTTCCCACGCGGGAAACATAACGTGATCTTCCTCTTATGACCGTGAAGAGGAGAGATTTGGATCTGCAGTGATCTGTTGAATATCACGGTATGGAAGCTCGACTTCAGAGAGTGGCATAGTCATTCCAATGTGTGAAATGTCTCTAGATGGGGAACTCATGGATGGTAAATTCCATGGATCACTAAAGTATGAGGTCAAGAAAGGTACATTATTCAATGAGGAAGGTGCACTATCGGAAATGGTTCCAATAAAGGAGATTGGTGCAACAAAGTTGAAGGATCTCATCAAAGAGGAATACAATCCTACACAAATTTTCCCAGTTTCCGGTTGAGAATTTTTTATCTGTGGAACAACAGTTCCCGGCGATGCTACGGCATTGGAACTAGTGAACTCTAGCTGATCAACTGTCACAATTTTTCCTTCATGAGGAAAGAAAGTAACTCTAAACATAGAGGACATGATCGCTCTCATTGCGTAGATCCAATTCCGATGCAGAAGAATGTTGTAGTCGATGGGCACATCAACCACCTCAACTTCAATAGGCACATATTTCCCACCCAAGTGGACCTCAAGGGAAGGGAGAATACCAAGCGGCCTAAATGACCAACCATCGAACGCAATAAGCATGGTCATATATTTTGACAAGGGAGGAGAGCCAAGAGCTTTCCAACAATCCAACGACATCAATCAGGTGGAATCACCTTCATCAACCACCGTACGTTTTATAATATTTTGTAAGCACCTAACATGGACCTGAAAAGCCACATGATAAGGAAAGTGAGGCTGGACATCAGTAGTGTCGAACTTGATAACATTAGGGCTACCCTGATCCTGGACTCCCAAAGCACATAAAAGGGAATTCTACTGCAAAGGACATGCATGGAGAACCTCAAGAGCCGACATGGCACACGGATTTTGGCACAAATCTTCTACAATGGAGTAGTTCTGGGTGGCTTGGGCATTGGGATTGTGCATCGAGCACTTAAGAACACCTTTCGGTATCTGTTTCATAGTAGTAGGATTCTCGATATGTAAATGGAAATCCGAAGGAGGGGGCTCATTCCCCATATTTGGTTGTGGTGCACCATAATCGCTTTGGCAAGTAGCAATACTAACCTCATATTTAACCATGTTCACAGATCCAAAGCACTAGTATGAGAAGAGGATGTCAAAGTTTTGTTAGTCCCATAACCAGTGACGAAAGCACTCAAAGCCATATTTTTGTATGTTGAAGGGGATCTTTAAACTCAGCTGGGATCTGTGCAAGATGCTTCGAAGCTTCTTCAATTTGAGGAAACAAATGGGTAAGGTGATCTTCCGAACAAAGTTTGCAAGGAAATTTAACTTTATGTCTAGGCTTGCGATCCTCACCATCATTTCCGTCTTCTCGAGGAGGGTTAGCATTTTCTTTCCTAGGATTATTTCAATTGTTTTCATTATTTCCACCTCTACGGTTATTTCTCCCCTTCTTCTTTCCACCAGGTTACTGGTTACCTGATGGGTTCGTTGATTGTATAGAGTGAACATCGGATGACTGGGTGGAAATGGACGAGGCATGATCCTGTCCGAGGGTAGATTGGTTAATAGACAAATTTTCCATTTGATTTGTAACCAAGTCTACAGGACCAGGACTTGTGGAACCAACAATTCCATCAACATGCGGTCCAGGAACAGGCTTGGGCTCATGACATGATCTTGGTGCATCAAGAATAATGTCGTACAAGATACCAAACTAAGAGTAGACTAGGTCTAGCTGATGGGATTTGAAAATGCTTTCTCCTCAGTCATAATGCCAGACCATGAAACATCCTTATAAATGTAAGGGAGCAATGACTTAAGGAACCATTCCAACATGAAATATGGAGGAATGTTGGCTTTCACTAGCCTCTTCCGTTGGTGCCATTCCTGAATATGATCAGATATGTGAGTGGATTTGTCCTGACGGAAGGTAGAAAAAAGTTCAGCTCCAGTATCATAACGAACTGACAATTGGAAGTGATCTAGGAAAACCAAGTCCAAATCATTAAAAATCCTATAAGTGCCCCCATGCAACCCAACATACCATTTCGCCGCTGCCCCCGTGAGGGTGCGTTGAAATAGTCTCAAACGAATAGAGTCATGATTCAACGAATTCGAGGAGCACCATAAGTGAAAAGTAGTAACATGATCACTGGGATCCTCACCATTCTTCCCTTCAAACTTTTGAATGTCAGAAGGGAGTTTGGTAGGGACTAGAGGCCAAGTATAATCGTGACAAACCGGATCATTCGTGAGCTTCGAAAGATATGGTAGATTCAATCAAGCAAGAAACGAGAGTTGTGGCTGCGAAGCTTGATTATAAGCTCCCAAAAGAGGTTGAGTTTGCAAACTGTAAGGTGGGATTTTGTTCATCAACGTCGACGTCTAAGGTGCCGACAAAATTTTGTAGTAACCATGACCGTGACCGTAAGGATAGCAACCTTTACCAAGCTGGCCCGTATAAGGATACACAGGCACATATGAAGAATAACCTCCATAGTGGGGGTTGTAATAAGGACCAAAACCTGTTGTATTACTTTGAAGATTACCACCATGGTTATGAGGTATATAAGCACTCCTCGTGGAAGGAGCAGTCGTTTGATGGCCATAAGTAAATGGTATGTTCCCACCCCTGGGAACTGTAGTAACAGAAGGAGGATGATGTGGAAGCATAAAAGAATTGGTGGGTACATGGATGTGTATAGAGGCATAAGGGTTTATAGACAGTATATAGGTTGTAGTACCAATGCCTATAGTAAAACCTCTAGTAGGGAAACGATTCATAGCAGCACTAGGGGCAGTCATCGGAGGTGGTCCTCCCCCAACAAATGGCGTAGATGGAGGTATATGACCACTCCCAAATTGATATGCAGTAAAGGCGGGTATAGTACCGCCAACGCCAAGGATAGAAATAGCATGACTTTCGGACATAACGGAGGTAGTAGTCTGCATAACACTGGGCATACCCAATGAAAAAGGGTATGTGGTTGAAGGGATGTTCGTAGAGTCATAACCTAGCATTCCATAATGGAAACCTGCTGCATGGTATCAACAAATGGATCCGTACCAATGGGCGTGGATTCCCCAAACCAGGAGGAGTGTTGTGTAATGAACCTCCCCCCCGTCCAGTCCTAGGAGTGTATGAACAAGGAGGGGATTTTCGCCTTGTACCACTAGACGGAGATAAGGGACTCCCTCTATGCCAGATGTAGAACTCATGATAGGAGCTATCTGAATCTCATGAGATGTAAATTAAATACCAATGTTAGTCTTCCAAAATTTCCTAATAAAGGACTGCGATAGATCGCTAGCTGGTAAACCTGCCAATCGATGAGACCGGTGAAGATGCAGATCTCGATCCACGATGACTCCAGAAAGTCAACAAATATAAACATTCCCTAAGCGTCCAACTAGAACATCAAAGAGCACACACCTAAAGAAACTACAGCCAAATGCACACAAACAGGACTCGCTCAAGCGGCCTCCCGACACTACAGCTGGTATGTCTCTCCTAGAAGAGTCTTGAGACTCCCAAACTATAACTTGAGGTAACATAATCAGTTATAAGGGCTCCCAAACTTCCCTGCATGCACAGGGTCAAATCGCTATATAACAACAACTGTGTTGTCCAACCCCTGTCTGACTCACGACAATCGCAAAATAACTGCAACTAATTCCCTATGTGATACCTAGGTAAAGCAACTAAGGCCACCACGTATAACCAATGCTCAAGAAGACAGTTGCAGGTGGGATTTGTCGTATGGGTAGGGTAGATACATGGTAGCTAAGCTCGAAACTCAATATGGTCAAATCCGCCAAGAGCCCCCGTACACGAACAAATCCTGGAAATATCTCCCACGTTCAGCTAGTATTGGAGGGCTATCTCCGCAACCAACATCTTGTGACCTTGTGCTTAACTCTGGTTTGAGTAGAGCTTCCTGAGAACACTGATGTATAACATGGGTTTCACCACTCCCTGGTCAGAGACATAATGTTTGTTTGATAGTCTTGGATTGTTAACTCACAATGATCTATTCCAAGACTCTAAACGTATGCTAGTTGGTGCACCTTATAAAGAGAAAATCGTTTCTAATCAATTTTAAGATTAAGTGCTATTTTTATTGGCTGTAATTAATCAAAGGATATGATCGTGAAACTAATGATGTGAATAGACTCAATAAATGCATCCCGAAAACAACTAGACACAACTAGCAATGAAAAAGTATGCCACTACCATGACAATCAACCAACATTTCAAAATAAAAATGCAATCTCTTTCAAATTTCATGCACAAGCAAGTCCTAAATGAAATCACAAGCACTCTAATGTAAAATGCAGTGACATAAAGAAATTTTTTTTATATTTTCACTTATAAATGGAAGGAAAATGCAAACAATATTTTTGTATTTTTCAATATAGTGAATGAAAAATGCAAGAAAAATCAAAACTATTCAGTAAAAATGTAGAGCATATCCAGCAGACAACCCAACAAATCCCAAACAGTAAGACCTAGCCAAGCTAAAGAGCTATAAAAATGAAAAAATGGTTGGAAACCAAAAGCTCAAAAAACTAAAGGAAGAGGACTTTATGCTCAATAAAAGAGCATGGAACTGTCAAGGAACTGTCAAGGAACATGCCTACTAAGACTCAAGAACACTCAGAATCAACCCAATGAAAACCAAAGACTATAAACAAGACAACCCTAGAGTTGTACACGACTGTTCATAGAACAGTGGCGTCTATACTCTTGCTACTGTATTGATAGTAGCGGGTAGACGTGGGCTAACCAAGGCTGACCCACGTACAGGGAAAGGTAAATGGACCAAAAATGAATCAAATAGCCCATAAAAATCAATATTTCTAATGCAGAACCCAACGGCCAGTCAATGACACAGAAGTTCGACAAACAACAACTCAAAATAAAGAAAACATGCCTAAAAATCCCCACAATGGAAGTTCCTCCTCAGCGGAGTCACCATTTATGTTACGGAGAAAAAATTCCTATGGTATGGGGAAGACCACAATAGACAGATGACTGCTAGAAATCAACTCAATTCTCAATACAATGCTATATAAATGAAAATGGTAAGATATGGAGAAAAGACCAACCTTCAATCGGATGTTCGAAGTAGATCCTTGTTGAGCTTTCAATCTCTACACTTGACCCTACAGGTTAGTCTCAACAACAAATACAAGCAAGTGCATATAATATATGAAAGACATTAGCATAATCAATAGCATGGTCCATGATATAATAAGCAAATGCAATCCAATGTAATTAAACAAACATTTAGAAGATTAATTGGACAAGAAAATGAGTATTTCTATTAATGATAACAAGAAGTACATGATACAACCTCTTGTCGGAAACTCATCTGAACCAAGAACCAGGTTGCTGCACTTGTGCCTCCACCACTTCAATCCCCCATGCAATGGCAAACTCACTAGTAAAGGATAGGGTCCTTCACAACATATAGAAGAGTTTGGTAGGTGAACATAGAAGGTTCACAACAACAAGGATCAATTGATGTAGACTCACGTCACGGAAAAAATACAATTGATTTATGTTGCTCTCTCTTTCTCCTTCCTTGCATACACCATAAGAGATCAATATATAATCCTCCAAAGGTAGGTGAAAGGTCGAATTGAGTCATTTTGGGATGCATGGAGGGCCAAAGGTCACCCTAAAACCTGTTTTAGGAAGTAAAAATAGATTTTTTACTGCTTTTTACCATATAACTCGATGTACGCGGGCTATATTTGTACAACCTGCATATACACTAGGTATAGTGGAACATATAGTGTACAGGAACAAAAATAGGGAACAATGGTTCCTGGAGGAAAAATACTGGATCTGAGTCAACAAACTGAATTCTGAAGGCCAATGAGTGCTGATGCTCACAAGGTGGAAAAATACTCTGTAACAAAAACTGATAACTGCTTTGCCACAAACAACAACTCTTGGTTTACCTCATGGGTGGGAACTAGTCAATCAGGTAGGGGTCGTTGCCCTTTTCGCTGGCAGGTCCTCTCAATGGGCCAACTACTTCAGGTTTCATGTGGTACTCCTCACAATGCGTTTTAGGGCTTATTGCCAAGTACTTCCCATAGTTAAGCCGATAAAGATTATTCCTAGATCTGAGCCTACAACAGATGCAAAAAATAAATTTGGCAGAAATTTCACCCAACGAGCCTAAGAAAGTGCTCTGATACCAGATGTGAAGAACCTGCAACAATTAATTGATGAAATACACGATATATCATATCACAAAATATTTTTATTGATCGCATGCCACTTTGAGGGGGAAACCTCCTTTAAGCAAGCTGAAATACAAAATAACTTCACGGTGCCTTCATTGGCCTCAACACAACTTATATGCTAAGTGTATGCGCCAATACTATGGGTCAATACCATGGGCTAATACAAACTATGGGTCAACAAATACTATGGGACGACTTACAAATCATATGTGTCCAACAACAATAATACAAACTATGGATCAACAAATACTATGGGACGACTTACAAAGCATATGCGTCCAACAATAATGCTAACAAAGTAAAGAGAATGGTTGAAATGGGTTCCTAAAAATAACTCGTCTACATATGTTTCGTGAAATAATATTGAACTATAATGTTTATGCATTAATTACATTATTACTACTTATCTAACCAAGAGATTAAATTAATACATCGAGTTAGTAATTTATGATTAAATAATGGAATAGTTTGATTGAGTGACTTAGGTGGTAATGAATGATGATCAAGTTTTAATGTTGATTAATGTTAATTATTGTGATTAATGTTAATTATTGTTGATTAATAAGCAAGTTATGGTTAACTTAGGTAGTAAATAATGCATTTGGTTAGTAATGCTTACTTGAATGTTAATGAATTTAATCACTCAAGACTAAGGGTTAAAATTTTAAATGGCGTTTGTAATGTCAATTAGGTTAAATATTAAATTGATCGGTTAATATTAATTGTGTGTCAATAATGTTAATTAGTATTAATGAGGTGATGATTAACTTGATTACTACATATTAATTAAATCTTAATTATAGCTAAAGTATGATTATGGAATGTAGTACTAGGAAATTAAATAACAATTAGTACTTTGTAGAACATTAGTTTAGTAATAAATAATTACTAACTATGAATTAATCGAATTATAATGTTCATGGTTAAAACTAATTTATGTGAATATTTATATTTATTGTTATGTCACAAAATAATTGTTTTATCAAGTAATAATGTGGCTTTGGGAGTACTCTATTATTATTATTATCTTGGAATTTGGAATTTAATACACATTAATAAATGGTTTTGTCATGTTTAATATGGTGACAAGGTGGTGGAACCACATTAATAAATGTAGTTGACTTTTACTTATGGTATTAACACCAAGAACTGAAAAGGATAATAATTATTAATTCACTTGTAAACAAATTAATTAATTAATAAATGAAGTGATGGATATTAATAAATGTGATCATGTCTCGAGGAAGGGAAAGAAACAAGGACTGACATAGTAGTGGGAACTTGATGAGGAGGATAAGGGTAGTAATGGGGATAAAGGGAAGAATGGATTTTGGGGAAAGGAGGAGCTTGTAATGTTTGGAATTTTAGGAGAAGGATAGATAATTTGAGAGCAGAATAGAAGGGAAAGTGTTGGAGAATTTGTGAAGGGGAAAACTGGCTGGCTTGTACTCAGTTTGGGCTCGGGGGTCTAGAGGGGAACTTTTGGAGCTGGCTGGTTGGCGAGACCTCGCCAGTTGGCAGGGTGGCATACTATGTTGTATGTTCGATTGAGTTTCCTTGTTTGGGGAAAGATTTTGGTTGCAGGGCATACAACAATGCAAGGAGCGGAAAGAGGTCTACTAGCTATCTAAAGCTATTTTTCCTACAGGTATAATAATCCATTTCTAACCTTGTTATTTTTTACTATTTAAAGTTATTTGATAATGAAATTTTTGTTAATTAGTACACATATATATCTTGGAAAAATAATAGAACTATATGTCCATAGTGTCGTCAAACCGACAAAGTCCCACAATCAAGAAAATACAACATATAATAATAGTTCAGGTGGAAATATCAAAATGAGGCGTTATAGCTCAAGTGTAATATAGTTATCTTCATGGTTCATTAATGATCAATAGGACATGATGAAGTGTCTCTATGTGTGTACCAACAAAATTCAAGCTCTTGTTTCATTAATTCTAAGGGTTGTGAATCCCTTTAGAGTGTAGATGATATCGACTCCAATGACTGTGTTGAAGAATAAATGTTGAAGTTGATGTTGTTTTACAACAATTAGATCCCTTCAAACAACTAAGGTGTCATCCTACACCAAAATGGTCAGTCTAGTTAGAGTGCTTTCAAAGCATAATACAAAACACCATAAAAAGAATCAAGAGCTTGTGAATGGAAATGTAAATTCTCCCTAATCGTCTAAGTGAATATAAATACATGTATTATGGATGAATCACATCTATACGAGGTCCTCAAACAATTTCTCAAATGATACCATGAACAATCATCAAGACAAGCATAAATAATATCTAGAATTAGTTCCTTTCCAACATGATTTTGAGTATGCATATTCATTAATGAGTTTAAAGAAGGGAAACTAGAAAATGGTTGTGTATACCTAAAAGGAGGACAATAAGGTCTCTGTTCATGATGTCGAGGATGTCATTATCTAGAGGATGTAGTTCCTAAAGGTGATACTGAAGAGTATGTTGCTAAGAACTGTGATAACTTTGAATTTGGTGGAAAATATAGCTACGTAAGATCCAATGTTAATATATCAATATACTATGTAGAAGAGACTACTACGACTCATCAACAAAAGTTTCATCTCATGTGATGATGTCTAGTTCTGGAAAAAACTAAACCTAATCGATAGAGGAATTAAGACAACTTGAAAGAGAGAGAGAGAGAGAGAAAGGGGGGGAGGGAAAGAGGGAGGGAATGTATGCTCACCATATTTTTTTTTAATGTATATGTGTTATTTTGAATTCAAATCATGAGTGAGATAGTGTGGCATTTGCTAGTTGAAGGTTAGGTTTTCCTTAATGAACTTGTTGGTTAGGATAACAAAAAACAGGGCAATAATGTATGTTCACCATATGTGTTTTAAAACATAATTTTACTATAATGCATATGTGTTTTATAATGTATATGTGTTATTTTGAATTCAAATTTCGAGTGGGATAGTGTGGCTTTTGCTAATTTGGAGTTAGGTTTTTCTTTACGAACTTGTTGGCTAAAATAACAAAAAATAGGGCAATAAGGTTTTTTCTTGATGGTCGAATTCGGTGATGATTTTGGATATACATAACATAATATTTTTTATGAAATTGAAGATATTTATAGAATAAATTCTTCATATTTCAAATATTTAACTAACTTGACAATTTTTTTCATTATTGATTGATTTTTCAAGTGACACATGTGATGGTTCCAAAACACAATGCTCCATTTCTTGTGCTATAACTTTTGAATGACTTGACCATTTCCTAAAAAATTATATCATGTGCTACTAGAAACAGATCCCTACAATTTGATATAAAAAAACCATCAATTTCGTTAGGTTATGTCTATAAAGTCTTGTACATGCATAGAGGGTCTGCATTTTAGGGATATTTTATAATTTATAAAAAAATAAAAAAAATCATGATTGTTTTTTGAAAAATAGTGTTGAATACTATATGATGCTCTGTACGAGTCTACAAGATTAACTAAATAATATTGGAAATTGGTTCATAAATTGTTTCATAGGAAAAAACATATATGTTATAATGTCATGAAATTTAAAAAATGCTTGTTTAGAAAGGCTAAATTTCTGAGCGATTAAACAAATTTTCCAAATGTAAAAATTATATACTATGAATGCTTATTCAATTTATTATATTTAGTATCTTTACTTCATCGTAGAATTAATTATGTAGGTACCTTAAATTGTCACTTGAAGTTAGAAGTTCCATGTTTTTTCACTTTTAAGTGGCATGCAAAGTGTCTTTAAAGGAGCTCGTGTTTGTGCATCAACAACTATCCTTTCTTGATGTTTGTTTAATGTTATAATAATCTTTTTCTTGTATCGCAATTAACAATTGTATATTATTTATTTGATAACCTAGATAAATCAAAGGCTTTTACTAACCATTGCAACAAAATCCTTAACATGGATTAATGTTTCTATTATAGGTTTATATAATCTTATCTTACTTCTTAGGTAGTTTTCAGTTCATTTGTAATTTCTCATGACTTGTAAGATCATTTGTAGGTTGGTAGTTTCACTTGAAACCCACAATTAGAAGTTGTATTTCAAGAAAAAAAAATTTAAATCCTTTCACTTCATGTGATTACTTTTCCCTATTGCATGATTGTTAGTGAATACCATGGAATGACAAATAAACCATTTTTTTATGAATCATTTTAACTATTCCTACATGCGGTTCACATTATTGTATCTACATTATCCCACATGAGTGTTTGAAAGTGCAGTTTTTGGGTTGAAACAATTGATTCAACAAGTAAAGGTAGAAATTTTTAATTTTTCACGAATTATAAGATCATGCATATTTTCTACCACATCTATTTTTTTTATCCTGGTAAATAAATCACACATGATGTAGCGGGAACAAAACATAACTCCTTATTTATTCCATGATGGTACCTTAGTGCTTCTCACTGAACTTATATTCAAAAATTAAGAGTTCATTTCTTTCCATTTCATTTGTTGGTTTGTTCAATTTGCATTGTTTAATTGGAGCTAAAAAAGAATAGACAAGTGGGAAAATAAGGTTTATCACTCACTTCATACAATTATATCATTGTTGGCCAATGAATTATTAATCAATGTTTTCAAAGTTATCATTAGTTGTGTATTCTATCACACATACAAACACAAGACCTAAACATGTCTCTCATCTCTAGTATTCTAATTGCCTTGTATTCACATGAAATCTTGTTGAATCATGGTAGTAGAGTTTAAAAACTCCCTTATAACATTTTCAATTTGTTGTAAACGTAATCCTATAATATTATCGTTACACAAGATTATGGTTCCACAATTAATTTTTACATGTTGTAATTACTTGTCAGTTTAATCAGTAGAAGATGAAGAGCCTCCTTGGAATCCTATGACCTCCTGGTAGGTGAAACCAAAGAGTCACCACCTCATGTATAAATAAAGAATTTTGATCAATGAAAAAATAAATCGAGGAGTTATTATATCTAACAATGGTATCTGAGCTTGGTGTAGATTGGCATAACTCATGTTTCTCTAGCTTACCTTCTTGCTTGCTGTCGATTTGGTTTAGTCTTCCAATTACCAACATTTCAGAGACATTTATCTACCTTCTACACCATCCTCTGTCTTGTGATATGCCAATTTTTCTTGCTTATCATGTCTCTCCCTCCAGATAAATTTCTCCTCAAACTCATTTCTATCTTTGTGTGACCATTGGAGCTCCATTGTAGCGTAAACCCTAATTTGTGTGTTGTGTAATGTAACTGATCTCTTCTGCATTAAGTGCATGTAGAATCTTCCCCACTTTGGTGTGCCATCGAGTTAAAATTGTTATGCGAACTCTCTTCTATCTCCAGGGACCCAAGTTGTTTTTTCAACTAATGGAAGGCATTAAATTTCTGAATGTGGTTTCTATCTTCCCATTTGTGTGACTTCTATGAACCCTAGATGTTCTATCTACCTGCTATCATGCAAAATAACATGTCCAAGTCTAGAACCTTGTGGCGTTAGAGGAATTATGTTTGTATTTTTGAAGGCGATATTGCAAGACACAGAAGAGGTCAAGACTCTCTCTCTCTCTCTCCCTCTCTCTCTCTCTCTCTCTCTCTCTCTCGTTTCTACTTTTAGTGCTATGTGATCACGTGAAGTGTATTGTTGCTGTGAACACTTCTTTGGAGCTGCGGTCATTTTTAATACTTAGTGGAGCTGCTTTGTTGAAGTGTAAGTATACCTCAAATTTTCACTATGTATACTATTGAGAGCCTTCATGCCATATGACCATGAAGAACATGATTTTCATACCTCCTAAGAGTATTGAGACCCTTTTTCACCTTGTTGGTCCCCTCCTTAGTCATACTTGGAGGAAAATCCACCACCTGGGGGTCGAATGCGACTTTACCAAGCCCACATTAGAGATATTTTTGTGCCATTCCCATACTGCAAGGCGTGCAAATACAACATTTTCTTTCTCTGCACATCTTTGTGGGTGAAAAAATTTCATCATTTTCGTGCCCACATCAGTTCTAGAAGCGCAAACATACCTCAACAACCACTTACCTTGGTCTTTGGATCTTGAATCTCAAAGATATTTTTATGGGATAGGGATTCCCTTCGAATCTCATCTCACCCTCCTTCCTTGGTATGATTCATCTCCTTGATCCATATTTTACTCACCTAGATCCATCATTTTCTCCTAGTGGTTGGTCTCCCAAATCCTATAAGAAGGAGGCCATCCATGAGCTATGAGGAGACCTTTTGGAGGCATCAAACCTATGATATTATAAGTCTTGCAGAGGTAGAAAAGGAGAGATTGGAAGGAGATGCTATCATCTTGAACATCATGGTATAACATTGTATTTAACTTCTTTGGATTTCTTAATGATAACTTGGCTTATTCTCCCATATTATGTTTGTCATCATATTGATGCATGATATGTTGTCAATTGGATCCAGATCAAAAGATCTATTTTCTTGGAAGTCTTCATTGTTTGTCTTGTTCAATAGGTTCAATATTTGGAGATCAAACTTGGAACTGGAGTTAGGACAACCTTCAAGTTGGAGGTAAGTTTCACTTCTTCTTTTCCTCTTCAATGTCCAATAGTTCATGCATTGTGCTAGATATAGGAGAATAAGATTACCATTTGTTTTGTTTATGTCATAGATTAAACGTTTAAAAATTTAGTTTAGTCTATGAGAGGGTTACTTATCCGTAGGACGAATTCTCTAACACAAGTGTATAGATTCCCTCTCCAAATGTGTCACCACTACATTAAAGTGATGACTATTGCATGGAGACTCATTGGTCCTATGTTGAAGCCCGTTAGTGAAGAATCTTAGATCGGAGTGCACTAGTATCATTTTATTTTTATTTTGTTTCTACGGACTATGAACTATTGTAATTATGGGAGTTGGAGTGAAGCATCAAGTTCCCATTGTTGTAATAGTCGAGACACTCTCTCTATTTTTTTGGAGGATATGAGGAAATCCTAGCATCGATTTATTGTTGCATCTAGACTTGACCAACGTTGAATGCCTCTCTCGCATGGAGACTAGAGTATAAACCCTAGCACTGGTTTTTTTGTTGCTACGTCCACGTCGTGAAGAGACTATCATGGTTGATGTGTAGAGATATTGATTATGTTGGGAGATGCATAAAGAACGTTGAGTTGGTATGTTGACCTAGCGTGACCCAATGGGAACGATGTATGAAGAATTGTGACTTTGGATCATTTATTATTTGCTAAAGTTTTGTTTTTGGTCATTTTCTAAAAAAAATTGCTTCTCGAAATTATTTTCTAGTGCTCTCAAAAGGAGGAATGTTGGTGTCATTATAATCAAGACCTAAAAAATGTAATTTCAATACAAATTTACATTGTATTAATTAGCAAATATTGTATTGTGTTAAACTGCCATATTGTAAGAAATCCATGAGCTAGTTTGATAATGTGTTGAAACTCTAAGACTTATAAGCTTTATTTTGGGATCAATTGTAGAAATAATAAAGTTTGTGCACATACCTAGACCTCTAGAAATTGAATCTTATAGTTTATTGAATAAGAGATTATCATATTTTGTACTATTTTTTGTAAATAAGGTGGTAGAGACTTGGCCTTGCACCTTTTCCTCTTCTTCCAAATATTTGTAGATGAAAATTGCAGAAGATGCATTGGTTTTCATATATAGTTGGAGTAGTAAAGACTCTTTTCCTTGCTCAAAACCAGTAAAAATTCTCTTCCAATGGAGAGAAATTTAGAAGAGGACGAGGAAGAAGAAAGTTAAAAGGTAAAGGGGGTAGAAACAACTTTAAAAAAGACTATATTTCAAGTGTAAGCACTGTGGCAGGAGTGGACATGAAGTAGATTAGTGTTGAGCCCCTTGGGACTCCATCAAAAGAAAGACATAGCCATAAGAAATAAGAAAAAATAAATATCCAAGAGGATTGTGGTCTTCCTGAATCTACTCATTCTATTATTTCAGATTGTAATATTGGAAAAAATAAGAATCACATCTTTTGATCTCACCACGATTGTTGGCTACTTGATACTGGTGCAACATCCCACATAAAATTTAGAAAAGACTATTTCGAAGAACTGAATGACAATGTATTTTGCAGACAAATCTAGCCTCAAACTAAAGGGAATTGTTTCCATTAGGCTAAAACTACCTGTAGTCCTTGAATTTTTGTTCTAGAGTGTTCTCTATCTTCCATAGTTGCAGAGAAACATGTTGTTCTTGGTTCAAATTTGACAGAAATTCCATCCGTCCACATTTTCAATGGAATCATAGAGATAAGGAAGTCCTATGACAACTAGGTGATCATGACCGAATATGAAGATGGAAATTTGTTGAAGTTGAAAGGCTTATTTGTAAGAGTTGAAAACTTTTCCTACCTCTCTCAGAATGGAGAAGGTAATATGTCATCTAGTTTGCTATGGCATGCTAGATATGGTCATTTAAATTATAACATTCTTCCCTTGTTGAGAAATTATGGTGTCTTTGTTTTTCCCACCATTCCTAAGAAGATGATCAAATGTGATGCATTCATATTAGGTAAACATATTAAGCAACCATTTCAAGAGTCAAAATTAAGACCATGTAGAAAGTTAGACCTGATTCACTATGACTTATGTGGCCCCATGTTGATTCCTCATGCCAATGGTAATAGATATATCATGACCTTTGTTGATGAATACACTAGAATGTCTTGTGTATACCTTTTAAAAACAAAATGCAAAGCATTTCAAATATTCAAAATTTTTCATGCATAGATAAATAATTAAGCACAGTCTCATGTAGGCACACTTCATACTGATAATGGAAAAGAATACACTACTAATGCTTTTCAAGACTATCTTCGTCAACAAGGGATTGCACATCAAACTTTAGGTCGTCACAACCCTCAACAAACCCATGTGGCAGAAACAATGAATAGAACCATATAATGAACATGGTATGCTCAATGATGTTTTTCAAGAATGTAAAACTGATGTTTCGGGGTGATGCAGTGTTGTGTGCAGCCTATTTGATAAATATAATTCCATCTCATGCTCTGAAAAACAAGACTCCATATGAAATGTGGAATGGCTACATGCCATTGATGTGGCATCTCAGGGATTTTGGTTCCACCTACTATGCCTTGATACCAAAGGAGCAAGGAGACAAGCTTGGTGCTCGATGTTGAAAATGCATTTTCTTGGGGTATTAATACACCACCAAGGAATATTGTCTTTATGATGAATTTTCACTACTACAGTAACGTGATGATTATTGTATGAAGACTCATCGGTGCTATGTTGAATCCCATTAGCGAAGACTCTTAGATTTGAATGCACCAGTCTCATTTTTTATATTTTTTGTTTCTATGAACTATCGTAATTGTGGGAGATGGAGTGAAGCATGGAGTTCCCATTGATGTAATAGTGGAGACACTCTCTCTATCTGGGTGGAGGATATGAGGAAACCCTAACATCGATTTATTGTTGCATCTAGACTTGACTAGCATTGAACACCTCTCTCCCATGGAGACTAGAGTAGAAACCCTAGCACCGATATTTTTGTTGCTGCATCTACATCATGAAGAGACTATATTGGTTGATGTGTAGAGATATTGATTATCTTGGGAGATGCATAAACAATGCGAAGCTGCTATGTTGAGCTAGTGTGACCCAGTGGGGATAATGTAAGAAGACTTCTGACTTTGGCTCATTTACTATTTGCTAAAGTTTTTTTTTGGTCATTTCTAAAAATATTTGCTTCTCGAAATGATTTTCTATTACTCTTAGAAGGAGGAATGTTGGTGTCATTATAATCAAGACCTGAAAATTGTAATTGCAATACAAATCTGTATAGCATTAATTAGCAAAGAGTGTATTTTGTTAAACTGTCATATTCTATTGTGTTAAAAATCTAAGACTTATACCATCTATTTTTGGATCAATTATAGAAATAATAAATTATTTGTAGAGACCTAGACCTGTAGAAGTTAAAGCTTATAGTTTATTGAAGGAGAGATTATAATATTTTGTACTATGTTTTTGTAAATAAGGTGGCAGAGACTTAGACTTGCAACTTTTCCTCTTCTTCCAAAAAAATTGTTCATTTCCAGGTGAAATTTGCAGAAGACGCATTCTTTTGCATCTATAGTTGGAGTAGTAAAGACCCTTTTCCTTGCTCAGAACCTGTGAAGAATCGCTTTTAATGGATATAACTACAGAAGAGGACAAACAAGAAGAAAGTTTGAAGGTAAAGGGGGTAGAAATAGCTCAAATAAAATATGATATTTGAAGTGTAAGCACTGTGGTAGGAGTGGAAATGAGGCAGATCAGTGTTGGGCCCCTTGGGACTCCATCAAAGAAAGATATAACCATAAGAACAAAGACAAGATAAAGATCAAAGAGGATGGTAAAGATCCTTAATCTTCTCATTGTATTGTTGCACATTGTAATCTTGGAATAAAGAAGAATCACATATTTTTCATCTTACAAATATTGTTGGCTACTTGATATTGGTGCAACATCACACATGACATTTAGAAAAGACTATTTTGAAGAACTAAATGACAATGAATTTTGCAGACCAATCTATCCTCAAAGAAAAGGGAATTGGTTCCATTAGGTTCAAACTTCCTGCATTCCTTGACTTTTTATTAGAGAGTTTTCTCTTCTTCCATATTTGTAGAGAAGCATGTTGTTCTTGGTGCAAATTCGACAGCAAGGCCATTCCATTGACATGTTCAATGCAATCATAGAGATAAGGAACTCCTATGACAACCAGGTGATCATGACTGAATATGAATATGGAAATTTGTTGAAGTTTAAAGGCTCATTTGTAAGAGTTCAAAACTTTTCCTACCTCTCTTAGAATGGATAAGGTAATATGTCATCTAGTTTGTTATGGGATTCTAGATATGGGCATTTAAATTATAACATTCTTCAATTGTTGAGAAAGAATGGTGTCTTTGGTTTTCCCACCATTCCTAAGAAGATGAACAAATGTGATGCATTCATATTAGGTAAACATATTAAGCATCCATTTCAAGAGTCAAAATTCAGAGCGTGTAGAAATTTAGAGCTAATTCATTATGACTTATGTGGCCCCATGCCGATTCCATATGCTAATGGTAATATATATCTCATGACCTTTGTTGATGACTACATTGAATTCGTTGGGTATACTTGTTAAAGACACAATCTAAAGTATTTCAAGCATTCAAAAAATTTCACGCATGGATAAAGAATCAAGCACAATTTCATACTGGCACACTTCATACTGATAATGGAAAAGAATAAATTATAATGATTTTGAAGACTATCTTCGTCAATGTGGGATTTCACATCAAACTTTAGCTCCTTACAAGACTCAACAATATTGTGTGGCATAAACAATCAATGGAACCATAATGAACATGGTATGCTCAATGATTCTTTTCAAGAATGTGAAACTGATGTTTTGGGATGATGCAGTGATGCTTGTATCCTATTTGAGAAAAAGAATTCCATATCATGCTCTTAAAAACAAGACTCTAGATGAAATGTGGTATGGATACATGCCATCGATGAGGCATCTTAGGGATTTTGGTTCCACCTGCTATGCCTTGATATCAAAGGAGTAAAGATAAAATATTGGTGCTCAAAGTCAAAAATGCATTTTCTTGGGGTATTTAGACACCACCAAAGCATATTGTCTTTATGATGAGGTAAAAAAGAAATTTGTTTTTTCCAGAGAGGTCATTTTTCTTGAAACTAATAAAAATAATGAGTCTATTGATAGACATCTTGACCGTTTGGAGAAATTTTCCCATCTAAATACATATGATGAAGTTGATAATGACATTCCACACCTTGAAGGGGGGATCCCTATCTTGTAGCAATATTTGGAATTTCCTTTTGTAGCACCAACACCCCCTCATGAAGAATCTCACAAAGAATATGTTTTGGCCACTTCCCCTGAACATGAGATTCAACTAAATGATGTGAATGAGAGTATTAGAAGATTGAATATTGAATAAAATGAAGCACCACCAGGTGATCAACCCAGGCGATCACGAAAAGTTCCAAAATGGGCCACAACAATGCTTGAAAGTGTCCATCCAGATAAAGTTGGAAAGACGAGAACACGAAGCTCAAGCAGAAAAGAATATGGAGGAAATGCAGATAACTCATGTGATGGCATGGATGTCTCATTTGATTATGAATTGAATCTATCTACTAACCTTGAACCAGCTTCCTTTAAAGAGGCTACTACGTGTGTTGAGTGGAAAGAAACCATGCATAATGAGTATGATGCACTCATAAATAATGGAACTTGGAAGGTGCTTGACCCTCTAGTTGGAACTAAACCAATTGGCTGCTAGTGAGTATACAAGAACAAATACATATCAGATGGCTCACTTGACAAACAAAAAGAGAAGCTTGTGGAAAAAGGCTATGCACATAAGGAAGGAATTAACAATGAAGAGAGATTATTCCCCACAACAAAATGGGCTACTGTATGCAACTTATTGTCTTTGGATGAACAAAATGGGTGGAAATTCCACCAGGTGGATAAAAATATCATTCTTGAATGGATTCATGTCTCATCTAGAAGGATTTGTTGTGAAAGGGAAATAATACAAGTTATGCAAACTCATTAAGTCCTTGTATGGCCTGAAACAAGAACCTTGAGCATGGTATTGAAACCTAATTGAGCATCATCTGATGTTAAATTTCAAACATTATAATCTTAAGGACACAACATTGTTTCTAATGAATGTTGTGTTTCTTGTGGTGTATGTAGATGCCTTTTTGATGATAGGGAACAATGAAATTTATATTGCATTCATAAAGAATTATTTAAGAAGGGATTTGAAATGACAAGTCTGGGACACCTTCACTACTACCTGGAAATTGAAGTCACTTAGTATCTTGAGTACATATTCATCTCCCAGAAGAAGTCATATGTTAGAGAATTGTTGCACAAATTTTGCATGGTAGAATGCAACCCTCTCTCTACACCAATGGAAAAAATTTTAAGCTCAAATAGACTGAAGGAAAAGAATTGAAGGATGAAACCAAGTACTGACAGCTTGTAATAATCCTTATCTACCTTACCACTACCAAACTAGATATTTCATATGTTGCCAACATACTTTCAAAGTTCATGCACAAAACTTGTCAATGACACTGGTCTACTACAAAAAGAGTTCTAAGATACTTGATGGGGACTCAAGACTATGGACTCAAATACTCTAAGGTGTACGACTTCATACTTATTGGGTACTCTGATCTAGAATTTGATGGCAACAAAGAGATAGGCGTGTCTACTTCTTGATACATATTGAGTCTTGGATTAGTAGTTTTCTCCTTGATATCACACAAATAGTGAGGTCCATCACATTCGACAACAGAAGAAGAATATGTGGTTGTTGTTGAAGCAATGAAAGAAATTGTATGGCTCAAGAATATACTTGAAGATTTACAGGAGAAACAAGAGAAATCCATTCCCTTATTGACTGAAAACACTTACGCAATCAAGTTGGATAAGAATCTCAGATTCCATGATCAAACCAAGGATATCACCATGAATTACCATTTGATTCAACATCATGTAAAGGCTAAGACAATTCATCTACAACATTTTTCCATGAACGAGAAAATTGTAGACATCTTCACCAAAGCACTTGGAGAAGAAAAGTTTGAAAGGTTTAGAAACATGCTCGGACATACAAATTCCCTTTTGGATTAAGGGGGGAACGTTAGAAACCTAATCGTATGGGATTATGGGTCCACAATTAATTTTGTACATAGTGTAATTACATGTTAGTTTAAATAAGTAGAAGATGAATAGTCTCCTTGGACTCCAATGGACCTCTGGGAAGGTTAAGCCAAAGGGTCACCTCCTCATGTATAAATAAAGGATTTTGATCAATGAAAAACTAAATTTAGGATTTATTATTTCTGACACAACTAAATGATGGTTTGTCAATTGTAAAATTCACAATACTTACAAAATTATTGAACTTAGAAAAAACATAAAAAATTAACTCCAATCAAACTTTGTTTTCACCACTTGAAACACACACATGAATGAACTTAAGAGTCTCCTTAAAACTTAATTACTATCTTCATCATGTGTCCCTCTAGAGGATGAGAAGTCTAAAATGCCTTCTTTGTCACACCCTTAATCAAATCCACTTGTTTATGATGGTAGTGAAGCTCCCTTAAAAAATAGATACTATAATCATAACTTAATTTTCCCATTAATTTGAGGTCACGCAATAATCTATATTCTAAGTTAATATTGTGGGCACAAACATATAATTAACTCCCCATAGTTAGTTCTCATATGAAACATATATTTTCCTAGGGAGGTTAAAATTAGTTTATATCAAGTGGGAAAAAAACAAAACAAAACAAAGTAATATCTTATGGGTTCATGTGTTAAAGTATGATTGTTATACTATACTAAATTAACCACTAGCTCCTTTTTTATTGTGACCTTTCACTATTGGAGCTTGAGTCCCTTATTTGCACTTGTGAAAGCTAACTTAATTGCACTTGTGAAAATTAAATTAACTTAGTAAACGGAATTTAGGATTTAGGATTTCTACATAGGTAGTATAATTTATTGGCGGCAGCTTCACTTGAAACAAGTAGTGTTGGTCACTTGGACATGGCTCGAATTCCATTAACTATAACCAACTCTTTTTCAGTTTGACTAGTAGTCTCCAATGGATTCATGTCCCCATGATTTTTTTTTCAATTTATTAATAATAAAATTAAAAAATAAACAAATTAATCATTTTATTATATTTTTTTAAATAAATGTATTCATATTAATCTCTATAAAAATAATGATAAAATTTAGTGTTATAATTTGTAATGACCCCTTTTCAAAATTTTATTAAAATGACAATTTTCCCACTTTTTCCCCAATTTCGACATTTGATTAGTTTTACTGTTTTGACCTCCAAATCAACCCAAATGCTCCCAAATCTTCTGTAGAAGTGTATGAATGGTATTTAGACTTGAATATTAGGTTCAGGGATGTTTTATGGCCCTCCAAATACTGCTGCAAACTTGATTTGTATTATGATCAATATATGTAATTTTGACTAGTAATTTGTACATCAAATCCCCTCGGGGTAACACTACAAATGGCCTTCCAAATGCCTCCAAACTCCCATGAATTCATGAACAGAGGTATGTAATGTGTTAAGTATGTGATTAAGGTTACATATGCACCATTAATTTATTTTTACTACTGTTCTAACGCTCTCACATTCAACGGCAAAAACCCCCAATTCGACCCTTGGGGAAATAACACTATTTCACCTCTCAATACAAACAAACTGAGAAAAAATGATTCAAATGATCAAGTACAATACATGAAAACTGTAGAATATATCCATGGCAGTATATGAATCACAAATGTATCAGAGAATCATCCATGCATTCGAAATAATCAACATTATAGTGTCATACATCAAAGATTGAGGAAATGGACATTGTTTGCTCATTAATCAATACTTTTGCATACAATCAATGGGTATTTTGACCTGAGAGTCTCTGAATATGAATAACAAAGGATATGAAGCTATTAAAATCAGAAAATAATCATATGAATCTCTCCCAATGAGTGCAAGATCTCACCCAAAGTGCAATCTCTCAAGGAGCCCAAATATGCCTTCAAAACACGAAATGGTGGAGAGAGAGTGTTGCACTAAACCAAACCATGAAACTTCCTGTAGCTGCTACCTGGAAATAAAAATCCATTAAAGCACCATGAAAGACCTGAGTGGCTTCTCCAAACACCAACTTGGATGGGAATCTTTCACCCTCGAAATTAGTTAAGGCAAGAAATTAGTCATCCACTAGTTCTCTCTTCACAAATGCAATTTTTCTCAAATCATCAAAAAGCCATTCTCATACTTCATTTCTACATTTTATAATGAACATTATCCTTCTAAGGGGCGAAATCCTCTCAATAGATTCAATAGATTTCAATTTAGGGAATATTCCACATTTGCCACTTGTCTCCTAGTTCCAACCTTCCATCTTCTCCCAAATTTGATTTTGAGTCTCTTCGGCTTCTCCAACTCCCATGAGCACCTTCCTTAAGCCTATTTTTTGGGCTGGCATGTTATAGTGGTCAGATGTCAGAGGTCAGGTCTACAATTTTTCATAGTTGTCATAGATGCTCCATCATTGGTGTCATAGGGGCTAGGGAATCTAGCCCAAGTGTCCACAAACTTCCAATTTGACTCTTTATCTTCCATGGAGGTTACCAATCATTCCCAATTCGACCTAATATGCTCAATGACATGTGTTATGACTTACCAACTCACCCAAGAGTGTTCACCTTCCCATTAATTCGAATTTGCAAGAGAGAGATACCATGTATTATGAAAAATCAAGCTAGTGTGGGTCCCACATCCTCTATATGTCTCCAAAACCATTTGCCACCTAGGATTTCTCTTGAATTTCTTTATTCACTCTATTTATTAAATACTTGAACCATTATAATGTCTAAACATCATTTATTAGCTTCCTTATTACCACTCCACATGTGCCTATCCAACCTAGGAAACTAATAGGATTGATGGGATTGTCTTAGTAGAAAATTATTTGAATGGGGACATTACAATCCTCCCCACCCAAGATTGCTTGCCATCAAGTAAACTCAATTTACCATGCTGCCAACTTGTCCCTCCTCTATCAGGTGGCCTTCCATGAGTAATGTCTCCTAAATTCTTTCTATTTCGGTGCTTCATGCTGTGGGAAGAAACTACCTGATTCGGATAGGTGTGTTGCCCTCTCACAATCCTTAGTACTCCTTTTGAATCTTGGAATTTCATTTCAGGAACTTTATAATTTACTGTATGCTCTCCTATTGAATACAACCATTTCACTCCCAAAACAACATTACTATCAGCAATATCAACCACAGAAAAACTATCGACAAAAGTATAGTTACCTACGGTGACTTGCAGTTGTGGAATCCATGTTTTGCACTCCATTGTGTTGTGACCGGCAATGACAACTGTGAAGCCATCGAATGGTTCAATAGGTATCTTTCTTTTCTCCACCATCTCTGCATCAATGAATTTATGGGTGGCTTCTCCATCTACCAAAACTGAAGTTCTTTGTCCTTGTACCATACCCTTGCATCGGATAGTATGATAGCGAGGTACTGCTGAAAGTACTGCCATTGTTACTTTTGTGGGTGGTGGATGCTTCACCTCTGGTTTCCCTTCTTCTGTTGTAGTATATCCTTCTTCTTGGACTGAATTATGTCCTTGTTCCTCCATGCCCCCTTCATATCCCTCATCACAAAATACTTCAATGAATTGGGCCTTTCCTTTAGCACATTTATGTCCAGGTACCCACGGTTGGAAGCATGAGTAACACAATTTCTTCCTTCTAAGCTCTTCCCTGCTTAGTTCCTCTTTCTTATCCTTTCCATATTCATCTTCTTCCCATGGCTTCTTATTAGGTCCATCTATTTGCCAAGGTTTCGTTTCAATTCTGAGGCCAGGCTTGGGAGGAAATCTCATTCTAGGAAGCACATTTTGGAGATCCCTAGTCAAGCTCATTGCATCTTTTAATGTAGTTGGCTTGTCGGCTTTGACAAAACCTTTTAAGGGTTCAACCAAACCCAACCTTCCCATAGATACATCAACCACCTTGACTGATAATTTTTTAAAGTCCAACATATATTCAGTAGGGGTCCCATTTTGCTTCAATTGAGCTAATTCCTTGAAAGGCAATTCTGGATCTTTTTGTTCAAATCTCTCTAGTACCCTGTCAACAAATTCTCCATATGTTTTAACTTGATCATGACCCAAGGTTTTCAGGCCATAGTACCACCATTCATTGGCATCCCCTTCCAAATGCAAAATGACCATTTTTAATGCATCCTCTTCCAACATAGGATTCAACTGAAAATACACATCCAATTTTTGCACCCAAGTGTTAGCAGAATTTTGAAAAGAACCATCAAAAGTAGGAAGTGACATTTTTCCAATAGCACTATTTAATTCTTTGTTTTGGAATGGACTCCTATTGTCTCCCTTCCTTTTAATCTTTTGCATAGCATCAATATAGTTGCTGAGTGGTACACCTCTTTTACACTCTTCATTCAAATCATTCCAGTCATTTACTAGTTTCTTGTAATCCAATTCAAGATTGGGCTCTTCTTTGGGTGTGAGAAATTTAGGTGTAGTATTCCTTTGTGTACTTTGAAATTCATCAGGTCTATTATGAGGTCATGTACTTGAGAAAATATGCTCATTTCCTCTCATCTTTCCCCCTTAGTGTGAACCACTATTATCTCCTATCATCCCTTTGCTTTGAAGCTGGCTAATCAACAATTCGAATCCTTGCAACAATCTGTCACCTATCCTATCCATGTTTGTTGAAATTTTAGAGAAACATGGATCTAAGGTTGCAATAAGTTCCTCCTTATATCTTTCTTTGTCCTCCTCTCTCTACCCATGATTTCAACAAAAGACTTCTCTTCTTCTACTACCTCTTCTTCAACAAAAATCTTCTCAACTACTGGTTCAAAAGGTGGTGGATTATTCTTTTAACTTCTTGTTAAGACCATCAAGTTCCAAGGACATGCTCTGATACCACTTGTAATGACCCTTTTTCAAAATTTTATTAAAATGCCAATTTTTCCATTTTTTCTCCAATTTCGACCTTTGACTCGTTTTACTGTTTTGACCTCCAAATCAACCCAAATGCTCCCAAATGTCCTGTAGGAGTATATGAATGGTATTTAGACTTGAATATTAGGTTCATGGATGTTTTATGTCCCTCCAAATACTACTGCAAACTTAATTTGTATTCTGATCAATATATGTAATTTTGACTAGTAATTTGTGCATCAAATCCCCCCGGGGTAATACTGCAAATGGCCTTTCAAATGCCTCCAAACTCCGATGAATTCATGAACAGAGGTATGTAATGTGTTAAGTATTTTATTAAGGTCTCATATGCACCATAAATTCATTTTTACTACTGTTCGAACTCTCTCACATTCAACAGCAAAAACCCCCAATTCGACCCTTGGGGAAATGACATTATTTCATCTTTCAATATAAACAAACTGAGTAAAAATGCTTCAAATGCTCAAGTACAGTACATGAAACTTGTATAATATATCCATGGAAGTATATGAATCACAAATGTATCAGAGAATCATCCATGCATTCGAAATGATCAACATTATAGTGTCTCACATCAAAGCATTGGGGAAATGGACATTGTTTGCTCATTAATCAATAATTTTGTATACAATCAATGGGTATTTTGACCTGAGAGTCTCTGAATATGAATAACAAAGGATATAAAGCTATTAAAATCAGAAAAATATCATATGAAGCTTTCCCAATGAGTGGAAGATCTCACCCAAAGCGCAATCCCTCAAGGAGCCCGAATATGCCTTCAAAACTGGAAATGGTGGAGAGAGATTGTTGCACTAAACCAAACAATGAAACTTCCTATAGCTGCTACCTGCAAATAAAACTCCATTAAAGCACCATGAAAGACCTGAGTGGCTTCTCCAAACACCAACTTGAATGGGAATCTTTCACCCTCGAAATTGGCTAAGGCAAGAAACTAGTCATCCAATAGTTCTCTCTTCACAAATGCAATTTTTCTCAAATCATCAAAAAGCCATTCTCATACTTCATTTCTACATTTTATAACTAACATTAGCCTTCTAAGGGTCGAAATCCTCTCAATAGATTCAATAGATTTCCATTTAGGAAATATTCCACATTTGCCACTTGTCTCCTAGTTCCAACTTTCCATCTTCTCCCAAATTCGATTTTGAGTCTCTTTGGCTTCTCCAACTCCCATGAGCACCTTCCTTAAGCATATTTTTGGGGCTGACATGTCATAGTGGTCATATGTTAGAGGTCAGGTCTGCAGTTTGTCATACTTGTCATAGATGCTCCATCATTTGTGTCATAGGGGCTAGGGAATTTAGCCCAAGTGTCCACAAACTTCCAATTTGACTCTTTATCTTCCATGGAGGTTACCAATCCTTCCCAATTCGACCTAATATGCTCAATGACATGTTTTATGACTTACCAACTCACCCAAGAGTTTTCACGTTCCCATTAATTTGAATTTGCAAAAAAAAGATACCATGTATTATGAAAAATCAAGCTAGTGTGGGTCCCACATCCTCCATATGTCTCCAAAACCATTTGCCACCTAGGATTTCTCTTGAATTTCTTTATTCACTCTATTTATTAAATACTTGAACCCTTCTAATGTCTAAACATCATTTATTACCTTCCTTATTAGCATTCCACATGTGCCCATCCAACCTAGGAAACTAGTAAGATTGATGGAATTGTCTTAGTAGGAAATTATTTGAATGGGGACATTACATAATTATATTTATTTAATTTTCGGCCTAGTTGATACATGAGAGTACACATAATAATTCTAAAAAATCATATACCTTAATTTAATAACTGAGAAGTAAAGTCATAAATGTGGATGTATGCCAACAAAATAATAATAAAATTATAGTATTACAAACGTCTTCAAACTTACGAAGCAACAATATACAGAAAGGAAACTAAAATGGAAATAACACTTAAACTAACCTCAGGTTGCTTCAGAGAAAAAGAGAACGGAACTCGGAGTACGCTGAGCGCCGTGCGTGTTCTGATTTTCATCTGCTCACATTCTAAAATTGTGTAGTGGGAATGTGATGAAGATTTTGCAGGAATGTATTTGGTATTCTCATGTTAATAATAGAGGTGCGTTTACAGATTGGTAGTCAAACAAATCACGATGCCTAAAAAGCAAGGCCAGAGGTCATTACTGGAATCTCAAACGAATGTGCCAACCCAGAACTCAGTGTTCTGATGCTTTCATCGTCTCACATTCTTATGTGTAGTGGGAGAGATATCCAGATTATATGTGGGAATGTGATGATTTTGCAGGAATGGATTTGGTATTGGCATCTGAATAAATCGAGGTGCGTTTACAGATTGGTAGTCAAACACGGGTATTACCGCAGTCCTGGGTATCTAACATGGTACACCTATATTACCGCAGTCCCGGGTATGTAATATGGTACAAAGCACAACTTATGAAAAATGAAAGCGTGAAAGGAAGTCACACTATCCAACTCAACTATTTGGCATAATAGTTCTAACACGAACTTTGTTTGCCATTTCTTTTTTCACCCTGATTTCTCCAGCTATAGTCCCATAGATGGGCTTCGTATCTCTGAGTACCTCTATGTCTGTAACAATGGCAATTAAAACACCATAAAACATTAACATGGTTGACATAGAAAAGTTAAAATGTAGCCAAACTAACGAACACGACATGGTTAGAAATATATTACTTTCTGACCTCGCGAAACGTAAAGGTCGGACTAGACTGGGTATCACTCTCCTCTAGAGATGGATTTGGATGTTCTGAACGACTGGCAGTCCTCTTCCTACAGTTTGGAGAATCCATTGTCAAAGAGAATAAAACTGGACCACCCGAGGACGCTTGCTTTACTGTGACGGAAGGCGTTCAAAACCAACCACAACGCAGCCCAAATGATCGCAGAATTAAAATATGAAACGAAGAAAGAAGAACTTCACCGAGATTTACATATCAATTGAATGCTTCTAGGAAATGGTATTTATATATACGGAATGCCAATATTCGACAAGGAGGGAATAGGGTCAAGTGGGTCAGAAGTTTGTTTTCATTTTGAGCGAATTGCGGAACATGTCCCATCGTTAATCCCAAGTTTCAATTTATTGGGCCACCAAGTTTGTTAAAGTTGGTTGTCAATGGTGGGATTACCTCTCTTTAATTTGATTTAATAATAGACGATTCAATTTAGCAGTCTCATGGTAATGGGTAAATTTTATTACTAGCATTTGCCCCTTGAGGGGCAAAAATGAACGTCCGTAGGAAAAGAGGAAAGTTAGAAGGAACAAAAACATAGGCACTTGCAGTGAAGGATACTAGTAGAAAAATAGCAAAGTTTGTAACAATATCGGATTACAAAGACATAGGCACTCAATCCATAACAAAAAATAATGTTAAGTTCATCAAGAGAGTGAGCTAACTACAATTGTTTTTCTCACAATCTTTGTGGTAGTAATCTCAACATTATAGATTACTACTATATCTAGAATATATAAGCAATTTGAAAAAATATTTCTGCAATAATATCAATGAAAACAATGAACTTTACATGCTTCTCAACCATGTAAAGGCGAAAAGACCTGTCACTATATGAATTAATCTTCTAAAAATCACTAATAAACCAAGGAAAGTAACTGGTTATCAATGACTCTCACCCAATCAATGATTCACGCGTCTTCTCACAATATAGATAGTTCACAACAAAGCACAATAAAATGCAAAATTACAACACAATAGGAGTGGTCGTAGCTCTTAATATAAAGATTGTGCTTATTCAACGTGGAGGTAGATGAGGAGAGGTCGCTTTGCTTGGCTGCTTTGTTTTTATGAATGTAAAAGAGAGTACACAGTTTACAAATCAACTGAGATTAATATTTATATCACTACTGCTTGGGATAATCCATTATGAGCTTAGCTTGAAAAGGCATTGCCAACAAGGAAATTGAAGAGTGATTGAACTAAAAAAGTAGTAAAATATAGCACTGTTACAAAAATATGAACAAGCATTTAGGTTTTTTTAGAGAAAATGAATCCCAATAATATCGATTGAAAAGTACACATTACATATAAACATTTATGCAATAGTTTCTCAAGAAGGGAAATTTGTTTTCATTGACAAAGAAGAATCGATGAACAACAAAAAGGGTTGGTTCACTGCTATATAGCATTGGAAGAGTTTGTTATCTGGTGAAATTGCAAAAATGAGAATAGTAGGCAAATTTTTCAATTGAGTGTTGTACATATGAGAAGATACAAATGATATTTACAATTAAAATTAGTTAGACGCTTCTAAATTGGAAATAAAGTCTTCCCATGCAGTAGCTTCTTTCAGTTATGATATTATATTCGTCAAGCTTTAATAGTTTTAGAGACACTTCATGATAAGACAGTTATGTTTCTATATTTGCAACTTTTGTTGGTGCAGCCTTATAGGTATCCTCAAGGAAAATTAGATGTGTAGATGTTTTCCTCGGATAGAATTCGATGTCTTCTTCTATTAGAGCATCAATTTTCTTGATGTAGTCCAAGTTTGATTCCAACACTTGTTGGAGTTATGCCATCTGCTGATCCTTGGGGGGGAGATCATCGATATTGGCTGCCATAGGGAGCTGACATTTACAATGAACCTGATGGATTTCCTCATAGAATTTTGTGCACTCTTCAAGATTTTTTTCAATCTTGGCATTTAGTTGATGCAGGTGAAACATAAATGACAATTCCAATAAGTTCAACCATGGAATTCAAGGGTGTAGTTTGGATGTTATGGATAGATTTAAAGTGGAAGCAATGAAAAGGGATCAATGGGCACTCCTCTAAACATGGTTGAATTGTTAAGGAGGGGTTAAGGAAAATCTCAAAAACACTTTTTAAATGGTTTCATGTTAGGTTCAGTGGTTTGACTGTGCCATTTGAGATCATGTATACTGTCGGAGAGTCTCGGAGACAGACTATTTTGGCTACTGTGGTTTCTCCGAGACTCTCTGACAATAACCACCATAGAAATCTTGCTACAAAAATCATGTATACTATGCCAACTTGTATTGTTTCGTACAAGGATGTGGCTAAGTCATTAAAAATAGAGATATGAATCTCATATTTGGTAGCACTAACAAGATCAAACCCAAAGAGTTGGCATGGCCCTTTTTGATTGGTGTGGGTGTTCATATTTCGAATATTTATAGGATAGGATACTTGTAATAACTTGAACACAATTATAATTATGATGTTGATTCCTGAATAATTAAAACTTGAATGTTAGTACTTCTATGATCAATGAGAAAAAATGGCATAGAAGAAACTGCAAAGCTCATTCTAGTCCAAGAAATAATTTTTATTGTATTTTTTGGATACTTTGGTTGAGTCTATATAATGCGTCAATAGTGATGTAACTTATCAAGAAATATGAAATGGAAAGAGAATAATGGTTTAATTGGGCAGCCATTCTAAATAACAATGAACAATGGCATAGCTTGGAAGCCTAAATAACAATGAAAATGGATAGCTTGGAAACCTAAAGGTTAATCCCCAGTTGAAGTCAATAGTCATGAGTTAAGCATGCACTATATGACTAGAAAGATACATGAACTGAAGAGTTCTATTCTACAGTAAAATGACCTACTTCTTGATAGTAACGAGGGTTTGAAAATATAGCTCACTGCATGTCTGTGTCAGTTAAATTTCATTGACAACCTAAGGCTTCATGTCTGTGATATATTGATATGGGATTGTCTTTATCTTAACAGATATTGTGTTGAATACATTTCCCTTCCTGCACACTTAACAAATACCAAAAAGTTTTGCATTAGCAACCTAGGTCAAAACAATCTTTGCAAACAATGATCCTATTTTCATGAACTGGCAAGCTTATCAGGGTAGGTTCCTTTGTTGGGCATTTTTGAAACAACAAAATCAATATGACCGATTGTTTATAAATAAGGAAAAAGTATAGCTTCTTATAATATTTTAATATTTTTCGTCAATTTGTCATAGTAGTACAAAACGTTTATGGATGGGTCTAAGATGGAAACAAGATTTTTGATGCATACACTGGAGCGAGAGGATAATGCACATACATGTGAACAGGAAGAGAATATACAATGCATGGATAAGGTACATGCACACATGAGGATGAGTCTTGATGAAGATATAGCAACATGCTAATGTATAGCATCCATGGCTACATGCAGTGACCACTTCTGCATGATCATAATAATGAAGTGGAAAAGATAACAATAGAGTTGCATGGAGATTATTTTGGATAAGGACTCTTCTAGTTAATGATAAGTTTTATAGATAAGTTAGTTATCTCATCAGTTGATCATAATGAGTGGGAACTCCATTTAAAGAGGATGTGATCTACTTTTGAAGTAGGGAAAAAGAGATGGTTGTAAGGAAGAACTTGATTCATACAGGTGTTTTCAAAGTTTCATAGCTCCTTCAAGATTTGATTTGATTCTATGTTATGAGCTGAATTTTCTCTCTTATTGCGTTAATGTGTTATTTTTGTTTAGTCACAAATTAATATATATATATATATATATATATAGGTTAAGGTTTATGATAGAATATATATGCAGTAGTTCATAGCACTGCATCAAGTTTAGTTTCATGTGCAGTCCACAATAAAGAAGTTGGGAATACTCACAAACTAAATGGAAATAGTAGTAATACAAGAAGACATGATCCAAATGTGTTTAATAATGCAAGAAATAGCTAGCTCCATTTGACCGTGGACAATATAATCTAGTGCTCACACATGATAAGAAAGTACAAAAAATGATATTGATATTTGTGGCAGCAATGCATGATTTTTTTCCAGAACATTGTAGAACTGGAATCAAGATTTTGCTATCTCTTATAGCAAGAAGAAAATAAGTCACCCTTATAGCTAAAATTTCCAATCGTCTTCGGTGGACCTACTTTAGCCGACCCAACATATGAGTCCAGACTGGCATTTTTTTATTCCAAAAAATAATACACTATTTGTATGCGTTGAGCTAATGTCCTCTAGTTCATTTGATGCTAGAGAAAGAAACCTATTGCCAACAGGATATGTGTTCCAGAAAACCCTGTAGGATAGGTTTCAGGATAATTATTTTGTGTTTCACTCACTGCTCCAAGACAAAAACTCCTTGAATCCTAAAAGGGGAGCATGGCCCCGCTGTGTTGAGATATTGTAAACTTCAAAGAATATTATATTTGTACTTTATTATTCTGGAGATGTTTCATTCCTCCTTGAAGATCTTACTGTATATCCGGAGATGTTTATTCCTCCGTCGGAATGTGGTAACTTGGGTTATTAGACTTCTCTAGTGGGGGTCGGCCCTGTATGTGTTCTGTGGTTCAAAGGGTTATTAGACCACCCTAGATGGGTCATCCCAGTCAGTTGTAGTGGGGTATTTAACCCACTGGTTAAATACGAGCCTACATGATTTGTGGAAAAGACAAGTCGGAGTAGTGTATAAATAGAGGAGGTGTATTCCTCATTTGACACACACTCACTCACTTGAGAGTGGTGCACTTGTGGAGGAGAGGTCTGCTATGGAGAAGTAGGAGCTTATGCTCAGGGTTACATCTTTGTATATTGTTTTTCATCTATATTGAGGAAGGTTTACTGGGTTTTCTACCCCATGAGGGTTTCCCAGGATAAATTTGTGTCTCTTGTGTTTATACTGTGCTTGTTGTTTCTTCAGTGATCCTGTATATGCTATTATTGTGAAATGGAATTCAATGTTAATATTTTCTATCTTATCATATTAAATCTTAACATGGTATCAGAGCTAACCTGAAGGAAGGCAATGTATGGCACTTATGACACTTGCTTTACTTACGATAATTTGAAGGTTAGGGTTTTATATAGCAAAAACCAGTCATCGTGGCACTTTCGCCATAAATCCATTTTGGCAACTTTTCAGGATCTGAAACCTTTACAGGTCGTAGATAACATCTCCAGGTATCTTTTTTCCAAAGGGCACCCTCAGATTCATTGTACTTTGTAAGTTATGATCCGTACACGTTAAGGTTTCTGCCTCTTCAAAATCTCAGTCAAAATCAGGTGACCTAGGAAAAAAGGTCATAACTTGGGCTAGGAAGCTCCAAAGAAAATTTCGTAAAAAGTGACAGGTAGTAAACCGATTGTAATATCTCAGGAAATGTTTTCAGAGGCCGAAGTTGAACCAGTGACACGTGGCATGCTGTACAATTTCAATCTCCTGTTTTATCCCATAAACAGGTCACGTTGCGACACTTGGAATAACTTGGGATAGGAAGCTCCAAATGAAATTTCGTAAAAAGTGACAGGTAGTACACAAACTATGCTATCCCAGGAAACGTTTTTAGTGTTCGAAGTTGAACCAGTGACACGTGGCATGCCGTACAAGTTCGCTCTCCTGTTTTATCCCATAAACATGTCACGTTGCGACACTTGGCATAAATCTCTCTCAGAAAATCCAATTGAGGTCAGACCTATTGGGATGGAAAGATAACAGGTCAGGCTACCACAGAAAACGTTTTTAGACCCTGTGGAGCAAAATATTTAGAGTTACAGTAGAAACAATCAGGTACATATTTCTGTCAAAACACAATTATTTTTGGAGCGCCTTCATTCATGGCTTCCAGAATTTAGGGTTTCGGAGAAAGTTAGAATTTTTGGAATCAGAATCCATGGCTGAATGCTAATCAGGAAAATCAAAATTTAGAGACCAAGATCGAAGTTTTTGGTTGGGTAGAAGACCAAGCTTGATCAAACCCCAGTTCGGGATTTTGATCGGAAAGATGGAAAATTAGGGCTTCAACAAAAGTTGAAATTTTTGAAGTCTGTAACCACGGCTGGAAGCTCCTCAGAAAAATAAGAGTTTAGAGCCTTGGATCGAACCTTTTGATTGGATAGAAGGGTGGGCTTCATCAAACCCTAGTTCGGGTTCCTTTTCAGAAGATCCAGAAGTTTCGAAGGCAATTTTAAGGGGTCAAATTTTGGAGATTTCAAAATTGAAGTATGCTAGCAAGACACATCCTTCCATCCATTAAGAAGTGTGAAAGTCAAAGATTAAATTTTTAGGGTTTCTCTAGCAAAACCTAATAAAGCTCCAGATCAAGTTTCAGGGGGAGTTGAGGCTAAGTCCCTACATAAGAAGACTACAAGAAGTCTCGACAGGTATGACTTAAGGAGGTTCAGGTATGTCTTGAAATTTGATTCTTGATTAAGTTCATGATGTGTTTGTCTTCATATTATTTATTAGTACAATCTTGATTAATATTAGAATTATCTTATCACCCTAGTAACAGTATGAATGCATGTGAATGATCGAAGACATTCATTGATTAGGGCTATATCATTGTACTAATGCATTATGGTGTTGTGTGAGGTTGATGTTGTCTGCTAACAAGATACAGGTACATCACAAAAGACATATCAAGTTCCATGACCATGACAACATGAAGACAAAGACTCATCCATAATCTTTGTTCTACTTACAAGGTATGTATGACTTTGTTATATTATGCTTAACCTATGAGACATGCAGTTTCTAGCTCAGGATCTCTAAATCATTGAAGAGATTGTTTAGGTATGTTGTACATAACTAAGCAGGTATACTAATCTAGTTATGTTTTCTTATGTCAAGTTAGAATCTTACCTTGTGTTAGGATCCATTATATAAGTATACTTGGTATGATTGGTTATGCTTATTCATAAAGTTAGTAATTAAGGGTTTATGCATAATATGTCTCTTGTCTTGATGATTTAATTAACCAGAAGAGTACTATGATCAAACAAGAATATGCATGAGTAAAAGAAGACTTCCTTGAAACCCTGAATACTAATGATCATGACTATACATATTCAAGATTATTTAGAATTAGAATGTTTTGAGAATATACTAATGAATGTATGTTTGTGTATGAGATCATGAGGATGACACTAGTGCACACTTGAGCATGCATAGTGGTACAGAATGAATAGAAGTTCAAAAGACATATAGAAGATCAAGCGGGAGGCAACCACACAAACATAAAAGATAAGTATTTGAGTTGTTATTTGAAATAGTAAATGATATTGCTTGTATGCATATTTGTATTCCTAGAATATATCATGCTGAGTGTAAACATTCATAGAGCATTGAACAGTATACTACTAATATGCATATGATTAGTAAGTTGGACAAACATTCCATTGTTGCTTGTCTAGAATGAAGCCTCTTTGCCGACATGCTGAGAGCTGTGCACACTCTCGATAGTATGTTCCGGTAGAGATGGAAGGAGTCTAGATAGCCACTGTATGCACACAGGATATGGGAAAGTGTTGTGCCAAAGTATTGGTCAAAATAGTTGCATAACTATGTAAATGATATCTGTATGCATAATAGGTTATCATGTCAATATGATTTGATGATTATGAAGTATTACTAATCATGTACATAAAAGTTTTGAATTGTAGGAAATATCATGATGAATGATGAACACTGAACAAGCGATGGATGTTCAACAAAAGATTTACAAATCAAACACACTATAGAAGGCTTGTGGCTAGAAGATTCTCTTAGAAAGAGGAAGAGAATCATGATGAGATGTTTGCTCCAAGTGGCTATATAAGACCATTCTCTTAATGGTGTAATTAAAGAAGAAGTGTGAATCAGGTTTTGTATGGGTTCCCAGGATCGATAATCAATTGATGAGATTAATGATCGCCATGGGTGATGTGGATCTCAACCTTTGCTACAAGGTTGAATATGGTTTCTCTAAATAGATGTTGATTGGGCAGAAATTGTATAAGACAGGAAGAGCACATCGAGAGGATGTTACTGTCTGGGATCAGCCATGATCTCATGGTTTAGAATAAAGCAATCTAGTGTGGCTCTCAGCACAAATTGAATATATGGCTGCTTGCTCTGCTAGTTATGAAACGGTATGGATTTAGAATGGACCCAACTGTGATCCTATGTGACAAACATAGTTGTACCAAAATGGCAGAGTATCCAGTATTCCATGATAAGTCAAAGCACATAGAGATCTGATATTTCTATATACAAGATATGGTGCAAGAAAGAATTAAAGTTCGAATTTGTAACAAGTTACCGATGTACTAACCAAACCCCTACCTCAAGTAAAGTTTTTCGAGACAAACTTAAAATAGTTCAGAAGGACCCTCCTCGAAAGGGGGAGCGATGTGATCAATTATGATGAGATTTCCCACATTGACAGTGAGGTCGATGATGTGGATACCTATATTGGTGATGCCGATAGAGAGGTTGGTGGATGGTCCTTAGACAGGGTCTAAGGTGACAAGGGGATTGCATCATCCTTGAACACATGTTATAAAAGAGAGCCGTAGACGTATGTCTTCGAGAATGAAGTCCTTGGTGGACATGAGGGGATTGGATCATCCCTGGACTTCAGTCATAAAGAGAGCCGTAGATGTATGTCTTTGAGAATGAAGTCCTTGGTGGACATGAGGGGATTGGATCATCCCTGGACTTCAATCTTAAAGAGAGCCGTAGACGTATGTCTTCGAGAATGAAGTCCTTGGTGGACATGAGGGGATTGGATCATCCCTGGAATTCAGTCCTAAAGAGAGCCGTAGACATATGTCTTCGAGAATGAAGTCCTTGGTGGACATGAGGGGATTGGATCATCCCTGGACTTTAGTCCTAAATAGAACCGTAGACGTATGTCTTCGAGAATGAAGTCCTTGGTGGACATGTGAGGATTGAATCATCCTTGGATTTCAGTCCTAAGTGAGCCGTAGACTAGGTCTTCGAGAATGTAGTCCTGAATGAACAGGTAGGGGATTGTATCTTCCCTGGACTTTGGTCCCAGAATTGATCCGTAGACTGATTGAAGATAGGACTGCATCGTCCCTGGACCTCGGTTCAAAATGTACGTGACGGGATTGCATCGTCCCTAGACATGAGACTTGTCTTAAAGTGATAAGGACTGATCATCCTGGAACTTGATCAGGATTGCATCGTCCCTAGACATGAGACTTTTCTTAAAGTGATAAGGACTGATCATCCTGGAACTTTATCGGGATTGCATCGTCCCTAGACATGAGACTTGTCTTAAAATTGATAAGGACTAATCATCCTGGAACTGGATCGGGATTGCATCATTCCTAGACATGAGACTTGTCATAAAGGTACGTGTGAGGACTGCATCGTCCATGAACTGGGCTCAAAATGTACGTGATGGGATTGCATTGTCCCTAGACATGAGACTTGTCTTAAAGTAATAAGGACTAATCATCCTGTAAGTAGATTGGGATTGCATCGTCCCTAGACATGGTGAGGTGTCTTAAAGTGATAAGGAATAATCATCCTGTAAGTAGATTGGGATTGCATCGCCCTAGACATGGTGAGGTGTCTTAAAGTAATAAGGACTAATCATCCTGTAAATAGATTGGGATTGCATCGTCCCTAGACATGGTGAGATGTCTTAAAGTGACAAGGACTAATCATCCTGTAAGTAGATTGGGATTGCATCGTCCCTAGACATGGTGAGGTGTCTTAAAGTGATAAGGACTAATCATCCTGTAAGTAGATTGGGATTGCATCGTCCCTAGACATGGTGAGGTGTCTTAAAGTGATAAGGACTAATCATCCTATAAGTAGATTGGGATTGCATCCTCCCTAGACGTGGTGAGGTGTCTTAAAGTGATAAGGACTAATCATCCTGTAAGTAGATTGGGATTGCATCGTCCCTAGACATGGTGAGGTGTCTTAAAGTGATAAGGACTAATCATCCTATACGTTGATTCGGGATTGCATCATCCCTAGACATGGTGAGGTGTCTTAAAAGGATAAGGATTGATCATCCTGTAAGTTGATCTGGATTGCATCATCCATAAACATGAGAGATGTCTTAAACTGAGAGGGACTGATCATCCCGTAAGCGGATCAGGATTGTATCATCCTTGTACCTATGTTCTAAAGTGAGAGGGATTGATCGTCCCGTAATAGGATCTTGTGTGTTGCAGAGTATGCTACTATGTATTGATGAAAGATGTATTAGTGAGAATACATGCTTTTGATGATAGATGTATTAGTGAGAATACATGCTTTTGATAATAGATGTATTAGTGAGAATACATGCTTTAGATGATACATGTATTAGTGAGAATACATGTTTTTTTGATGATATATGTATTAGAAAGAATACATGTTTTGATTATAGATGTATTGGTGTGGATACTAATACAGATGATCCAAATGCTGTAGATCGAGATGATCCAAATGCTGTAGATCGAGATGATCCAGATGTTGTAGATCATGATGATCCAAATGTTGTAGATCGAGATGATCCAGATGGTGTAGATCGAGATGATCCAGATACTGAAGATCGAGATGATCCAGATGTTGTAGATCGAGATGATCCAGATGCTGTAGATCGAGATGATCCAGATGCTGTAGATCGAGATGATCCCGATACTGATGATCGTATGATGACGATGCTGATGATCGTGAGGATCCAGATGTTGATGTTGTTGTAGTTGTTCGAGTGCTGCAGAAGATAAAGACTCAGTACTGAAGATGTTGATATTCCAGTATTGAAGATGTTCCAGTAACTGCTTGAGTTACTGATGATGTTGAGAAATCTTCCAATGATTTATAGATGTATCATGTATGATGTTGATGACTCCTTGCTCATGCAGATGCTATTATAATATCCTTCTCGTTAAGGGGGAGTGTTGAGATATTTTAACTTCAAAGAATATTATATTTGTACTTTTTTATTCTGGATATGTTTCATTCCTCCTTGAAGATATTATTGTATATCCGGAGATGTTTATTCCTCCGTCGGAATGTGGTAACTTGGGTTATTAGACTTCCCTAGTGGGGGTCGGCCCTGTATGTGTTATGTGGGTCAAAGGGTTATTAGACCACCCTAGAGGGGTCGTCCCAGTCAGTTGTAGTGGGGTATTTAACCCACTGGTTAAATACGAGCCTACATGATTTGTGTAAAAGACAAGTCGGAGTAGTCTATAAATAGAGGAGGTGTATTCCTCATTTGACACACACTCACTCACTTGAAAGTGGTGCACTTGTGGAGGATAGGTATGCTATGGAGAAGGAGGAGCTTATGCTTAGGGTTACATCTTTGTATATTGCTGGTCATCTATATTGAGGAAGCTTTCCTGGGTTTTCTACCACATGAGGGTTTCCCAGGATAAATTTGTGTCTCTTGTGTTTATGTTGTGCTTGTTGTTTCTTTAGTGATCCTGTATATGCTATTATTGTGAAATGGAATGCAATGATGCTATTTTCTGTCTTAGCATATTAAATCTTAACACGTTGTTGGTGTGATTCCTCTAGCCACTGCTAAGAAACAACATCTCCGAGAAACCCAGAAACTAATAATGTCAAATAACTATATTCGTCTATGTGTGTGATGGGAGTGTGTGATACTCCTATATATGCCAATTTCTCCCATCTCTCTCATATAGGCCACAATCTTGGCTGAGATACTATTTTATAATTTATAAAAGTGGCCCTATTGTTGGCGATAGGGGTCACAACAGATCAACCTAGCTATTAAAGACCCGGGGGTGACAAGAGCTCTAAAAGGGTGTCCCTATTATTAATTTCCTAGGCTTCTATTGACAAGGGTGTATAGAATCGAACTTGAATAGTATCAGGAGGCTATTATATCACATATATGATGCTTGAACAAACAACACCATAGCGTGCTACAAGGTGTCCTACTAAGTAACCCAGAGAAATTTCAGCCACTCCGAGAGTCCGATCAAAAGCTAGCTAAGGCCACGTGTCCATGATCCTCCAAGTTGAAGGGAAGATTACAATATATGTTGTACCACCTAAGATGTCAAATTAACTTGACCAACAACTCAAGAATTTGTAAAGTAGGGCCTGTCTGTAAACCTTGCTAACTAAACACCGGAGGATGTATCATGTAACTGTAACGCCATAAATTCATATAGGAATAGAGTACCAATACATCCCATGCATGCAAGTCCAAGCATTTTGCAATAGACAAAATAATATTGTACTAAAAGAAACCAAAGATTAATATTTGAATCTTACTTATTGAATAGCAATTTCCCAACCCTTATGACAACAGCTTTGGATCCATAGAGCATACGTCAATTAACATCCTACCTCAATCTACATACTGAAAAATGTATATTATCTATCATGATCAATCAAGGTAACTCTCCTCATTCTAAAGAAACCAAAACATAAAGAAACAAAAGAACATCTATCATTTGTCTTTGCCTTTTAGAATTCTAAATTCTTGGTTGATCATGTTTGAAAAAAAACAAGCTCCCTTCGCTATTCTAAAACCAAGCCAAGTATTTACAAATAATAATAATAATAAATACAAAATTATATTGTTTTTAAACTATTTTTTATATTTTTTAAATAATATGTATATTTAGTTTATTTCAAAGAAAGGGTGTTGGTTTTAACTTTATTACTATCCGTAGTTTTTATCCACCTTTAAGCTATAATTTCTATGAGCCATCATTCCAAGTTCACAAGTGTCGAATCCCACTAAGGAGAACCTATGGGTCCATTTCTGTCCATTTCCTTTGTACAATGCATCAATGCATAATGAAGACATCCCTGTATATAAACACAGTGTCAAAATAAGCACTCAGCAATTAACTGCCCAAACGTTGAGTCTTCATCCAAGTGCCAAATGCTTATGGCCAAGTGTCACTCCACTGTAGCAAACTGCAGTTGTTTGAATAGATTGTTGGTTGCAATTACTAATGTTTCAACCTATTGTAGTATGTGAGACATATATTTTTATGTAAAATTATGTTCAACGACTGTCGTACAACCGCCTAAATGCAAAAAAGTGTGTCCCAAGGGAGAATCCGCCATAAGGAAAGACTCAAACATAACTGTGATGAGTTAGAGCATTTTTGAAAGTCCACATTTTACATCCATGAGGATCGAGATCATGATCCATGTTTCCATTCAATGCCCAAAAGTGTCAACGCTCAGGTTTCAAATGCCAAGTGATCAATGTCCATGATAAGGATTTATATATCAAATCCTTGATATAAATCTTCCTGACATAAATATTCAGTTTGTTATTGGACAATTCCTAGTTGAATTGGTGCAGTCATCAAAAGTTCCAAACAAGGGCATTCATATAAGTGCTAAGCCAAATAAATCCAAATACAACGTGCCCGATCAATAAATTTACGTTAAATTTTTTGATCGGGCACGTTCTAGTTTACGTTAAATTTTTTGATCGGGCATAAAATTTCATGTCAACAGCGATGAAGTCAATACTCGACGGTATAAAGAATCATTGGTTCAAAAAATGTGCTAGAACGTTCGGCTCAAATGTAGTGAACAAAGAAATACCTAAAATCGATGTTGGAACATTCGATCGTAATGGAATGAATAGGGTACAAATTAAACTAAATCTCTTAATGTTAAAATCTCATGGAGATAGAGATGTGTATTACATAATGGATATGTGAATCCTTAACATGTATTGTCATTAATAAAAAGACCAAGTGGCAATAGAGATGTTTAAAACATGATGGAAATGTGAATCCTTGTAAATGATGGAAATGTGAATCCTTATATGTATTATCTAATTAGAAGATCGAATGACAATCTAATTTTTACTTAATTTTTAAATTTTTTCAATGATACAAATATTTTATCATTTTATTGTTTTTCTTAAATTTAACTCTTCGATGCCAAATCAAATAAAGTAAAATTCAAATATTCTACCAAATAAATTTTACAATTAATATAAAAAAATTATAAAATATTATTCTATTTTCAAAATACTAAATGTAATAAAAATTATTATAAAACATTATAAAATAATTTATGTAATAATACAGGGTCAAATTATAAATATTACAAAACATTTAACACATAATAATTTTTCTTAAATAATAATACAAAGTCAAACTATTTTGACGAACCAATAGTGATATTCCTCCTTGGTAGGGACTAATGTACAAGTGCATGGTCATTTTAATTTAATGAGATTTTCACTCTCCACAAAAACTTAGTCTGTGTCCACAGTCTGTGTCTTCATTGTTAAATTTTGAGCATTTATTCACAAAACTCTAGGATCTCTACTGAGAGAATAACATATACAATATATCAATGCATGACAATCACAATATGACAAGCATCACAAGAATCAAAAGCATAAGAGACAGGAGACACAGAGTTTCTGTGGGGAAAACCCTAAGGTGAAAAACCCCACAAATTCCTCAGAGATAGAGAGAGAAATGGCTCAACCAAAGTACAACCAAATAACACTGAGATAGTCTCCTAGTAGCAGATGATCCTCCTCCTCACTAGTGCACCACTTTCTGAGTGAGAGTGAGTTACTTTTCCGAGTAAGCAAAATAGAGATCTCTGATCTCTATTTATACTAACCTTTTTTCCCAGTGACCTTATGGGGCCGACTTGTATAGCTAGGTACATCCACATTATATTATATATAATTTAGGGCCGACCCCACAAGGTGGTCTAATAACCCATCAGCAAGTACACACACTTGCGACACTTGTCAATCCACATGACGACACTTCCTTATAGAGGAATGACACATCTCTTATAAGGGTACAATAAATATATATAAAATACACAGATGAAATACATTCCGAAGTTACATATACATCAACATTCATTGGCGCGCTACATCACTGGTTGGATATTTTGCAGCGTTTATAGACAACACTGCCTGCACCACTTCCCCTCGTCACTGAATCATATTCACAGTAAAAAAATTATTGATAAAAATTTATTCATGGTTCGATAACAAAATGTGTTCCAGGTAAAGCCAAATAGAACGTGGCTGATTACCCAAGTTTCAAGGAATGCACGGAGACCATCCAAGCACTAAGATTGCTCCAGATTGTCGAGAAGACTATCAAAATGCTAATAAGAAACCATGAAAGCATTTACGTGTCAAACGCCCCTCATAGCTCAGTTTTATGAAGACGAGTGTTAGAAGCATGCAATTTTATATCATAGAAAGATGTTAGATCACCCATATCTGGTTGTGGTGGCTTGCATTTGGAATATTGCGAAATCATGGATGAAATATTCGAGACGGGATAAGCTATTAGGCTTTCCAAATTAATTACATTGGTCACAGATAGCAGATTGTTGCATCTGCTATATTTTCTCATCAATATTTCGCATTAGCTGCAAAGGATATCCTTAATGGCTTAACATTTGTCCCTGAAGCTAGACCGACCCTTCATATTGAAATCATAAGAGTAATTCTTGAATTAAGCTCGGAGTCATTGTTCCCTTCCATCGCAATGGGGCAGAAAATCCTATTTCATAATCTAAAGTTCTATCTCAAGAGCTAAAGACTAAACTCTAAAATGAAAAGATTGTTTCATTTCCAAGTAGTAGCAGTTGAATTTTGGAAGAACACTTTAGGATGACGATTGATGGTCAATTATGGAACAATCCATATTCAAGGACACATGTGGCAAAATACAAAGGAGCAAATCCAGCATGAGACTTTGAAGAAGCATGCCAATCTGAAACTTAAACACTGAGGGAAGTGCCTCTGTTGTTTCACCATATTAGACATGAACAGTTAATTGATTAAGATTCCACTGGCTGTAGGTTCTATCCATGCTCACCGCAATTGTTTTTTTTTTTTTTTTTTCGTTTATGATTTCCAAATTCAATTCTGCAATTATTTTAGTGTTTAGAAGATCCATCTTGAAGTGCATCAAATATGCCATTTATTTATTTATTTGGGGATCCTAATTAACTTATAGGATTTTGGTTTCTTTCTTTTATTGATCTACATTTTTTTTTAAGCACAATGATGACCTAACCATTTCCCATCCACCTCAATGTTTTTTCTTTATCGTCATTGAGAATACAGAGAGCTTCAGGCAATGATAAAAATTATAAAAACAATTATGATATTATATTAAATGCCAATTGTCCTTGATATTATATGCCAGTTGTCCTTGATATTATAGGATCAAAATATTTCCAAATATATTTCTTTCCAACCACCTAGCACCTAGCTCGATAATCCTCATCGTTGCCAAGTGCTGGAAACTTAACCCACCTACGCTGCCACTTAGCACTTCATGCACCATGCTACCACCCATGCTGCCACTTTGCTTCATGCCTGACAAGAACGGTGCTACCACTCATTATTTCTAAGACACTGCACCGCTACATGATTTTGTTCACTGGGACGAATTGATTGTGTTGTTTTTTTGTATTTGTCTCTGTCTCTGTCTTTGTCCATGTCTCCTTCCATTCCTGTCCATGTCTCTTTCCATTTTTATGAAATGAAATGCTGAGGAGGGAGGAGTATGCTTTTTACCCTTCTTCTTCTACACTCACACGCAGATGGACAGACTAAGTAGAGTGGGAAATTGGTTCTCCAGATTGAGTACAAAATTGTGTGGGTCATTTCACTTTATGGACACCCTCTAGCTTCTATAGTATTCTTTCTTTCAGCAGCTCAGCTTGATCACCCATGGCCAAAGATGAGGTTCTGAAGGCACAGGTACTGTTGGGACTTCTGCACTTTTCAATTTGTAGTTAGAAACAACATGAGCAGACTCGAATTTTCATAACCCAGGCATGCATATATAATAGGTTTGTTGGTGTTGCGGACATGGGTTTTGAAAGTTCATATACACTGCGAGGGATGCAAGAAGAAAGTCAAAAAGGTTTTGCAGGGCATTGAAGGTATGTGATTCAGTGACTGAGGAATCGTTTGTTGTTTAATACATGAGGGACATATATATTTATTTATATGTATATTTATATGTAGTGCAGGTGTTTATACGACTACTGTGGACTCGGCACAGCAAAAGGTTACAGTCACGGGAAATGTGGATTCTGAGACTCTCATCAAGAAACTAATAAAAAATGGGAAGCACGTAGAGCTCTGGTCGCTTGAAGGGATCCATGGCCATCATACACCCAGCAAACAGCCCCCGCCGCAAGAGCCTAAGGAAAAGAATAAAGTGAAAAAAAGTGTCAAGTTTGAGGATGATGCCGACAAGGGCAGTGAAAGCAGAGGAAGTAAGGCCAGCCGCGAGGAGACTCAACCTGTAAAAGAAGACAAGGGGAAGGCTAAAGAAGCAGAAGTGGATCCAGGAAACAAGGGTGAAACAGGCAGCGCCGAGTAAGAGCGGTGGAACCGAGGAAAAAAGTGCCAATGGGGACAAGAAAGCGAATAGACAAGAAGAGAAGCAGAAAGCAGGTAGCGATGGTGGCGGACGAGAGAAGAAAGGTAGCGTGGCAGTGGAGGAGGAGAGAAATAAGTGGAATCCACGTGGTAAGATTCCATTCGCTCTATGAGCGAGGAATCTAGCCAACGTGGAGATTATGCTTCTCCATGGTGAAACACCTACGGTGTAATTATTATTATTGATATTGCTTTTCGTATGTCCATGTTATGCATTTTATAAGTATATTTTATGGTAATTAATAGTGCCATTTTTAATTAATAATATATCAAGAAAATTCAAATTAGAAATATTTATTTAATTTTATATTAATTAAAAATTAAAATATTTTTTTAAAACAAATAAATATTCTAAACAATTCTAAATGGTTCGAGGAAAATTTCTTAACAATTCACCACTATTTTAGATATAAAATATTATCAATTCTTTTCATTTCATACTCATATGTTAATGGTGTGCATGCTCTTATGTGTGTGTAAAATGACGTTAATGATAAGTTATATGTGTTTTAATTTTTCATAGAGTTTGGACTCGTCATAAGTAGATGGAGTAAATTTGAAGTTATGAATGCATTTGTTAGGGTGTGTGTCCTTAGTGCCTCACCCCATGTGGATGGCCTTCTTGGATGACCCTAAGCTCTACCCAAAATGGATGCTTAACCTCCTCATAGTCCTTGCCCTCAATAGAACTCCATGACTCTACCCTAGATTTATTTAGATTCATTGCCCATTGTGGTGGTCTCTCCATTCATAGACCTAGGCACTTGATATGGCATGTCCACCTTTTGTAGATTTGGTTGCTCCATCTAACACATAGCTCTACCTCATGTCATATAGGATTCTCAGTGTGGTTAGAAGATGTCACCATTGTTTGACAAAGGCCAACATTTTGCACCCATTACTTAGACCATGTTGGTGTGAAACATCTGCAATTCTCATATTTTTTAAACATTGCATTGAATATTGGACTATCAATATTTTACACTCTTTCTTACATTGATCTCTTGATTGGGTTTCCTTTTATGCATTTTTCCATCCCCATTAATATTTTGTTGGGTCTTCCACTATCCAACGCTACAAATTGATCAATAGCCCCTACAATCCTCGTGGGATCATTATTAGCATTATACTATTATTTTGTTTAGCATCATGTTTTCTCATAATAAGATGCATTAGGGATCTTGTTTGTTACAACTTGATAATATGATATAAAGGGGGTCTTAAAAATGGGTTGATAAAAATGGATACCTACAATATATGGTGAAACTAGGGGTTTTCTTAATTGGAAAGGTATATTGGGAGGGGGGTTCAACAATACAATTTTTGGAGGCATTTTCCAATATCTAGTGAAATTAGGGATATTGTTTAATATCTTGCGAATGATCGTGCTATGTAACAAGTCCACTGAGTGAACCCCCCGTGATAATTGGTAGGATTTGATTTATATGATGAGATTCTAGAAATGTAGGTTGATTTATAATGACATGTTGATGCCCGAAAAATCCTAGCATCGACAATAGGGATTCTCTCCAATGGATAATACCACTTAGATCACTCACTGTTTGGTATGGGGAATCCGTCTGATTAACGGTCCAACTACCATAGATGTGTTTGTTTAATTATGTACCAGTTGCGGCTTGGCCCACCGTTTATATTTTATGTTTAAGGGTATGAATGTGCAAGTGCTTATAATCTAACAAATGCATTTAACCTATAATTGATAGGAAGAAACCACACGAGTGATGCATAGTTTCTTACCTCCCGTCTTACTGCTTCTACCTTGTCAACTAGCTAACTCTATACTAAACTAACTAAACTATCCTTGCAAGGAGCGAGTTTAAATAAGAGTAATAATCTGAAAATGCTCATACAAATCCAACAGATAGCTATTAAGATAAAATATGCACATTCCCAATAGAAAATTACCAAAGATAGCTTTGATTATAATTAAAACAATTAATTACTTTATTAACACATAGATATGTGTATAGATGAGGAAATCATTCACCACCATTGAAATAGTTCAATAAAGTTAGAAAGATCTTACAGCATGAACATAAACAAAAAAGAAATAGTTCTGATCTATCAGTCACATGTCCTAAGAAAACATTCGTGCAAGATTTCCCAACAAATAGACCCTTCCCCATTGGCAGAAAATTAGTTCTCTTACACAATGCATCCAGTCTCTAATTCACTATCAAAATCCCTCTTCTCCATTACCCTTTCGCCATATTTATATTACAAGAGAATATGTTTGAATGACTGATCATTTCGGCTCCCTCTGCATCCTTTGGATTTCCTGATTTGTCTCTTCTGCCAACCGTTTCCTCTGTGCATAGCATTTAAGCTCCCTCAATGTTATGAATGATTTTATCAGCTCCCTCTACATCCTTTGGATGGTGTGATTTGACTTTTTTGCCAATCGTTTCCTCTGTGTGTAGTCTTTCAGCTTCCTTCACATATGATTGCTCACTTTGGGTTCCTCTGCATCCTTTGGATTACCAATCGTGTCTTTTATGCCTGTTGTTCCTTCTTCTCACAACCTTTCAACTTCCATGCGTCCTGAGGAAACAACTAGATCAATGCATAATAATAATTTACAATCAATTCATAAGAACAATTCATTTCTAAATCAAGTAATAATGAACATAATCAAATTCTAGAGGTATGATTTTTCAGTATCACTTACATAACATAGGATTCAAGCTTCCATAATATTGTGTTTTGGCCTAAAAATGATAATTAACACAAAAAAAGAAGGCCGGAAAAGCCCTAAAAATGGCCCAAAAATCATACTTCCATAGCCGGAAAATCTCTAAAAAATGGCCCAAAAATCGTCATCCTGCAATCGGAAAAGGATTTAAAAAAGGTCCTAAAAACATCCTCTCACAATCCGAAATGCGGGTGTGCGGGATTGTGGAATTGTGGGTGCCATTTTCCAATGTTTAAAAATGCAATATGTAATCTGCAACCCGTAATTAGAACTGTGGAAAAGCGGAACTACGGGACTCAAAATTGCGGATCTGTGGAATACAAAAATGCGGGAGGTAAATTCAAAAAATCGGAAAAATCAACCCGCATTCCGCAATACGCAATCGGTAACATGGGAAGGCGGAAAGTCGGGCTTGAGGGATTGTTGGGGGGGATTTTGGAAAGTCAATAATGTAACCCGCAATCCGTAGTTGGGAATGCGGGATTGCGAGATGGCTATATGGGGTACTGTGGGATGCGGGACTGAGGAAAGGAGGGATTGCAGAATTGCGGGATTGTGGAAACAATTCCAAGCAATCCGCAATTCCACAATCCGGAATTTAACATGTGAAAAGGTTTTTTTCTTTCTTTTTTCAATAAAAAACTAAGTGTTAGGGGTAGGTATATCCAGGATGAAAATAAACTCTAAGTGAAATCCAATAATAAAAGGAGGGGCCCTACAATTTTACAAAATTTTGGGCACCAGGTTGCAGCTGCAACAATTGGCAACTAGCTTGTGAACACAGATCTCTAAACAAACCCATTTTAGGATCACAACTGCTTGTCTGTTATTAATTTTGATTGTAGAACTGTTTCTTTATCATTTTACCATGATTTTAAAAGGCTAAATTTTTATGTAGGGAAAGGAGCTTTCTTACATCATATTGCTCATTTATTTTGGAAATAGGGAAACCTGGACCAAATTTCCTAACCACTCTCCTGGGGCCATAATATGGAGTTCATTATTAGTCCCATATTTTGGTTACCTATGAACATGACTCCACTGGATCGTAACAAAATCAGACATATATATTTGTTTGTTCTTTATTCCCATTCTATCAGCATTTCTTTATATGCTTCTGTTTGACGAGTTTTATCGTCTGAGTCTTTCACAAATAACTTTATTCAATCTTCAACATTTGACGTGGGTTCTTCCATCCATAATGTTATTTTGTGTGAGTGATTAGTTTTCTTTGTTTCTCATACTCATGGACGGAGAAGAACCTTTTGGAATTATCATCCGGGAAATCTTCTTGATTGCATGTATTTATTTTCAAAACCATTTCTTTGATGGAGATGAAATTTTTCAGAAATTTTGACTCTTCATTGTAATCCTTTTGGTTGTAACTTTTAACGATGGCATAATTTTAATTGCCATACATCTTCAAGACTTTCTTCCTTTCCATGGGTCAATTATAGCAGGCTGCCTGAGATGGTTATTTATGTGTAAGTGAGTGGAGCCCCAAGATAGTAATTTAGAATTCATAGATCCTAATTATTTTACAATGTTTATATTGACAAAACATAAAACATGAAGCAAGTTTCCCTTTTTAAAACAAAGAAGCAATTAAAGTCACTCATGACACTGTTGTTAGAAAAAGAACTCCTTTTGTTATGAAGCCAATTCTAATCCTTTTGTGATTATAACATTTCATATGAGATTGTTTAGATATTTGCATTCCTGCATATCACCGTGAAAGTTGAGCTGAGTTTTATTTCAATCAAGCAAAAATCAGCCAAGCAAAACAAGGTCAGACCAAAATGAGATAAGGCTGAAATTAACTAACCTAGGAAGAGAATAAACAAAAACAACTATAATGTTAAAAATCAACCAAGAAATAATTATGTACAATAGGTCTCCCTAGTGTGCCATCACTTACTTCCCAAACAAATTCTGATAGCTTTAGGATGAGGGTTGTTTTAACAGGAAGAATACTAAGCTCATTTGGTGGGGTCAAGATTAAACTGTTTTCTAAGATGGAAGAATGACCACGAGAGCCAAAGTGTTGTCAAGGGTTAGAAGGAATTTCAATATCTCAGGTTTTGGAGCATCTTTTAAGATTGTTCACAAAGAATAGGGTCTTAAGGTGTAGTTTGACTGTTGTTTTTTTTGTCATGATATAATATTCATTGAGTTTGTCGAAAAAAGAATCATACAATTTCAAAATATTTAATAGAAATGAAATTATCAGGGATCAGTTTGATAAGTTACCGAAAAATACCTTGTAAATTTGCGCGGGACATCTTCTTAGTCTTTGGTTGGCTGGTGCATATTCTTCTAGCAAATATCTTTCACTGGTGAGTGCTGATAATCAGACCCTGTTGCAAAATTACCATGCCAATTAATTAAACATTTAAAACCGTATTCATAAATTCAATCTCAGAACGATTTTCACATTTATGGGCCCATAATAAATATCCACCATATATCATATTTGCTTTATGAGTTTTTTACGATCAAACTTTTCTACCAGTGGTCTATGGAATATCGGATTTCAAAACTGCTTTCATGCATTCGTATTAACGCTGTCATGTTGTGATGAATAGAAATTCTAATGAAACATATCTGTGTTACCAACTCTTCAAGAATCTTCATCAAAGTGTTTTGATTCTTCAATCGGTGCCTCAGTGATTGCTCATTAATGATTTAACCTTTAATAGTGCAAGTGTTAACTAAATTGCTTCGCAGACCAAACTTTCTTCAAATTGGACAGATATTAAATGTGACTGCCTTCATAAAACACATATGTGTTCATATGCATTCTCATGAAAACTATTAGACGAAACCAATGAAGACATTTCTTGTGTATACCTTATGAATGTTCAGTTTAGTCCAACATATGCATCAAATAAGGGTTTCATCTTTATTTCCAACTATCCAAAAGGATAGAATGATAGTGACGAAGGAAATCTAAGCTATCAAACAAACTCAAATGACTACCTATCATCTAAATTATTCAAAAGAAAAGAAACGACATGAGTCAAACTGTTATTCTGTAGGCTTAGGAAAAGAAAATCTATGTTACTCCTAACCTAACTTCACTAGTTCAACAGAGTTAGGTAAAATCATAGAGCCAGTGCAACCATAAAAATTTCATCCCCATAGGGAAATGAATTCCATACATAGGTCTGTAGGACTTTCGCATTATGCAATTCAAGGTAAAAAAAGTAGCACTAGTCATAAATCCATTCACAATAGAAAAAATCAGGTACTTGTTGCAATGTGGGAAGTTTTCATAAAATGACAATTCCAACCATATATCAACATAATCATGAAAGTTATGTGATTCATGTGAAAAAATTGAATATGAATAATGTATATCCATAGGACCATGTGGTGCAAAACCAAAAGTCTTTTTTCATGGATATAGTCTCGTTATTGGATCCAGAGTATGGATTAATGATGTGAAAATCTGACATAACCATCACTGGATGATTAAGTGCCTTATCATTATCATAAATGCATTCTTCCTTACCATGAAATTCTTTAATATAAAAAATATCATCTTCATTAGGATGCAATGGGGTGTCGTAGATAACCTCCTTTTGTTCCACGTCATCAGTACGATCACTATTAGCTTGAGTTTCATTGAAAAAAAAATCTACTTCATTTCAACCTTCAAAATTATCACTAGAAATCTCTACATATTTAGCCTTGTCAATATTCCTTGACATGCAAAACTCAGACTCTAGGTTATTCATTCCAAGCATAATTTTGGATTTTGTTTTAGTTGTACAGTCTGTAGATATGTCCGTGTTGAAAAAGGTCCTTTTAACATTTGCATATTCAAAGAAATCATCAATCACTTGCTACTCCAATAATAAATCAGCAGTCAAAGCATTATGATTTTGTTCAAGATGTGTTTCAGCAATAGAACAATAGTCAATAATCATATTTGCCACAATTGGATAATCCATTCTCTAATCAAATATTGATTCATCCTCTTTTACAATATTAGCAAACAATTCTGGATACATAAAGTACAAATTTTCATAATGTGGATACATCATTGTTCCTTCATTAGTAAACAAATTTCCTTCAACACTTGCATGTTCCATAGAATCGTAAGTTCACAAATTATTAATCACACGATTCCGTTGTGTTTTAGGAACAAAATGGTAATTATCATCAAGCATATTTGCAACAATTGGATCATCCATTTTCTCAGCAAATATTGATTTATCTTCGTTTACAATGTCATATAGAGGTTCTATTTGACAATATGGGACATTCATCCCTCTAGCTAGAAATTCATCTTCAACATTTTCTTCTATTATTTCACATGGTATGTGAGGACATGGTACTTCCAAATCATCATCCAATAAATTCAAATCACCTAATTTATCCACATGTCCCCAATATTCTTCACAAAATTTCCCATTCAACTCACTTTCAGATGGAGTAAAAATTTCTTCATGTGCACCTACAGCAGAAAATGAACACTCATCTAACTCAACTATGTTAGTATGATTATCTAAGTCAGCAACTAATTCTACTATGTTACATTCGATATCATCATCCCATGCTAGTTGAAGGATATTAGATTGGTTTTCTGAAACATGGCCAACATTTTCTACCTGATAATTCCTTGGATCAATTTCAAAAAAATAATTTCCCAGAACTGAAGATGAAAAATTCATTGGCTCATTTTTTTCTTCTAACTGATTCACATTATGTTTCATATGAGGTTCCCTCAATACATTAATCTACTTCTGCTTTCTGATAAGGAAACCATAGGTGAGACCAATCAGTTTCAAAATAACCATTTAATTTATTTGACCAGTCTCTACTCACAAATAACCCATAAGCTTTTGGTATCTCCCTTACCATAATATCAATAAATTGACACACCCTTGGGTCTGCAGCCAATCTAATCAATGCAGTTTTCATTTCCCCAATAACCTTAACATGATATCTATCTAGTTGAATAATCCAAGAAGGGGATGAAGTGGATTGTCCATTAATCCTTTTGCAAATAGATAGTGGCATAGTGTTAGATGAAGCCTGAGAGTCTACTAAGAAGTTATGCACATTATAATTGAATATTTCAAAAGTCAAAAGGAAAGGAACAGTTTGATATCTTTATTTTCCACCTATACTTGCTTCGTTAATCTCATTATTAGACTCGACCCTTCCTGACTATTTGTCTATTGTACTACTTGATTTGACGTCAAAATATTCTAATAATTTTCTCCTCTATTGTGGCAGGTTACACACTTCAAACAAGTTTATATTTGCTTTAGTTTTCTTGATATCTTCTACAATGTCATACCTCATATTATGATTTTCTCTAACCCTTTTACAACTATCAGATTTGTTGATTACAGGGTTTACTTTTTTATTGCTTAATGGGTTTGTTTCCTTAATGATCCCAAAATTTTCTTTTGGTTGTGATTGACTCAAAATTTTATTCTTCTATATTTTTTCTTTGGATGTCTTCATTTTTTCCAGTACGATACTTTTATCTTCTATTGGTCCCTTACTTCCGGTGGCATAATTCACAGATGATATTTGTATTTCTTCTACCTTTTATTCTTCATCTAAACCCAAAGTTGGTGCCCAGTCCCTAATACTAAGGTATTTTCTTCATTTTGATCTTTTGGTTCATTAGATTGGTCTTCTTCCTAATATTCCTGGTCTATTAGTTGGGTATCTAATAATTGATTCATTACCATGGTAAGTCAATTTATCCACTTTGGGCAGCTTTTATAAGAATGACACTCTTGATAAAATGCGCAAAAGTGATCCATACCAACTTCATTCAAATTAAAAGAAACAGGATTATTTAATGGTGGTTGTAGTTGTGTTCTTTCTCCCCTTTTTTATAGAAAGGCTTAAATGGTTCTTTTGAAGAACTAGCACCCTTTTCTTTCTGCAAATCTACTATTTTATTAGACAACTTCTGGACCATTTTGACCACATTTTCTAGTTCATTTGAGGGGTCTTATTTAGGTCTAGTCAATATTACAAGCTTCTTGTTTACTATAGATTTCACTTCCAAATCCAAAGAATGTTTGATGATGCTATCTATGTATGCTTCTACTTTGTTTGCTTCGTCATAATTTTCTGCTAGAGTATTTTTATCATCTCTTTTGGAAAACATAGCTATGGATGGGAGAAGTGTTGTAGTATAATATTCTACCAATGATTCGTCAGCAGGTTTAGTTGCAGCGCTAAAACTATTAAAAATCATATTAAATCTTTGATTAAACTATTGAACTTTCTCCTTCTTTTCCATCTGCATAGATAATAATTCTTTCATAAGTGAAGCCACGGTATTTTGGGTACCAAACATATTCAGAAAAACATTTTCAAAACTATTCAAATTTGCTATAGAATTAGCATGTAACTTAAAATACTGGGATGATGCTCTAGGTTCAAAAGTATAAGGAAACAATCTACACATTACATCTGCATGTTCCACATTTAACATATTTAATGCAAAATAAAATCTCTTTAGGTGATCTTCAGTGGAGATCCCTTTTCCAGATTCAAACTTAGATAGCAATTGGTCTGGATGTTTAGGCTAATCATGCAAATGAGAATCTAGGTTGAGTGGACCTCTTTCTCTCCATGTAGGTGGTTGGTTGACATTGTCAACCATGTTAGCAATATGCCTAGGAGAATGTGGGGGTGCATGGGGTGATGTATGAGGTGGTGTATGAGTCTATGTGTGTTGATTAGTGCTTGTTCCCGGAGAATTAGGACTTAATTGATTAATGAGATTTGGTATATCTTGTAATGATAAATGAGTTAATTATTCCAAATATCCCCAAGCAGAAAATACCTTGTTTGCACAACTTGTCTTCTAGGAGCTTTCCTTCTAAGTAGTAAAGGAACCACTGATAATCCACCAAGTTTACTCACGTATGATCTAGTATGTCTCCTGAAATTGTCTACTTCTATGTGAGGAACAACATATAAATGTTCCGTATGATCATTTTCAGAATCCAACTTTTCTTGATAATCAACTTCATAAATTAATTCTTCTAGTTTGTTTGTTTCCAATGTATACCCAGAGAAATTTCCTCTTAAGAATGGATTTCCTATGCCATCCATGCACTGGTAGCCCTCCTTCTAGCACCAAAATTGTTTACACCCAGAAAATCCTACCATCAACAGTAGGGATTCTCCCCAATGAATAATCCCAATTAGATCACTCATTGTTTGGTATGAGGAATTCATTTGGTTAACGGTCCGGCTACCATAGATGTGTTTTCTTAATTATGTACCGCTTGCGGTCTGACCCACCATTTATATTTTATGTTTAAGGGTATGAATATGCAACTGCTTCTAATCTAACTGATGCATTTAACCTATAATTAACAGGGAAAAACCACACAAGTGATGCGTAGGATATTACCTCCCATCTTACCACTTCTACCTTGTCAATTAGATAACTATATACTAAACTAACTAACCTATCCTTGCAAGGACCAAGTTTAAATAAGAGTAATAATCTGAAAATGCTCATACAAATCCAACATATAGCTATTAAGATAAAATATGCACATTCCCAACAAAAAATTACCAAATATAGCTTTGATTATAATTAAAACAATTTATTACTCTATTAACACATAGATATGAGCATAGATAAGGAAATCATTCACCACCATTGAAAAATTTCAATATAGTTAGAAAGATCTCACAACATGAACATGAAAATAAAAGAAATAGTTGTGATCTATTAGTCACACGTCCGAGACAAACATCCGTGTAATCTTTTCCCAACAAATAGATCCTTCCTCATTAGCAGAAAATTACTTCTCTTACAAAATGTATCCAGTCTCTAATTCACTAGAAAAATTCCTCTTCTCCATTACCCTTTCCCCATATTTATATTACAACAGAATTTGTTTGAATGACTGATCATTTCGGCTCCCTCTACATCCTTTGGGTTTCCTGATTTGTCTCTTCTGCCAGTTGTTTCCTCTGCGCATAACATTTCATCTCCCTCTGTGTTATGAATGATCCTCTCAACTCCCTATGCATCCTTTGGATGGCACAATATTTTTTTGGGGCCAACCATTTCCTCTGTGTGTGGTATTTAAACCTCCTTTGCATATTATTGCTAACTTCGGCTTCCTCTGTGTCCTTTGGATTACCAATCGTGTCTTTTATGCATGTTGTTCTTTCTTCTCACACCCTTTCAGCTTCCACGCATCCTAAAGAAACATCCAGATCAATGCGTAAGAATAATTTACAATCAATACATAAGAGCAATTCATTGCTAAACGAAGTAATAATGAACATAATCAAATTCCATAGGTATTATTTGTCAATATCACTTACATAACAGAGTATTCAAGCTTCCATAATCTTGTTTTTTTGGCCTAAAACTAATAATTAACACACAGGCGGAAGGCCAGAAAAATACCTAAAAATGGCCCAAAAATCATACTTTCGTAGTGGGAAAAGCCCTAAAATATGGCCCAAAAATCATCCTCCCACAATCATAAAATGCTTAAAAATGTCCTAAAAAAAATCCTCACGCTATCTACAATCCGCAATGCGGGCATGCAGGGGTGCGAGATTGCGGAATTGCGGGTGTCGGTTTCCAATGTTTGAAAATGCAATCTGCAATCCGTAGTACATAATCGGAACTATGGAAAATCAGAACTACGGGACGCGGAATTGTGGACCTGCGGAATACGGAAATGTGGGAGGCAAATTCAAAAAACCAAAAAAATCAATCCACAATCCGCAATCCGCAATCGGAAACACAGGAAGGTGGAAAGTCAGGGTTGCGGGTTTGTGGGATTGCGTGGGGGGAATTAGGAAATTCAGAATGTAACCCACAATCCTCAATCCACAGTTGGGAATGTGGGAGTTTGGAAATGCGGAATTGCGTTACATCTAGATGCGGTAATGCAAATTGTGGGATTCTAGAAAGGCGGGATTGCGAATTGCGAGATTGCGGAAACAATTCCAAGCAATCCACAATTTGCAATTTAACATGCGGAAAGGATTTTTTCTTTGTTTCTTCTTCAATAAAAAACTAAGTGTCAAGGGTAGGCATATCCAGGAGGAAAATAAAATATGAGTGAAATCCCCAAAAAAAAGGAGGGGCCCTACAATTTTACAAAAGTTTGGGGATCAGGTTGTAGATACAACATGACCCCATGTTTTAATAAGGTGATATGCAATATAAATAACAATAGCGTGGTGTTGAAGGGTAGAGATTGACTATTGAATTCTCATGCCAACTAGTAATGTGCTACAATTATGGTGTGGCTATTATACTTGACAAGATGTGCTTAGGTTGATGTTAAATCATGTATAAACAAAATACATAATTATGAAAAAGGGATGTTTAAGGGAAATCTTGTTCCTAGAACTTGGACATACTAACCCAGTTGGTTCGGGTGATCATTTATTGTCCACATGTCATTCAAAATTGGTCATGTGTCACTACTTGTACAAGTTTCAATAAATTTACTTCCATATAATTCAATATCTCCATACAACTTAAAATTCCATCAGGTCACCGTCCCAAATGTTCATTGTAGATTTAAAGATATATAGTACACAACAAGGTTTATAATTAAATGTTTTTTCTACACTCTTCATTGCAATGATGAGAGATTTGACATACCTACAACAAGGTGCAAAGTACGTCACCAAGGTTTCGACGCTCCTTGCTCAAACGTAGGGTGTGTCGAGGTGACAACAAAAGATGGAAAGGGAATGACAACAACCTTTCTCTTAGGTTTTTATCCAAGGAGCTTTAGGGATTAAGGCATGGAGTTGATACATGATTCATGATGATGATATTTTGGTGTAACAAAATGCACCCTAAAGCATGAAGCTAGTAAAGTAAAACAGGTGAAATTATTTGAAACAAATGAAAGGGATGGAGGCAAGAATCATCTGTCAGAACATACTACTGCATAACAACTGACTCTAAGATATGCATCTCACATGACTCATAACATGGCTTCCGACCAATACACTGCAGATCCATGACAGTAGAGACCGACTGAACACAATCATGGCTACTAGAAACAAGCGTAGATCCATGATAAGATGATAACACAACCACAACCAATACAAAGTGGATTTGTGTGACATGACTCAAAACAATCTCCAACGCAACCTAGGTGATATTTGTGACTTAACCCAGGGTCTTCAAGCCGAACACGCAATGATATGAATGTAACCATGTGATTACAATGTCTTGATGTCGAACATGGTAGAAACCACTTGATTACCGGTCATTGATGTATAACGTTAACAAGTGTGGGGTAAATCACCATTGATGTCAATGATTCCCAAGATATCATAGTACATACCATCGAATGTGAATCAATGAGTTGAGGTCGAACACCCAATGGAATATTTTGATCCATAGTCAATGATGCGAAGTCATATCGAAAGTGAGGTAACCTACCTTTGAGGCATGCAGGCAGAAGGTACTTGATTGGTTTCTAGATTCAATCCTTGGATGATGTGTTGATGTCGACAAGGATGAATCCGCTAAAGGAGGGCCATGATGTATCTCCCATCATCGACACGAAACATGATCAAATATTTTTTGGAGTAAATCGGACTGTAGGGCAATGTGTGAGACTGACTCAGGGAAAATTGACATGATAGAAGGTAACTGACTGCAGATAGTGAATCGATGAAGAAAAGTCTCTTGAACATGAGCATGGCATGACTTGGCAGTATTGACATGATGAGAATGATATCAACACCTAATGAAAATGATGGTGGAAGCATTCTTTGGATGACTCAAAGGAGTAAATGTTGATGTATATGTAACTTTGGAATGTATTTCATATATATGTATTTTGTATTCTTATAGAGATGTTATTATTCCTCTATACGGAAGTGTTTGTATTCCTATAGAGATGTTATTATTCCTCTATACGGAAGTGTCGTCATTTATATTGTAAGTGTCGTAACTTATACTTGATGGGCTATTAGACGACCTTATTGGGGTCAGCCCTGTATAAGTCATGTGGGTCAAAGGGTTATTAGACCACCCTATTTGGGGTGGGCCCAGTCAGCATTATGTTATGTGGTTAAGTTAAGGCCGACCTAGTAAAGGTTATTAGGCAAGTCAAGTCAAGTATAAATAGAGTGCGGGAAGCACTCTATTTGATCATTCTATTCTCTCACACACTCTTTGGAGAGTGGCGCACTTGTGGAGGAGGAGAAGCTGCTGCTAGGAGATGTCTATCTCTTATGCTTGGGTTGTATCATTTCTCTATCTATCTCTGAGGAAGTTATTGGAGTTTTTCACCTTTATGGTTTTCCCCAAGTAATCTCTATGTCTCTTGTGTGCTTGCATTATTGTGTCCATGATTTATATGTTGTAGATATGTTGTACATGTTGTTTACTTAGTTAAGATCCTAGATGAGATTGAAGTAAATTCTGAAAAATTAACATGGTTTCAGAGCTAGCCTGAAAGAAGGCATGGTATGGCATGTATGACACTTGTTGCACTTGTGATGCTAGGGCTTGATATAGCAAAAACCATTCATCGTAGCACTTTCACTATAAATCCATTTTGGTGAAGTTTTCGGACCTAAACGTTTTATAGGTTGAACATCAGATCCCCATGTGCCTTGTGTCAGAAGGACAACTTCTAATTCGTTGTACTTTGTGTTTTATGATTTGTACAATCTAGGGTTTCTGGCTCTTCCAGATCTGAGTCATAAATAAGTGACCTAGTAAAAAAGGTCATAACTCGGGCTAGGAAGATCCAAATGAAATTTCGTAAAATGTGACAGGTAGGGCACGGACTGTAATTTCACAAGATGAAGGTTTAGAGGCCAAAACTGAACCATTGACACATGGAACTCCGTAAAAGTTCACTCTCCTCTTTTATCCCATAAATAGGTCACGTTGCGACACTTGGAATAACTCTCTCTCAGAGAATCCAATTGAGGGAAGACCTATTGGGTTGGAAATATGACAAATTGGGATACCACAGGTAGAAGGTTTAGACCTTGTGGATTCGTAATTTTGGAGTTACACCAGGAACAACAAGGTGCATATTTCTGTCAAAACTTAATTGGATTTTGAGCACCTTCATTCATGGCTCTGGGAATTAGGGTTTCGGAGAAAGTTGGTATTTTTGTAGTCAGAGACCACGGCTGAATGCTACTCATCAAAATTGAAATTTAGAGACCAAAATAAAAAAATTTGGTCAGGTAGAGGGTCGGGCTTGATCAAACCCTAGTTCGAGACTTTGATCGAAAAAATGGAAAATTAGGGCTTCTGCAAAAGTTGGAATTTTTTAAGTCTGTGACCACGGCTGGAAGCTCCTCAAAAAAATAGAAGTTTAGAGATTTGGATCAAATCTTTTGGTTGGGAAGAAGGGTGGGATTTATCAAACCCTAGTTTGGGATCCTGTCTAGAAGATCTGGAAGTTTCAAAGGCAATTTTGAGGGGTGAAACTTTGCAGTTTCCAAATTCTGAGTATACCAGCTTGATCAACTCATCAAGACGCATCCTTCTATCCTTTTAGAAGTTTGAAAATTCAAAGTTTGAATTTTTAGGGTTTCTCTGACAAACCCTAATCTAGCTCCAGATCCAGTTTCTACAAATCAAGTGGATTGGGTTAATCCTAGACGAGAATTGTTTGGTCACCTCCATAAGTGAAGAAGTTCCTGTTTCAAAGGGAGATGAGGCTAATACCTTACATAAGAAGATTACAAAGCAATCTCGATAGCTACGACTCATACATGTATGTTTTGAATTCTGTTCATAATTAAGTTTATGATATGTTTGTCTTCATATTATTACGGTTAGTACAATCTTGGTTAATTTTAGACTTGTCGTATCACCTTAATAAAATTATGAAAGCATGATAGAAGATATTCATTGATTAGGGTTTTTTGACACTTATGATTGTACTAATGCACTGTGATGTTGTATGCGGTTGATGTTGTCTACTAACATGAAAGGTACATCAAGAAAGACAAATCACGTTCTAGTTCAAGAACATATGACCATGGTGACATGAAGACAAAGGTTCATCCATTGCCATGGATCACATAGAAGATCTACTTACGAGGTATGTATAACTTGGTTCTATAATGGTTAACCTATGAGATATGAAAGTTACTATCACAAGTCACTTAAGAGAACAAGAAGACATCATGTGGGTATGTTAGAGATAACCAACTAACATATTAATCCAGGTATTTTTTTCCTATATCAAGTTAGAATCCTACCTTGTGTTAGGATCTTATACTGTTGTATTGTTGATAATGATTATTCATGAAGTTAGAAATGTAAGTAATCAAGGGTTTATGCATATTATGTCTCTTACCTTGATTGATGATATGACTAACCAGAAAAGTCCTTTGGTCAAATATGAATATGCATGAGTAAGAGAAGTCTTCCCTAAAACATTGAATGCTAATGCTTATTATCTGTGTTTGAAATGATCATGACTATACATGTTTAAGATTATCGTGTTTTGATAGTAATTATACTGTTGAGATATTGTAACTTCAAAGAATATTATATTTGTACTTTATTATTTCGGAGATGTTTCATTCCTCCGTGAAGATCTTATTGTATATCCGGAGATGTTTATTCCTCCGTCGGAATGTGGTAACTCGGGTTATTAGACTTCCCTAGTGGGGGTCGGCCCTGTATGTGTTATGTGGGTCAAAGGGTTATTAGACCACCCTAGAGGGGTCGGCCCAGTTAGTTGTAGTGGGGTATTTAACCCATTGGTTAAATACGAGCCTACGTGTACCTGTGTAAAATACATGTCAGTGTAGTATAAATAGAGGAGGTGTGTTCCTCATTATACACATTCACTCACTTGAGGATAGCGCACTTGTGGAGGAGAGGTCTGCAATTGTGGAGGAGGAGATCATGTCTTAGGGTTTTATCTTTGTATATTGCTGGTCATCTATGTTGAGGAAGCTTTGCTGGGTTTTCTACCCCATGAGGGTTTCCCAGGATAAATCTCTGTCTCTTGTGTTTATGTTGTGCTTGTTGTTTCTTCAGTGATCCTGTATATGCTATTATTGTGAAATGGAATGTAATGATGCTATTTTCTGTCTTAGCATATTTAATTTTAACATGGTATCAGAGCTAACCTGAAGGAAGACAAGGTATGGCACTAAAGACACTTGCTTTACTTACGACAATTTGAAGGTTAGGGTTTTACATAGCAAAAACCAGTCATCATAGAACTTTCGCTATAAATCTGTTTTGGCGAAGTTTTCGGACCTGAAATTGTTACAGGACGAAGATAAAATCTCCAGGTACCTTGTGTCCAAAGGAAAACCTCTAATTCGTTGTACTTTGTGATTTATGATCTGTACAATATAGGATTTCTGCCTCTTCCAGATCTGAGTCAAAATCAGGTGACCTTGGGAAAAAGGTCATAACTTGGGCTAGGAAGCTCCAAATGAAATTTCGTGAAAAGTGACAGGTAGTACACAGAAGGTACTATCTCAGAAAACGTTTTCAGAGTCCAAAGTTGAACCAGTGACACGTGGCACGCCGTAAAAGTTCGCTCTCCTGTATTATCCCATAAACAAGACACGTTGCGACACTTGGCATAACTCTCTCTCAGAGAATCCAATTGAGGTCAGACCTATCAGGATGGAAAGATAACAGGCTGAGCTATCTCAGAAAACTTTTTCAGAGGCCTAAGATCAAACACTGACACGTGGCACGCCGTACAAGTTCGCTCTCCTGTATTTTCCCAAAACAGGTCACGTTGCGACATTTGGCATAACTCTCTCTCAGAACATCCAATTGAGGTCAGACCTATCAGGATGGAAATCTAACAGGTCAGGATATCTTAGAAAACTTTTTCAGACCCTGTGGATCAAAAATTTTGGAGTTACACCAGAAAAAATCAGGTACATATTTCTGTCAAAACAGAATTATTTTTTGGTACCTTCATTCATGGCTTCCGGAATTTAGGGCTTTGAAGAAAGTTGGATTTTTTGTAATCGGAGACCACGGCTGGATGCTACTCATCAAAATAGAAATTTAGAGACCAAAATCAGAATTTTTGGTTAGGCAGAAGGCCGGGCTTGATTAGACCCTAGTTCGGGACTTTGATCAGAGAAGTGGAAAATTAGGGCTTCTGTAAAAATGGGAATTTTTGAAATCTGTGACCACGGCTGGAAGCTCCTCAGAAAAATAGAAGCTTAGAGCTTTGGATCAAACTTTTTGATGGGGAAAAAGAGTGGGCTTCATCAAACCCCAGTTCAGGGTCACGTCCAGTGAATCCGAAAGTTTCAAAGGCAAAATTGAGGAGTAAAACTTTGCAGTTTTCAAATTCTAAATATATTAGTCTGATCAACTCATCAAGGCGCATATTTCTATCCTTTCGGAAGTTTGAAATTCAAAGTTTGAATTTTTGGGGTTTCTCTGACAAACCCATATCCAGCTCCAGGTCCAGTTCTTGCAAATCAAGTGGATAGGGTTAATCCTAGAAGAAGATGGATTGGTCACCTTCATAAGTGAAGGAGTTCCTATTTCAGAGGGAGATGAGGCTAAGGCTTTACATAAGGAGATTACAAGCGATCTCGACAGGTATGACTCATCGAGGTATGTTTTGATATTTGTTCATGATTAAGTTCATTATATGTTTGTCTTCATGTTATTACGGTTAGTACAATCTTGATTTTAGATTTGTTGTATCACCTTAACAAAATTATGAATGCATGATAGAAGATATTCATTGGTTACGGTGTTGACACTTATGATTGTACTAATGCATTATGATGTTGTGTGAGGTTGATGTTGTCCGCTAACAAGATACAGGTACATCACAAAAGACAAATCAGGTTCCATGACCATGAAAACATGAAGACAGACTCATCCACAATCTTTGTTCTACTTACGAGGTATGTATGACTTTGTTATATTATGCTTAACCTATGAGACATGCAGGTTCTAGCTCAGGATATCTAAATCATTGAAGAGATTGTTTAGGTATGTTGTACATAACCAAGTAGGTATACTAATCCAGGTATGTTTCCCATGAATCTTACCTTGTGTTAGGATCCCCTATATAAGTATACTTGGAATGATTGGTTATGCTTATTCATAAAGTTAGTAATCAAAGGATTATGCATATTATATCTTTTATCTTGATTGATAATATGCATGAGAAAAAGAAGACTTCCCTGAAATCTTGAATACTAATGTTTATTAACTATAATCATGACTATACATTTTCAAGATTATTTAGTACTATAATGTTTTGATAACATTTAGAATATACTAATGAGTATATGTTTGTGTATGAGATCATGAGGATGACTCTTGAGCATGCACAGTGGTACAGAATGAATAAAAGTTCAAAAGACATACAGAAGATCAAGCGGGAGACAACCACACAAACATAAAAGATAAGTATTTGAGTTATTATTTGAAATAGTAATAATATTGCCTATGATAGGTTGTATGCATATTTGTATTCCCATAATATATAATGCTGAGTGTAAACATTCATAGAGCATTGAACAGTATACTACTAATGTGCATATGATTGACAAGTTGGACAAACATTCCATTGTTGCTTGTCTAGAATGAAACATCTTTGCTGACATGCCGAGAGCTGTGCACACTCTCGATAGTATGTTCTGGTAGAGATGGAAGGCATCTAGATAGCCACTGTATGCATACAGGATATGGGAAAGTGTTGTGCCAAAGTATTGGTCAAGATAGTTGCATAACTATGTAAATGATATCTGTATGCATAATAGGTTATCATGTCAATATGATTTGATGATTATGAAGTATTACTAATCCTGTACTTAATTTTGATTTGTAGGAGAGAATCATGATGAGATGTTTGTTCCAATTGGATATATAAAACCATTCTCTTAATGGTGTAATCAAAGAAGAAGTGTGATTTAGGTTCTGTATGGGTACCCAGGATCGATAATCAATTGATGAGCTTAATGATCACCACGAGTGATGTGGATCTCAACCTTTGCTACAAGGTTGAATATGGTTTTTATACATAGATGACATGGATGCAAGAAGGAGCTCACCACAGAGTTCGAATAATATTGAGGATCATATCAGTAGACCCATCTATCGAGAAATGGCATAGATAGATATGCAGAAAATCATTCAATGCAGAGTGTGAATGATGTTCAGTCACAAAGGGAGAATTGACAGTTTCTTAATAAGCTTGGGCTTTACCAAAAGTAAAGTTGTTTCTAACCTTTACCTTAAGGCTATGGATCATACTATTATTATAATATCTTTCTTATAGGGAATGAGAAACAGATCATGAAAAGAAAGAAGAAGATGGCTGCAGAATTGAAAAAATGAAAGATCTCAGAAAGATGCATTACTTCCTAAGTCTGGAAGTATGGCAAGGCTTAGAAGGAATCTTTCTCAACCAGGGAAAGTGTGCTGAGAAATATTAAAAGGAATTGATGTGTTGGAATGGCCACTCTCATGAATTCCAACTTGAAGTTCTTAGCAGATGACTCATTAGAGTTAGTGGATATAACTCTGAACAGACAAATTATTGGGTCTTTGATATATCTAACATATACCAGGTTAGATATATGCTTTGTTATGAACACCTTGAGTCAGTATCTAGTGGAAACTAGATGTGCTTACCTGATAGTTGCAAAGCATGTGATGAGGCACATAAAGGACACGATAGAATTTGATCTATGCTATCTTGAAGATCATGACTTCAGATGGTTATTCAGATTCTGATTGGGCAGGAAGTGTTTTAGACAGGAAGAACACATCGAGAGGATGTTATTGTCTGGGATTAGCCATGATCTCGTGGTTTAGCTGGAAGCAGTCTAGTGTGGCTCTCATCACAAGCGGAATATATGTCTGTTTGCTTTGCTAGTTGTGAAGAAGTTTGGCTTCAGGATTGTTTTACTTAGAGATAGAACCAACTGTGATCCTATGTGACAAATAGAGTTGTATCAAGATGACATAGAATCTAGTGTTCCATGATAAGTCAAAGAAGATAGGGATCCCACAAGATTTGACGCAGGAAGGAACTATAAAGTTTGAATTTGTAACAGGTTACCAATGTACTAACCAAACCTTTGTCTTGAGTGAAATTTGAATACTTCTGAGACAAGCTTGGTGTATTTCAAAAGGACCCTCCTCGAAAGGGGGAGTAGTATAGTCACTGATGATGAGATTGTCTCATCATACAACAAGGTCGATGTTGAGGTAACCTGTTCTCTACACCTAGATACTTAGAAATATTTAGATTTAGGACTCTTATACTTAGAATACTTAGTTTTACTTTTACATGCTTTTGATGTTAGATGTATTAGTAAGAATACATACTTTTGATAACACATGTATTGATTAATGTACTTGTATGGTTGAGGATACTTGTACTTGTATTGATGAGAATACATGTGGGGATTGTATCATCCTTGAACACATGTTCTAAAGTGAGCCGTAGACGTATGGTCCCCGAAAATGAAGTCCTTAGTGGACAGGTAGGGATTGGATCATCCCTGGACTTTCAGTCCTAAAGAGAGCCGTAGACGTATGGTCTCCGAAAATGAAGTCCTTAGTGGACAGGTAGGGATTGGATCATCCCTGGACTTTCAGTCCTAAAGAGAGCTGTAGACGTGAGGTCTTCGATAATGAAGTCCTTAGAGGACAGTTGAGGGGATTGGATCATCCCTGGACTTTCAGTCCTAAAGAGAGCCGTAGACGTGAGGTCTCCGAGAATGAAGTCCTTAGAGGACAGTTGAGGGGATTGGATCATCCCTGGACTTTCAGTCCTAAAGAGAGCCGTAGACGTGAGGTCTCCGAGAATGAAGTCCTTAGAGGACAGTTGAGGGGATTGGATCATCCCTGGACTTTCAGTCCTAAAGAGAGCCGTAGACGTGAGGTCCCCGAGAATGAAGTCCTTAGAGGACAGTTGAGGGGATTGGATCATCCCTGGACTTTCAGTCCTAAAGAGAGCCGTAGACGTGAGGTCTCCGAGAATGAAGTCCTTAGAGGACAGTTGAGGGGATTGGATCATCCCTGGACTTTCAGTCCTAAAGAGAGCCGTAGACGTGAGGTCTCCGAGAATAAAGTGATGGGGATTGCATCATCCCGAAACTGCTAAGTTCAAAATGTACGTGATAGGGATTGCATCATCCCGGAACTGATAGTTCAAAATGTACGTGATGGGGATTGCATCATCCCGGAACTGATAGTTCAAAATGTACATGATGGGGATTGCATCATCCCGGAACTGATAGTTCAAAATGTACGTGATGGGGATTGCATCATCCCGGAACTGATAGTTCAAAATGTACGTGATGGGGATTGCATCATCCCGGAACTGATAGTTCAAAATGTACGTGATGGGGATTGCATCATCCGGGAACTGATAGTTCAAAATGTACGTGATGGGGATTGCATCATCCCAGAACTGATAGTTCAAAATGTACGTGATGGGGATTGCATCATCCCGGAACTGATAGTTCAAAATGTACGTGATAGGGATTGCATCATCCCGGAACTGCTAGTTCAAAATGTAAGTGATGGGGATTGTATCATCCCCGGACTTTAGTCCCTGAATTGATCCGTAGACGAATGGTCTCCGAGAAAGTGATTTTATTGATGATGTGGTTACTTGTATCGGTAGGATACTCGTATTGATGATGTGGTTACTTGTATCGGTAGGATACTTGCATTGATGATGTGGTTACTTGTATCAGTAGGATACTTGCATTGATGATGTGGTTACTTGTATCGGTAGGATACTTGTATTGATAATGTGGTTACTTGTATCGGTAGGATACTTGTATTGATGATGTGATCACTTGTATCGGTATGGATACTTGTATTGATGATGTGGTTACTTGTATCGGTAGGATACTTGTCTTGATGATGTGGTTACTTGTATCGGTAGGATACTTGTATTGATGATGTGGTTACTTGTATCGGTAGGATACTTGTATTGATGATGTGATCACTTGTATCGGTATGGATACTTGTATCGATGATGTGGTTACTTGTATCGGTAGGATACTTGTATTGATGATGTGATTACTTGTATCGGTATGGATACTTGTATTGATGATGTGGTTACTTGTATCGGTAAGGATATTTGTATTGATGATGTGGTTACTTGTATTGGCATGAATACTTGTACTACTGATCGTGTGATGACGATGCTGATGATCGTGAGATGACGATGCTGATGATCATGTGATGGCGATGCTGATGATCGTGTGATAACGATGCTGATGATCGTGTGATAACAATGTTGATGATCGTGAGATGACGATGCTGATGATCGTGTGATGACGATGCTGATGATCGTGTGATAACGATGCTGATGATCGTGTGATGACGATGCTGATGATTGTGAGATGACGATGCTGATGATCGTGTGATGACAATGCTGATGATCGTGTGATGACGATGTTGATGATCGTGAGATGACGATGCTGATGATCGTGTGATGACGATGTTGATGATCGTGTGATGACGATGCTGATGATCGTGAGATGATGATGCTGATGATCGTGTATCGTGAGGATCCAGATGATGATATTGTTGTAGCTGTTCAAGTGCTACAGAAGATAAAGACTCAATACTGAAGATGTCGATGTTCCAGTATTGAAGATGTTCCAGTAACTGCTTGAGTTACTAATGATGTTGAGAAAGCTTCCAATGATTTATAGATGTATCATGTATGATGTTGATGACTCCTTGCTCGTGCAGATGTTGTTATAATATCCTTCTCGTTAAGGGGGAGTGTTGAGATATTGTAACTTCAAAGAATATTATATTTGTACTTTATTATTCCGGAGATGTTTCATTCCTCCGTGAAGATCTTATTGTATATCCGGAGATGTTTATTCCTCCGTCGGAATGTGGTAACTCGGGTTATTAGACTTCCCTAGTGGGGGTCGGCCCTATATGTGTTATGTGGGTCAAAGGGTTATTAGACCACCCTAGAGGGGTTGGCCCAGTCAGTTGTAGTGGGGTATTTAACCCATTGGTTAAATACGAGCCTACGTGTACCTGTGTAAAATACATGTCAGTGTAGTGTATAAATAGAGGAGGTGTGTTCCTCATTATACACATTCACTCACTTGAGGATATCGCACTTGTGGAGGAGAGGTCTGCAATTGTGGAGGAGGAGATCATGTCTCAGGGTTTTATCTTTGTATATTGCTGGTCATCTATGTTGAGGAAGCTTTGCTGGGTTTTCTACCCCATGAGGGTTTCCCAGGATAAATCTCTGTCTCTTGTGTTTATGCTGTGCTTGTTGTTTCTTCAGTGATCCTGTATATGCTATTATTGTGAAATGGAATGTAATGCTGCTATTTTATGTCTTAGCATATTGAATTTTAACATAGTGAGTGTATGATTATGTATGAGATCTCAATGGTAACACAATGATGATACTAGTAAGCATACATAGTGATCGAGGATGGATATAAGTTCAAGGACAGTTAATCCAGGTAGCAAAGATGAAGAGGGAGCACACTCCAGTAGTCTCTGCAAGGATGGAGATATTCAGAGGGATTCGACCACTTCTCAAAATCCACATCAGAATGGAGTTGTAGAAAGGAAGCAAATAATGAGAAGGAGTCAACCCAACAACCAAACAAAGATACGTATTAGAATTGTCATTTCTTACATATTTGTTTGTTTAAATAATGTTGTTCAATGATGTATATGCTTATGTTCCTAGACTTAGGTTGTGTATTATGCATATTAGAATAACTACATTAATGAACAATATACTACTAATATACATGTGATGGGTAAGTGGCCTATTGCACTGTACAACATTCCATTGCTACTTATCTAGAATGAAACCTCTTTGCTGACATGTTAGGAGTAGTGCAAACTGTTCACAATGTTCTGGTAGAGATTCGAAGGCATCTAGAAAGTTACAAGATATGGATGAATGTTGTATCGAAGCATTGTCTAAAATAATTGCATGACTGTATGACATATTTATTTATGTGTAAGAATTTGTTCTGAAAACTATGAGATGTTTGTAATCATGCAATTTAACTTGTTTTGTAGGAAAGATTGTATATCTTCACCTACAAAAGAAGGACTACAACATTTGTTCCAGGAACAAAGATATCTATTGAAGATATTGAAGTTCCCAGGATCCGGGATAAAGTAATGGAAGTATGCCATGATCAATCGATCATGGAGAATGATGTTTGGGATGTGGTCCCAATACCTGAAGGGAAGTCTGTTGTGACTTCCAAATGGATCTACAAGATTAAGCATGCTGCAGATGGTAGCATAGAGAAATACAAAGCGAGATTTGTAGCTCGTGGCTTCTCACAGAAAGAATTAATCGACTATGAAGAAAATTTTTCTCTTGTATCCAGATACACTTCCATTAGATCAGTACTTTCTCTAGCTGCAGTGATGAAATGGAAGACACACCAGATGGATGTCAAGACTACTTTCTTGAATGGTGTAGTCGAGGAAGAAGTGTATGTGGAGCAGCCACTTGGTTTTGAGACACATGATGGGAAGTCATATATGTGCAGAACTTGGTATGGTAGGATAGAGAGATTTCTATCCAGTTTGGGATTTACCAAGAGTAAAGCGGATTCCAACCTTTACTACAAGGATGAGGAAGGAAATCCAGTGATACTACTTTTGTATGCGGATAACCTGTTTGTTACAGGTGAGGATAGATTGATTTCCGACATGCAACGGAACCTTGTTCCCAAGTTCAAGATGAAGGACTTGGGAATGATGCACTATTTTCTAGGCATGGAGGTGTGGCAGAGTGCAGATGGGATATTCCTTGGACAAGGGAAGTATGCAGTAGAGATCCTGAAAAGGTTCAGGATGATGGATTGCAAGGCCATGGCCTCACCTATGGCATCGAACCTAAAGCTTCTGTGTGATGCTTCATCTAATCTGTTTGATGTCACGGTGTATCATCAAATGATTGGGTCCTTGATGTACCTGACGAACACGAGCCCAGATATTTGCTTTGTGGTGAACACATTGAGCCAGTTCCTGATGGATCTGAGGAGTGTTCACCTAGTTGCTGTAAAGCATATTCTAAGGTTCCTGAAGGGTACGGTTGATTATGGGCTCAAGTATGATGCGAATCAAAAGTTTAACCTGGAGGGTTATGTTGATTTAGATTGGGCAGGCAGTGCTGCAGATAAGAAGAGCACTTCTGGGTGTTGCTTCAGTATGGGATCAGGTGTGATCTCCTGGTATAGTAGGAAGCAGTCCTGCGTAGCACTGAGTATAGCTGAGGCAGAGTATGTTGCAGCATGTTCGGCTAGTTGTGAGGCATTATGTGTGATGTACCTACAATAATTAATTAATGCAAATACACGAGATATCGAAAATAATAGAACAGAATCGCTTTTATATTGATCACGGGCCACTTCGAGGGGGCAACCTCCTTTGAGCAAGCTCAATACAATTAACTTCATGGTGCCTTCAATGACCTCAACACACACTTATATACTAAGTCTATGCCCAATACTATGAGTCAAAACCATGGGACATATAATACTACAGGATGACTTACAAAGCATATGCGTCCAATACTATGGGTCAATACTATGGGCTAATATAAACTACGGATCAACAAATACTATGGGATGACTTACAAAGCATATGCATCCAACAACAATATACTAACATAGTAAAGAGAAGGGTTGACATAGGTTCCTAACATCCCCTCTCCCTTAGAAAAAGCTTTGTCCTCAAAGCTTTGGTTGGAGAAATTGCTGCAGAATCTAAAGGAGTGGTTCCCCGGTAGCATCCTCGGTTTGCATTTCGGGCCAGTGACGCCTTTGGAGTGTCAAGGAGGATTGCTTGGAAGGATGTAGATGAAGAAGAACCCTGTCAGCTGCATGGAAAATGCACTCAGAATGGTGCTGATCGGCTTGTTGTTTCAGGCGAATTCTGGCCATGTGAAGATTGTCCTGCAGAATGAGAAGAAGCTGATCGCGGTTTCGAAGAACCGAGTCAATTTCCTGAACTGGGGAGCTGCTAAGGGTGTATGGAAGAAGAACTGGCGGTGTTTGTCCATAGACTGCTTCATATGGTGTCCTTTGAGATGTGGTATTGTACCACCAGAGTGCTGCGAGGAAATCCATAGAAATAGTTGGCTAAAGCTGAGTAGGGATGGGCAAGGGTTTGATCAATCCCGAAAGGAGTGTCGGTTCCCCCTTGTTGACTTGGAAAGTATCATCGTTAGCCACCATCTGTTGAATTGTCATTTTTAGTCCCGGCCAAAAGAAGTTACATTGTTCCTGGTCATACATTTTGCAGAACCCAGAGTGCCCTGTTGATGAAGAAGCATGGAGTTCATAGAAGAGATAGCCCTGTTGAACATATTGCAACCAATTTGGAACAAGCAGAGAAAGAGTTGTAAGAGAAACTGGGTCATCAATTGTGCGAAAAGGAGTATCTTCCACCATATTGTCCTTACCCTTCTTGTAAGTGATCACATAGGGATAACCTATGAGTTGGATAACCCATTGCAGGTGTGTTGGGGAGGAGACCCATTGTTCCAGAAAATTTTCCAGACTCGGGAGATCAGTCTTGATGCAGAAATAACTGCCTAATAGGTATGGCTGCCACTTCTGTAGTACATGCAAAATAGCCATCATTTCCTGCTGAGAGGTAGATGTGGCTACATTCTTACCAGAAAGGTCTCTTGAAGGCAGCAAGCTCATTGGTTCAGCAAAGATACCTGCATATCTATCCAAGGAAGTAGTGGAGACTGTTGATGGGTGCATCTGAATGGAATTGAGCTGAGCGATGACACCATGTGAATTCTTCTTAAGGATTTTTTCCAAGTCATGTGAACTGATGATGCAGAGAGACCCTGGTTGTAAGCCCCTAAATTTGTGTTGTGCCCCATTGACTTTAAACTGCATCCAAAGTTTAGCAAAATCCCATAAGATGGGGCCAAGTGTGCGTAACCATTGAACGCCCAAAACCACATCACATCCGCCTAAGGACAAGGAAAACATGTCAGAGCGTAGGTTATAATCTTCCATAGAGATACGTACATTGTGACACTTCCCCTTGCAAGGTAAGGTGCCCCCATTGGCAACCATGACTTCAAAGTTGGAGCAAGGATGGACAAAACAATCAGCCTGTTTGGCAATTCGAGGGTCAATGAAGTTATGAGTGCTACCAGAATCAATGAGTATGGTAAGAGGGAGCTTCTTGAAGTATCCCTTGACCCGCATTGTTTGTGGGGTGGTGACGTCGGTTACAGCATGGAGAGAGATCTCGGGTGGGTCATCTTGAGATGGGGTGTCAATAGGCGGGTGTTGCATGTCAACCGGATCATCTACTATATCTGTAGCTTCTTCACCAAGTTCTAAGGCAGGCGGAGAATCCACATCCAAGAGATAAAGCTTTTTTTGAACACATCTATTTCCCCGAGTGAATTTCTCATCACAATTATAGCAAATCCCTTTTTCTCGGCGTGCCTGCATTTCTATTTCAGACAAATGCTTGATAGGAGTTGGTTGAGGAGCAGGCGTGATGGGAGGTCGTTGGGAACCCATATTTCTGAAGGGAACAAAGGTGGGTTTGGAGCGTTGTTGAGTTGCGATCTTGTCCTCAGCCAACTTAGCCAACCCTAGGACTTCCATCATTGTGTTGGGACAAAACATTTTGACCTTTGATCGGATTTCATCCTTGAGACCACTGATAAAACAACTCCTGTAGAATTCATCAGACAATCCTTCTGTGTGATTGGCTAGTTTCTCAAATTCCATCTGATACTCTCTCACTGTGCCAGTTTGGTGAAGTTTAGTGAGTGTTCCTGTGAAGTCGTCAAAAGCACTAGGACCAAATCGTGGCAAAATGAGTTGGCAAAAATCTGTCCAGTTTGGCTCGAGATGAGCTTTGATGTACCAACGATACCATTGAAGGGCTTCCTATTCCAAATGAAAGGATGCAAGTGGAACTTTCTGAACATCAAAAGTATTATGCAGACTGAAATATTGTTCTGCTCGGTATATCCATCCAGTCGGATCAGTACCATTGAAGCGAGGAAAATCAAGCTTCGGCCCATGAAAATTGCTAGAAGCAGAGAACCCGGTGGCTGCAAAAGATTCTGGCTGTCGGTTATTGTTCATGGCTGAATGCTGAAGATGGAGGCTAGAAAATTTTTCATCCAGATCTTGGAGTTTGGTTTGGATGGCTGCAAGTGCTTCCTCCATGGTGTTTGCTCCTGCACGGGTGACAACCATAACGGCTTGCAAATGGATCTGAAACGGTGCAGCCGTGATCAACAATAATTCAGCTGAAAGTAGATATGGACCCCAGGTATGTGCGGCTTCCTATCAGTTCAGGGGTTTCACTCGGCCACCAATGCTGTCTGACGGCTTGCGTATTGGAGCAGTACCCTTCACTCCACGGCTCAGGTAAAACTGATAACCGCTTTGCCATAAACGACAACTCTTGGTTTACCTCACGGGTGGGAACTAGTCAATCAGGTAGGGGTCATTGCCCTTTTCGCTGGCAGGTTCTCTCAATGGGCCAGCTACTTTGGGGTTCCTGTGGTACTCCTCACAATGAGTTTTAGGGCTTATTCCCAAGTACTTCCCACAGTTAAGCGGATAGGGATGATTCCCAAATCCGAACCTGCAACAAAAAAAATTTGGGCAGAAATTCCACCCAATGTTCAAAAACCGGATCTATATTGCTCAGAATCGCTATTATAGCATGTTTCTGGAACTGGAACAACCACTCTGCTCCTACCTATGAAAGCGGAATAGAAATCTGGGCACTCGGTCAAAATATTTTCTCGCCGCAATTTCCGCGGCCGTCACTGAAATTCTGAAAAATTGCTGATTTTAAATCCGTGATATCTCCACTTTTAGAACTCCAAATGAGATGATTTTTTTTTTGAAACTGCATATTTTTGAAAGAGAAATTCAGATATGCAATAGGTTTCTTCTTATTTTGTGCAAAAAGTTTTAGAAATTGATCTGAAAGTCGCCACCCAAAAAAAGAAAAAAAAAATTTCCACTTGTGCCAAGGAAAGTGCTGTGATACCAGATGTGATGTACCTGCAATAATTAATTAATGAAAATACACGAGATATCGGAAATAATAGAACATAATCGCTTTTATATTGATCACGAGCCACTTCGAGGGGGCAACCTCCTTTGAGCAAGCTCAATACAATTAACTTCACGGTGCCTTCAATGACCTCAACACACACTTATATACTAAGTCTATGCCCAATACTATGAGTCAAAACCATGGGACATATAATACTACAGGACGAATTACAAAGCATATGCGTCCAATACTATGGGTCAATACTATGGGCTAATATAAACTACAGATCAACAAATACTACGGGGCGACTTACAAAGCATATGCGTCCAACAACAATATACTAACATAGTAAAGAGAAGGGTTGACATAGGTTCCTAACAGTATGCCTCCGGAAGCTACTGTCTGAGTTACTTGATCTCCCGCTGGAGGCTACTGGTATCTTTTGTGACAACCAGAGTTATGTGAAGCTGTCTGAGAAACCAGTGTTCCACGACAGGTCGAAGCACATTGAGATCAAATATCACTATATCAGGGATATGGTGTAGAGAGGAGTAATGAATATCCTGTATGTTGCGACGGATGAGCAAATTGCAGATGTACTGACGAAACCACTAGCCAGAGTGAAGTTCAAGTATTTCAGAGAGAGGCTTGGTGTTCTTCAGATTGATGACACATCGAGGAAGAAGTGATGGACACATTTGCTGAAGCCATTCCAAGCATGGTGAGAGAAGGATCCTTCCATGGCTATGGATGTAAGCGTTGGATGATGAGCATCAGGATGATGCTCCAGTTATTGCTTTGTATATGCATCATGTTGGATGCTAGATATGATCAATTGGATCCTTTATATGTATGTATGCATCATGTTGGATGATGGATATGATCAGTTGGATCATTTATATGTATGTACGCATCATGATAGATGCTGGATATGATCAGGTAGATCATGTATGTTGATATGTATCAGGTATGATCAGGTGCATCATGTATTTGTATATGTATTAGGTGGATACATTGGATGATCAGGTAGGTCATGTATGATGATATGTATCAGGCGGATATTATGTATGCATCAGGTGGATGCATTGTATGATCAGGATGATAATGGATGATGAGCTTCAGGATGTTGCTCCAGATGACATGCATTAGGACGATGCAGTGATGATGATCAGGATGATCATGTGTACATCAGGATTATGTATGGTGAGTATCAGTCTGATACTCTGTGGCCATGTACAGGTTGTGCAGATAAGCATATAATAGCGCCCTAGGAGGTTTGCAGATTCTCTTGCTAGGTTTTTTCGTTGACATATAATAGCTCCGTGGGAGATCTGGCAAATGCACTTTTGAGGTTTTTCTTTGGGCGGACATATAATAGAGCCCTAGGAGGTTTGCAGATTCTCTTGCCAGGTTTTTTCGCTGGCATATAATAGCTCCCCGGGAGATCTGGCAAACGCTCTTTTGAGGTTTTGTCCTATGGCATATAATAGCGCCCTAGGAGATTCGATAGGTTGGGATGTGTTCCCGTAGTAAGTCCTGGGATGCTCTTTCGAGTTTTTTCCATGACCACATGTAATATCACCTTGGGAGATCCGATAGGTTGGTATGTGTTCCCATAATAAGTCCTAGGATGCTCTTGCGAGGTTTTGTGGTGACCACATATAATAGCGACCTGGTGTTAACACCCAAAAAGTGCTCACTAGCTCATTTCCTTATTCACATGACCCATTTGTCCACTTTTCCACCATTTGAGCCTCTAAAGCAATCAAAAGGTCACCAAAACACCATAATACACCCTTTTTCCCCTCAAAAGATATATTTTTCCTCAAAAAACATTAAAAAAACCCTCAAAACGGGTCCAGAATTCCCAAAAAAAATTAAAAGGGAATAAAATATTAAAAATATTCAAAAAAGGGAAAAAGAGGGAATAAGGTACCTAAACCATGTTGGTCAATACCATTGGTTTTCTCAAAACCATAATGGTATTCCCCACCACCAAAAACTATAAAAAGGTGGTAGGGGCTCCTCACTTTCCATCCATCCATCATCCTATCCTCATGCTGTCAAAATCTCTCTTGAGTTCTTGACCATTGTAGAAATATTGGAGAAGAGACCATTGGAGCCTGGAGCATCTCAACCTTGGAGCTGCTCAACACGACAAATCCTCATCATTTGAGGTATGATAATACAAAACATTCTTTTATTTCTTGTTCTTTCTATGAATCGTTTTTAGATTTATTTGTTATATGCACATGTTAGTTTAGATTTAGATTTAATTCATAACCGTTTTTGCTTTCTATATTGAAACTGCTATCACATTGTTGATAGGTGCCCATTGCACAAGCTTGGTTGCAAAACCAAGCAACAGTTTTAAATCATTTTAATTTACAGATCTGCCATACTAGACAACAAATCCATTGCTGCTCTAGATCTTGGCCCTTTATGTAGCCATTAACAGCCTGAAATTTCCATTTTCGTGTTCATTTTTCGGCATCCTTTTTTCGGCTTTCACCTCGCAGCTATTGGCTTGACAGTCGCGCGAATCATCGCGACCTCGTGGCACTTTTCCTTGTGGTGCGCCGCGGCTTCGCGGCATTTTTTCGCGCTACACATCGCGGCTTCACAACCATTTTCCACGATGCACCTCGTGGCTTTGCGGCCATTTTTCGCTCTGCACATCACGGCTTCGCGGCCATTACCCGCACTGCACATTGCGACTTCGTGGCCGAAACCTGCACTGCCAATCGCGGCTTTTGCCCTAAAACCAGCGATTCTACTATTTTGAATTCGGCCAATTTTTTAGAAAAAATTTTGCTGTATTTTTTGCTCATTTAGTTTATTTCCAAGCATTATTTTTTCTGCATTATTACAGCCATACATAATTATTTTCTATTTACATATGCTCCATTAAAAAGTCTTTTTAAAAATTTTTAGTAAGTGAAAGAAAGATTTTTAGCATTCTATTTAGATCATAGGTTTCATTGTTAATTTGCTCAATAGTTTGCCCAAGCAATATTTTATAAGAGATCCATTTATTTCTTGAAATATTTATGTTTTTTGCTTCCCTTTAAATTATTTCAAAAATCCATTATTTTTTGAATTGTTTTTTCAAGCATTTACATTTCAAAAAACGTCTTTATTTTTTGCAAACTGGAAGCATTTTCAGTTAAATAATCACACGTGCACCCACTCTGCCACATTATTTAAACTGATCCTTAAAATCTACATTAACTCAACAAACTTTTTAACCCCAGTTGGGGAGCACTTAAAAGAATCTTGTAGTTAGGTAGGATTGAGGGGATAGGTGTGCCAATAACACCCCTCAATTATTTACATCTGAGACATACGGGTTGTCTTTTAGGGTCCCAAAAATCCCTTATAATTTTGACACGGTTATCAACCAATTTATCGGGAAGGCCTCGCCCTTAGGCGGGTTGAAGTAGCCAGACTGGTTCCTAAAGGTTGAGTGGAATACCTCAATCCATTCAGTAACCGAAGGATACCTTTCGAAGTTCTCGGTGTACACCTTTATGGGGGTACAACGGCGATAGAACCTAACTGTACATTCACCCAACCGAACGTGTCATGAATGGGGTATCCTAGTTGCCATTCTTTATGATTGTCTACCCGGTGTCCCTCCCGGTAGGGGGATATCTAGGCGTTGATTTAACACTCTATATTTTCTGACTTGGATTTCATCACCTTGTAGAGAATATCACTTGTTGACTCACAATACTTATAGTTAGTTGTTTGCATGATACAATACCCACCTTTGGTCTAGTGAGCACCACTTTTTTCTAGGAACTGTTTGACTTTTGGTATTCTGACCACCTTTTTGGATCCCTCCACTTATTATAGCACAACTATTATAAAAAGTGCTTTTGAGGTTGGTTGTTAGCTTGAGAGCCATTATTTTTTCACTCCCCTCTTGCACTCATTGTTGCACTACGGCTTCGAGGTTTTTTTTTACATCACCACCTTCCACTGGAATTTTTATACATTTCTCACCATTGATAATTTAAGACGATCCCGTCGTTTTCAGGGTGAACCCCCTCAGTTCGGTACACTTGGCTCTACATGTCATAGACGTAGAGCCTTATCCCTTGACTCGACATGTCCTCGGCATGTAAGACAGTCATCCGATTCTGACGTGCCTCACTTCACATCTGATTCTGAGGCTGAATCTGAACACCCTACTGAAACATCAACAACCAACCCCATGGTTGGATCACAATATGACCCCATTTTCACCAGTGTTATTGGAGATACATCGACAAAACCTACTACTACTGTGCCACCCATGGTAACAACAACCCCTTTAGGCATGCCTAATATAGGGGCCATTCCCCCTTTAGGTATGCCCAACACAGGACCAACACCTATTATGGGTATGCCCAACATATGGGTCACGCCCCCTCTCATTACCACAACCCACATCCCAGGAATTCCTGGCACTATTCCTAACCCCTCTGCAACCCATGTTGCACTTGGGAGCACTGGTCCTTCCCACACCACATCGAGCGGAGGACACATACCTTCAATACCTAGCATACCCTTAGGGGCCACTGGACAACTACATAATGCCACCATTAACAGTTATGTCCCAGTCACTACGCCACACCCATCTGCTAGTTTACCATACATGGCTAGTCTGAACTTACCAGACCTAGACAGGTTAACTAATGATCTTATCAGGCACAACCCTACATGGCCACCCATGCCTACAAAGCTTCCCTCGGACATCCCGAAGTTTGAAGCAAAACCTAGGGAAGATCCCCAAAACCACATAATGTCATTTCACCTATGGTGTTTGTCTAACTCCATAGTGGATGACTCCATTAGACTAAGACTATTGCAACGAACGTTCACTGGCTCTGCAGCCAAGTGGTACATTGAGCAACCACATGGGACCCACGATACATTTACATCCCTCGCCTCCACTTTCCTTTAGTTTTTTCAGCTACCTGTATGCTATGATGCAGGAGTTGAAATACTATTGTCTTGTAGACAAAACAAGACTACCCACATCACCGACCATATCCATGAGTGGCGCAAGCGTCGTAGCCTCTGCAAGATAAAACTGGATGACCATATATTTTTGGATTGGTTTCTCAAATCACTCCTACCCCTCATAGCCAAAGATGTAGCTTCCAAACGACCCCTGTCAGAAGAAGAAGCTATTTTAAAAGCTCAGTAGTTTGACCTGATTTATGCCCAGTCAGGCTATCTCTACACCATCATACCAGACTCTCCACAAGGCAATTATTCACGCGGTGACGCTCCGGAGGCATCACATGCCGCTGATGGTATTATCGGCCATGTCACGACACAAAATAAACCTTTTACCATAATGAGTACAAACAACACCCCAGACCTTTCTAGGGCTACATCTAATTCTGGAGTGACGACTTCATACGCTCCAATGAATCAGACTCATCACACTCATGGACCCTCTTGTCCACCACATTCCTATGGGAAAATGCCATTGACCTATGTACCACCCACATACTATAACCAACCGGCCACCCAGAACCCAATTCACTTATCAGCCCAGCCAATGTATTACCCCTAGCAGGCTATACCATCTAACCCACCACTTCCAATAGCTCAGAGTTACCAACAACCCCAGCAGGAAACTGGACCTCCTCCAGCACCACTAGCTTACTATCCATCGCAACCTGCTCCCACACCTGCGGCACCTCAATATCCTCCAACTACTCAAGGGAAAGTGTACACACAACACAATCAGCCCCAGCACCAAAACAACCAATGCAACCAGGGCGGACAACAAAACTGCGGAAGAGGACGAAACCACGGAAACAACTAGCAACATAATCAAGGTCCACCACCACCTAATCCTCCAAATAATAACAATTCTACTCCTCCCAACCAGAATCCTGATCGTCCTCCCAAATAGGCGAAAAACAATAACCTAAGAACAAACCATCCATGTTCTATATGTGGAGTCTATGGCCACTACACTCACAACTGCCCCCATTTAGAAAAAGCACGTAAGCTTTGGGCTGACGATGCCCAACGCCAAGGCCACACTGGACAGCCAGCTCCACCTAATCAACCACAACCCATGATATTGCAAAACCCAATGCCAAACCAAAGAGTAATAAATGCCTGCCCAATGGATCCCCCACAAAGATCTGCTGCACCTCAGCAGCAAATCATCTATGCTACAACTGATTATCAGCATACGGATTCAGGAACACACTATTTATTAATGATCTCATCCAATGACATCAACCTCCAGACTCGCAGGAACCAGTATGGCTCGCCCCCAGAAACTCCTCCCACTAACACATCCACCTCCCTTCCATCAGATCAACCACTATGCATACCAAATATGCCATTGGATGGAGGACCTAAAATCGTTCGCATCCCTTTGCGAAGGATTAACAACAATCCTAATGCTCGCGTAGCATCCAATTATAATGTCGTTGAAGATTTAGCACAATCCGCCGCTGATATCTCTGCTTTAGAGGTATTGAAAACATGCCCTGCACAACAAAAACTACTACTATCCACCATCGGAGGAGTAGACCCTAACGATACACATATGATGGCTTTTGACTTAGACCAAGCCGAACCGCGATTGCCATCAAATTTGGACTTCCAAGTATCAGTAAACATTCGAAACCTTGTTTATGCATCGATGCATCATCGATGAAGGAGCTTCAACCCGCGTCATGTCCATTATTGTGTGGCAGAAACTTGGCTCCCCAACTTTACAACCATCCACCACAGCATTACGAGCTTATGACAGGTGCTCAGCTCAACCACAAGGCCTCTTAGCAAACGTACCCATAGAACTAGGCGGAAAATTGGTTGTCATCGACATCGAAGTGATCAATGCCCAACTCGACTACAACCTCCTTCTTGGACGTAGCGATATGTACAAAATGAAAGTCGTTGCTTCATCTGTGTTCTTCCTCATGATGTTCCCACATGAAGGATGCATTATCAAGATTGATCAACTCACATATTATGATCCTAATGCCCCCGCAGCCCATCAAAATGTGCTACCAATGATTGAACAAACCGTTCAAATTGCACCAACATCATTTGTCTTGTCCATTGGTCCTGGAATCTACACCGAGTCACCTATGACTTCCACATTTCTATCGATCCCACCACCTTTACCGAGAACAAAAACATCCGATTTGTGCACCCTGTCGCACACCACCCACAGTGCCTACTCATATCGGAACAACGCCAATTCATACTATCCCATTCTTGTTCCCATTTTTTGGAGTTGTCAGTTCGCCAGTAATGGCTACACTCAACCTTCCTGGTTTAACATTAGGGTTACCTGTATGGTACTTACTTGCTCTGAGCTCCCCGCCGACTCCGACTATTATTTTACAACCGGTACAACCTATCGCTACTACCAACCACCCACCCCCTCTTGTCACTCATCTGCAAAACAGACCACCCCCAATAGTGACTACGGCATCAACATCTAGAAACTCCCCACCTCCATTACGAAACACAGGGGGCAGAGGCCCACAAACTTATAACACTGGACCCATAAATCGCACCCCCCAAAAAACCCCCAAGGTAGCCAAGAACCCCCCAATTATTCACATTCCCCCTAAGTGCTCGTTGTGTGACGACGTAGGCCATGCCACTCATCAATGTCCACAATTACCTGCACTCCAAGAACACATGAATATGTTGGATGATGACACCAGAATTCAAGTGATAAGACTTGAGACACCTCCTCAACCTCGTGACAAAACGCTTCGCACTAAGAACCCTTGTGCGATATGCGGCATTTATGGCCATTATTCACACCACTTCCCTGATCTCCCAAATTATAGAGTAGCTTTATACGAGATGAACAATGCCGACTTAGAGATATCTCCTCCCCTCATCGAGGAGATCTACCCTCCGAAATCATCTTCTTCGTAAGAAATCAATACCATCTATATGATTTCAACCACATACAAACTCGAACCAGTTGATTTATGGTGCGACTAATTTCATACTAACGAGCAAATTCTAGAAACACTCACTGCACCGGATTACCCTTAGGATGATATGTACCATCGATCATACTTCCTTCCTGAGGCATCTACATCCACCAAGGAAAACCAACTATCTATCGAATCAAAGGATTTTTTACCAACTAAGGTTAATTGGTTCAAGGACCCCATCCCAGCACCGGATGGCTTCGAAGAGGGGAATCTGTCCAACATCTTCCCTACCATACAAATCGACATTTCCACCACATCTGGAAAACCTGAGCTCATCTCGATAGGTGCATCATGCACTCAAGCAGAGACTCAAGCCTACAAGAAACTCTTCCAAGAGTTTCGTGATGTCTTTTCCTGGTCTTACACTGAGATTCCTGGCCTCGACCCTAACATTGTGGAACATCACATCGACACTTCACCAATTGAGCAACGCTTACTACTTTTGGAGCAAGCCGATGAAGATCGTCGCACAGCCCTCCAAACCATGGAAGCCGCAAAGAACTGATCCAAACTGAGTTATGACAAACATGTCCACCCAAGAACCTTTAATGAAGGGGACCTTGTCCTTGCCTATGATCAAGCTCATGACAAAACGGGAAAAGGAAATTTTGTGTCCATGTGGCAAGGCCCATACATTATACATACCTGCCTTGGATAGCGGGCATACATTCTGACCGATTCAGAAGGAAACCCCCTACGCAACCCACGCAACGGGTTGTACCTCAAACGATTTTACCCATAGAAAATGTAATGGACACCATCATCCATAATTGTACAGTCTTATTTTATTTTTTACAAAAAATACAAAATCCTAAATATTTGTTTTTCCTGCATGACCACAGATGGACCCTATTCCACTTTGCTACGTTGGTTTTTCTGATGGTGCAAGCTTTTGGTCCCCCAATCTTGCCTCCGCAGCTTGGGTAATATATTCCCCTTCACATGAGTTGATCCACATCGACGAAGTGTGCATAGGTGCCGCCACCAACAACCAAACTGAATACGATGCCATGACCAGTCTCTTGGCCGCTGCTCTCCAAATGAGCATAAGTCACCTTAACATTTTCTTGCACTCACAACTCCTTGTTTCCCATCTCAACAATGATTACCAGGTATGCGATCCCTATCTTTTCAGAAAATTCCTGCGCACTAAACAAATAGTTCGACAGTTTGAATCCATTCCATTCACACATGTCCCAAGGAATCTCAACAGTGTAGAAGACCATATGGCCAACAACATTCTTGATTGGCACACCAATCAAGCCATGTAGTAAAAACAAAATTTGCATCCACGTGCATAACATGTGCCTCCATGGGCGAAGAAAATATGTGCCTCCACGGGCATATACAAAAATTAAAAGATTGCATCCATGTCCATAACATGTGCCTCCATAGGCATACGAAAACCAAACATGCCTCCATGGGAAAAAAATAGACAAGATGTGCATCCACGTCCATACACTACTATATACCAAAACATATACATGCATATATATATAATCATGATAGTAAACATGTCATAGGTTCCCTCAGCACCCAATATACAAAAATACATAAGCCATACAAAAAGGTACTTCCCCATATGCTCATCAGCATTCGGGGGTAGATACAAGATCATCTAATCATCATACTCTCTGGGCTCCTCTCGCGCAACCTCCGTTGGCCCCACTAGATCATGCCGAGCCCAAACCCTCCTCTCCACTGGCCCCATTGGATCATCCCACACCCGAATCCTCCCCTCCGGCCCTACCGGATCATGCCAAGCCCAAACCCTCCTCTTATCCATCACCACTACTGCTCTAAGCAGTATAGAGCACCACTCATGAGGCGCATCGAAACAACGCTCGACGATGTCCCGATCCAAGTCCCTCGAACCATCCTCTGGTGCTCTTTCCAAAATCATGTCTAGTGTCTCTCGTACACCCTCAACTGCATCATCTCGAGGCACAACTCCTGGAGCATGAGGAGGCAGTACCGCTATAGGAGGAGGGATGACAACCATCGCCCATCCCCTACCGCCCACATGATCAGTCGGTGGTACTGGACCAACATCTGCACAATCACGCAAGTGAACCAATTCAATATCATATAAATATCTCTAACTATACTCATAACAAAAAAATATAAAACACACATGATATAGTAGATAACCAAACACAAAAAACATACCATCTAAACCCCAGGCCTTCCCCTGGGCTCGAGGCATCTCCGGATCTCCTTGATAATCCATACCATCATATGGATAGTCATCAATCAGCAGGGGGATCTGCTCTCACTACTCATACATATCCTGTGAAAAGAACCTACGGATGCCACCACCACTGCGGGGTATCATCTGCGCCACCGCACCATGCGCGGCTCACTCACCAACCCATCTCGAACCGGCACCCGTGGCCGCAAGGTTGGTACCCGCTCAAAGAAGAAACAACACTAGAAGGAGGCTCACTCACCAACCCTCCTCCCCCCTCCCGACGGACCTTGTCCATATTGTTACACATAAATCTTCCACCTTGTGAGCATCAACATTCTTTGGCCTGTAGGATCCATTTCAGTGACTCAGATCCATTTTTATCCTTCAGTGATACTAGTCTACCCTATTTTTGTTCCTTCTCACATGTTGCATCACTATAGCATGCGTACCCGGTAGTCATCTGTCTATTGCAGTATTCCCAAGCCATAGTGATTTTTCTCCAATACAGAAATGGCGACTCCGCTGGGGAAAACATCCATGTTTGGGAAACTGTTTGAGCATTAGTCCATAATTAGAGTTGTTGTTTATTGAAGCTCTATGTCACTGAATGGCCGTTAAGACACACTGTAGAAAACCTGCTTTTTCTGAGCCTCTGGACTCTTTATTTGACCATTTTCTTTTCATCACCCGTGAGCTAGCTTAGTTCTGCCCGCGTATACCCACCTCTGTTTACACTACTCCTTGCGGGTACCCGCAGGTATTCCTTCGACAATAGCTTGTAACTACAGCTTTTGTTGGTTTATGGCTATTGGTTGTTGCTGGGTGAGTTTGGTTGGTTCCTGAGTCTTTGTTGGCCTCTTTCTTGACTGTTTCATGCCTTGGTTGTGACCAGATCTCTTCATTTATCTTGGTTGAGCCTTCTTGGTTTTTTACCAATCTTTGGTTTTAGCGTCTTGGTTTATTCCTTTTGAGCTCTTTCTTTTGGTTGAGTATTAGTATTTAGGATCTGCTGGGTTGTCTTAGTGATCTTCTCGGCACTTCAATGACTGAATAGTAGGATTTTGCTTGCATTTTTTCATTCCATATATATTGAAAAAATACAAAAATATTCATTTAGTTTTTGCATTTTCCTTTCTCTTTATAAGAGAAAATACAAAAATATTTTATTTCCATGTACTGCATTTTGCATTGAGTGCTTGTTGCCTTCATGTTAGGTTCTGCTTGTGCATTGAAAAGATAAAATTTTGCATATTTATTTCAGAATTGCTTGTTGACTTTGCATATTAGTGACATTGTTTTATTGGATAGATGAGTCTAGGATTGGATGATGTTGCATACTATTGAGTCTACACATCACTAGTTTCACGACCATATCCCTTGAGTAATCACAACCACTAAAATTAACGCTTAATCATAAAATTGATTAGACTTATTTTATTTATAGGGTACACCAACTATCATAGGTTTAGAGTCTTGGAATAGATCATTGTGAGTTAACAATCCAATACTACTGAACGAAACATTAGGTGTCTGACCAGGGAGTGGAGGAATCCATGGTATAAATGGGTGTTCTCAGGAAAGCTCTAGTCAAACAAGAGTTAAGCACGAGGTCACGAGAGGTTGGTTGAGGAGATATCCCTATGATACTGGCTTAACGTGGGAGATATATCCAGGATTTGTTCGTATCTGGGGGTACTGGAGGTTCATCCTCTTGTGCTTTGGGATTAGCTACCCTGCCCATACGACGAGTCCCACCTGCGACTGTCCCCCTGAGCATTGGTTATATTGCGGTAGACATAGTTTCCTTACCTAGGTACCGCACAGGGTACTTGCAGTGGTTATGCTATTTGTGTCCTGAGTCAGATAGGGACTGGACAACATAGTTGTGTTCATGCGGTGGACTTGACCCTGTCAACACAGTGAAGCCTGGGTGTCTCTATAACAAATTCTATTACCTTTGGCTATAGTTTGGGAGTCTCAAGCCTCTCCTAGGTGAGACATACCGGCTCTAGTGTCGGGAGCTCATTTAGCCACTCTGTCTGTTTGCTCTTGGCTATAGATTCTCTTGGTGTGTGCTTTTGACTTACTGTTTTTTTATCGATAGTTGGCCTTTAGGAGACGCTATGTCTCTCTCTAGAGAGAGCGTGGCGCAGAGCCCTACTCTCTACCAGTACCATCGTTTGGCTGGTTTAAAGCCACTCGAGGTTATACGTCATATTGCTAGATGACACTGGACGGCTCCCTCTAAGTATTCAGATACTTACGAGACTTACGTTGAGGACTACATGGCTGCACATCCCGATACCGAGAAGACCCTTCTACTCCTTCGGGTATAGTTATACATACTTCTGATCCCCAGAATCCTCGTGAGGATTGGGGAGGTGATCCACCTGAGACTCAACCTGGTTCTATTTGGCCTAATCCACTTGACCAGGATACGTTTGATCCTTCAAATTTGGATAATTATCTTTACAGGATGCCCAACTTACCCAAGGAGGAAGAACAGGATGAGCCTTTCGTTCCTTCGTTTCCACGCGATTTTAGATATAGGAGGTATGAGACTCATGATGATTCTGGCCCTATGGTCAACACCACTGCACTCTCTTTTGGTATGCCTAGTCACAATACTGTCGAACCTTCCACTATGGTTGGTACTCATGCTGGCACTAGTCAAAGTGTTAGCCATAATATACCCACTGGGGGCACTACCCTAGATGGGGGCACTACGTTGTCCACCCACTCACATAGTATGGGGAATGGTCAAATTCCTAACCATGCTAATGTTGGAACGTGACCACCTCCTAGGAATTCCCAACCTAGTCAGAATGTTGTTCGAAACATGACTCGCCATCCACCACCTAATACACATGTCGCTACTCGTCAACCTAGGACTACTTTTGCACATGATACCGTTCCTCCCAACCATGGGGGTGGACACATACCGCATACTTTTGCGTCCACTGTCGCCGCTAGTAATAGTAATGTAGGGGGTGGGAATGTTTCCTATCCACATGGACATCACACCACCAACCCTGCTACTAGTCACACCCATATTGGACCTGGGAATACTTCTCATGTTTATGGTCATCACATGACTACTCAAGCTAATCCTAATATTGGGGGTGGTGTTGGCCCGATTTTGCAACCAGGCTTAGTGCTATGGGCACCTGCTAACTAGTAGCAGCAGTTTCAATGGAAATAAATAACAATAAACTAATTAAACTAAACTAATCATGGATCTATGCAAAGATATTAAGCAAATAACAAAAATAATTTAAAATCAAGAACAAGATAATGTAAAATAATGAATTTGTATTGAAAGAATGGGGCAAGCAAGTGCTTGCGGAATCAATACCTCTAATGATGAGGTTGAATGGCTCCAAGGATGAGCAACTCCAATCTCCAATGGTCTCTTCTCCAATGTGGTTTGCAATGGCTAAAATGCTCAAGGGAGATTTCAGCAGCATAAGGATGAGATAATGGATGGATGTTAAATGAGGAGCCCCTACCACCTTTTTATAGGTTTTGGTGGTGGGAAATACCATTTGTGGTTTTGTGGAAACCAAATGGTATTGACCAACATGGTTTAGGTACTTTTCCCTCCTTTTTCCTTTTTTGAATAAAAATAATATTTTAATTCCCTTTTTAATATTTTTGGGAATTTGGACCATTTTTGAGGGTTTTTTATGATTTTCTTGGAAAAATAATCTTTTTTAATGGAAAAAGGGGTGTACTAAGATCTTTTTGTGACCTTTTGTTGGTTTCAGAGGCTCAGATGGTGGAAAAGTGGACAAATGGGTCATGTGAGTAAGGGAATGAGCTAGTGAGCACTTTTTAGGTGTTAATAGATTGCCCCCTGATGTGTGAGGGCAGGAGCTCATCGTATGGCCGATAGACAACATAGTTCTTTTGTCCTTTTTTCTGGGGTTTAGGGGAGAGAAGAGACCGGTTGGAGACTGGAGTCACGGCCCTTGGAAGCTACAAAAACAAAAAATATTACATGGCCTCAATATGAATGAGGTATAATCTCTGATAAACGACGAGGCGGGCATTCCCATGCTCGTATCAAGACATATACAAAACAATTAGTCCCAAGAAGGGGGATCTAATACATAAAGAAATATAGTGGTACATCATAATAGTCCAGAGGGGACATTATTGTGGGATGTACTCATGATCATGGCTGATCTCAATAACTGATACACTGGAATAACTGTTGAACTGCTGAAACTGAAGGTGTCCAACATCTGTATGGACTCAATGACTGTGAGCCATCTCTGGGAAGTATTTGTATCTATATACTCGAGGGAGTATAAAACTGGGGTACATCTGAATACTGTCGCCATACGCAACCCGGATATCTATAGAAAAAATGTAACTGGTTTTATCCATAGGAATACTCTCAAATGTGGAGGAGTCAGGTGGTATCCGGGGTCTTCGACTAATAACTGAACGGACCAATACCCTGTGCGAGTCTCAATGATGCGATCAAGGTGTTGAAGTCGAGCATGTGAGAAACAACCATTCGGAGAGGCACTGAGGATTTCTCTCGAAATGATTCGTAGGCACTCATCATAAATGGTAATGAGTCCAAGACACAGGGACCTCTAGGTCTATCCTCTGGAACCAATGTGGTTGTCGTCGACAGAGGGAGACCAGCAACTAACAAGGCAATGATGTTTCCTTGATAGGAGCACGAGGTGTAGAACTGAAGTGTTGTAGTAATGATGGTAGGACTGACATACTTGTGGAGATGTGAAATAATTGGGTCAAAAAATGGGTAGACTCAAACTTCCTTTGTTCAGAGCATGATGACATGGTTGACCTGGCAGCGTAGTTAACTGACTTGTAGGTGCAGGGATCATAGCGTTTTTAGGGACTGAAGGTTATGTACTGACTCCGGGGGGGGTAAAGCTGATGGTAGCTGTCGAGGGAGTTTTAGAGTGACATACTGCAGAATACTCTAAACAAAGGCGACCAAAATGGGGAAGCTGCTATGTGAGTAGTCATGATCTGTTGTGGCGCCAAGAGGCACCATTGATTCCTTCTTCGTAGTTTTAATGAGCTCCAAGAAGGGATAAAAGTGTGCTCTGAAATGGTACAGTCCTGTGGATTTTGCGAGCCTAGGATGGCTCATGCTCATGGTTGCTTTCATGTTTAGAGAGTCTGAAAGCGGTAAGTGGATTCTATTGGTGTTTCTTTTTCGTAAGTTTAGTCTCCAAGGCCCGAAAAAGCATAAAATGATGCGGATAGAGAACTCTTCTAGCCGATGTGACTAGAGTATACCTTTTTCGTAATTAGTCTACGAGGTCCGGAAAAGGGGTAAACTTATACCAGGTAGACGCCCTTTCAGATACGTTTATAGAGCATGAAAGGAAGCAAGATTGCTCGGCGATCTTTTCATTGTTTTAGGAGTCAGAAAAGAGCTTAACAGAAACTCCCTAAGTGCCTTTTTCGTAAAAAGGGGTTGCTCGGCCCGAAAAAGGGATAAAATTATACCGAACAAAAATAGATTGATGAGGGCGAGGAAAGGTCTCAAGCATCGTCATCCTTGCGGAAAACTGGATCCGGTGACATAAGGATTGTTGGAAACGGAGAATGGCCGATGTGGCACGCAAACCGAGGTGACGAGGGGGCATGGAAAAAATGCTTGAAAAATCTAAAGGTGAGAGCGAGAAATGATCTCAAGCATCATCATGAGCGCGGAAAACTGAATCTGGCTATATAAGGCACGTCTAAAACGGAGAACGGCCGATGTGGCACGCAAACCGAGGCGACAAAGGGGGCATGGGAAAAAATGCCCAAAAAATCTAAAGGTGAGAGCGAGAAATGATCTCAAGCATCATCACGAGCGCGGAACACGGAATCGGGCGATATAAGGCACGTCTAAAACGGAGAACGGCTGATGTGGCATGCAAACCGAGGCGACGAAGGGGGCATGGGAAAAAATGCCGGAAAAATCTAAAGGTGAGAGCGAGAAATGATCTCAAGCATCATCACGAGCGCGGAAAACTGAATCCAGCGATATAAGGCACGTCTAAAATGGAGAACGGTCGATGTGGCACGCAAACTGAGGCGACGAAGGGGGCATGGGAAAAAATGCCCGAAAAATCTAAAGGTGAGAGCGAGAAATGATCTCAAGCATCATCACGAGCGCGGAAAACTGAATCCGGCGATATAAGGCACGTCTAAAACGGAGAACAGCCGATGTGGCACGCAAACCAAGGCGACGAAGGGGGCATGGGAAAAAATGCCCGAAAAATCTAAAGGTGAGAGCGAGAAATGATCTCAAGCATCATCACGAGCGCGGAAAACTGAATCCGGCTATATAAGGCACGTCGAAAACGGAGAGCGGCAGATGTGGCACGCAAACCGAGGCCATGAGAGAGGCTAAAAAATGGTCAAAAAATGGACCCCGTGAAAACGGGAAAAGGAAGGAACCTGTATGAAGTTCTCGCTGTGCTGATCCCAACGGTACCAACGGTTTGAGAAATGGACTTCGTATGATACCGCAATGGTTATTGGAAAATTGGTAGATTTTCTATAAATAGGACGTGGGGCCCAAATGACTTGTCATTGTTACGTGTGAGTTTGATAGAGCTGTCAGAGCTATTTCTTGATTTCCGGGAGATTTCACCGTTGGTTTTCGATTTAGCGAGTTGCAGGTAACTCTATTCGCCTTAGCCTTGTCAATTATGTCTTTTTTGTTTGGCGGCGGGCCCCCGAAGGCCGCGAAATTCCACGTTGACTCTCCAACGTGGAACCGCGCGGGTTTCGGGGCTGAACCCGTGATGAACCGCGCGGGTTTTAGGCTCACAGTCGCGATGTTCATTGCGACTGTGAGGTCGGAACCCGCGATGTTCATCGCGAGTTCATGGGGGATAGTCGCGATGTTCATCGCGACTGTCCGGCCAAAACCCACGATGTTCATCGCGGGTTTTTACATGGATCCCGCGATGGTCATCGCGGCTTTTTGTGGAAAAGCCGCGATGGGCATCTGCGGCTTTTTGTGTAAAAGCCGCGATGGGATTTTTCTAAAATTTTTTATGCTGGGGCTAAAAATTTCTTCTGTTTTCCTGGCAGGATGTTGCGGAGAGCTCAGTCCTTGTGGCGGGAGAGGGAGATCGATGGTGATCTCATGCTGAGGATTGAGACTGATGTAGGGGTGAGACAGACCCTGGCTATGAGCGGACTTTTGAAGTTCGCTCAGATCCCGCCTATACGTTCAGTGAGACGGCTCCTGAACAAGCTTGTGCAGTGGTGGGTGCCGGCGGAGGGTGCATTCGTTATTGGGGGTGAGAGGTTAGAGATCACTCTCACGGATGTTTATTTTTTGACTGGGTTGCCTCGCTTGGGTGAGGTGGGCGATATCATGCCGAGGTTGCCTCCAGGTATAGATATGGAGGACCTTTTACAGACTTTCTGTTCCGATGATGCTGTTTTGGTAAACAGCTCTATTAGTCTGAGATCCCTACGTGAGTGGGATATGTGAGCTGTTGGTGCCTGCGTTCTGCGGATATTGGGTGCTGCTGCACCACATCGTATGTCTGGGGGGCAGACGATGATGGTAGATTCTGTTCTTCAGGGTACTTATTATGCCTGGGTGTAGATGTTCCTGGCTGGTGTCCGGAGAGATCTGGACAAGGCCATTAGAGAGGGAGGCGAGTTTTGTTATGCCTCGTTTTTATGCTATTTTTTCTTCGAGCGGGTGCCGACCTTACGGCCACGGGTACCTGTTCGTGGTGCTCTTCCGAGTGAGCCTCGTATGATGAGGTGGGGGCAGATGATGCCCCGTGGCGGCGGTGGTGTCCGCGGCTACTTCACGGAGGATTTCTATCAGCAATGGGAGCAGATGCCTCTGGTGATTGAGGACTATCCCTATGCCGGCATGGACTACCGAGGTGACCCAGAGATGCCTCGTGCCCCAGGACAGGCCTGGAGTTTAGACGGTATGTTTTTTGTTTTATTTGATAGTATATCATATGTTGTTTGATTTATCATTGATGATTTTTTGTTCTATAGTATGTGATGGCTTACTTGCTTTGTGCAGATGTGGGTCCAGTGCCACCGCCTGACTACGTGGTTCGGCAGGGGCGGGCGATGGTGGTCGCCCATCCACCTATACTTGTACCTCCTCCGCGTGGTGGAGGATTTGCAGCTCGTGGCCGAGGGGTTGGCCCTCGTGATGACGCCATGGATGGTGTCCGACAGACTCTTGCCCGGATCGTAGCTGGGCTTCCTGAGGATGGTTGGAGAGACCTGGATCGGGATATTTTGCAGGGTTGTTTTGGTGCGCCGCCCGAGTGGCAGTCGCTCTTATTGAGGGCAGCGGTGTTCGTGGCGAGGCACAGGGATCGGGATGATCCGGCAGGGCCGGCTCAGGGGAGGATACGTCAGCGGGACGATCCAGTGGGGCCGGCAGAGCGGAGAGTTCGGGTTCGTCATGACCTGGCGGGGGCCAGCGGAGGAGGAGCAGGAGGAGGATCCGGAGGAGGAGATAGAGGATCCTAGGGATCCAGATGAGTAGATGATACTGTATCTGTCCCCAAATGCTGATTAGCATATGGGGAAGTATTTTTTGTATGACAGATGTATTTTTTGTATATCGGGTGCTGAGGGCACTTATGACATGTTGACTATTTGATTTATATATATATGTGGATATATATTTGGATATATTGTCGTGTATGCACGTGGATGCACCTTTGTCCTTTGTATATGCCCGTGGAGACACCTGTTATGCACGTGGATGCAGTATGTTTGTTGATTTATGTATGCCCGTGGAGGCACATGTTATGCACATGGATGCATTATTTGGTTGTTTGTTTTATGCCCGTGGAGGCACATGTTATGCACATGGATGCATTTTTTGTTTATGGATATGACATGATGTGATTGGTGTGCCAGTCGAGGACACTGTTGGCCATATTATCTGCTATACTATTGAGGTGTCTTGGGACATGTGTGAATGTAATGGATTCAAACTGTCTAACCATTTGTTTAGTGCACAGGAATTTTCTGAAAAGGCAGGGATCGCATACCTGGTCATCATTGTTGAGCTGGGAAACTAGGAGCTATGAGTCCAAGAAAACGTTGAGGCGACGGATGCTCATTTGGAGAGCAGCGGCCAGGAGACCGGTCACGGCATCGTATTCAGCTTGATTATTGGTAGCGGCACCTAAACATACTCCGTCAATGTGAATTAACTCATGTGAAGGGGAGTATATTACCCAAGCTGCGGAGGCGAGATTGGGAGACCAACGGCTTGCACCATCAGCGAAACCGACATGGCAGAGTGGAAGAGGCTCCATCTCTGGTCATGCAGAGAAAAACAAATATTTAGGTTTTTTGAAATTTTTTGTGAACAAAAAATGTATGCCTATACTAAAATGGACGATGGTGTCCATCAGATTTTCTATGGGTAAAATCGTTTAAGGTACAACCCATTACGTGGGTTGCATAGGGGATTGCCTTCTGAATCGGTCAGAATGTATGCCCCCTGCCCGAGGCAGGTGTGTATGATGTAGGGGCCTTGCCACATAGACACGAACTTTCCCTTGCCGGTTTTGTCATGAGCTTGATCGTAAGCGAGGACAAGGTCTCCCTCCGAAAAGGTTCTTGGGTGGACGCGTTTGTCGTAACTTAGTTTCGATCATTGTTTAGCTGCTTCCATGTTTTGGATGGCTGTGCGCCGATCTTCATCGGCCTGCTCTAGGAGTAGTAAACGTTGCTCGATCAGGGAAGTGTCTGGTAGGAGTTCAACGGCGATATGTAAGGCTGGTATCTGGCACTCAATAGGGAGGACGGATTCGACACCGTGAACTAAATGGAAAGGGGTAAAATCGGTGGCAGTTTTGGTCGAGGTGCGGTAAGCCCATAGTGTCGGGAAGAGCATGTGGTGCCAATTGGATTTGTGTTTGTCTATAGTGCGCTGCAGGATGGTCTTCAAAATTTTGTTGATCGCTTCGACCTGGCCGTTTCCTTGGGGATAGTAGGCTGAAGAAAAATGGTGTTCAAATTTCAACATGGTTGATAATTCTTTCCAGACGGCGTCTTCGAAGTGAGAGCCGTGGTCAGAGACTAGTTGTTTCGGCACTCCGAATCGAGTGATAACATGGTTGAAGAAAAACTGTGCTGCAGTGTTGGCTTTGCATTTATAAGTTGGCATTGCTTCCGCCCACTTGGTAAAGTAATCTACGGCCACAATGATGTGTTTGTGACCGCCGGCTGACGGGGGGTTGCAGTCGAGGAAGTCGATGGCCCATTTGCAGAATGGTCCAACGGTGATAACTGGATGAAGGGGGGAGGGGGGGGGTTCTTGCTTTGGGGGCAAAGAGTTGGCAGTTATGGCAATGCTTGACTGCGGTTATGCAATCAGTAAACAGTGATGGCCAAAAATAACCTGCCCGAATGATCTTCTGGGCGGTGGCCATGCCGAAGAAATGGCCTCCGCAGGCACCGCTATGACAATCATTGAGGACTTGTTCTGCCTCATTGTGGGATAGGCAGCGGCGTAGGATGGTATCAACGCCGCGTCGGTAAAGCACATCCCCTAATAAGAGGTATCGGGGGGCATGGTGTCGTATGCGACGGCGTTCGTCACGGTCGATCTGTGGTCGAAAATTTTGCGTGCGAAGGTAAATCAAAATGTCTCCGTACCATGGGTCGTCAGATGAAATGATGAACATTTGATCGTCGATCAGATCCGTTTGGATAACGGGTGATGACGAAGAGGACGGGAGGTCGGTGATGAGGTGAGCAAGCGCGAGGGCTTTGGTGCTCTTAGGATTCTTGAAAGTAAGGTCATATTCCTGGAGGATAATGACCTATTTAGCGACACGACCCTGAAGGAGCCGTCGGCTGAGGAGATAGACCATGGGGTTGGAGTCGGCCACGACCGTGGTATGACTGAGTAGGATGTAGTGTCGCAATTTTTGTACGGAAAAGACTACAGCTAGGGCTAATCTTTCCTCATATGGGTAATGCAGAGGTGGGCCAGACAAGGTCTGGCTGACGTAATAAATCACATGCTCTCGGTGTGAGGCATCTTCTTGGACCAAAACTCCGGACACAGCATGTTCGGATGCCGAGACATAAAGGGTGAAGTCTTGAGAGAAATCCGGTGGGGATATCAAGGGGGCTTGTGTGAGAGCTTTCTTGAGGTCTTCGAATGCCGTGTCTGCTTGCTCATCCCAAACAAAGGGTATGTGGGTACGGAGTAAGCGGAAGAAACCGTGAACTTTGGTTGCATAGTCAGGAACGAAGCGCCTAAGGAAATTGGACCACCCTTGCAAGCTCTGAAGCTGCCGAAGCGTGCGAGGAGGGGGAAGTTCTAAGATGGCTTTGACTTTCAGGGGATCGACAGTGATTCCGTCTTGGGAAACAATGAAACCCAACAACCGGCCCACCGGGACGCAAAAGACACACTTGTGTGGGTTCAAGCGGATTTTATATTTGCGACAACGCAGGAAAACTTGCCGGAGGTCGTTAAGTTGGTCTGATCATTTTCGGGAACGAGCTGTGAGGTCGTCAAGATAGACTCGCAGGATATGGACCAAGTCGTGAAAACAGTAGGTCATGGCCCGTTGGAAAGTGGCACCAGCATTTTTAAGGCCAAATGGCATGACGCGATAGGCAAAGGTGCCCCATGGGGTGGTAAAGGCAGTCTTGTACTGATCCTCCTTGCGGATGTGAATCTGGTTATATCCGAAAAACCCGTCCATGAAGGATAGGACTTCATGGCCCGCACACTCATCAATGAGTTGGTCAATGAATGGCGTGGGGAAATTGTCTTTTGGACAAGCGTGGTTTAAATCACGGAAGTCAGTGCATACTCTAAGGGTGCCTTGCTTTTTGTTGACCGGAACGGGGTTCGACACCCAGGTGGTGTACGAAATGGGATAAATGAATCCTGCTTTGCGGAGTTTCTCGACCTCAGCTTTAATGGCAGGTAGCTTGGAAGGGTGAATGGGTCGCTGTTTCTGACGAACAGGGGGTACCTCAGGCCATGTATCAATATGGTGTTCAATGATGGCGGGGGTCGAGACCAGGCAAATCGGTATAGGACCAGGCAAAGACATCACGGAACTCTTGAAAGAGCTTTTTGTATGCCTGAGTTTCTGCTTGAGTGCAAGATGCGCCCAGTGAGATGAGCTCAGGTTTCCCTGGTGTTGTGGAAATGTCTATCTGTATAGTGGGGGAAATGTTCGACATGTTCCCTTCTTCAAAGGCATCCGGTGCTGGGATGGGGTCCCTTAACCAATCGACCTTAGTGGGTATGAAATCTTTCGATTCGACCGATAGCTGGTTGGATGTAGATTCTTCCAGGAGGAAGTACGAGCGATGATGCATATCATCCCAAGGGTAGTCGGGTGCAGCTAGTGTCTCCAAAATTTGCTCATCAGTATTGAAGTAGTCAGACCATAAATCAAGGGGTTCTGGTTTGAAGGTTGTTGAAATCATATAGATCGTATTGACTTCTTCCGACGAGGATGATGGTGGGGGGTGGATCTCCTCGATGAGGGGAGGAGATATCTCTAAGTCGACGTTGTTTAACTCGTATAACGCTGCTCTATAGTCAGGTAGATCAGGACAATGGTGAGAGTAGTGGCCGTAAACACTGCATATAGCACAAGGATGGTTGGTGCGCAGTGATTTGTCGCGAGGCTGTAGAGGTGGCTCTAATCTAACTACTGGGATGCTGATGTCATCGTCCAACATATTCATATGCTCTTGGAGTGCCGGTAAGTGTGGGCATTGATGAGTTGGATGGCCTATCTCATCGCACAACGAGCATTTAGGGGGGGCTCGAAACACCGGTGGGGGTTTAACTGCCTTAGGAGGTGGTATAGCAGTGTATGGTTGTGGACCTATGCCCCCAGTGGGCTTGATAGGAGGGGGAGGATTTGTTGACGACGAAGGGATATTGAGTCTAGGAGGAGGTTTCGTTGACGATGAAGGGATTGCGACACCAGGAGGAGGTTGATTTGTGGTAACAATAGGTTGTACCAGTTGGAGGATGACGTTTGGTGTTGGCGGTCAAACGGGAGGCGGAATATACCACACGGGTAATCCCAATGTTAACCCGGGTAGACTAAGGGTAGCCATAACCGGGGCGCTTACTACACCCGAAGGAGGAAATAGGAAAGGGATGGTGTGGATGGGTGTAACACCAATGTGACTGGGGATCAATGGTGGTTGACTACCGGATGTTTGTGTATTCTGTGAAAGAGTACAGAGGTTTGCGACTTGGGTCTCCGGTGACGGTGGTGGAATGGACTGGAATGTAGAGGTCATTGGTGTATCTGAATAAAGTCCGGGTCCCAAAGAAGAGACAAAGGAGGTAGTTGCACTAGAAGTTGGTTGTTCAATCATGGGAAGAACATTTTCGGGTGCTGCGGGGGCATTGGGATCATAGTATGTGAGTTGGTCGATTTTGACGACGCGTCCCTCGTGGGGGAACATCATGGTGCGAAAAACGGATGAGGCGACCGCTTTCATAGCGTACATGTAACTGCGGCCGAGTAAAAGGTTATAATCGAGCTGGGCATTAATGACCTCTATGTCAATGAGCACAGTTTTCCCACCTAATTGGACAGGGACCTTGGGTAGTAAACCTTGAGGTTGAGCTGACCAGCCGTCGTAGGCCCGCAATGCAGTGGTGGATTGCTGGAGAGTAGGGGATCCCAACTTCTGCCAAACAAATGTGGACATGACGCATGTGGATGCACCCTCATCGATGATACATCGATGGATGACAAGATTCCAAATAGAAACAGAAACTTGGACTGCTATGGTGGAAGGCAGACGTGGTTCAGACTGGTCTAAATCAAAGGTCATCAATTTCGAATCATTTGGGTCAATCGCCCCAATGGCGGAAAGTAAAGTCTTGTGCTGAGTAGGACAGTTTTTTAAGACTTCTAACGCGGACATACCTGCCGGAGATTGAGCTAAGTCATCTACAATGTTGTAATTGGACGCAGCCCGTGCATTGGGGTTGTTGTTGATTCGACGAAGGGGGAAGGGAGGTGCTTTAGAAGCGCCATCGAGTGGAACCTGAGGTATACGCAATGTCTGATCAGTGGGATGAGCATTAGTATCCTTTTCGGCGGGGGGGGCTTCCAAAGTCGGTCCGTATTGGTTCCGACGGGTTTGGATATTGACATCGACAGTGGACATCATCAATAAGTGGTGGGTGCCTAAATCAAACATGGGTTGGTCAGGAGCTGCGTAAGTAATTTGTTGTGGTTGCACGTTGCCCTGTGGGGGGGCTAACGGCTGAGTGTTCACCACTCCTTGTGTTGGAAAAGGGTTTTGTAGTACCAAAGGTTGTTGTGGAGGTGGTGGAGGGTTGGGTGGCGGCTGAGGAGCCGCCTGCCCTTGACGATGGGCGTCATTTGTCCATAGTTGTCGAGCTTGCTCCAGATGCGGGCAAGCGTGGGTATAGTGGCCATAGACACCGCAAATGGAACAAGGATGGTTTGTTCGTAAATTAGCATTTTTGGCTTGCTTAGGAGGTCGATCAGGATTCTGATGAGCAGGCGCCGCGTTATTGTTTTGCGGAGGATGGGTAGGTTGTGGAGCTTGGTTACGGTTTTGATTGTTTCCACGGTTGCGTCCTCTTCCGCGGTTTGGTTTCCCACCCTGGTTATTTTGGTATTGGGGCTGATGTTGTTGTGCGTACACATGCCCTTGAGCATTGGGGGGATTCTGAGGAGCCGCAGGTGCGGGAGCAGGTTGCGGTGGATAGTATACAGATGGAACTGGAGGTGGTCCAGTTGCCTGTTGGGGTTGTTGGTACCCCTGAGCTGGTGAAGGTGTGAGGTTAGCTGGTGCAACCGGTTGTGGGTAATGCATGTGCTGTTGTGGGAACTGCATGGGGGTCTGTACGGTAGGTTGAGCATAGTATGTAGGAGGTACATATGCTGATGGTGCTTGGCCATAACAATGTTGTGGACAAGAGGGTCCATGAATGTGATGAGTCTGGTTTGTTGGAGCATAAGAAGTTGTCGCTTCGGAACTAGATGTAGCCCTAGAGAGGTCTGGGGCGGGCATGGTGCTCACCATACTGAAAGGTTTTGCTTGCGGTGTAATTTGGCCTATAATGCCATCAGCGGCATGTGATGCCCCCGGTGTGTCACCGCGTGCAGATTCTCCTCGTGGGGCGTCCGGTATGATCGTGTATAGGTAACCCGACTGGGCGTAAATGAGATCAAACTGTTGGGATTTGAGGATGGCCTCTTCCTCAGACTGGGGTCTTTCAGATGCTACATCCTTCGCAATGAGAGGAAGGAGGGATTTTAGAAACCAATCAAGGAAGATACGGTCGTCTAATTTGATTTTGCAGAGGCTTCGGCGCCGATGCCAATCATGAATATGGTCAGTGATATGCGTGGCCGTGTTCTGTCTGCAAGACAGTAGGATCTCGACTCCCGCATCATAGCGGACAGGTAATTGGAAAAACTACAGGAAGGTCGAAGCAAGGGAGGTGAAGGTGGCATGCGTCCCATGGGGCTGCTCGATATACCACTTGGCTGCAGAGCCAATGAAGGTGCGCTGTAATAAACGGAGGTGGATAGAGTCGTCCACTATGGAATTGGAGGAACACCATAGATGGAAGGACATGATATGGTTTTGTGGGTCCTCTCCTGCCTTAGCCTCAAACTTAGGGATGTCAGAGGGGAGTTTTGTGGGAATTTGAGGCCACGCCGGATCATGTCTGATCGGATCATTAGTGAGTCTGGCCAAGTCTGGTAAGTTCAGACTCGCCATGTATGGTAGGCTAGTAGCTGTAGTGACTGGGACATGCCTAGTCATGGTAGTCTGATGTAGGGGCCCAGTAGCGCCTAAAGGTATGCTAGGTATGGAAGGTGTGTGCCCTCCCATAGGTGTGGTCTGGTATGGGTTAGCGCTTCCAAGTGCAACATGGGTTACACTTGGGTTAGGAATCGCACTAGGGATTCCTGGGATAGCACTCCCAAGTGCAACATGGGTTGCACTTGGGTTGGGAATCGTACTAGGGATTCCTGGGATGGGGTTTGTGGAAACCAAAGGGGGTATGACCCCCATGTTGGGTATACCCATGACAGGTGGTGGCCCTGTGTTAGGCATTCCTAAATGTGGAGTGTTACCCATATTGGGTATACCCAGGGGGGTGTTTGTTGCCGTGGATGGTACTACAACAGAAGGGTCTGCGGATGTCTGACCTATGGTAGTTGTAAATAGTGGATCAGATGGTGTTCCAGCCATAACGGTGGTTGGTGGTAACTCTGTGGGGTTTTCGGATTCTACCTCCCAATCAAATATGAAGTGAGGTGTGTCAGAATTGGATGACTGTCTAGTTGATTGACAATGTGTCGAATCAAAGGATAGGGCTCTGCGTCTGTGACGTGGAGAGCCAAGTGGACTAAACTCTGGGAGTTTGCCCTGTAGACGACGAGAGCGTCTAAAATTCTCAATGGTGAGAATATGTTTTTGTGTAAAAAAATTGTTTAAGTATCAGGTGGTGATATATATATAAAAGACTCAAAACCCTAATGCAACCAAGGGTGCAAGAAGGGGAGTGAAAAAAGAAGGCTCTCAGGCCAAAAAAAATCAATCCTCAAAAAAGGCACTTATTCTAGCAGCTGTGCTACAATAAGTGGAGGAATGCAACAACTGGTCAGAATACCAACATGCAAACGGCTCCTAGAAAAAATAGGTGTAACTAGACCACAGGTAGGTTGAAATCATGCAAACACCTAACTAAAAGTATTGTGACTTAAACAAACGATATCCTCTGCAAGGTGATGAAATCCAAGTCAGACAATATGAGTGCTGAGACAACGGCTAGATATCCCCCTACCGGGAGGGACACCAGGTAATCAATCCTAAAGACCGGCTACTAGGATACTCCGTTCATGACGCGTCGAGAAAAGGTAAATCTGCCGTTTGGTCCTTTGATCGCAATATCCCAATACAGGGATATCCCGAAAACTGCGAATGGTAGCCCTTCGGTTACTGAATGGATTTCGGTATTCCACTCAGGCTTCCGGAACCATCCTCGCGACTTCAACCCTCCTAAGGGAGAGGCCTTCCCACGAACCGGTTGTGACCGCGCCAAAAAGTACTAAGAGATTTTAGCTCCCTAATTGGACAACTTCTATGTCTCAGATGTAAGAACTGAGGGGTGTTATTGGAACACCTATCCCCCCAATACTACCTAGCAACAAGAATTCTTTTAGTGTTCCCCAAGTGGGGTTAAAAGTGTGTTGAAATTAGGGTACGTTTTAAGGCTTAATTCAATTAAGTGATCGAGTGAGTGCACGTGAGGTATTGTAAACTGAACTTGAAAAAATTAAATGCTTTACAGGAAGTTTTCAAAAAATAAAGGATTTTTCGAAAATAAAAAGCAAATATTTATGACTTTTTCACTAAAAGGAATTTAAATGCTTTTCAAAAAATAACTCAAAAAACAAAGGATTTTTTGGATTTATGAAAGCAAATAATATACTTCTTTAAAAGAAATAAATGGATTTCTTTTTTCAAGTAAATTGCTAAGGGCAAGATTTTAAAGAAGTAAACAGGAAAAAACTTTAATATAGATAAAAATGCAAAATGAGTCTTTCTTTCACTTTCTTGAAAATTTTTAAAAAGACTTCTAGATATGCTTTTTAAATAGTAGAAATTTTTTCAAAGCTGTAAAATATGTAGAATTTAATACTGTAAAAAATGTGCTATGGGTAGAAAGTACAGTAAAAAAAATTTTCAAAATCGAGATGGCCGAATGAAAAATTCAGCCGCGTGGGTTTTAACAGAAAAGCCGCGATGGACCGCGCGGGTTTCTGTCGCACAGTCACACTGTACCGCGCGGGTTTCGGCCGCATAGTCGCGATGGGCAGCGCGGAAATTGGCCGCGAAGCCGCGGTGTGCAGCGCGGACAAATGCAGAAAAGTCGTGATGGACAGCGCGACTGTCTGGCAAAAATCCGCGATGGACCGTGCGGAAAAACACAGAAAAGTCGCGATGGACCGCGCGACTGTCTGGAAAAAAGCCGCGAGGCGGAAGCCGTGCACGGAAACCGAGAAACGAACCCGAAAATTGAAAATTTTGGGCTGTTAATGGGGCCAAAAACTCAGAGCAGCAATGGATCTGCTGTCTAAGATGGCAGATCTATGGATCTAAAGGTTAAAAACTCATAAAAAACTAAGATTAAAGGCAAAACTAGAGATCTATGGTTCAAACCAAAGCGGAGTCGCCAAAAACTGTTGGCCCGGTTTTGCAACCAGGCTTAGTGCTATGGGCACCTGCTAACTAGTAGCAGCAGTTTCAATGGAAATAAATAACAATAAACTAATTAAACTAAACTAATCATGGATCTATGCAAAGATATTAAGCAAATAACAAAAATAATTTAAAATCAAGAACAAGATAATGTAAAATAATGAATTTGTATTGAAAGAATGGGGCAAGCAAGTGCTTGCGAAATCAATACCTCTAATGATGAGGTTGAATGGCTCCAAGGATGAGCAACTCCAATCTCCAATGGTCTCTTCTCCAATGTGGTTTGCAATGGCTAAAATGCTCAAGGGAGATTTCAGCAGCATAAGGATGAGATAATGGATGGATGTTAAATGAGGAGCCCCTACCACCTTTTTATAGGTTTTGGTGGTGGGAAATACCATTTGTGGTTTTGTGGAAACCAAATGGTATTGACCAACATGGTTTAGGTACTTTTCCCTCCTTTTTCCTTTTTTGAATAAAAATAATATTTTAATTCTCTTTTTAATATTTTTGGGAATTTGGACCCTTTTTGAGGGTTTTTTATGATTTTCTTGGAAAAATAATCTTTTTTAATGGAAAAAGGGGTGTACTAAGGTCTTTTTGTGACCTTTTGTTGGTTTGAGAGGCTCAGATGGTGGAAAAGTGGACAAATGGGTCATGTGAGTAAGGGAATGAGCTAGTGAGCACTTTTTAGGTGTTAACAGGTGGGAACATACCATACCATTACGGTCAGTACAACACGGTTCCCACTATGAATAGTACATATATGCCCCATACCCATGGTGGCAACCCTAACTACAACACAGTCGGTGCTCACCACCAGTATAACCCACCACCCTCATATGGTGCTCAAAACACACATATACCTGCTTACTCTCAAATGGGTCAGGCAGGGGGAGGTTATCCATCTTATGGCCATGGGCAAGCTTACGGGTCGTTAGGTCCTCATTATCAGCAGTTTAACCCTCATGGTCAAGCTTTTGGTCCATCATATAACACAGTTCCATTCAACCAAGCTATTATGGGAGCTTATAATCAAGCTTTCCATCCGTAGCTCCCGTTCCTTACGCGCTTGACTCTCCCAGATCTTTCGAAGCTCGCGAATCGTGTGTCACGACCCTACTTGGCCCCCGGTCCCTACCAAGATCTCTTCGAACATTCCGAATATTGAGGGGAAAGGTGGTGAGGACCTGGGAGATCAGGTCATGACGTTTCACCTTTGGTTCTCCTCCAACTCTTTGAATCATGATTCCATTCGATTACGCCTATTTCAATGCACCCTCACGGGGGCAGCCGCGAAGTGGTATGTGGAGTTTCCCGGAAACACCTATAAGGGATTCAATGAGATTGCTTTGGTTTTCTTAGACCATTTCTAGTTGCCGGTTCGTTATGATACTAGTACTGAGTTGTTGTCCACCTTCCGTCAGAATAAGGCCACACATATTTCGGACCACGTTCAAGAGTGGCGTCAGTGGAAGAGATTAGTGAAATCCAACATTCCTCTAGAGTTCTTGTTGGAATGGTTCCTCAAGTCTTTACTCCCATACATTGCTAAGGATGTTTCAATGTCCATCATTGTGACTGAGGAACAAGCTATCTTGAAAGTCCAGCCATTAGATCTACTTTATTCTCAGTCTGGCATTTTGTATGACATTATTCCTGACGCACCGAGAACAAGACATGAGCCCATGTCAGTTCCTGGACCACATGCCCATGGCATCGTGGGGTCTGCATGCACTCGCCCTGTAGACTTGGTAGCTAATCAAATGCAAAATGTGTTGCTAAACTAGTCTACACTCGGATAGGTTCACACCTTGTCCACTTCCACTCCGTCGTCTGATGTACACAATGTGCAATCAACGAAACCGTCGGGTAACCAGCATCCTAGTGGTAAGAAAAAGGGGAGAAATAATCGTAGGGGTGGAAACAATGGAAGTAACAACAATAGCAATCGTAATACTCCTCGTAAAGAGAATGCCAACCCTCGTCGGGAAGGCGGTAATGCTGGCAAGGATCGTAAACCTAGGAGTAAGGTGAAATTCCCTTGCAAGCTTTGTGGGGAGGATCATCTTACTCACTTATGTCCTCGTATTGAAGAAGCATCGAAGAATTTGGCACAGAGCCCAGCTGTGTTGAAGGATCCCCTTCCTCATCATCAAAATATGGCTTCGCATGCTCCCACCACTGGTTATGGTACTAATTAAATGACAACGTCTTCTTCCAATACTAGTGTTTATGGATGTGTGAATATGGTTCAGTCGGAGGTTTGTGTTTCTACTCATCAACGTGATTATCGTGCACCACAATTGAATTTTGGGAATGAGCCTCCCCCTCCTCCTGATAATTCCTTTCATATCGATAAGCCTTTTATTATGCCGCGGATACCGAAAGGTGTTCTCAAGCACTCCACACATAATCCTAATGCTCGATCTGCCTAGAACTACTCCATCGTAGAAGATTTGGGCCAAACTCCATGTGCCATGTTGGCTCTTGAAGTTTTGTAAGCTTGTCCTTCTCAGAAGCATGCCCTTTTGAGTGAGTTAGGAGTTCAGGATGGGGGAAGTCCTAGTGTTATCAAGTTCGATACTACTGATGTCCAGCCTCGCTTTCCTTAGCATGTGGCTTTTCAAATCCAAGTGGTTTTTCTTTAAGAGCTCCGTCAAATGTACTATGGTTGATGAAGGTGCCTCTACATCAGTAATGTTGCTAACTTGTTGGAAATCTCTTGGCTCTCCTCCCTTACTTGCGTCTAGAACTACACTCACTGCATTCGATGGTATATCTTTTACGCCGCATGGAATTATCACTTCCCTTGTTGTCTCCTTGGGAGGTAAGTCGTGCCTATTGAAGTCGAAGTGGTTGATGCGCCCATCGACTACAACCTTTTACTGGGTCGGAACTGGATGTATGCTATGAAGGCTGTCGCGTCTACTATATTTCGAGTTATTTTCTTTCCCCATGAAGGCAAGATTGTGACGATCGATCAGCTGGATTATGTTGGCACTCCTTCCACAGCATCCACGGTATCAGTAGTCCCGCAAGTTTCTGATTCTCAGTCGGAAACTGGGAACATAGGTGTTGGAATGTACCACTCGTTGATGGGAACTTTTAACCATTCTGCACCTGTGAATTTTATTGGAACCATTTCCAATAGTGCACCTCCTCCTTCGAATAGTATGCCATTCCGGACTTCCTATTGTGGTGATCCATGGATTTTTCCATCCGTGGATTCTATGTCTTGAGACATTGCGCACGTCGGGATGTCTATTCCCTTATCTATAGTGGAGCTCACTTATGATCACATCCAACAAACCACTGCAGATCCGGATCTCTCTTCTGCCCAGACAGATGAAGAAGATCTCGTTATGCTGCCAGTTTGGGCAGCCAACTCATCTTTCTCTCACGATTGCCTCGATGATACTTTTTTATCGGATGAAGCTATCCTCTAAGCCATGTGTGGTAGTGAGAGGCCTTGGGAAGATATGCACCATCGATCTTATTTCCTTCCCAACCATGAGCTCAATGAGAAAGAGGAGTTTAGGATGACTCTAGCTGAGATGGTTGGTCACCCTGTGGCTCTTTTGTAGTCGCATGATGTTTTCTTGAAGGGGAATATGGCCAATATTTCCCCAACCACTTCGATCAACATCTCTTGCACTCCTGGAAATATTGAGAATGTTTACATCAGTGCCGATTGCACTCCTGAGGAGATTGCTATTTACACTTATTTTTTTACTGAAATTCGGGAAGCTTTCGCTTGGTCATATGAGGAGATGCGAGGAATAGACCCTCGCATTGTTGAACACGATATTAGAACGTATCCTAATGCTAAACCAGTTCGACAATGCTTACATGCTGTGAACCCTAGGAAGGTAGTTGCTATTAAGGCAGAGGTGGAGAAACTGTTCAAAGTTGGTTTCATCTACCTCGTTCCCCTTACAGAATGGGTGTCAAAACCCGTTCATGTGGATAAGAAGCAGGGAATGATCCGTGTATGCACTGATTTCAAATTTGAACCATGCATGTCCGAAAGACAACTTCCCCATGCCATTCATTGATCAAATATTGGATGCTTGTGTGGGAAGTTTTTTCATTCATGGACGGATTCTCGGGTTATAATCAGATTCAAATAAAACCCGTGGACCAACATAAAATGGCATTTATTTTTCCATGGGGAACTTTTGCGTACCGTAAAATTCCCTTCAGCTTCAAGAACCCTGGAGCTACTTTTCAGCGAGACATGACCTATTCCTTTCATGATCTTAAGAAGATTATGGAAGTTTTCTTGGATGATCTTGCTGGCCATTCTAGCAAGAGAGTGGACCACCCCAAGCACCTCCGTATGATTCTTGAATTATGTATCCGCTACAAAATTTGAACGAATCTAAACAAATGCATCTTCGCTGTTAGGACTAGTCGCCTTCTAGGATTCATAGTTTCGAAGGAGGGCATTAGAGTCGATCCTCTCAAAGTTGATGCAATACTTCAGTTGCCTCCTTTGCGTAATCTGTTTCTACTTCAGAACCTCTAAGGGAGAGCTATTTTTTTGCGTTGGTTTATAGTTAACTATGCCAGTATTATTAAAGGTTTCGCACACCTATTGAAGAAAGACACACCTTTTATCTGGGATGAGCGAGCCCAGCAGTCTTTCGATGCCATTAAGAAAGCTTTGGTATCGGCCCCTGTGCTTAGTCCCTCAGACTTTACATGAGATTTCATTCTTTATGTGGCCGCGTCTCAAGAGAATATTGGCATGGTCTTTGTTTAGGTAGATGATGCGCTTGTCGAGCATGTTATCTATTATCTTAGTCGAAACTTAGTAGACGCTGAACTAAGATACACCCATGTAGAAAAGCTAGCACTTGCGACTATTCACGCAGTCCAGCGGTTATGGCATTACATTTTGCTTCAAACAACCACTATTGTAGCTCATATCAATCCATTTCAGTTCGTGCTATCACGACGCCTTATCAGGGGTAAGTATAATAAATGGATTGTGATCCTTCAAGAATTTGATCGAGTTTGCTTCTGCAAAATTGATGAAATCATTGGTGCTCGCTGAGCTTATGTCGGACCTTCCATGGCTTTATAAGGATGTCATCATGAAGATTCCTTTGTGGATGAACATTTATTTCTTATCTCGACCGAGGACCCTTGGTATCGGGATGTCATTAGATATCTCCAAACTTTGAATTTTCCTCCGCACTATTCATGAGACGAGCGACGGCATGTGAGACATCATGCTAAAGATTATACTATCGTCGGTGACACTTTGTATCGCCGAGGAAAGTATTCCATTCTCCATCGTTACTTGACTCATGAAGAAGCGGAACGGGTACTTAATGATTGCCATGTGGGAGCGTGTGGTGGTCACCTATCCAGGCTTGCTACAACCCAGCGTATTATGCAAGCGGGTTATTTTTGGCCTACTATCTTTAAAGATTGTATTAACGCTGTGAAAAGATGTCACCCTTGCTAGGTGTTTTCTCGGAACATACACTCGCATCCAGCGCCCCTCCATCTCGTCGTCACTGTCGGTCCCTTCACTAAGTGGGGGGTAGATTTCATGGATTGCAAACCAGCTTCGGCTGGGGGGCATCATCATATTATTGTGGCCGTGGATTATTTTTCCAAATGGGCTGAGGCCATGCCTACCGTTAAAGCTGATGGTGCTACTGTAGCCCATTTTGTGTTCAACCAGATTATCACTCGATTCGGTATCCCGAAAGAGATTGTCACTGAGCATGGCAGTCACTTTCAAAATAAGATGATGGAGGATTTGTCTCTCAAGCTTGGGTTTCGTTAGGAACACTTATCTTCCTACTATCCTCAAGCGAATGGTCAGGTTGAAGCAGTAAATAAGTCCTTGAAGACCATTCTCCAACGTACCATCCAACAAAGCAAGACCAATTGGGATATCATGTTATATCCTGTTTTGTGGGCATATCGAACCGCAGTTAAGACTACCACCAGGTTCTCACCATTCCAATTAGTTCATGGTGTGGAGTCACTTTTACCGATTGAATGTGAGATCCCTTCGCTCAAGATGTCCATAGAGCTCCTCCCTGATATGACGGAGATTGAGCAATGTTTAGTACACCTCGAGCAACTTGACAACCACCGTCGATATGTCGCTGTGGACATTGATGTTAACAAGCGTCGTTTCAAGGTTCAATATGATAGGTTTGTCTGTCCCTGGAAATATGCTGAAGGTGACTTTCTACTCTTGTATGACCAATCTAAAGAACCCCTAGGGGCAGGAAATTTCAATCCCATGTGGCACGGTCCTTACATTGTGAGGCGTGTCCTTGAAAAAGGAGCTTATGAGTTAGAAGATTACGAGGGAGTTGTCTTGAAGGAGCCTAAAAATGGGCTCTACCTCAAGCGGTACTACGCTTGAACCTTTGGTTCGGGCTGATACTTTTGTACACTATTGTATAGTTTTTCCGTGCATAGTCTAGGTTGCCTTCTGGTTGTCGGGTCTACTGATTAGCCTCTTTTTGATTGATAGATGTTAGTGGGATGTCCCACGTTCGTAGGTTTCACAGATGGTGCTAGCCGACATACGCAGCAGCTTTCTTTTGTTGCCTGGGTTATCTTTTCACCTGACCATCTAGTTATGTCCTCAGGAGGTGCTTGTCTCGGTCCTACATCTAACAATGCGGCTGGGTATAGTGCCATTGTTGAGCTACTTCGGGATGCCATTTCACATGGTATCCAGTATTTAAAAGTCCTCCTGGATTCACAACTAGTTGTGTCTTAGCTGAATGGGCAGTACCATGTACAAGACCCTACATTACTATGGATATTCCTTAAGGTACGACCCTTGGAGATACATTTTGTTTCCATTACATATATTCACATTCCGAGAAGTCATAATTATATATCTGATGCATATGCTAACTATGTATTGGATTGGCATTTGTCACATTCATCATGAAGCACATAAATACAAAGACATTCATACATTTGTACCATACACACATATAGTAGAACCGAGAACCAAAGTTGTATATATATAAATATGTCAAAAAATGGTAGTGTCATACAAGACTGGAGCCCGTAGCCCTCAAAAATATACATATCGATACAAAAAAATGATGAGACCCCAAGATATCTACTCCCTCCGAGGAGGTTTAGCTACCGCCTCGACGGGATGTGTCTCGTAGTAGTATTGTACTACGTTGTTCATCTGTTATAGTAGCCGCACCCACTCACCAAGAACACCCACTACTTGGCACTGCATAGCCTGAGGCAGTTGGGCTACCTCTATCAGTGGTACTCGGGAAACCATCCATGATATGTTGCGCCGCAACGTCTGGAAGCCCTCAGGTCTCACTGGGCCTTTGTTTGCGAGCAAACAGTCACCCATTAGCACATGACATTACCACCAAAAATATTTTTTGCATTTAAACTATAATAAAAAAATCCATAAAAATTTAAAAACACAAAACCAAAAGAGTACTCACCAATGTCTCTGAAAGTTGCACCTGGTGGGAGCGGCATGTCACGGTCCTATCTGAAGTCTATCCCTGCATAGGGATAGTCCTCTATAGCGATCACCTGTCGGTTCCACCAGCGGAAGAACTCCTTAGTATATGGTGACGCCAGATGGCCACCACCACGTCGTGTCAGTATCTCAGCCCACTAGGTCAGGGATGGATCTCGGAGACTGTGAGGAGGGACATCCACTCTCAGGCTAAGTCCCATAACTCTCTCAAAGAAGAAACTGCAGAGGATGCTACCATACCCCAAGTTTTTGGCCTTTCCCTCTTCGCTTTCCGTCAGTTGTGTCTTCATAGACACCAGCAAAGTAGTACACTAGTTGAATATAGTAGGCTGCAAGCATTGTGATGCATAGAACATCAACGATCTGGATGCCTGATGTAGTGCTTTGGATCTTGTGATCCGCACTAGAGTAGCCACAATGATCTTTGTACTCAGATCCGTTATGAGGTTGACTGGCACTTGACTTCCCACTGTTCGTGTGTTGGCGGGACAATACCGTACTCTGTAGTCCTGCACAGTGATCCCACCGCCCACGGTCCGTGATCGAATACTAGCCACTTCCACTCTACGGGACAAACCGGTAATGAAATAGATATCCTCTACATCTAGTATCAGTGTTTTCCCGTTAAGGATGAAGTGTTGAGCATCCACATCCCAGTAGTTGATCAGATGACGGAGTAGTAGGTTTTGGGCCCTTAAGCCCCCGAGACTCCAGTATTTATATAAGCCACATGGTTGAAATGCTTGTTGTGCTTGCAAATCGTTGTGCACGGCCTCATCTACCTGGTCATGCTCTCTCTCCCTCCATTCTAGAACCATCCTGGAGTGCAAAGCAAGAAATTTTTATTCAATATCATGTTTAAAAAATTCTTCACGTCCGTACTCGCGGGCTATATTGTAGACACTTGCGGGTAGACGTGGGTAGTTACTTTTTTGACTGCACATTTGATGCCCTACCTACGACCCGCACACTTACAGCCCGCGGGTAGTGCCGAAGCCATTTAGGGCTTGGCCAAACAAAAAATCCCACCAACCAAAATTGAAATAAAAGCACTTAAATGAAAGGTATGGCAGTGACCACTAACTTGCTCCAGACGATTCGCTGAACGGTTGCTCGTAGCTCCCATGATCGGCACTTGAAGTTTCAGGTGCAAACTTACCACTTAACTCCAAAATGGTGAATAGTGCAAATGAATTGAAAATTACAAATTTGTATTACTATTTATAATTTTCTGGACCCACTTTTCTATAGGTTTTGCCATTTTGAGCCCTTCTGAACTAATATCATGTCATGGAGTAGTGTTTTTTCAATATATTTCCTCGACGAGAGTTGTTCCGATCCATTTCAAACCTACAACAGGTACATTTCACACCTAGCATATAGGTTAGATGCCATTTCCACATGCATTATGCATTTGACTTGTTGACCATTTTCATAAAGCCTAGGTGCGACCCCACTTCGTGACTGACACAGAACCTTCACACTGTTATAGAAGTGTCATCATGTGGCAGTAAGGCTTTCCTGAACATGGGTACCCTAGTTAGAACCCCATTATGCTGTTGGTGCGCATGCCGTTGTTTGTCCTCGGGATTGGGAGTCCTTTGTAGTCACGCCATGATGTTGCGATGAAGACTCATACTCTACTTTGTATTATGCTAGCCATCTCCCTTAAGGACTCCCCTCAGTTATATCATGTTGTGATTGCATTGCATCATCCTACTTGCCACTTGAGCCTTGTGCCAGCTCCCGCTTACTCAATTGTTAGCCTGGTGCCTAAGCACTTTCCCTATCGAGCCCTGCAGAGCTTATATATTTTCCCTTCACAATTTGATGACCCTTTGACCCTAAGGGAACACACCCCCGAGTGTCCACATCCTGCACGCACTTCCTTGCATTGAACATAGGTATGTTCCACTGCTTGGGACTAGTCTGCTAGCTATTTGACACTCATTCCCTCACTTGTTCTACTATAAGCAATTTTATTCTTTTTCAAGCTTTTCCCAAATATGAAAAAGACAAAAAAATCAAATATTCCAAAAAGCTGGACGGGATTATGGTCACTATCTCTTGTTGGCAGCTATTGTGTCACCTTTGAACTGATCATTCATTCCACTCCGTACATTATGAGTCGGGACTATAGTTGGGCCTTAGGAGCTGTACTTGTTTCTCAGTTTTCTCCACCGATTGGTTAAGATTCTAGTCATTATGGAGCCCTTTGTAATGCCTCCTACATTGCACAGTTTATGTCAAGTTTATGTTTCCTGAGTCTATCCATCTGCTCATGCTCTTGTTCAAAGGAAGTCCCGAAACCAGTGTCAGCCACTCCTCAGATATCTTGACTATTGCATGTCGGCCATCCTTATTGAGTCAGTCCATTTCAAATAAGATCTTCCAAATCTTTCAGCATTGCTGGTACCTCGTGCTGGTTGATGGGGGATGACTTAATGCCCTCCTTCCAGTGAGTCTCGTTCTGTCGACTTCAACTCATTTATTCCGGGACTTGAGGCTTAGAGTTCAGTTGAGTACCTTGAGGCTTGCAGTCATTAGTGGCAGGTTCTCTCGCCATCAACAGTTTGGGGAATACATCAATGTCCCTTGATCGATGGATTCATCCTAGTGTTCGACTTCCACCCATTTATTCACACTCTGATGATTGTGCTCTGTGCCTTGATGCCCATTTTCATTATTGGTGGGTCATATCGTGTATGTTAATGGTATACATCAATGACCAGTAATCAGACGATGTCTCATCAGGTTCGACCCCAAATCCTTTATTCACTTGATGGGAATTGCACTGTCGAAGACTTGTGTAGAAGACCCCAGGTGATTGTGGCATTCAATATGCTACATATGACTTTGACTTTACATCTGAGATATCACCTCTTAGATTTCAACAGTTTGTACCTCCATTTTTGCCCCAGTTGTCTTCTTTTCAACAGAAGACCATATCTTACTGTAGAGGGATCATGGTTATGATCACTTATGACATATATCCATTATGTACTTCCTATTCATGGCCATTGTATCAGATTGTTTCACTATACCGACATGTATTTAGAGATACTATTGTATTATGACGAGTGAACCGTTCTTTCCACTTTTGTCTCCATCACTGCACTTCTAAGTTTTATAATGTATTTCGGCCATCGTAGCACATTGCGTTCTCTAACCTCACACATTAGGGAGCATCTGTTACACAGAAATCTTCCACCCTGTGCGCATTAGCATTCTTTGGCCTATACGATCCATTTCAGTGACTCAGATCCATTTTTATCCTTCTGTGATACCAGTCTACCCTATTTTTGTTCCTACCAGCATGTTGCTTCACTATATCATGCGTACCTGCGAGTTGCATCCCTATAGCCCACGGGTATCAAGTAAAATGGTAAAAACCACTATTTTATCACTTTTTACTCCCAAAAAGCGGTCATTGGGTGACCTTTGGCTCTCCATCTACCCAAGTAACGTCTCGATGAGTCTTTTCACCTACCTTTGAGAGGACTATATATTGAGCACATATGACTTATGGATGGGAGGAAGAAGAGAAGAGTAAAGGAACTCTAGTGGATTTTTTCCCTATCTGGAGTCTGCACTCATTGATCCTTGTAGTTGTGAACCAATTATGTTCACCTTCCAAACTCCTTGCTAGTTTGAGTTTGCCTTTCATGGAGGATTGAAGTGGTGGAGGCACAAGTGGATTGATATAGATCTTGGTTCAGATTGGTTTCCGGCAATAGGTCGTATCACTTTGTACTTCTTCTTGTTCATTAATAGAAATACTCATATTCTCGTCCATTCATGGTGTGAATGTCATTTATTATACATTGGGTTACATTTGCTTATGATATTATGGACCATTGTTATTGATAATGTTAATGTCATTTATATATCACATGTCCTTGTTAGATATTGGTTGTCAAGACTAATTTGCAGATTACAAGTGCTTGGATGTGTGCAGATTGAAAACTCCAACGGGGATCTACATCAAATGTTGGATCGAGGTTGGTTACATTTCTCCATTATTTTAACATTGTCATTTATAATAGCATTGTTTTGAGAATTGAGTAGATTTTTGGTAGTCATCTGTCTGTTGTGGTATTCCCAAGCCATAGTGAGTTTTCTCCAATACACAGATCTCTCCGGACACTGGCCAAAAACATCTGACCCCAAGCATAGTAGGTCCCTCTCAGCACAGAATCCACCACCATCGTTTGTCCCCCAGAAAAACAATGTGGCGCCGCGGCACCCAAGACCCGCAGAAGAAAAGCCCCAACAGCCTGCATATCCCACTCCAACAGAGACCTCAGGCTCAATGCATTGTTCTGCATAATAGCCCCCAGCACACAGAATCTCTCCAAGAGATCCTGAATATCTAAACCTTCTGGGATCCTCGAAACAAGATCCCCCACCTCCCCTAAGTGAGGCAACCCAGTAAGAAAGTAAACATCAGAGAGGGTGATCTCTAACCTCTCACCCCCCACCATGAAAGCACCCTCTGCCGAAACCCAGAGACCCACCAATTTGTTCAGCAGCAGTCCAACTGAATGCATTGGTGGAATCTAAGCAAACTTCAAGAGCAGCTCATAGTCAAAGTCTGTCAGACACCGTGATCGGTCCAAATCCGCATCATCAGGTCGTCCTCCATCTCCTGCTCCCGCCATGATACCAGTGGTCTCCTCAACATCCTGCCAAAAAACAAAGAAATTTTTTTAGAAACAGAAAAAATTTTCAAAAAATTTCATCGCAGCTTTTCCATCAAAACCCGCGATGATCATCGTTGCTTTTCCATCAAAACCCGTGATGAACATCACAGGTATCGGCCCCATAGTCACGATTAACATCATGATTGTCGGCCCCAAACCCACGATGAACACTGTGGGTTTCAAGCTGAAACCTGCAATCATCATGGAAAAGGACACAGGGGCCCGCCGCTAACCAAAACATACATAATTGAAAAGGATAAGGCAATAGGATTACCTCAAACTTGCGGAATCGAAAACAAACGGTCGAATCTCCCAGAAATCAAGAAAGAGCTCTGATTGCTCTGCCAAACTCGCACGTAACAATGGCACGTCATATTGGGCCCACACCCTATTTATAGAGATTTGACTCATTTTCAAACAACCATTGTGGTATCATAGGACGTCCATTTCTCAAACCGTTGGTACCATTGAAATCAACACAGCGAGAACTTCATGATAATCCTTTCCTTTTCCCGTTTTCACCATGTCCATTTTTTGAGCATTTTTTCATGCCCTCGTCACCTCGGTTTGCATGCCACATCGGGCGTCCTCGGTTTTTGACAAGTCTCATATCGCCAGATTCATCTTTTTGTGCTCGTGATGATGCTTGAGATCATTTCTCCCTCTCACACCCATATTTTTTGGGCATCTTTTACATGCCCCCTCGTTGCCTCGGTTTGCGTGCCACATCGGTCATCATCCATTTTTTACGAGTCTTATATTGCCGGATTCATTTTTTCGTGCTCATGATGACGCTTGAGATCATTTCTCGCTCTCACACCCAGATTTTTTGGGCATCTTTTGCATGCCCCCATCGTTGCCTCGGTTTGCATGCCACATCGACCGTCGTCCATTTATGATGAATCTTGTACCGCCGGATTCAGTTTTCTGCACTCATGATGATGCTTGAGATCATTTCTCACTCTCACCCCCATAATTTTTGGGCATTTTTTAAAAATGCCACTTATCACCTCAGTTTGCGTGACACATTGGCTGTTGCCCCTTTTTTACAATCTTTATGTCACCGGATTCAGTTTTTCACACTCATGACGATGCTTGAGACCATTTCTCTCTCTCATTAATACCTTTTTGTTTGGTATAGTTTTACCACTTTTTTGGGCCGAGCAATTCCTTTTAGGAAAAAGGCACTTAGGGAGTTTCTGTTAAGCTCTTTTTTGACTCCTAAAACAATGAAAAGATCGCCGAGCAATCTTGCTTCCTTTCATGCTCGCTAAACGTATCTGAAAGGGCGTCTACCTGGTATAAGTTTACTCCTTTTTCGGACCTTGTAGACTAATTAGGACAAAAGAAATACTCTAGTCACATCGGCTAGAAGAGTTCTCCATTTGCATTATTTTATGCTTTTTCGGGCCTTGGAGACTAACTTACGAAAAAGATAACTAATGGAGTCCACTTATTGCTTTCAGACTCTCTAAACATGAAAGCGACCACGAGAAAACGCCATCCTGGGCTCGTATAAATCCATAGGATGGTACTCCACCACCACTACAGAGTCTTCTTATCATTTTTAGACTCCGTAAAAATGAAAGCACCCATGAGCACGAACAGTCGTGGGCTCACAAAATCCACAGGATAGTACCATTTCAGAGCACACTTTTATCCCTTCTTGGAGCTCATTAAAACCATGAAGAAGGACCCAATGGCGCTTCTCAGCGCCACAACAGATCATGTCTACTCATATGGCAGCTTCCCTATTTTGGTCTCCTTTGTTCAGAGTATTTTGTAGTATGTCACCCTGAGAGGCCCTCTACAGCATCCATCAGCATGTCCCCCCCAGAGTCACTCCAATCTACAATACATACCCTTCAGTCCTTAAAGCTATGATCCCCGCACCTACAAGTCAATTTCCTACGCTGCCAGGTCAACCATGTCATCATGCTCTGAACAAAGGAAATTTGAGTCCACCCACTCTACGACCCCAGTTATTTCCCATCCCCACAATATGTCAATGCTACCATCAGTACTACCACACTTCAGTCCTACACCTCACGCTCCTATCAAGGAAACATCATTGCATTGTTAGTTGCTGGTCTCCCTCTGTCAACGCGAACCAAATTTATTCCATAGGATATACCTAGAGGTCCCTGTGTCTTGGACTCATGACCATTTATGATGAGTACCTACGAATCATTTCGAGAAGAGTCCTCAGTGCCTCTCCAAATGGTTGTTTCTCACATGCTCGACTTCAACACCTTTATCGCATCGTTGAAACTCGCATAGGGTATTGGTCATTTCTGTTTTTTGTTGAAGACCCCAGATACCACCTGACTCTTCCACAATTGAGAGTCTACTTATGGAAAAAACCAATTACATTTTCCTATAGATATCCAAGTTGCGCATGGTGACAGTATTCAGATGTACCCCAGTTTTATATACTCCCTCGACTATACAGTTACATTTACTTCTCAGAGATGACTCACAGTCATTGAGTTCCTACAGATGTTGGACACCTTCAGTTTCAACAATTCATCAACCCTTCTAAGACCTTATTCAGAACGGTTGTCGCTTTATTCTAGTGTATCAGTTATTGAGATCAGTCATGTTATGATCATGAGTACATCCCAAAATAGTGTCCCCTTTGGACCATTACGATGTACCATCATATTTTTTATGTCCCCCATCTTGGGACTAATTGTTATGTATATGTCTTGATACGAGCATGGGTATGCCCGCCTCGTCCATTATCAGAGATTATTCCTCATTCATATTGAGGCCATGTAATATTTTTTGTTTTTGCATCTTCCAAGGGCCATTGATCCAGTCTTCAACCGGTATCTTCTCTTCCCCAAACCCCAAGAAAAAGACAAAAGAACTATGATGTCTATCGGCCATACGATGAGCTCCTGCCCTCACACATCAAGGGAAAATCTGTTAACACCCAAAAAAGTGCTCACTAGTTCATTTCCTTATTCACATGACCCATTTGTCCACTTTTCCACCATTTCATCCTCTAAAGCCATCAAAAGGTCACCAAAAGACCATAATACACCCTTTTTCCCCTCAAAAGGTATATTTTTCCTCAAAAAACATAAAAAAAAACCCTAAAAAAGGGTCCAGAATTCCCAAAAAACATTAAAAGGGAATAAAATATTCAAAATATTCAAAAAAGAGAAAAAGATGAAAAAAGGTACCTAAACCATGTTGGTCAATACCATTGGTTTTCTCAAAACCATAATGGTATTCTCCACCACCAAAAACTATAAAAATGTGGTAGGGGCTCCTCACTTTCCATCCATCCATCATCCTATCCTCATGCTGTCAAAATCTCTCTTGAGTTCTTGACCATTGTAGAAATATTGGAGAAGAGACTTTTGGAGCCTGGAGCATCTCAACCTTAGAGATTCTCAACACCACAAATCCTCACCATTTGAGTTATGATAATACAAAACATTCTTTTATTTCTTGTTCTTTCTATGAATCATTTTTAGATTTATTTGTTATATGCACATGTTAGTTTAGATTTAGATTTAATTCATAATTGTTTTGCTTTCTATATTGAAACTGCTATCACATTGTTGATAGGTGCCCATTGCACAAGCTTGGTTGCAAAACCAAGCAACACCTGAGAGATCCGATAGGTTGACCTGTGTGCTCATAATCAGTCCTGGGATTCTCTTTCGAGGTTTTGTGGTGGGGTCACATGTAATAGCTCCCTAGGAGATCCGATAGGTTGGGATGTGTGCTCGTAATAAGTCCTGGGATGCTCTTGCAAGGTTTTGTGACTCATGTAATAAGTCTTGAGGATTCCACAGTATGGCCAGTGATGATGAATACCTGCAGGTGTTGGGCCTACATCCAGTATGAAAAAGGACTGGCTGTGTAGAACTTCGTATGATGAGTAGATTCAGAGATTGATTGAGATAGCAGCAGCAGTGATGATGATGATGATTCGAGGACGATGATTCGCTGATGATGATCTAGAGAAGAAGACTTGTGCTAGAAGACCTGTGTTGAGAAATACCTTCCTAGTTAAGAGGGAGTGTTGATGTATATGTAACTTCAGAATGTATTTCACATATATGTATATTGTATTCCTATAGAGATGTTATTATTCCTCTATACGGAAGTGTTGTCATTTATATTTTAAGTTTCATAACTTATACTTGATGGGTTATTAGACGACCTTGTTGGGGTTGGCCCTGTATAAGTCATGTGGGTCAAAGGGTTATTAGACCACCCTATTGGGGGTCGGCCATGTGGTTCAAATGGTTATTAGACCACCCTATTGGGGGTCGTCCCAATCAGCATTATGTTATGTGGTTAAGTTAAGGCTGACCTAGTAAAGGTTATTAGGCAGGTCAAGTCAAGTATAAATAGAGTGCGGGAGGCACTCTATTTGATCATTCTATTCTCTCACACACTCTTTGGAGAGTGGCGCACCTGTGGAGGAGGAGAAGCTGCTACTAGGAGATGTCTATCGCTTATGATTGGGTTGTATCATTGCTCTATCTATCTCTGAGGAAGTTATTGGGGTTTTTCATCTTTATGGTTTTCCCCAAGTAATCTCTGTGTCTCTTGTGTGCTTGCATTATTGTGTCCATGATTGATATGCTGTAGATATGATGTACATGTTGTTCTCTCAGTTAAGATCCTAGATCAGATTGAAGTAAATTCTAAAAAATTAACAGTAAAAGGACTCATGGAATTGATGTGACTCGAGGAAAAACAAATTACCCAAGTACTGAATGCGTATGCAAATGAGTTCCATGTTCAAGAGTGACTAAGTACTGCCGTAACTACAATGAAACACAAATTATTTCCTTATCCCCATCCTGATTGATGCATACCTCTTTTGTTTTTTAACGAGCTTGAGGAGGGTAACAGATGCTTGTTATAGATCATCCTTCAGATTAGTCCAATACAAAATGTTTTACAAACCTCAGATAGGAGGGATTCGTCCCAAAACAGTCCCTTCGATGTCATATTTTAACGAGTCCAAAGAAGGTAAACTCAATGTCATTTCATGTTGAGAGAGTCTGAAAATAACTAAAGAAGACTCCAAAGGTTCTTTTTCGTAAAGGCTTGTCTCTTCACCCGAAAAATGATAAAACAATGTGAAAAGAACTCTTCTAGTCATGATTAACTGGAGTGATCCTTTTTCGTAAATAGCACCTCCTGGTCCAAAAAAGGGGTCAACTATAACCAGGAAGGCGATCATTCAATTACTTTTACAAGCGTGAAATCATAAAGTTCACTTGGTGATCTTTTCATATCTAGGGAGTTTGAAAAGAGATTAAAGTGGAACCCCAAGGGATTTTTTTTTTCATGGGAGTTTTACGAGCCTAAAAAAATGATAAAAGATAACTCAGCGACCTATTCTCATCTTTTTACGAGCACGCAAAAGAACCAAGAGCAAGCTTGGTGCTATTAATGTTTGATTTTAATGAGCGACATAATAGAAAAAAATTGCTCAAGAGTCGTTCACACTTGACAACAAGCGTGAAATGACCAGAATAGTCACCAAAAAAGTCATAATGTTGCTTTACTTTACCTGTAGACTCCAAAAACTAGGTCAAAATGACAAATTAGGTGTTTAGACACAAAAATATTACCAACTATAGTAAAAATTGACCCATAAAAGAATAAATCAAAATAAGAATCAAAATCGAGGTAGGCTTACAATGCATGAAATCTATGCCCCATTTGGAAAAGGGGTCGACGACAATAACTGGATGTGGAGGGGTTGGATGAGAGCACTTTTATGATTAAAAAGATGGAAAGGAGGACACTTCTTGACGGATTCAATACAATTTTTGAAGATAGGAGTCCAATAGTATCCAATGCGTACTATTTTATGAGTTGTATCCATCCCAAAAAGATGACCGTCACATGCCCCTGAGTGACAATCATTAAGAACATGTTCATCCTCCTCATGATTTAAGCATCGTCGGAGGATAGAATTGACACCACGATGGTATAAGGTATCATTGTTGATTGGGTAGTACTTTATGTGGTGGCGCACATGACGACGGTCATCATGAGATAAATGAGGATTGAAACGTTGGGTCTGGAGATACAAAGTGATGTCTCTATACCTGTAGCTAGGGTTTTCACCCTAGCTTGTGCAAATGAGCACCTACTAAGGAGAAGGGACTCCTTAGTAGCAGTTCAATAAACAGTAATTAAAAGACAATATTGAAATGGAAATTATTCTAAACATGTGCATGAAACATAAGAGACAAGAAATAATAAATGGTTTTCTTTGTATTAAAATTTTACCTCAAGTGTAGAGGTTGGTGAAGTTCTTGCAATGATCCAAGAGGGTTGCTCCAAACTCCAACATTGCTCCTTCTCTTTCTCCAATGGTGGAAATGGGCCAAAAGGGGCTCTCAATGGTGAAAGTATCTCAAGGGTGAGCTAGGGTTTCAAGAGATATTTTGGCAGCATAAGGGTATACTTGATTGTGGATATGAAATGAGGGGTCTCCATCACCTATTTATAGGTTTTTGGTGGTGGAGTGTTGGCCCATGGTTTTGGGAACCATATGGTTTAGGTCAGCTGTATAGGGTTTTTTCCTCCTTTTTCCTCTTTTTCCTCATCATTTTATATTTTATATTCCCTTTTTAGAGGGTTTTTGCTATTTTGGAGGAATTTTGGATATTTTTGGAGGTAAAAGGGGTTTTTAGCCTTTTTTGAGGCTTTTTTGATGGTTTTGTGGCCTTTTGCAGGCATTTTTGGCCTTTTGGAGGATTTTTAATGGATTTGAGGGTTTTGAAGGCAAATATGGTAGGAAATATGGACAAATGAGTCATGTAAGGGGGTAGATGAGGTAGTGAGCACTTTTTGGGTGTTAACAGATTGCCCCCTGATGTGTGAGGGAAGGAGCTCATCGTATGGCTGATAGACATCATAAGTCTTTTAATGGTTTTCCTGGGGTGTGGAGAAGAGAAGAAACAAACTAGAGCCCAAAAAAACGGTCCCGAACCAACTGCAAAAACTAAAAGTACATAACCTCAATAAGGGATGAGGAATCATTTGATCATATGGACGAGGCGGGCATTCCCATGCTCGTATCAAGATATAATAACAATGGGATCCAAAATAGGGGGACCTGATATATACATGACCTCAAAGAATGAATGAGGAAGAATCTCAATATATGGACGAGGCGGGCATACCTAGGCTAGTATCAAGAGACATAAAAAACTGAGGCCCGAAAGGGCGCCTATAGGATACATAGAGAACCACTGTGTACATCATAAGGGTCCAGAGGGGACACAAATCTGGTACATACTGCTGGGCTGACCATGTTTGAGCTGAAGCACTGATATACTGGAATGAAAACAGTGCTACTAAGTGTGGTACCAAAGGAACTGATGAGCTACTGGATCATAGTGACAAGGGGTCATACTCTCAATGGTACACTGAACTGGGTACTCAAGGAAGCATATAACTGGATGGCTTCCGAATACAATCGCCAACGCAACCCGGACATCCACTGGAACATATAACTGGGTGTTCCGAAGTGACTCACCAATGTGCTATAGTCAGGGGAAATCCGGGGTCTTTGACCAATAACTGAAGGGATATAAGCCCTGCGCGATTCTCAACGATGCGATCAAGGTGTTGAAGTCGAGCATTTGAGAAACAACCACTCGGAGAGGCAATGATGACTCCTCTCAAAATAGTCCGTAGGCACTCATCACTGATGGTGATGAGTCCAAGGTGCAGGGACCTCTGGAATAGAGAGGATATCGTCGACAGAGGGAGACCTGCAACTAGCAAGGCAATGATGTTTCCTTGATAGGAGCACGAGGTCGAGAACCGAAGTCTGAGAGTACTGATGGTAGGACTGACATACTGTGGGGGATAACTGGGCAAGCAGAGTGGGTGGACTCAAACTTTCTGTGTTCAGAGTATGATGGCAGCGATGATCGAGCAACATATGAAACCGACTGATGCGAAAGGGATCATAGCTGTAATGGATCAAGGATAGTGACTGTGATGAGGGATAGTTAGGCTGGTGTAAAATGGAAGGAGACTGCAGACTAGTCTGAACAAAGGCGACCTGATTGGGGGTGCTGCCGAGATGATCGATCATAGTGCCAAGAGGCACGGGGGGACTTCTTCATGGGTTAAGGAACTAGAAGAAGTGTGTGTAAAATGGTACTGTCGTGTGGATTTATACGAGCCCAGGACAGTTCATGCTCGTGATTGCTTTCAATTTTAAGGAGTCTGAAAGCGATAAGAAGACTCTGAAAGAATGGAATGGTACTGTCATGTGGATTTGTACGAGCCTAGGACAGTTCATGCTCGTGGTTGCTTTCAATTTTAGAGAGTCTGAAAGCGATAAGAAGACTCCAGGGGGTTGCTTTTTCATGTGTTAGTCTCCAAGGCCCAAAGAAGCATAAAAGGATGCAATGAAGAACTTATCTAGCCGATGTGACTAGAGTATTCCTTTTTCGTAATTAGTCTACCAGGTCAGAAAAAGGGTTAAACTTATACTAGATAGATGCCCTTTTAGGTACTTTAACGAGCATGAAAGGAAGCAAGATTGCTCGGCGATCTTTTCATTGTTTTAGGAGTCAGAAAAGAGCTTAACAAGACTTGTCTGGCCCGAAAAAGGGATAAAATTACACCGAACAAAAAGAATGGCCAGGCAAGGAGGAAGTGCTCAATCAAGGAACATTTATGATGATCAAGAACGAGGGTAGGGGGAAACACTGGTGGGCCTCCTTGTGGGGTAATGAATGGTGGAAAAATAATGAAATAATTGTAGTCTGACGGGAGTGAATGCCTTTTTCGTAAAGGACTTGTCCGGCCCGAAAAAGGGATAAAATTACACCGAACAAAAAGAATGGCTAGGCAAGGAGGAAGTGCTCAATTAAGGAACATTTATGATGACCAAGAACAAGGGTAGGGGGGAACACTGGTGGGCCTCCTTGTGGGGTAATGAATGGTGGAAAAATAATGAAATAATTGCAGTATGACAGGAGTGAATGGCTCATGTAAAAATGTGGAACAATCCGATGGTGGTCGATGTGGCACACAAACCGAGGCAGCAAGGTGTCAGGACACAATGTTGAAACTGTACTAAGTGAGAGAGAGAAATTATCTCAAGCATCATCACGAGCTCAGAAAAATGAATCCGGCGATATAAAGAGTGTCAAAAATGGATAACGGTCAATGTGGCACGCAAACCGAGGCGATGGGGGACGTTTTGGAAAAATACCTGAAAACTATGGGGGTGAGAGCGAGAAATGATCTCAAGCATCCTCACCTGAGCGGAAAAATGAATCTGATGATATAAAATATGCTAAATATGGAGAGCATTCGAAGTGGCACGCAAACCGAGTTGACTAGTGGTGCCTAAAATTGTGGAAAAAAGGACATGGAAAAAATAAGAAAACAAGTTGACCATCATGACGGTCTTGTCGTGCTGATTCCAGTGGTGGAAATGGTTCAAAAAACGGAGGTCATGAGGACTCCAGAATGGTCAAAGAAAATAACTAGGCTAAAAATGGTTGCAAATAAAGGGGATCCCACCAAGCTAAGGATGCAGTGGTGGGGAGAAATGATGACCCGCAAGGGAAAATACAAGGTGTATCGAATCAAATCATATATACAAGTGACATGTGACCTTGAAAATAGTTGAGATCACAAATCTAAAAAAGTGAGCAGGGTTAATGACCTGCCCCCATGCTATGTGCATGGGGTTTGTGATTGTGGATCACATATGTGTTGGTTTGAACGATGGGTTCATTGACGTGATGAGATAGATGTGATGGGGTAGGTTCAAAATGATTGATCATGCCCCCTATCCCAGGGTCGAGGTAATTGATGATGCCCCCTGACTCAGAGGTGTCAATGTGGTGCTGTTTCTGGAGAACGGGGGGGACATCTGGCCATGTGTCAATGTGGTGCTCTATAATAGCAGGGTCGAGACCAAGCATTTTGGTATAGGATCAGGCAAAGACATCACGGAACTCTTGGAAGATTTTTTTGTATTCTCCAATCTCATGCTTACTACAGGAGGCTCCTAAGGTAATGATTTCAAGAGCACCAGGTGGGTCATAGATATCGATGTGGATGACGGGTGAGATGTTGGCCATGTTACCTTCCTCAAAGTCCTCAGGAGTAGGAATAGGATCCCTAAACTAGTCAACTTTGGTGGGAAGGAAATATTTGGACTCAACCGCGAATTGGGTAGCGGTGGTAGAGGAGGAGTCTTCTGGGAGGAAATATGAACGATGGTGCATGTCATCGCAGGGATAATCCAGGGCAGTAAGAGCCTCTAGAATCTTCTCATTAGTGCGGAACGTTTCATTTGTCAAATCAGTTGATGAGGGAATGGTAGTCGAAGAGATCATATAAATGGTATTAATCTCGTTGGATGGGAGGGAGACCGATGGGTGGATCTCCTCAATTGTGGGGGGTGCCGTCTCAAGGTCCAAATTATTCATCTCGTAGAGAGCTGCTCTCTAATCTGGGAGATCAGGACAATGATGTGAGTAGTGGCCGTAAATACCGCATATGGCACAAGGGTGGTTGGTGTGCAGCGATTTATCACTAGGCTTTGGGTTTGGGTCGAGTTCGACAACCGGGATGTTGGGGTCATCGTCAAGCATCTGCATGTGTTCCTGTAATGTAGGTAACTATGGACATTGGTGAGTCATATGACCTAACTCATCACACAACGAGCATTTGGGGGGAGCACGAAAAATGGGAGGGGGTTTAACTGTCTTGGGAGGAGGTACAACAGTGTATGGTTGTGGGCCTCTACCCCCAGTGTGCTTGATAGGAGGGGGGGGATTCGTAGAGGACGAAGGGGTAGTGACACCGGGAGGTGGTTGACTAGTAGTAGCCATGGGTTGCACCAGTTGTAGGACGACGTTTGGTGTCGGCGGGGGAACGGGAGGCGAAAGATACCACATGGGTAATCCCAAGGTTAACCCAGGGAGGCTAAGGGTAGCCATAACTGGGGCGCTTACTACTCCTGAGGGAGGGACTAGGAAGGGGATTGTGTGGATGGGTGTAACACCAATGTGGCTAGGTACCAACGGTGGTTTAGGCAACAAGGGAAGTTGATTGTTAGGTGTTTGTGTATTGTGGGAAAGGGTACATAGGTCAGATACGTCGGGTGCAGATGACGGGGGAGGAATGGATTGGAATGTTGATGTCATCGGCAGATCTGAGTAAACTCCAGGCCCCACGGAGGAAACCAACGAGGTAGTTGCACTAGTGACAGGTTGTTCAACCATGGGGAGAACATATTTGGGTGCAGTGGGGGCATTTGGATCGTAGTGGGTAAGTTGGTTGACCTTGACCACGCGTCCGTCATGGGGGAACATCATGGTACAATAAACAGAGGAGGAAACCACCTTCATAGCATACATGTAGCTGCGGCCAAGTAAGAGGTTATAATCAAGTTGGGCATTGATGACCTATATGTCAATGAGAACGGTTTTACCAGCCAGCTGGATGGGGACGTTAGCTAATAGGCCTTGGGGTTGAGCCGAACGCCCATCGTAGGCTCGCAACGCAGTAGTGGACTGCTGGAGAGTAGGGGATCCCAACTTCTGCCAAACGAATGTGGACATAACGCATGTAGAGGCACCTTCATCGATGATGCACCGATGGATGACAAGATTCCGAACAGAAACAGAAACTTGGAACGCTAAAGTGGAAGGCAGGCGTGGTTCGGATTGGTCCAAATCGAATGCCATCAGTTGTGAATCATTTGGGTTAATAGAACCAATGGCGGAGAGCAAAGTCTTGCATTGTGAATGACAATTTTTCAAGACTTCCAACGCAGACATAGCTACGGGAGACTGGGCTAAGTCATCTACAATGTTTTTATTTGATGCAGAGCGAGCATTGGGATTATTATTGATTCGATGAAGTGGGAAACGAGGTGCTTTGGAAGTGCCATCGAGGGGAGCCGAGGTATACGTAACATCTGATCGGTGGGATAAGCGTTGTTGTTTTTGTCGGATGGAGGGGCTTCAGAGGTGGAGCCATACTGGTTCCGACGGGTTTGGAGGTTGACATCAGTGGATGACATCATCAACAAGTGGTGAGTACCTGAATCGAATATGGGTTGGTCAGGAGCGGCATAAGTGATCTGTTGTTGTGGTGGCGCGTTGCCTTGAGGGGGAGCCAACGGCTAAGTGTTCACTACGCCTTGGGTTGGTAATGGGTTTTGCAGTACTAAAGGTGGCTGCTGAGGGGGGTGGGGGGGTTGGGCGGCGCTTGAGGAGATGCATGCACGTGGTGGTGGGCATCATCAACCCAGAGTTGTCGAGCTTGCTCCAAATGTGGGAAAGCATGTGTGTAGTGGCCATAGACCCCGTAAATAGAACAAGGATGGTTAGTTCACAAGTTAGGGTTTTTGGCCTGCTTGGGTGGCCAACCAGGGTTTTGGTTGGCAGGTGCCGCATTATTGTTGTTTGGGGGATTAGGAGGTTGACCACCTTGGTCTGGAGGAGGGTTGTTCCCACGGTTGTGGCCTTTGCAACGGTTTTGCTGGCCCTGTTGGCGCTGGTTGTTTTGGTTTTGCTGCTGATTTTTTTTGGGCGTATACTTGCCCTTGGGCAGCAGGTGGGTTCTGGGGTTGCGCAGGTGCTGGAGCAGGCTACGGAGGATAATATGTAGGTGGAGGCTGTGCAGGTGCTGAACCTTGTGGGGGTTGCTGATATGTCTGCGGAGCGGGTTGTGGGTTGGCCGTAGGGGCTGCCTGTGGCGGGTAATAAGCAAGTTGGGCTTGAGAGGTCACAGGAGCTGGTGCAGCCTATGGATGGTAATACGACTAAGGTGCGACCGGGGGAGCATAAGCGGGGAGTGCATCTCCAAAGCACTGAGGTGGACATGAGGGTCCCTGAGAATGGTGGTGATGTGTCATGGGAGCATACAAATTCGTCACACCAGACTGAGATGTAGCCCGCGAAAGTTTGGGGGCCTGGCTAGGACGTGCTATGGAAAAGGGTTTGGGATGCGAGGCAATACGACCAATGATGCCATCTGCAGCATGGGATGCCCCCGGCACATCGTGCTGGGAGGAATCGCCAGGAGGATCGTCAGGTATGATGGTATACAGGTAACCCGACTAGGCGTAAATGAGGTCAAATTGCTAGGCTTTGAGGATGGCCTCTTCTTCAGACTGGGGTCGTTCGGATGCCACATCCTTGGCAATGAAGGGAAGGAGGGATTTTAGGAACCAATATAGGAAGATACAGTTGTCTAACTTGATTTTGCAAAGGCTTCGGCGTCAACGCCACTCATGAATGTGGTCAGTGATGTGGGTAGCCGTGTTTTGTTTGCAAGATAGTAGGATCTCAACTCCAGCGTCATAACAGGCAGGTAACTGAAAGAACTGCAGGAAGGTCGAGGCAAGGGAATTGAAGGTGGCATGGGTCCCATGGGGTTGATCGATGTACCACTTAGCTGCAGAGCTAGTGAAGGTGCGCTGTAACAGACGGAAGTGGACATAGTCGTCCACTATGGAGTTGGAGAAACACCATAGATGGAAGGACATAATATGGTTCTGGGTGTCCTCACCTGCCTTGCCCTCAAACTTAGGGATGTCAGAGGGGAGCTTGGTGGGCATGTGAGGCCATGAAGGGTCGTGTCTGATAGGATCGTTAGTCAGTCGAGCTAGGTCAGGAAGGTTGAGGCTAGCCATGAATGGAAAACTAGTAGAAGGATGTGACATACTAGTGGGTGTGACCATGTTGGGGCCAATGCTCCCAAGTGGAGGGGCAAAGTTTGGGATGTTGCCCCCAAGTGGGGGAACGAAAGTGGTATGGGACGGTCCTGCACTGCCAAGTGTGGTGTGAGTCACTGATGGAGTAGCTAATGGTATGCTTGCTGCTGGAATGGGTGCAATGATCAGAATGGTAGATATGGGCCCCATCAAGGGCATACCCAAAGGAGGTGTAGTAGATGGTGTAGTAGTGGATGTTCCACCAATGGTCCCCACTAAGAAAGGGGTGGAAGTCACGCCAGCCATGGGGCTGGTTGGTGCGGTGTAAATGGGATTCTCGTACTCTGCCTCAGAATCAGATGTGAAATAAGGGGCATCTAGATCAGGTGACGAAGTTTTATGCCATTGACGAGTGGATTCAAGGGACAAAGCTCGAGATCTATGATGAGTGGTATCAAGTGATGAAGATCTAAGTCTATGACGAGTGGTGTCAAGTGAACCGTGCTGTGGCGGCTCACCCCTGAGTCACCGAGAATGTCTCGGGGACTCAATGCTGACAGATGGTGTCAAATATCTGGGGGTTGTGTTGAGTGAAAACCAGCTCAAAAACCCTAATGCAACCGAGTGTGCAGAAGGAGAGATCAAAAAATATGGCACTCAGGCCAACAACCAACTCAAAACACCTACTGTAACAACTGTGCTACAATAAGTGGATTATCAACAGAAATGGTCAGAATACCAACAAGCAGCAGATTTCCTAGAAAATAAAAATAGTGGACTCACTAGACCAAAAGGAGGTAAGGGAGCATGCAAACACCTAACTAAATAGTATTCTGACTCAACTAGACATATCCTCTGCAAGGTGATGAAATCCAAGTCAGACAATATCGATAGAAAAGCTAAGTGGCTAAATATATCCCCCTACCGAGAGGGACACCGGGTAGTCAATCCTAGAAGAAAGGAAACTAAGATACCCCGTTCATGACACGTTCAGAAAGGTGAATCTGTCGTTTGGTCCTTTTGCTGCAGTACCCCCATATAGGGATACTCTGAGAACTGTGAAAGGTAGCCCTTCGGTTACTGAATGGAGTGCGGTATTCCACTCAGGCCTCCGAAACCAGTCTGGTGACTTCAACCCTCCTAGGGGATGTTAAAATTCAATATGCTAAGACAGAAAATAGAAACATTACATTCCATTTCACAATGATAGCATATACAGGATCACTGAAGAAACAACAAGCATAGCATAAACACAAGAGACACAGATTTATCCTAGGAAATGTTAAAATTCAATATGCTAAGACAGAAAATAGCAGCATTACATTCCATTTCACAATAATAGCATATACAGGATCACTGAAGAAACAACAAGCATAGCATAAACACAAGAGACAGAGATTTATCCTGGGAAACCCTCATGGGGTAGAAAACCCAGCAAAGCTTCCTCAATATAGATGACCAGCAATATACAAAGATGCAAACCCTGAGCATAAGCTCCTTCTCCTCCATAGCAGACCTCTCCTCCACAAAATGCGCTTTTCTCAAGTGAGTGAGTGTATCAAATGAGGAACACACCTCCTCTATTTATACACTTCACTGATATGTATTTTACACAAGTACACGTAGGCTCGTATTTAACCAATGGGTTAAATACCCCATTACAACTAACTGGGCCGACCCCTCTAGGGTGGTCTAATAACCCTTTGACCCACATAAAACATAAAGGGCCGACCTCCACTAGGGAAGTCTAATAACCCGAGTTACCACATTCTGACGGAGGAATAAACATCTCCGGATATACAAAAGTACAATTATAATATTCTTTGAAGTTACAATATCTCAACACTCCCCCTTAACAAGAAGGATATTATAACAGCACCTTCAAGAGCAAGGAGTCATCAACATCATACATGATACATCTATAAATCATTGGAAGCTTTCTCAACATCATCAGTAACTCAACCAGTTACTGGAACATCTTCAATACTAGAACATCAACATCATCAGAGTTGATAGTACTCAATTATCAGCATCGTCAACACACGATCAACAGCATCGTTATCATACGATCATCAGCATCACGGTCAACATCATCATCACACAATCAACAACATCATGATCAACATCGTCATCACATGATCATCAGCGTCATCATCACACGATTATCAACATCATCATCAGCATCACGATCAACATCATCATCACACGATGATCAACATCGTCATCACATGATCATCAGCATCATCATCATACGATCATCAGCATCGTCATCACACGATCATCAGCATCGTAATACGATCATTAGCATCGTCATCACACGATCATCAGCATCGTCATCACACGATCATCAGCATCGTCATCACACGATCATCAGCAGCGTCATCATACGATCATCAGCATCGTCATCACACGATCATCAGCATCGTCATCACACGATCATCAGCATCGTCAAGGAATGATGTAAACCAGTCATGTACCTTTTGAACCGAAGTCCAGGGACGATCCAGTCCTATCTTTATCGAAGACATATGTCTACGGCTCTTCTTTCGGACTTAAGTCCAGGAATGATCCAATCCCTTCATTATCGGAGACATACGTCTACGGCTCTTCTTTCGGACTGAAGTCCAGGAATGATCCCAATCCCTTCATTATCGAAGACATACGTCTACGGCTCTTCTTTCGGACCGAAGTCCAGGAATGATCCCAATCCCTTCATTATCGGAGACAAACGTCTACGGCTCTTCTTTCGGACCGAAGTCCAGGAATGATCCCAATCCCTTCATTATCGGAGACATACGTCTACGGCTCTTCTTTCGGACCGAATTCCAGGAATGATCCCAATCCCTTCATTATCGGAGACAAACGTCTACGGCTCTTCTTTCGGACCGAAGTCCAGGAATGATCCCAATCCCTTCATTATCGGAGACAAACGTCTACGGCTCTTCTTTCGGACCGAAGTCCAGGAATGATCCCAATCCCTTCATTATCGGAGACATACGTCTACGGCTCTTCTTTCGGACCGAAGTCCAGGAATGATCCCAATCCCTTCATTATCGGAGACAAACGTCTACGGCTCTTCTTTCGGACCGAAGTCCAGGAATGATCCCAATCCCTTCATTATCGGAGACATACGTCTACGGCTCTTCTTTCGGACCGAAGTCCAGGAATGATCCCAATCCCTTCATTATCGGAGACAAACGTCTACGGCTCTTCTTTCGGACCGAAGGTCCAGGGATGATCCCAATCCCTTCATTCTCGAAGACCTCACGTCTACGGCTCTCTTTAGGACTGAAAGTCCAGGGATGATCCCAATCCCCTCAACTGTCCACTAAGGACTTCATTCTCGGAGACCTCACGTCTACGGCTCTCTTTAGGACTGAAAGTCCAGGGATGATCCAATCCCCTCAACTGTCCACTAAGGACTTCATTCTCGGATACCTCACGTCTACGGCTCTCTTTAGGACTGAAAGTCCAGGGATGATCCAATCCCCTCAACTGTCCACTAAGGACTTCATTCTCGGAGACCTCACGTCTACGGCTCTCTTTAGGACTGAAAGTCCAGGGATGATCCAATCCCCTCAACTATCCACTAAGGACTTCATTCTCGGAGACCTCACGTCTACGGTTCTCTTTAGGACTGAAAGTCCAGGGATGATCCAATCCCTTCACATGTTCATCAAGAACATGTATCCTCATCAAAACATGTATAACCACAACATGTATCATCATCATCAAAACATGTATAACCACAACATGTATCATCATCATCAAAACATGTATAATCACAACATGTATCATCATCATCAAAACATGTATACATCTATCATCAAAAGCATGTATACATCTAAACATCAAAAGCATCTAACATCAAAAGCATGTATACATCACAACTAGCATGTATTCTTACTAATACACCAAAACATGTATACATCACACCAAAACATGTATACATCACAACTAGCATGTATTCTTACTAATACATCTAATATCAAAACATGTATACATCACAACTAGCATGTATTCTTACTAATACATCAAAACATGTATACATCACACCAAAACATGTATACATCTAGCATGTATTCTCACCAATACATCTATCATCAAAAGCATGTATAAGTAAGGCTAAGTATTCTAAGTATAAGAGTCCTAAATCTAAATATTTCTAAGTAACTGGGTGTAGAGAACAGGTTACCTCATCAACGACCTTGTTGTTTGATGAGACAATCTCATCAGTAGTGACTATACTACTCCCCCTTTCGAGGAGGGTCCTTTTGAACTACACCAAGTTTGTCTCGGAAGTATTCAAACTTCACTCGAGACAGAGGTTTGGTTGGTAACTTCTTCACTTGACGTAGAGGTTTGGTTAGTTCAACGGTAACCTGTTACAAATTCAAACTTTTAGAGTTCCTTTCTGTGTCATCTCTTGTTAGTTCCCTATGTTCTTTGACTTATCATGGAACACTAGATTCTATGTCATCTTGATACAACTCTAATTATCACATAGGATCTCAATTGGTTCTATCTCTAAGTCAAACAATCTTAAAGCCAAACTTCTTCACAACTAGCAGAGCAAGCAGCCATATATTCCGCTTGTGCTGAGAGCCACACTAGACTGCTTCCAGCTAAACCACGAGATCATGGCTAAACCCAGACAATAACATCCTCTCGATGTGTTCTTCTTGTCTGATACACTTCCTGTCCAAACAGAATCTGAATAGCCATCTGAAGTCATGATCTTCAAGATAGCATAGATCAAATTCTATCGTGTCCTTTATGTGCCTCATCACATACTTTGCAACTATCAGGTAAACACATCTAGTTTCCACTAGATACTAACTCAAGGTGTTCATAACAAAGCATATATCTAACCTAGTATATGTTAGATATATCAAAGACCCAATAATTTGACTGTACAAAGTTATATCCACTAACTCTGATGAGTTATCCCCTAACAGCTTCAAGTTGGAATCCATAAGAGTGGCCATTCCAACACCTCGAGTCATATTTCTCATCATACTTTCCCTGGTTGAGAAATATTCCTTCTGAGCCTTGCTATACTTCCGGACCTAGAAAGTAAAGCATCAACTTGAGATCTTTCATTTTTCATTTCTGCATTGAATGAATTTCTGCATATCTATCTGTGCCATCTCTCGTTAGATGGGTCTACTGATATGAGCCTCAATATCATTCGAACTCTGTGGTGAGTTCCTTCTTGCATCCATGTCATATGTGTATCATATTCAACCTTGTAGCAAAGGTTGAGATCCACATCACCCATGGTGATCATTAAGCTTATCAAATTATTATCGATCCTAGGTACCTATACAGAACCTGATTCATACTTCTTCTTTAATTACACCATACTTGGAGCAAACATCTTGTCGTGATTCTCTTCCCCTTTCTAAGAGAATCTTCTAGCCATGAGCCTTCTATATTTTGTTTGATTTGTAAATCTTCTTGTTTGAACATCCACCACTTGTACGGTGTCCATCATTCTTCATGACCTTTCTTACAAATCAAAATTAAGTACATGATTAGTAATACTTCATAATCATCAAAAGATAACCCATTATGCATACAGATATCATTTACATAGTGATGCAACTATTTTGACCAATACTTTGGCACAACACTTTCCCATATCCTGTATGCATACAGTGGCTATCTAGATGCCTTCCATCTCTACCAGAACATACTATCGAGAGTGTGCACAACTCTCAGCATGTCAGCAAAGAGGTTTCATTCTAGACAAGCAACAATGGAATGTTTTTCCAAACATATGCACATTAGTTGTATACTGTTCAATGCTCTATGAATGTTTACAATCAACATTATATATTCTAGGAATACAAATATCCATGCAGGCAATATCATTACTATTTCAAATAGCAACTCAAATACTTATCTTTTATGTTTGTGTGGCTGCCTCCCGCTTGATCTTCTGTATGTCTTTTGAACTTCTATTCATTCGGTACCACTGAGCATGCTCAAGAGTCATCCTCATGATCTCATACACAAACATACACTCATTAGTATATGCTATCAAAACATTATAGTACTAAATAATCTTGAAAACGTATAGTCATGATTATAGTTAATAAACATTAGTGTTCAAGATTTCAGGGAAGTCTTCTTTTACTCATGCATATCATTGATAAAATATATAATATGCATAATCCCTTGATTACTAACTTTATGAATAAGCATAACCAATCATTTCAAGTATACTTATATAAGGGATCTTAACACAAGGTAAGATTCATGGGAAACATACCTGGATTAGTATACCTACTTGGTTATGTACAACATACCTAAACAACCTCTTCAATGATTTATAGATCCTGAGCTAGAACCTGCATGTCTCATAGGTTAAGCATAATATAACAAAGTCATACATACCTCGTAAGTAGAACAAAGATTATGGATGAGTCTTTGTCTTCATGTTTTCATGGTCATGGAGCCTGATTTGTCTTTTGTGATGTACCTGTATCTTTTTAGCAGACAACCTCAACCTCACACAACACCATAATGCATTAGTACAATCATAAGTGTCAACACCCTAACCAGTGAATATCTTCTATCATGCATTCATAATTTTGTTAAGGTGATACAATAAATCTAAAATCAAGATTGTACTAACTGTAATAACATGAAGACAAACATACCATAAACTTAATCATGAACAAATCTCAAAACATACCTCGATGAGTCATACCTATCGAGATCGCTTGTAATCTCCTTATGTAAATCCTTAGCCTCATCTCCCTCTGAAACATGAACTCCTTCACTTATGTAGGTGACCAATCCATCTTCTTCTAGGATTAACCCTATCCACTTGATTTGCAAGAACTGGACCTGGTGCTGGATATGGATTTGTCAGAGAAACCCCAAAAATTCAAACTTTGAATTTCAAACTTCCGAAAGGATAGAAATATGCGCCTTGATGAGCTGATCAAACTGATATATTTAGAATTTGAAAACTGCAAAGTTTTACTCCTCAATTTTTCCTTTGAAACTTTCGGATTCACTGGACATGACCCTGAACTGGGGTTTGATGAAGCCCACTCTTTTGCCCCATCAAAAAGTTTGATCCAAAGCTCTAAGCTTCTATTTTTCTGAGGAGCTTCCAGCCATGGTCACAGATTTCAAAAATTCCCATTTTTTACAGAAGCCCTAATTTTCCACTTTTCTGATCAAAGTCCCGAACTAGGGTCTAATCAATCCCGGCCTTCTGCCCAACCAAAAATTCTGATCTTGGTCTCTAAATTTCTATTTTGATGAGTAGCATCCAGCCGTGGTCTCCGATTACAAAAATTCCAACTTTCTTCAAAGCCCTAAATTCCGGAAGCCATGAATAAAGGTACCAAAAAATAATTCTGTTTTGACAGAAATATGTACCTGATTGTTTCTGGTGTAACTCCGAAATTTTTGATCCACAGGGTCTGAAAACGTTTTCTGAGATAGCCTGACCTGTTAGCTTTCCATCCTGACATGTCTGACCTCAATTGGATGTTCTGAGAGAGAGTTATGCCAAATGTCGCAACGTGACCTGTTTTGGGAAAATACAGGAGAGCGAACTTGTACGGTGTGCCACGTGTCACTTTTTGACCTTCGGCCTCTGAAAAAGTTTTCTGAGATAGCTCGGCCTGTTGTCTTTCCATCCTGACAGGTCTTACCTCAATTGGATTCTATGAGAGAGAGTTATGCCAAGTGTCGCAACGTGACCTGTTTATGGGATAATACAGGAGAGCGAACTTGTACGGAATGCCACGTGTCATTGGTTCAACTTCGGCCTTTGAAAACGTTTTCTGAGATAGTACAGTCTGTGTACTACCTGTCACTTTTCACGAAATTTCATTTGGATCTTCCTAGCCCAAGTTATGACCTTTTTCCCAAGGTCACCTGATTTTGACTCAGATCTGGAAGAGGCAGAAACCCTATATTGTACAGATCATAAATCACAAAGTAAAACGAATTAGAGGTTGTCCTTTGCACACAAGGTACCTGGAGATCTTAGCTTCATCCTGTAACAATTTCAGATCCGAAAACTTCTCCAAAACGGATTTATAGCGAAAGTGCTACGATGACTGGTTTTTGCTATGTAAAACCCTAACCTTCAAATTATCGTAAGTAAAGCAAGTGTCTTTAGTGCCATACCTTGTCTTCCTTCAGGTTAGCTCTGATACCATGTTAAAATTCAATATGATAAGACAGAAAATAGCAGCATTACATTCCATTTCACAATAATAGCATATACAGGATCACTGAAGAAACAACAAGCATAGCATAAACACAAGAGACAGAGATTTATCCTGGGAAACCCTCATGGGGTAGAAAACCCAGCAAAGCTTCCTCAATATAGATGACCAGCAATATACAAAGATGAAAACCCTGAGCATAAGCTCCTTCTCCTCCATAGCAGACCTCTCCTCCACAAAATGCGCTTTTCTCAAGTGAGTGAGTGTATCAAATGAGGAACACACCTCCTCTATTTATACACTTCACTGATATGTATTTTACACAAGTACACGTAGGCTCGTATTTAACCAATGGGTTAAATACCCCATTACAACTAACTGGGCCGACCCCTCTAGGGTGGTCTAATAACCCTTTGACCCACATAACACATAAAGGGCCGACCTCCACTAGGGAAGTCTAATAACCCGAGTTACCACATTCTGACGGAGGAATAAACATCTCCGGATATACAAAAGTACAATTATAATATTCTTTGAAGTTACAATATCTCAACAGGAAACCCTCATGGGTTAGAAAACCTAGTAAAGCTTCCTCAATATAGATGACCAGCAATATACAAAGATGCAAACCAAAGACACGATCTCCTCCTCCACCATAGCATACCTCTCCTCCACAAGTGCGCCTCTCTTAAGTGAGTGAGTGTATCAAATGAGGAACATACCTCCTCTATTTATACACTACACTGACATGTGTTTTACACAAGTACATGTAGGCTCGTATTTAACCATTAGGTTAAATACCCTATTATAACTGACTGGGCCGACCCCCACATGGTGGGTGTAATAACCCTAGTTACCACAACCAATTCGGAGGAATAAACATCTCTGGATTCATAGTATAATCACATCGGAGGTATGGAACATCTCCGGAATAAGTAATATACAAATATAATATTCTTAGAAGTTACAATATTCAACACTCCCCCTTAACGAGAAGGATATTATAACAACATCCGCAGGAGCAACGAGTCATACATCATACATGATACATCTATAAATCATTGGAAGCTTTCTCAACATCATCAGTAACTCAACCAGTTACTGGAACATCTTCAATACTGGAACATCAACATCTTCAGTACTGAGTCTTTATCTTCTGCAGTACTCAAACAGCTACAACAACATCAATATCTGAATCCTCACGATCGTCAGCATCGTCATCACACGATCATCATCATTGTCATCACACGATCATCATCATCGTCATCACACGATCATCAGCATCGTCATCATACGAATATCAGCATCGTCATCATATGATCAACAACTTCATCAACAGCATCATCATCACACGATCATCAGCATCGTCATCACACGATCATAAGCATCGCCATCACATGATCAGCATCGTCATCACACGATCATCAGCATCGACATCACATGATCAGCATTGTCATCACACGATCATCAACATCGATCATCAGCATCATCATCACACGATCATATTACAGGATGATCAATCCTGCTCTCTTTAGGACATAGGTCCATGGATGATACAATCTAGATCAAGTTCCAGGATGATCAATCCTTGTCTCTTTAAGACAAGTCTCATGTCTAGGGATGATCTAATTCCAACCACAGTGCCAGTCCTTTTTCATACTGGATGTGACCTAGATCAGATCTAGGATTTACCACCATAGAGCCAGTCCTCTTTCATACTGGATGTGTCACCTCTACAGAGCCAGCCCTGTTTCATGTTGGATGTATCACATCTATAGAGCCAACCCTGTTTCATGCTAGATGTATCACATCTATAGAGACATCCCTATTTCATGCTGGATGTATCACATCTATAGAGCCATCCCTGTTTCATGCTGGATGTATCACATCTACAGAGCCAGCCCTGTTTCATGCTGGATGTATCACATCTACAGAGCCAGCCCTGTTTCATGCTGGATGTATCACATCTACAGAGCCAACCCTATTTCATGCTGGATGTAACACATCTACAGAGCCAACCATGTTTCATGCTGGATGTAACATATCTACAGAGCCAGCCCTATTTCATGCTGGATGTAACCTAGAACAATTCTAGGATTTGTCACGTACATTTTTAACCGAGGTCTAGGGACGATCCAGTCCTATCATGTACCTTTTGAACCGAAGTCCAAGGACGATCTAGTCCTATCATGTACCTTTTGAACCGAAGTCCAGGGATGATCCAGTCCTTACATGTACCTTTTGAACCGAAGTCCAGGGATGATCCAGTCCTATCATGTACCTTTTGAACTAAAGTCCAGGGATGATCCAATCCTATCATGTACCTTTTGAACCGAAGTCCAGGGACGATCCAGTCCTATCATGTACCTTTTGAACCAAAGTCCAGGGACGATCCAGTCCTATCATGTACCTTTTGAACCGAAGTCCAGGCACGATCCAGTCCTATCATTCAATTCTCGGAGACCTCATGTCTACGGCTCAATTCAAAGGACCATAGTCCGAGGACGATCCAATCCCCTTACCTATTCATTCAGGATTTAGTTCTCGGAGACATCATGTCTATGGCTCAATTGAAAGGACTAAAGTCCGAGGACGATCCAATCCCTTTACCTGTTCATTCAGGATTTTGTTCTCGGAGACATACGTCTACGGCTCTCTTTAGGACTAAAGTCCAGGGATGATCCAATCCCCTCAAGTCCACCAAGGACTTCATTCTCGAAGACATACGTCTACGACTTTCTTTAGGACTCAAGTCCAGGGATGATCCAATCCCCTCAAGTCCACCAAGGACTTCATTCTCGAAGACATACGTCTATGGCTCTCTTTAGGACTGAAGTCCAGGGATGATCCAATCCCCTCAAGTCCACCAAGGACTTCATTCTCGAAGACATACGTCTACGGCTCTCTTTAGGACTGAAGTCCAGGGATGATCCAATCCCCTCAAGTCCACCAAGGACTTCATTCTCGAAGACATATGTCTATGGATCTCTTTAGGACTGAAGTCCAGGGATGATCCAATCCCCTCAAGTCCACCAAGGACTTCATTTTCGAAGACATATGTCTACGGCTCTCTTTAGGACTGAAGTCCAGGGATGATCCAATCCCCTCAAGTCCACCAAGGACTTCATTCTCAAAGACATATGTCTACGGATTTCTTTAGGACTGAAGTCCAGGGATGATCCAATCCCCTCGTATGTCAATCATGGGTACAAGTATCTTCATCCATACAAGTACATCAAGGAATCATGTATCCTCATCATCAAAACATGTATCCTCATCATCAAAACATGTATATCAAAACATGTATCCTCATAAATAGCATCAAATACATATATCATTAAAGGCATGTATACATCTATCATCAAAAGCATGTATTCTCACTAATACATCTATCATCAAAAGCATGTATACTCACTAATACATCTATCATCAAAAGTATGTATACATCTATCATCAAAAGCATGTATACTCACTAATACATCTATCATCAAAAGTATGTATACATCTATCATCAAAAGCATGTATTCTTACTAATACATCTATCATCAAAAGTAAAAATATAAGGGTCCTAAAAATAATTCTAAGTAACTAAGTGCAGTAAATAGGTAACCTCATCATTGATGAGACAGACTTGTTATCAGATACTATGCTACTCCCCCTTTCGAGGAGAGTTCTTTTGAACTATACCAAGCTTGTCTCGAAAGTATTCAAACTTCACTCGAGACAGAGGTTTAGTCAAGATATCAGCAATCTGATCCTCAGTGCTTATATATTCGAGCTTGATAACTCCTCTTTGCACCATATCTCATATATAGAAGTATCGGATCTCTATGTGTTTTTGACTTATCATGGAATACAAGATTTTCTATCTTGATGCAGTTTTGAATGTCACACATAATCATAATGGAATTCATTTCTAAGTCAAACGCTCTATATAAAAGCTTCTGAAGCCATACTGCTTCACAGCTGGCAGAGCAGACAGCTATATATATATATTCTGCTTCAGCAGTACTGAGAGCCACACTAGATTGTTCCTTGCTGAACCATGAGATCATGGCAGATTCAAGACTATAACATCCACCTGATGTACTCTTCCTGTCTGAGGCACTTCCTGCCCAATCAGAATCTGAGTAACCATGTAAACGGAGTTCATGACCTCCAAGATAATATAGACCAAAAATCTAATTTACCTTTTAGGTACCTCACTACATGCTTTGTAGCTATTAAGTGCACCTTTCTAGGTTCTACTAGATACTGACTTAGGGTATTTATAGCAAAGCATATATCTGGCCTAGTATTTGTTAAATACATCAATGACCCAATGATTTGTCTATATAGGGTTAGGTCCACTAAATACGATGAGTCATTAACTAATAACTTCAAGTTGGAGTCCATGGGAGTGGCCATGGATTTATACTCCAACATATCAAATATTTTTAGAAACTTCACAACAAACTTACCTTGATTTAAAAGATTCCTTTTGGATCTTGCCATACTTCTAGACCTAAGAAGTAGTGCATTAATCCGAGATCTTTCATTTTCATTTCTGCAGCCATTTTCATGACCTGTTTCTCATTCCTTGTCAGAAAGAGATCATGGTCATACAATAATGGTATGATAGGTTCATCATCCACAACCTTAAGGTAAAGGTTAGGAACAACTTTACTTCTGGTAAAGCCCAAGCTTTGTCATGAAGCTGTCAATTGTCCATTATTCACACTCAGTATTGAGTGATCTTCTGCATATCTATCTGTGCCATCTCTCGTCAGATCGGTCTACTAAAATGAGCCTCAAAATCATTCGAACTCTATGGTGAGTTCCTTCTTGCATCCATGTCATATGTGTATAGAACCCATATTCAACCTTGTAGCAAAGGTTGAGATCCACATCACTCATGATGATCATTAAGCTCATCAATTGACTACTGATCCTGGGAACCCATACAGAACCTGATTACATTATTAAGAGAATGGTCTTATCTAGTCCCTTGGAGCAAAACATCTCATCATGATTCTCTTCCTCTTTCTAAGAGAATCTCTTAACCACAAGCTTTCTATAGTGTGTTTGATTTGTAAATCTTTTGTTGAACATCCATCGCTTGTTCAGAGTTCGCCATTCATCATGATCTTTCCTACAAATCAAAATTGAGTACATGATTAGTAATACTTCATAATCATCAAATCATATTGACATGATAACATATTATGCATACAGATATCATTTACATAGTTATGCAACTATTTTGACCAATACTTTGGCACAACACTTTCCCATATCCTATATGCATACAGTGGCTATCTAGATGCCTTCCATCTCTACCAGAACATACTATCGAGAGTGTGCACAGCTCTCAGCATGTCAACAAAGAGGTTTCATTCTAGACAAGCAATAATGGAATGTTTGTCCAATTTACCAATCATATGCATATTAGTAGTATATTGTTTAATGCTTTATGAATGTTTATACTCAGCATGATATATTCTAGGAATACAAATATGCATACAAGCAATATCATTTACTATTTCTAATAACAACCCAAATACTTATCTTTTATGTTTGTGTGGTTGCCTCCCGCTTGATCTTCTGTATGTCTTCTGAGCTTCTATTCATTCTGTACCGCTGTGCATGCTCAAGTGTACACTAGTGTCATCCTCATGATCTCATACACAAACATACATTAATTAGTATATTCTCAATATTATCAAAACATTCTAATTCTAAATAGTCTTGAATATGTACAGTCATGATCATTAGTATTCAGGGTTTCAAGGAAGTCTTCTTTTACTCATGCATATTCTTGTTTGATCTAGTTAGTTAAATCATCAACCAAGATAAGAGACATAATATGCATAAACCATTGATTACTAACCAATCATACCAAGTATACTTACACAAGGTAAGATTCTAACATGACACAGGAAAACATACCTGGATTAGTATACCTGCTTAGTTATGTACAACATACCTAAACAATCTCTTCAATGATTTAGAGATCCTGAGCTAGAACCTGCATGTCTCGTAGGTTAAACATGATATAACAAAGTCATACATACCTCGTGAGTATTTGTCTTCATGTTGTCATGGTCATGGAACTTGATTTGTCTTTTGTGATGTGCCTGTGTCTTGTTAGCAGACAACATCAACCTCACACAACACCATAATGCATAAGTACAATCATATAGCCCTAATCAATGAATGTATTCGATCATTCACATGCATTCATATTGTTACTACGGTGATAAGACAATTAATAACATTAATCAAGATTGTACTAATAAATAACATGAAGACAAACACATTATGAACTTAATCAAGAATCATATTTCAAGGCATACCTGAACCTCCTTAAGTCATACCTGTCAAGACTTTTTTGTAGTCTTCTTATGTAAGGCCTTAGCCTCAACTCCCCCTGCAACTTGATCTGGAGCTTGATTAGGGTTTGCTAGAGAAACCCTAAAAATTCAATCTTTTACTTTCACACTTCTGAATGGATAGAAGCATGTGTCTTGCTGAGCTGATCAACCTAGCATTCTTCAATTTTGAAATCTCCAAAATTTGACCCCTCAAAAATGCCTTTGAAACTTCTGGATCTTCTCGACAGGAACCCGAACTAGGGTTTGATGAAGCCCACCCTTCTGTCCAATCAAAAGGTTTGATTCAAGGCTCTAAACTCTTATTTTTCTAAGGAGCTTCCAGCCATGGACTCCGATTCCAAAAATTCTAACTTTCTCCGAAACCCTAAATTCCGGAAGCCATGAATAAAGGTGCTCCAAAAATAATTCTGTTTTGACAAAAATATGCACCTCATTGTTTCTGCTATAACTCTGAAATTTCTGCTCCACAAGGTATGAAAACCTTTTCTGCAGTAGCCTGACCTGCCATCTTTCCATCCTGACAGGTCTGACCTCAATTGGATTTTCTGAGAGAGAGTTATGCCAAGTGTCGCAACGTGACCTGTTTATGGGATAAAACAGGAGAGCAAACTTGTACGGCATGCCACGTGTCACTGTTTGAACTTCAGGCTCTGAAAACTTTTCCTGCGATAGATCGCCCTGTTATCTTTCCATCCTAAGAGGTCTGACCTCAATTGGACTCTCTGAAAAAAAGTTATGCCAAGTGTCGCAACGTGACCTGTTTATGGGATAAAACAGGAGAGCGAACTTGTACGGCATGCCACGTGTCACTAGTTCACCTTCGGCCTCTAAAAACCTTTTACGAGATAGTACAGTCTATGTACTACCTGTCACTTTTTACGAAATTTCATTTGGAACTTCCTAGCCCAAGTTATGACCTTTTTTCCAAGGTCACCTGATTTTGACTGAGATCTGGAAGAGGCAGAAACCCTAACTTGTACTGATCATAACTCATATAGTACAACGAATCTGAGAGTTCCCTTTGGACACAAGGTACCTGGGGATGTTATCTACGACTTGTAAACTTTTCAGATCCTGAAAATTTGCTTAAATGGATTTATAGCGAAAGTTCCACGATGACTGGTTTTTGCTATATAAAACCCTAACCTTCAAATTGTCGCAAGAGAAGCAAGTGTTGTAAGTGCCATACATTGCCTTCCTTCAGGTTAGCTCTGATACCATGTTAAAATTCAATATGCTAAGACATAAAATAGAAGCATTACATTCCATTTCACAATGATAGCATATACAGGATCACTGAAGAAACAACAAGCATAGCATAAACACAAGAGACACGGATTTATCCTGGGAAACCCTCATGGGGTAGAAAACCCAGTAAAGCTTCCTCAATATAGATGACCAGCAATATACAAAGATGCAAACCAAAGACATGATCTCCTCCTCCACCATAGCAGACCTCTCCTCCACAAGTGCGCCTCTCTTAAGTGAGTGAGTGTATCAAATGAGGAACATACCTCCTCTATTTATACACTACACTGACATGTATTTTACACAAGTACATGTAGGCTTGTATTTGACCATTAGGTTAAATACCCTATTATAACTGACTGGGCCGACCCCCACATGGTGGGTCTAATAACCCTAGTTACCACAACCAATTCGGAGGAATAAACATCTTTGGATTCATAGTATAATCACATCGGAGGTATGGAACATCTCCGGAATAAATAATATACAAATATAATATTCTTAGAAGTTACAATATTCAACAGGGGAGAGGCCCTCTGATAAACTAGTTGTGACCGTGCCAAAAAATACTAGGGGATTTTGGTTCCCTAATGGACAATAGCTATGTCTCAAGTGTAAGCAACCGAGGGGTGTTCTTTGGATGCCTATCCCCCTGATCCTACCTAACTACAAAAATTCTTATGTGTTCCCCAAGTGGGGTTAGAATGTTTGTTGTGTTAAGTACTTTTTAAGGCTCACTTGAATTAGGTGACAGAGTGTGTGCGTGTGAGATGATGATGAACCCAAGTAAAAAGTGCCACCAGGGTGGGAAACTTTCTAACTAGCAATAACAAGACAGAAATTAACCTTTGAAATGCACAATATTCTTTTTTCAATTTAAAATGCTAAAAATGTAAAAATGATTCTGTAAATGAAATAGAAATAAAACTGCAGAAAGTGTTAAATTTTTAGAATTTACTTCAATCTGATCTAGGATCTTAACTGAGAGAACAACATGTACATCATATCTACAGCATATCAATCATGGAGACAATAATGCAAGCAGACATAAGACACAAAGATTTACTTGGGGAAAACCATAAAGGTGAAAAACCCCAATAACTTCCTCAGAGATAGATAAAGCAATGATACAACCAACCATGAGAGATAGACATAACCTAGAAGTAGATCCTCCTCCTCCATAAGTGCGCCACTCCTCCTTGAGTGCATGAGTGAGAAGTGAGTGAGTAAATAGAGTGCCTCACACACTCTATTTATACTTGACTTGACTTGCCTTTTTACCTAACTCATGTAGGCTCGAACTTAATCACATAACATAATGCTGACTGGGCCGACCCCCAATAGGGTGGTCAAATAACCCTTCGACCCACATGGTCGACCCCCAATAGGGTGGTCTAATAACCCTTTGACCCACATGACTTATACAGGGCCGACCTTAAACAAGGTGGTCTAATAACCCATCAAGTATAAGTTACGACACTTACAATATAAATAACGACACTTCCGTATAGAGGAATAATAACATCTCTATAGGAATACAATATACATATATGTGAAATACATTCCGAAGTTACATATACATCAACACTCCCTCTAAACTAGGAAGGTATTTCTCAGCACAGTTCTTCTAGCACAAGTCATCTTCTCTAGATCATCGTCACTGGATAATCGTCATCGAGTCATCATCATCGTCACTTCTACTGCTATCTCAATCAATCTCTGAATCTACTTGTCATAGGAAGTTCTACAGAGCAAGTCCTTTTTCATAGTGGATGTAGGCACACCACCTGCAGGTCTTCATCATCACTGGCCATACTGTGGAATCCTCAGGACTTATTACGTGCGTCACAAAACCTCGAAAGAGCATCCCAGGCTGTTATGAGCACACATCTCTACCTATAGGATCTCCCAGGGCACCGAATTACATGTGACCTCACCACAAAACCTCGCAAGAGCATCCCAGGCTGTTACGAGCACACAGCTCTACCTATGGGATATCCCAGGGCAACGAATTACATGTGGTCATGGCAAAACCTCGCAAGAGCATCCCAGGACTGATTACGGGCACACAGCCCAACCTATCGGATCTCCCAGGGAAACGAATTGCATGCCATAGGACAAAACCTCGAAAGAGCATCTGCCAGATATCCCAGGGAATCGAATTACATGCCATAGGAAAAGCCTCGAAAGACTATCTGCAGATCTCCCAGGGCACCAAATTACATGTCCTTCTAGAGCAAAACCTCGAAAGAGCATTTTCAAGATGTCCCAGGGCACCGAATTACATGCCATAGGAAAAACCTCGAAAGACCACTTGCAAATCTCCCAGGGCACCGGATTACATGCTCATCTGCACAACCTGATCCACGGCCATAGAGTATCAACCTGATACTCACCATACATCATCCTGATGTATCCATGATCATCCTGATCATCATCACTGCAACGTCCTGCTGCATGTCATCTGGAGCAACATCCTGAAGCTCATCATCCATGATCATCCTGATCATCACTGCAACATCCTGCTGCATGATCCACCTGATCATCAATGCATCTACCTGATGCATACCAAGTATCTATCTGATACATATCATCATACATGATCCTCCTGATCATACAATGTATCCACCTGATACAAATACAAATACATGATACATATCACCATACATGATCCACCTGATCATCAATGCATCTACCTGATGCATACCAAGTATCTATCTGATACATATCATCATACATGATCCTCCTGATCATACAATGTATCCACCTTATACAAATACAAATACATGATACATATCACCATACATGATCCACCTGATCATACAATGTATCCACCTGATACAAATACAAATACATGATACATATCACCATACATGATCCACCTGATCATACAATGTATCCACCTGATACATATACAGATACATGGTCCAAGCATCCAACATGATGCATATACAAAATACATACACATGATCCAACTGATCATATCCAACATCCAACATGATGTGTACATACATACATAAAAATGATCCAACTGATCATATCCAGCATCCAACATGATGCGTACATACATACATAAAATTATCCAACTGATCATATCCAAGCAGAAACCAGAACATCAACCTGATGCTCATCATCAAGTACTTACATCCACAGCCATGTGAAGGATCCTCCTTCCAACATGCTTGGAATGGATTCAGCAAATGTGTCCATCACTTCTTCCTCGAAGTGTCCTCGATCTGAAGCATGCCAAGCCTCTCTCTGAAGTACTCAAACTTCACCTTGGCTAATGGCTTCGTCAGCACATCTGCAATCTGCTCGTCCATCGCAACATATAGGAGCTTCACAGCTCCTCTCTGCACCATATCCCTGATATAGTGATATTTGATCTCTATGTGTTTCGACCTGTCATGAAACACTGGGTTCTCGGACAGCTTCACACAACTCTGGTTATCACAGAAGATACCAGTAGCATCCAATGGGAGATCAAATAACTCAGACAGTAGCTTCCGTAGCCATACTTCCTCACAGCTAGCTGAACAGGCTGCAACATACTCTGCCTCAGCTGTACTCAGTGCCACGCAAGACTGCTTCCTACTAAACCATGAGATCACACTTGATCCCATAATGAAGCAACACCCAGATGTGCTCTTCCTGTCTGCAACACTACCAGCCCAATCTGAATCAACATAACCCTGCAGGTTAAACTTTTGATTCGCTTCATACTTGAGCCCAAAATCCACTGTACCCTTCAGGTAACTCAGAACATGCTTTACAGCAACCAGGTGAACACTCCTCGGATCCGTAAGGAACTGGCTCAATGTGTTCATAGAAAAGCAAATGTTTGGTCTCGTGTTCGTCAGGTACATCAATGACCCAATCATCTGACGATACATAGAGACATCAACCAGCTCAGATGAAGCATCACATAGAAGCTTCATATTCGATGCCATAGGTGTGGCCATGGCCTTGCAATCCATCATCCCAAATCTCTTCAGGATATCTATTGCATACTTCCCTTGTCCAAGGAAGATTCCATCTGCACTCTGCCACACCTCCATGCTAAAAACAAATAGTGCATCATCCCTAAGTTCTTCATCTCGAACTCGGCAGTAAGCTCCTGCTGCATGTCGGCAATCAATCTATCTTCACCTGTAACAAACAAGTTATCTGCATACAAAAGTAGTATCACTAGATTTCCTTCCTCAACCTTGTAGTAAAGGTTGGAATCCGCTTTACTCTTGGTAAAGCCCAAACTGTATAGAAAGCTGTCTATCCTACCATACCAAGTTTTGCACACATATATGACTACACCATGCTGTCTTGAAATCCATCTAGTGCATCTTCTATTTCATCACTTTTATATTTCTCATTGCTACCATCTGCAACATGCTTGATCTGATAGTTCCATTTGGAAATCACAACAGACTTCCCTTCAGCTCTTGGGACCGCATCCCAAACATCGTTCTTCATGATCGACGGATCATGGCATTCCATTTCTTCATCCCAGATCCTGGGAACTTCAATATCTTCAATAGATATCTTTGTTGCTGGAACAAATGTTGTAGTCCTTTTGTAGGTGAAGATATACAGTCTTTCCTACAAAACAGGTTAAATTTCATGATTAGAAACATCTCATAATTTTCGGAACAAATTCTTACACATAAAGAAATATGTCATACAGTCATGCAATTATCTTAGCCAATGCTTCAATACAATATTTATCCATACTCCGTAACTTTCTAGATGCCTTCCATTCTCTACCAGAACATTGTTCAGAGTGTGCACAACTCCCAACATGTCAGCAAAGAGGTTTCATTCTAGATAAGTAGCAATGGAATGTTGTACAGTGCCATAGGCCACTTACCCATGCATATTAGTAGTATACTGTTCATCAATGCAATTATTCTAATATGCATAATTCACAACCTAATTCTTGGAACATCAGTATATACGTTATTGAACAGTATTATTTAAACAAACACATATGCAAGAAATGATAAAAAAAGAACTTATCTTTGTTTGGTTACTGGGTGGACTCCGTCTGAGTCTTTGCTTCCTTGTAGGAGTTGCTGAAGTAGCTTCTTCTACACCTTTCTGTTGTGGAATGTAGAGAGAGATGGTCAACTCCCTCTGAATATCTGCATCCTTGCATAAACCACTGGAGTGAACTCCTTTTCTTTCTTGCAGGAACAACTGGAGTGTGCTTCCTCTTGATCTTTGCTTTTGTCCTTGAACTTACATTCATCCTTGCATGCTTATTAGTATCATCGTTGTGTTATTCTCTAGGTCTCATACATAATCAAACATTCATTAGTATAATCTTAATAAAACACAATAATCTCAAGTATGTAGAGTCATGGTCATTTCAAACACAGATAATAAATATTAGTATTCAAGATTTCAGGGAAGATTTCTTTTACTCATGCATGTTCTCATTTGATCATAGGATTCCTCTGGTTAGTCAAATCAATCAATATAAGAGACATAATTCTTTTACTTATATTCCTATTTGACCATAGGACTTTTCTGGTTAGTCATATCATCAATCAAAGTAAAAATCATAATATGCCTAAACCCATGATTATTAACTTCAATGAATAATCATAATCAATCATGCCAAGTATACTTAAATAAAGGATCTTATCACAAGGCGAGATTCTAACTTGATATAGGAAAAACATACCTAGATTAGCATGCTAGCTAATTATGTCTAACATACTCACATGATGTCTTCTTGTTCTTCTTCAATGACTTGTGCTAGTAACCTGTATATCTCATAGGTTAACCATTATAAAACCAAGTTATACATACCTCGTAAATGGATCTTCTATGAGATCCATGACAATGGATGAGTCTTTATCCTCATGTCATCATGATCATATGTTCTTGAATTGGAACATGATTTGTCTTTCTTGGTGTACCTTTCATGTTAGTAGACAACATAAACCTCATACAACACCATAATGCATTAGTACAATCATAGGTGTCAACACCCTAACCAATGAGTATCTTCTATCATGCATTCATAATTTTGTTAAGGTGATACGACAAATCTAAAACCAAAATTGTACTTAACCGTAATAACATGAAGACAAACATACCATAAACTTAATCATGAACACATATCGAAACATACCTCGATGAGTCATACCTGTCGAGATCGCTTGAAATATTCTTATGTAAGGCCTTAGCCTCATCTCCCTCTGAAACATGAACTCCTTCACTTATGCAGGTGACCATTCCATCTTCTTCTTGGATTAACCATATCCGCTTGATTTGCAAGAACTGGACCTGGAGCTGGATATGGGTTTGTGAGAGAAACCCCAAAAATTCAAACTTTGAATTTCAAACTTCCGAAAGGATAGAAATATGCGCCTTGATGAGCTGATCAAACTGGTATATTAAGAATTTGAAAACTGCAAAGTTTCACTCCTCAATTTTGCCTTTGAAACTTTCGGATTCACTGGGCGTGACCCTAAACTGGGGTTTGATGAAGCCCACTCTTCTGCCTAATCAAAAGGTTTGAACCAAAGCTCTAAGCTTCTATTTTTCTAAGGAGCTTCCAGCCGTGGTCACAGATTTCAAAAATTCCCATTTTTACAGAAGCCCTAATTTTCCACTTTTCTGATCAAAGTCCCAAACTAGGGTTTGATCAAGCCCGGCCTTCTTCCCAACCAAAAATTCTGATCTTGGTCTCTAAATTTCTATTTTGATGAGTAGCATCCAACCATGGTCTCCTATTACAAAAATTTCAACTTTCTCCAAAGCCCTAAATTCCGGAAGCCATGAATGAAGGTACTCAAAAATAATTCTGTTTTGACAGAAATATGTACCTGATTGTTTCTGGTGTAAATCTGAAATTTTCGATCCACAGGGTCTGAACATGTTTCCTAATATAGCCTGACCTGTTATCTTTCCATCCTGACAAGTCTGACCTCAATTGGATTCTTTGCGAGAGAGTTATGCCAAATGTCGCAACGTGACTTTTTTTGGGATAATACAGGAGAGTGAACTTGTATGGCGTGCCACGTGTCACTATTTCAACTTCAGCCTCTGAAAACGTTTCCTGAGATAGCTCGGCCTGTTATCTTTCCATCCTGACAGGTCTGACCTCAATTGGATTCTCTGAGAGAGAGTTATGCCAAGTGTCGCAACGTGACCTATTTATGGGATAATACAGGAGAGCGAACTTGTATGGCGTGCCACGTGTCACTATTTCAACTTCGGCCTCTGAAAATGCTTCTTGAGATAGTACAGTCTGTGTACTACCTGTCACATTTTATGAAATTTTATTTGGAGCTTCCTAGCCCAAGTTATGACATTTTTTCCAAGGTTACCTGATTTTGACTCAGATCTGGAAGAGGCAGAGACCCTATATTGTACAGATCATAAATAACAAAGTACAACGAATTAGAGGTTTTCCTTTGGACAAAAGGTACATGGGGATCTTAGCTTCGGCCTGTAACAATTTCAGATCCGAAAACTTCGCCAAAACAGATTTATAGCAAAAGTTCTACGATGGTTGGTTTTTGCTATATCAAGCCCTAGCATCGTAAGTGCAACAAGTGTCATACATGCCATATCATGCCTTCTTTTAGGCTAGCTCTGATACCATGTTAAATTTTCAGAATTTACTTCAATATGATCTAGGATCTTAACTGAGAGAACAACATGTACAGCATATCTACAACATATCAATCATGGAGACAATAATGCAAGCACACAAGAGACACAAAGATTTACTTGGGGAAAACCATAAAGGTGAAAAACCCCAATAAATTCCTCAGAGATAGATAGAGCAATGATACAACCAACCATGAGAGATAGACATAACCTAGCAGCAGATCCTCCTCCTCCATAAGTGTGCCACTCCTCCTTGAGTGCATGAGTGAGAAGTGAGTGAGTAAATAGAGTGCCTCACGCACTCTATTTATACTTGACTTGACTTGCCTTTTTACCTAACTCATGTAGGCTCGAACTTAACCACATAGGGTGGTCTAATAACCCTTCGACCCACATGGACGACCCCCAATAGGGTGGTCTAATAACCCCTTGACCCACATGACTTATACAGGGTCGACCCCAAACAAGGTGGTCTAATAACCCATCAAGTATAAGTTACGACACTTACAATATAAATAACGACACTTCCGTATAGAGGAATAATTACATCTCTATAGGAATACAATATACATATATGTGAAATACATTCCGAAGTTACATATACATCAACAGAAAGAGGCTGTACGGAAGGGTGGCTGCAGGTAGGACAGATGGATGTGCTGGTGCAGAAAATAGTGCAACAAAATGTTGGGTTCAAAACAGAGAAAAATGCAGAAAACAGACCGCGGGTTTTTGGCAAATCTGGGTGGTCGGACCGTGGAAAACAGCTCAACACTCACAGTCAGGTTGCGGGTTTTAGGCTGAAAAACGCAGTCGGGACGCAGGAAAAAAGCTGAAAGTCGCAGGCGGGTTGCAGGAAAATGGCCGAAAGCCGCAGGCGGGACGCAGGAAAAACGCCGAAAGGCGCCGGCGGGTCACGGGAAAATGGCCGAAAGCTGCATGCGGGACGCAAAAAAAGGGCTAATAGCCGCAGTCGGACCGTCCCAAACAGGCTAATAGCCGAAGTCAGATCGCAGGTAACAGATTGAAAATGGCCGGCATGTCACCGGAAACAGTCGGAGAGCCGCGGTTGGATCGTAGGTAAGTTCCTGAAAGATGCGGTCGGAACGCAACTGCAGGGGGTAAAAGATGCGGTTTACGACGGCCGAAAGGGACAACCGAACAGAAAAAGACAGGAAAATATTTAAAAACTATAACCAGAAATTCAAACCAAGGGGAGTCTCCAAAACTGTAGCTAGGGTTTTCACCCTAGCTTGTGCAACTAAGCACCTACTAAGGAGAAGGGACTCCTTAGTAGCAGTTCAATAAACAGTAATTAAAAGACAATACATTGAAATGGAAATTATTCTAAACATGTGCATGAAACATAAGAGACAAGAAATAATAAATGGTTTTCTTTGTATTAAAATTTTACCTCAAGTGTAGAGGTTGGTGAAGTTCTTGCAATGATCCAAGAGGGTTGCTCCAAACTCCAACTTTACTCCTTCTCTTTCTCCAATGGTGGAAATGGGCCAAAAGGGGCTCTCAAATGGTGAAAGTAACTCAAGGGTGAGCTAGGGTTTCAAGAGAGATTTTGGCAGAGTAAGGGTATACTTGATTGTGGATATGAAATGAGGGGTCTCCATCACCTATTTATAGGTTTTTGGTGGTGGAGTGCTGGCCCATGGTTTTGGGAACCATATGGTAAAGGTCAGCTGTATAGGGTTTTTTCTTCCTTTTTCCTCTTTTTCCTCATTATTTTATATTTTTATTCCCTTTTTAGAGGGTTTTTGCTATTTTGGAGGAATTTTGGATATTTTTGGAGGGAAAATGGGTTTTTTAGCCTTTTTTTAGGCTTTTTTGATGGATTTGTGGCCTTTTGGAGGCTTTTTAATGGGATTTGAGGGTTTTGAAGGCAAATATGGTAGGAAATATGGACAAATGAGTCATGTAATGGGGTAGATGAGGTAGTGAGCACTTTTTGGGTGTTAACAATACCAATGGTCAGAAGTACTGACGAGAAACAAAGACTCATTGGGGAGTGAGTAAATGGGCTCAATTCCTTGGTCAATACGGGGAAGATCACAAATAAACTGCACAAAAACCAAAGATTTTTTTTAGTTGGCCTTCTCAAACTAGAGGTTGAATTCCTGAAAAATTACAATCTATCATGAATATTTCCCCCCTATCACCTGACATGTGAGTACATGGTACATAGGGTTAGAATCGGCAATGGTGGTAGTAGTGCGGAGTAAGATGTAATGACGAAACTTTTGAACAACAATGAATTCTGCGAGAGCTAACTTCTCGACATGTGAATAGCGGGTTTCAGAGTCGATGAGACCCTTACTAAGGTAATATATCACATGCTCTTGGGCCTTACTATCTTCTTGAACCAAAACCATAACGATGGTGGTAGTGGAAGACTCAAGATAAGGGATGTAATTCTTGGTTTAATTGGGCGGTTGTAGCACAGGTGCATGGGTGATAGAATTAACCCAAATGAAGGACTACTGAGCATAGTAATCCCAAACGAACGAGATTCCATTATTTAACAATCTCATGTATCCCCTATTTTTCTCAATGAAATTACACACGAAACACCTTAAGTAGTTTTTCTTCCCCTGCAAACTTTGTAGTTTCGGTATATCCATTGGTGGTGGTATAGAAACAATGGTTTCAACCTTCAGGGGATCAATGCGGATCCCGTATTTCGAACTGATGAATCCTAGGAGGCATCGAGAATCGACACCGAATATGCACTTGTGAGGGTTTATACGGATGTTATACCACCTAAATATGAGGAATATTGTCGTCATATGGTCAATGTGGAACTCACGATGATTCGAATGGGAAGGGAGATTGTCGAGATATGGTTCTACAAAGTACTTCACGTCCTGGAAAGCGTACGACATAGCCCACTGGAATGTAGTACCATCATTTTGAAGGCCAAGGGCTAGTTTTCAATCTGCAAATGTACCCCATGCGCATATGAAAGCAGTTTTGTGTTGATTGGTGAGGTGGATCTCAATATGATTATAGCCAGAAAAGCCATCCATGAATTGGAAGATGATGCTTCTAGCACAGTTGTCGATGATTTGGTTGATAAGCGGGGTAGGGTAGTTGTCCTTGGGACAAGCTTTATTCAGGTCCCTGTAATTGACACAAACCTTAATGGTGCCCTGTTTTTTGGTAACGAGGATGACATTAGAGACCCAGTCTATCAAGGGAACAGTATAAATGAACCCATCCTTCAACAGCTTTTCAATTTCATCCTCTATAGCTACAAATTTCCTAGGGTGCATTGGACGTAATTTTTACCGGACGGATTTAGCATCGGGATATGTTTGGATCTCATGTACAACAATAAAAGGATCAATCCCAAGAATTTCCTCATAGCTCCATGCAAATACATCATGTAGCTGTTTGAATAAGGCCATATATGAGGTAATCACTTTAGGAGAGAATTTTTGGCCTATATGAATATGTTCCATGACTCTGGGTGTGGCCGAGATGTCAATAAAAAATGTAGGCATAATTTTTTGCAAGTTACCCTCAGTTAGCATATCACAAGTAAGGATAGGATATTGGGGGTAAGGAAATACATCTTGAGAAATAATTTTTTCAGTAAGGTTCTCCACCGAATCTAGCGGTGGGAGGAAAGACGATCGATGGTGGAGGTCTTCCCATGGTGGCTCATCCAGACTCATTATCTCCATGATGGACATGTTTGAATGAAAAGTCTGGAGAAGAGGATCGGGTGGGGATGAATTCTATTGTGATGGTGGAAAACGAGAAGTAGATGGCAGTAAATAGTGGTCATTAGGTGCCGATCGGATAGCCTCGTAAATAGATTACGTTGGTGTTAGAGGCATAACATCTCCAATCGAGTGCAGCTTATCAGGATCGTGAATGAGCCATTAGTCAATGGAGTTGGATGGTGAGGGGATCATAGAAGAAATCATGTTCATCGTGGGAACATGGAAAGGGGGATCCGAAAATGGAAAGACTCCCATGAGGGATGAATCTTTAAGGATTCCAACCCCCACACTCTCATATATCCACGACGAATGTCCTAAGAGTGGTACGTTGTCCGTAGGATGAGTTGTAGTGTCCGGTGTACATAAATCCAGTTGGTTGATAGTAACAGTCTTCCCTTGGTGGGGAAATTGTACGATGCAAAATACAGATGATGCGACCGTAGTCATGTCATAAAACCAATTATGATCAAAATGTAAATTATAATCCAATGGGTTGGAGACTACCTCCATGTTAATGGAAATGGTATTCCCCCCCAGCTCTATTTCCAAATCTTGTAACAACCTGTATGGTTGGAATCCACGACCGTTAAATGATTTCAACGTGGTAGGGGAACGCTTCAACTCGAGAGATCCAATGGCTCACCAAGAAGATAACAAAATTACCAAGGTGGAGGCTCCTTCGTCTAAAATAGTATGATGGATGCGTTTCCTAGTGATGTTGGTAACAATTTCAAGCACACGTTGGTGGGAAATCCTCGTCTTGAAATACTCAAGTCTGAACATAATGGTATTTGAGGAATCAAGGTCTACAGCACCGATAGCAGCGAGGAGGGTTTTACGCTGATTAGGACACTTTTGTAAGACTTCGAATGTCGACATAGCACAAGGGGCTTGCACTAAGTCCTCTACAATGTTGTAGTTTTGAGCAGCCCGAGCATTGGGATTGAAAACAATTTTTCTAATCGTGCTCTTGGGTGGATGTAACACTGAATCAAATCAAGGTTTCTCAATATTGAAAGGACCTTGGGGTGAGGGAATGCACGATGTAGATGTGGAATATTTTTCAATATTACTTTCATTAGATTCCTTAGTTGGGACTGAGTCATAGGAACATAATCGAGTGTTCAAGTTGATAGTTTAACTATGCATCATGAGAATATGAGCGATAGAGGACAGTTTGTGCAATCATCTGTTGTTGTTGTGTGGGGAAGGGATTGGTTAAAACTGCGGGTGTCGGGTTCCCTTTAAGGAAATTTTGGACCTCATCCCAATGTGGGAATTCTGTGTTGAAGTGGTCAGCACCGCACAGTAAACAAGGATACTTAACCTTCTTCTTTTGTTTGGTGTTGTCGAGATTGTTCTTTTTGGGTTCCTGCTGATTAGAAGAAATTTTGTTTTTACCTGTGTTCTTATTTGTACCATCGGATTTTTGAGGTGAAGCAGACTGGACTGAATTCATTTCTTCGATGGCAGCAGAGCTCGGTGATCTATTGTTGTTGTTCCAAGCCTGTGATGGGGATGGAGTGGAGCCATGGTGGCTTTGTGATCCACCGGATAGTGAAGCAGGATGGTTCTAAATGGAAGCAATGATGTCATCGACATGAGGTGTCGTGGGTGGTTTTGCTGGGTCATAGTTAGGGTAGGGTGCATCAGGAACAATATCGTATAAAGTGGCAGATTGAGCATAGATGAAGTCTAAATACTGGGAACGAGCTATATATTTTTCTTTGGTCATGGCCCCACCCATAGCGGCATCTTTTCCTATGAACGATAGTAGTGAATTTGTAAACCAATCCGTAAGGAGTTGGTCTGGAATGGGAGCTTTAATCAGATGTCGTCTCCTCCTACACTCATGAATAGGATCATAAATGTGAGTGGCGGTGGTTTTCCAGAGAGAATTCAAAAGATCTGTACTAGTCTCGTAGGGGATTGGTAATTGGAAATGTGTCAAAAATTACATAGCCAAGGATCGAAAATCAAGAAAAGAGTGTGGTGGTAGCTCAATGTACCACTTTGCAATAGTGCCACTAAGAGTTCGCTGGAATAACCTCAAACAGATGGAATCATCGGCCATTAAGGAGTTGGATGAACACCACAAATGATAATTCATTACATGGCTTTTTGGGTCCTCACCGGGTTTTCCTTCAAACTTCAAAATGTCAGATGGGAACTTCATCGAAATTGCTGGCCAATTTTTGCCATGATTAATGGGATCATTAGTCAACCGTGATAAGTCTGGCAGATCAAGTGTAGTTGGAAATGGTAAGTTTTTGTTGGGCTGTGGATACTAGTAGTATTGAAAGGGAATATGTGTACCAATAGGACTACAGACCGTTTGGTCGTACGGTCCTCCAATAGGAAATTGGACATGTGGGTGTGAGCCACCTGGGTTGGGAGGTGGACCTAAAGGGGGGTCCACCTCTGCCAGAATAAGGTGGTCCTCCACCGAAAGGTGGGATTTTCTGCCTCCAATGAAATGTGGTCCACCACCGAAAGGTGGGGGTACTCCTCCTCCAAAATCGGGTGGTCCTGCTCTAAAAGGTGGGGTTCGTCCACCTTGGGAATGGGGCAGTCTTTTGCCAAAAGGTGGGGGTACTCCGCCTCTAGAATGGGGTGGTCCTCCACCATAAGCTGGGGGTTCTCCACCTCCAGAATGGGGTGGTCCTCTACCAGAATGTGGGGGTTTTCCTCCTCCAAAATGGGGTGGTGGACAGGATGGTGGTGGAGGTCGTGGGGGTGGTCCACTGGCTGGAGGTCCAATCAGCGGAACCTTATGGTGTCCCTATGTGGTGTTTGGGTTTCCAAGATATGGTAATCCAACAAAAATGTTTCCTGGATAGTTTTGTTCGATGTTAGGAGTATTATGTCCCGCAAAAATGTGCACCCACAGCGGTTGGGTCCAAATAGATGCCCCCCCCCATATGATGTGTCTGTAGGTTGTCCCATGGTTGGAAGGGGACTTCCAACCATACAATAGCTTTGATGTGAATTATATCCTACATTCACGGTATGACTACTAACTGGGTGATGCCCCCTAGTCGGGTTAGGTCCACTAGATAGCAATTTGCCCCGAGTCAAAGATTTCCCACTTACTGAATGTTGACCACTAATACTGGTTTGACTTGTAACAAATGGTTGACTACTAACAAAAGGACTACTTCCGCTTGACCGTAAACTAACATGTGTGTTATAGCCTCCCCTTGAATTTGGAGGTGGGGGAGGTGGAGGTAGTGTCCTGTAGTTAATAGAGGTTGAAGGTTTCCCTTCGGAGGTTGGGGTCAAACGAGGTGTAGAACTGGTCGCCTAAATTTGAAATGTACTCGTAGGGAATGAGGGTTGACCTGGTTCGTAATTGGTCATGTTGGGTATGTGTGTTTTTGGTGAAGTAAAATATAAAGAACGTACATGAGAATATCGAGAAATGGGTACTTCTGAACTTACTCTATGTGAGAGACTTTCACATCTAAGTTGTTCGCCAACTAGGTGCAACTAGCTTATGTGCTCATAGAGTGGTGCAAGGAACTCATCGTTGGATATCCACTGACGAGGTATAGTTTCTTCCATGGGAATTGACCTCAAATCATAAACATGTCGACCTAAACACGTGTCCCAAAAAGATGCATATGGACTGAATGTTGTTGATACAGGGTCATACTGGGGATGACTGAAAACCCAATCTATAGATCCAGAATTTCCTTCCATCGAATGATAGAAATATGTGTCATATGAGGTAGGTTGATCCATGATCAAAGGTCCTGTAGGATCTGAGATATGTGGATTTGTGGGAAGTGAGTAGTTTTTTCCTGAATTTAAGATAGAGGTATCTTCCTCACGTGACATAGACGTAGTAGGTTGATCGATGTTTGCTCCCGAGTTCTCCTCCTGTTTAAGGAGATATTAAGGTGGCAAGTTCAAAATCCTTCAAGATCTTCTCAAAGGTTGATCAGCTAGAGTGACTGAACCAAAATTTCTCTTAAGTGTTTTCTATACAAAAAAGAAAAATGCAATCCAAAATATACACAAGCTAAAGCCACAAGCAAACTTAGGTGGTAGGAGTGGATTCGATGGTCTGAAACCTCGTGAGATTATCAAGGCAATGCAACTTGTGATATACCACAGGGTCCAACAATTATACTCGACCCAATATTTCAGAGCACTAACTAGGGAGGATTAGGACCATATCCTCGATCGTATAACCCGACTACCTGAAGCACGTGGGTAGTAGCTCCCCAAGTTTTGTTCTTGATGTATTTCCATGCCAACACGACCAATAGGTTAACTCGGATGGTTACAGGAATCCTAAAAGGGTGTCCCGATATTCTCAAGGTACATGGAAGCTCAAATCTGTTGTGGTGTTGTCTAATGCACAACCATATGACAATAGCCTTTCGATTTACTACTGAGTGAGTGAAGTAACTTTCTATATACCCAAGGGTACGTGAAAGGCCGCTCGATATATCAGTTGGTATGTGGAAGAACTGCAAGCCCCCGGGATGCAGTGCAGGAAAAAATTGACATCTTCCATGCTTAAAGACGTTGGAACACATATATAACCTGACACACAAGTTTCTATAAATTTTTAGCCGAACACTATCGGTAAATTTTTATCTTTTACAGTTAGGTGAATGCATGAGGTGTAGACAAGAATTTAAAAAGAATGAAAACCTAAGCTACATGCAAATGCAAATATTTTCTTGTCTTTTTTATGAAATCTATCTATGGCAAGGATAAATTTTCTTTGTTTCCGATAGTGAAAAATGGACAAGTACCCCTATATGTCAAAATAAACAAAAAGAAAAATGAACCACTATTTTCACTAAGCCAACAAAAGCAATGAAATAACACACACCAAATCTTAAATGTTTTTATTTTTCTCTTTTCAAATTTAAACGAATCTACACTAAGATGAAACAGATAATTCTCTTTGGATGGAATAACTTCAATTTTCCAAAATAAATATGAACAAGTGGAAGAAAATAAAAAAATGCAAGAACCTTTCAATCTTTGGAAATGCTTCATAAAAGTTCTAATGCACTTGAAATTTTTGAAGAAACAATAAAGTTTTCACAACTAAGAAAATGCAAGATAATGATGACTCTTTAAAAAATTTCAAAGATCTTTCGATGATAAATTCGAAAGTATGAAAAATCTCAACAACAATTTCGAGAACGAGACTCGAGATGAAGATAATGAACAATTTTTTTTATTTTCTACCCAAATGTGCTAAGTAGATCCGAGAATGATGCCACGTTCTAGATCTAGATTCAAAAAATGAAAGAATACACTACTGCAAACACTAAATAATCAGGAATTCCCAAAGAAGTATGATCAGCCAAAATCTCATTAACACTCAAAACACACACAATCAAGCAAAAAATCACAATAACAAAAACGAGAAGGCCGAAAGTCAAATCAAACAAATCGAACAAGTATAGTGGAACGATCAGGGGTCACAAGACTCAGTATATTGATGGGGAATTGAAATTTCACACAGCGAACGGATCACTCACTTGACTAGCTAGGACTTGGATTGATAGAAAAATCTCACAATCAAGTCAAAGAACAATACATGTTGGGTCTAGGCGTTCTATGACTATAATGTGCAGTGCATAGATCTCTGAAAATCAGACCAAAAACCTAATGGAGAAAATTCTAACACTCGGTACAACGAAATAGAGGGTGATGAGCCTTTCTCTTATGGACCAGAGCGTTGGGAGTTCCAACAACGCACTATGCACACTAGGTAAGTGCACAATCAACACAGGTTTCCAAAGGCCAGAAATCGTCAGCAACCTAGTCTGTGCAAAGTATAAGTGCCTCAGAGATATAATGTTGTGGGTTATACACAACCCAGGTGGTTTGGGTGGGGTTCAAGCAACAAAAATAAAAAGTACTCTAAAAATAAAAGGATAGCAGGTCCAATACTAATCCTGGACATAGTCTAGGTAGCTCGAAGACTCTCTAATGATCAGATCCAATGGTGGGAGGCACTTAAGAGGATAAAAAGTTGATTAAACGAAAATTAACGAAACCAAAACAAAATGGAATTAAAGCTATGGATATCATTTCCTAGTACGGTCTCCAAATTTGTATACGGACAATCTACATGAGCGGACTCAAATAGATCTCCCTAGTCCAAGTGGATCTAGAACAAATAGATACACAATACGAGTTACTTTCCTAGATCAATAGAAATACTAGACAGGTCAACATATGGCTTACCTCAAGTCTGTAGTTCATTTCTCCTTGTTGCTCCAAGCTCCAAAGTCTTCAGATCTCCAGCTGCAAAACCATGTCAAGCAAGTTGAAAACATACAAGCAGTAAAAGCATATGAACATGAATTGATCTAGATTAATAGTTAAGGAGGAAAATCCTAAGTATTATCAATACAACAACAGTTATGGAAAGAACTTGTATTAATGTAATAACCAGAAGTACATAGGGAAGAAATGTTACAACCCAAGCCTTAACGTTGCAACTTCCGACCAACAATCCTAGCCTCCAAGACATAATGCTTGTCTCCCAAAGGATGAGTGAGGATCACCTAGAATATTTTCACCAGCATAAGAGTACTATGGTCCTTCCTCTCTTTACAATGGAGAGGGGGGTTGTATATATAGGGCTAAAGGGATATAATAGGTTTATGATTTAGGGGAGAGGCATAAGGGATCATACCAATAGGTTAGGGGATTGAGAGCCACCTATCTAGACATCTAGGGATAAGCCTCCACCTCATTGAGCTTCGAGAAATCACTCAAGGCTTCCTTTTACCCAAATTAACCAATTCCGATGCACCTTGCAGGAAGGAAAACTTCATCAGAAGTGGGTCGCCTCTCTGTGTACAAAGGCAGTATGAGTCAGCGATGCACTATGCTAAGGTGCAGAGTGCATCACCAAGGTTTCAACGCTCCTTGCTCAAAGGTAGGGTGCGTGGAGGTGACAACAAAAAATGAAAAGGTGAGGACAACAACCTTTCTCTCAGTGTTTTAGCCAAGGAACTTTAGGGATTAAGGCATGGAGCAGATACATGACTCATGATGACGAGATTTTGGTGTAAGAGTCTCCTTGGACTCCAATGGAGCTCTTGGAAGGTGAAGCCAAAGGGGCACCTTTTCATTTATAAATAAATGATTTTGATTAGTGAAAAAATAAATTTGGGATTTATTATTTCTAACACAACTAAGTTATTATTTGTCAATTGCAAAATTCACAATACTTATGAAATTATTAAACTGAGAAAAAACATAAAAAAATTAACTCTAGTCTAACATTGTTTTCACCACTTGAAACACACACACATGCAGGAACTTAAGAGTCCTTTTAAACTTAATTACTATCTTCATCATGTGCCCTTATAGAGGATGAGAAGTCCAAAATACCTTCTTTGTCACACCATTAACAAATCCACTTGTTTATGATGATAGTGAAGCCCTCTTAAAAATAGATATTGTAATCATCAAGCCAAATTAATTTTCCCATTAATTTAAGGTCACACAGTAATCTACATTCTAATTTAGTATTGTGGACACAAGCATATGAGTAACTCTCCATAGTTGTTTCTCATATGAAACATATATTTTCTTAGGGACCTTAAAACGAGTTTATATCAAGCATGAAAAAACAAAACAAAGTAATAGATTATGGGTTAATGTATTAAAGTATGATTGTTTATACTAGACTAAATTAACCACTAACTCATTTTTTTATTTTTTATTGTAACCTTTCCATATTGGAGCTTGAGTCTTTATTTGCAATTGTGAAAGTTAACTTAATTTCATTTGTGGAAATTAATTTAGGAATTTAGGATTTTTACATAAGTAATATAATTTATTTGTTGCATCTTAACTTGAAACAAATAGTGTTGGTCACTTGGACATGGCCCAATTTCATTAACTATAACCAACTCTTTTCCAATTTCACTAGTATTCTCCAATGGATTCATGTCCCCATGAATTATTGAATTTGGAATGCCCATGTATATTTGAGTGAATTTTTTTTCAATGAATTAGTGATTTTGGAAGGCCCAAGTATATTTGAATGAATTGTTTTTCAATGAATTTGTGAGTTTGGAACGCCCAAGTATATTTCAGGGATTTGTTTTTTAATTTCTTAATAATAAAATAAAATGATAAAACAAATTAATTATTTAATTATATAATTTTTAAAATAACTATATCAATATTAATCTCTATAAAAAATAATCATAATCATTAATGTTATAATTATATTTATTTAATTTTCCAAAAGTCAATTTCTTTGTACGTATTATTTAAAAAGAATTAGAAAAAAACTTTAAAGATAAAGTTGTCTAGCCTAACTGATACATGAGCGTACATGATACATGAGCGTACACTGAATAATTCTAAAAAATCACATACCTTCAATTCAATTAGTTACATGAGAGTACATTGAATAATTCTAAAAAATCACATACCTTCATTTAATAACTTAGAAGTATAAACAGAAAAAGTCATAAATATGGATGTATGCCAACAAAATAATAATAAAATTATAGTATTACAAACGTCTTCAAACATACGAAGCAACAATATAGAGAAAGGAAATTAAAATGGAAAAAACACTAAAACCAACGTCAGGTTGCTTCACAGTAAAAAAGAACGCAACCCCGAGTACGCTGAGCGCCTTGAGTGTTCTGATTTTCATCTGCTCACGTTCTAAAATTGTGTAGTGGGAATGTGATGAAGATTTTGCAGGAATGGATTTGGTAATCTCATGTTAATAAATCGAGGTGCGTTTACAGATTGGTAGTCAAACAAATCACGATGCATAAAAATCGAGGTGCGTTTAAAGATTGGTCATTACTGGAATCTCAGACAAACGTGCCAACCCAGAACTGAGTGTTCGGATGCTTTCATCGCCTCACATTCTGATGTGCAGTGGGAGCGATATCCAGATGGGATGTGGGAATGTGAAGATTTTGCACGAATGGATTTGGTATTGGCATCTGAATAAATCGTGGTAAGTTTACAGATTGGTAGTCAAATACAGGTATTACCGCAGTCCGGGGTATGTAATATGGTACACCTGTAGAGAGCTCCACCAGGTGTGCAAAGCCTGCATCTTGAAGACCTTGTTGGCCTTGACTTTCAGGCAGATGTTGATCCAGCACTACAGAGACAGTCCTGTTGGAACTCGTCTCATCCATTTGCAGATCAACACTGTTGATTTCATGTAAGCAGCTTTTGGGCAGAGAGGTAGTAGCAGCAGAGGTCTCTGTTTGTTTGAGACGTTTTGGATGATTTCCAGTGGGACTACCTGATTCTGCACGGATCTTATCAACGTCATAATTATTGATATCGAAATTTGTCAGAGTGTTGCGCCCTCTGTATTTAATGGCAGCATTATCATAAGCTGCAGCTGCCTCTTCCTCTGTATCTGTCAAAACGAATACCCACAATGCTCATTTCCTCGAACATTTCCATATTACTATCCAAAATCAGGATATATTCTACCCCACCAATAGATTTTAAAATATCAAACACTTACCAAAACTCCCCAAATAAATGTCTCGCTTGTCACCAACTCTTCCTATCCGCGCTTGCCATTTCCCTTCTTTTTGTCTTCAGATACGATACAAAGCATCAACATAGTTATTATATATTACTTTCAGGACTATAAAGGACAACATAGAATACAAAGCATGAACATCGCTATGAAATCTTTATAACACATTTATTTTCCAGAATGCATGTCAGTTATAATTTGGCAGGAAAGTTTTCTTAACCTAATTCAAGGGTCATATTCAGTGAGTTTTACAAGTAGTAAATTTAAGCACTTATACAGTAATTTCTTACTCTCAACTCACAATACAATAATGTTAATGTACTTAATCCCTCGCAATATATTATTAATTATATCATTAGAGCTTTAATGGTTTTCCAAAATACCTAGAAACTCCACGGTACTTAGACACGCCTGTGGAGAATGCGGTGCTTGTTCTGTAACAAAGACATCATGAAAACATAGAAAGATTAAACTGTCTGTGTACAGTTCAATTATGCATTGCAAATTTTATTAAAGTTCAATGATGTAATGTTGTCGTTACCTCCTTAGCTGTCCCACTACTTTTTCAGTAGTCATTGTTTCCATTCCTTTGATCTCGTTTTCATAATCGGTATGCTGTAAAGAACCACCATTAATCTGGGTTGCAAAGTTCTATTCTATCATAATTACATCAATATGTGTTTGGATTATCATTTATGATTTTCCTATATTAAAGGAGGATGGAACAAGTATATTGTTTTGATTGAGTTTATGAGTATGGTTTAAAAGTCTAGATAAAGAAATATAACACATAATTGGTAATTGATACATAGAGAATTAGTAGCTCATAGATAGATAACAGATAATGACAAACAATCTATTTAACTAAAAAAAGTAGCTGAGACATAGACAACAACAAATAATAACGTGGAGAACTTATAATAAACAACTTAGACCATAATTTAAGTGATTGTGCTAATATTCAAACAAAGTACTTCGTTGAAGATTGGTGGCACTCCATCTACATTTATTGCATTGGATTGCAAACACCAAAATTTTAATATCGGGTCGAAGCCTTAAAGAAAATTGAGTACTAAGTCATACTTGAAAATTCGTTTTAGCAGATGAACCCCAATATTTCAGCGCTGCAACATCATAAGCTCTAGCTGCCTTCTCTGCTGAATCATATCTACCTGATAGCGTAAATATAATCATGAGTACTAAGCTTGATTAGCGTTCTGTGTCCCATAATCATCCTACAAAATACAATGTTTTTATTGATAGCGGAAGATATTACTCACCCAAATATACTGTGAAATTGGAGGCCATGTGATAAAGCGGAAATGGTACATGTGCAAGAGACATGTCAATTTCAGAAATATTAAAAGAAACACAAATGTAGCGGTGAATTATATTAGATCACAGTAATATATTATCAAATTAAACAGAACTTATGCAAAATGAAAGCGTGAAAGGAAGTCAAACAATCCAACTCAAATATTTGGCAGGATAGTTCTAACACGAACTTTGTTTGCCATTTCTTTTTTCACCCTCATGTCTCCAACTACCGTCCCATAGATGGGCTTCGTATCTCTGAGTACCTTTATGTCTGTAACAATGGCAATTAAAACACCATAAAACATTAACATGGCTGACATAAAAAAGTTAAAATGTAGCGAAACTAACGAACACGACATGGTTAGAAATATATTACTTTCTGACCCCGCGAAACCTAAAGGTCGGACTAGACTGGGTAGCACTCTCCTCTAGAGCTAGCTTTGGAGGTTCTGAACGACTGGCAGTCGTCTTCCTACAGTTTAGAGAATCCATTGTCAAGAGAATAAAACTGGACCACCCGAGAACGATTGCTTTACTGTGACGAACGGCGTTCAAAGACAACCACAACGCAGCCCAAATGATCGCAGGATTAAAATATGAAACGAAGAAATCTTTGCTCTTGGTATCGGCTAAAGAAGAACTTCAATTGAATGTTCTAGGAAATGGTATTTATATATACGGAATGCCAATATTCGACAAGGAGGCAATAGGGTCAATTGGGCCAGAAGTTTGTTTTATTTTGCGCGAAGTGCGGAACATGTCTCATTGTTAACCCCAGTTTCAATTTATTGGGCCACCAAGTTTGTTAAAGTTGGTTGCCAATGGTGGGATTACCGCTCTTGAATTTGCTTTAATAATAGACGATTCAATTTAGCAGTATGCATAATTTTTTTTTTTATTATTATTATTATTGATATTGGCTTTTTGTATGTCCATGTTATGCATTTTATAAGGATATATAATAGTAATTAAAGGAATATTTCCTAATTCTTGGCATTTTTAATTAATAATATATCAAGAGAGAGAGATGGGCGGTGACAAGTGGTCGCATGAGGGGGATTAGGGGAGAGAGAGATGGGGGTGGTAGGTGTTACGGGGATGGGATTATGGGGGAGAGAGAGATGGAGAGAGAGAGAGGGGGGGGATTAGGAGGGATTGAGAGAGAGGGGCATAGGGGGTGGTTATGGGTAGGGATAGTAGGAGGGGGTTAGGGGAGAGAGTGTGGTGTTAGGTGCAGTGAGAATCTTAGAGAGCGAAGGAAGATTTAAGGGGATGGGGGAGAGAGAGGGGAGTGGGGGTTAAGTGTAGGTGGAGGAGTAGGGGACAGAGAGAGGGAGAGGGAGTTAGTAAGAGTTAGGGGGAAGAGGTGCAGTGAGAGAGAGATAATGAGCAGTGAGAGAGGTGGTTAGTAAGAGCTAGAGTCAAGAGAGAGAGAGAGAGAGAGAGAGAGAGAGAGAGAGAAGGGGGGGATAGAGGTACAGAGAGGAGTAGGCGGTAAGAGTGTGACAGAGAGGGGTGGTTTTAGTGGATTGGGGGAGATATAGAGAGGGTTAGGAGTTATGGGTAGGTAGAGAAGTGTGTGTGTGTGTGTGTGAGAGAGAGAGAGAGAGAGAGATGAGGAGGAGGAGGAAGATAAATTTGGGACTTGGCTTGGTGATGATAACAAATGAGAACATTAAAAAGATTTTGATGGCTAAGTATATAGAATGGACATTTTTCATGAAGAAAGAGAATATGACTTGGTGTGTTAGACTTGGCTTGGTGATGATTTAATATGAAAAAAATTTGGATGGTTAGGTATATAGAATGACACTAAAGATTAGTAAGTGTTAGGGGGAAGGGCGGAAATAGAGAAAGCGAGGAGTAGGGTAGAGAGATAGGGGGGGGGGTTAGGGGTTTGGGGAGGAGTAAGGATATTAATGAGAAAGTGGGATATACACGGGGAGTGTGGGTGTTTGGGTTAGAGAGAGAGAGAGAGAGAGAGTAGGGAGGGGGATGTTAGGGGCCTAGGGGTGAGACATGGGAAGGTAAAGGGTGTGGGTGATTAGGGGTAGGGGGTGTTAGGGAATTAGAGAGGGGGTTTTAGGTGTTCGGAGGGCATGTTACGAGTTTGGGGGGTGTTAGTGAGTTCGAGAGTGTCGTGTGGGTGATTAGGGCTAGGGGGTGTTAGGGATTTTGAGAGGGTTTGTTAAGGGGTTATGGAGGGGGTGTTAGCTAGTTGGAGAGGGGATGTTAGGGTATTGGGGAGGGGTCTTAGGTGCTGGATTTATGGAACAAAATATTATTAACAAAACACATGCGTGTTTTGGTTCTCTCAAACGTTCACGCATTTTGGTTCTCCAAAATGCGTACGCGTTTTGGTTCTCTAAAACGAGTACATGTTTTGGAGAACCAGAACATGTACGTGTTTTGTTCTCCTAGCCTTTGTGGCATCCCACTTGGCTACCTCGCGCTTTCCCATTCCCATGTTTAGTAAACGCTTATGCATTGTTGAATTCTACAATAAGAACATGTTTTGAAAAACATCCTTTGCATCTAAAAGGCCACCGATCTTTGTGTGAGGACCCATATGCACTATGAATATCAATAGCGTGGTGTTGAAGAGTAGAGCTTGACTAATGAATTCTCATGCCAACTAGTAATGTGCTACGATTATGGTGTGGCTATTATACTTGACAGGATGATCTTAGGTTGATGTAAACTCATGCATAACAAAATACATAATTATAAAAAAAGGATGTTTAAGGGAAATCTTGTTCCGAGAACTTGGTTGTCCTAACCCACTCGGTTCAGGAAACCATTTATTGTCCCCATGTCATTCAAAATTTGCATGTGACGTTTACAAGTTTCAATAAATTTCCTTCCTTATAATTCAATGTATCCGTACAATTTAAAATGTGATCATGTCACCATCCCAAATGTTCATTGTATATTTAAATATATATAGCACACAACAATGTTCATAATTAAATGTTTTGTCTATAGTCTTCATTGCAATGATGAGAGGTTTGACATACCTAAACTCATTATTCGCCTCCAAATATTCCCTTTATTATTTTATTTCCTACTTTATCATCCCCAACTATTTGTGAAATATGATTGCATGCTGATCATAACATTGAAAACACTTCTCACTCAAATTGCTAGTCTAGAATTGACAAGAACACTCAAAATCAGGCTCAGAATTATGTAAAATGAAAAACTGTATTGGCATAAATGTACATTAGCCAACCATGTACCATAAAGTGGCTTCAAATATATAGAGTTACATCATAAATTTGAATTCCTTTGGAGGCATTCGAATTGGTCGCAAAAGAAGTCTTGCCAAACTAGCTAGAACCCCCCAAGGTGGAAACATATCTCTCTAACTCATTCAAGATCATCACGGACTTGCTAAAAAACCTATGGAATGTGAAGTAGACTGAAAATAGAAAAATATGATAGGTTTTGGAGTGAAAAAGAGGCAAGGTGTGTTGGCCACAAAATCTAGCAACTGCCAAAAGCACTGGAGCGCCTAGTTGTAGTCTTATCCTTCCAAAAGCATAAAAAAGCTATGAAAGCACTACAAAATAAGGAAGTGCTCCCTTTCCATTTAGGATATCCAATAAAGTAGGAATGATGACCAAGGATGCGCTCAAGTGGATAAGGATGAGATGTGGTGGACCAAGGAAGTCAACTAGTGTCCAAATGCATGGTGAAACTACCTAGAAATTTATAAAAGATGAGAAAAATTATATCCTTAGTATTAAATGGGTTTTAATTCTCTAACACCATCCCTTAAACCTGCATGTAAGTGAAAAAACATATCATAAAATATTAGGGCCTAACAACAAGGCTTGGTCACCCTTTACATATCGTTTTCCAAAAAACAAGGAAAAGGTAAAACCTCTTGGGAGACAACCCTCCCTCAAAATGGATAAGGACAAAATTTTAGACCTGATTCATCAATAAGAATGATCTGAATTTTAGGGGGAATATGGTCTAAATTCATATGTATAAGCCATTAAAACATTAAATGGAGAGGCCATCATCTCCCATTTATCATAAAAGAACTAAATGGAGATGCCACCCTCTCTTATTCATCATAAAGCCATGCGGATCAAGGAAAGTCCCACCTCTCCATTAATATTGTTTTATTTTTCACCACTTAGCTAGTTGGTTAGTTAGATTATAATAATAGAGACTCATTCAACAACGAACAACCACTACTTAGTTAGTTGGTTAGTTAGATCTATTATTATAATAATAGAGACTCATTTAATGATCTCCTTTTGACTTTGTCCAACAGACCATTTTGTAATGTTATATAAAGGCCTAGCAAGCTTTCTCATAATAAGAAGTTACTCATTTGGTTTCTATCCTACATTTCTCTTATTTTATTGAGTTATTATTTGGGTATTGGTTCTGAGTGTCTTTCTCAGTATAGTTTGAGAAGTGAGGCTCAAAGAACCCTCTTTGCGCGTCACCCCTCCATGTGACATATTTATTCTATGTTTTTCCATCTATGTTATTCATAGCCCATATCTCACTACTTCGTCTTTCTCACAGCCAGTTCATTGTTCGCTTCAATTTTGAAGCTATCTCTTCTCCTCCTCTCTAGGCATTCAAGTCTTCTGGGTCTCAACTCCCAAGATTCGGATCAGTGGTATCAAAGCACGTACGCTCTCCATCGGAACAAGGGTTTCAAGCATTCTACAGGTTTCAAATATTTGCAACAATCACCAACTTCCTTTTGGTACAATTGGAATCCATTTGTTGGGCCATACATGGATATGGATCTACTACATCCATACATGGATATGGATCTTCTACATTCATACATGGATCTGGATTCACTACATCCATACATGGATCTGGACCTGCTACATCCATACGTGGATTCACTACATCCATACATGGATTTGGATCTACTACATCCATACATCGATCTAGATTCACTACATCCATACATGGATATGGATCTGTTACATCCATACATGGATCGACTACATCCATTGGTTTGCAACATTTTCAACAAACTTTATAGATACTTTCTGGACTCTACGGGATGTTTTAGAGTGTCTATCATATCTCATTTCAAATTATTTTTCGTCATCTCAAATGGGTATCTTACGGAATTTCATTTCGTTTCTCGGTTTGTGAGATATGCTTGTTTGAAGTAGCACATGTTTTTACACATTGCGGCCGCACGTACAGTCAAATTTGAACAAGTGCCACAGACTCTACAGGATGTTTCAGAAGGTCTACTATAGCTCATTTGAAAAAAAAAATTGTCATCACAAATGGGTATTTCGCAGAATCGCATTTTGTTGTCTAGTTTATGAGATGTCGTTGTTTGAAGCAGCACATGTCTGTAACCAGCGTGGCTACACGTCTTTCAAATCTGGCCTATTTTTTCTCACTCCACGAACCACCTCAGAAGATGTACCATGTACCGACGGAAATATATATTGAAAAGCTCAAATGGGTCTTCAACGGAATTGGATTTCATCACTTGTAGCAGAAGTTATGAATAAATTTGTAGAAGGATGTTCAAAACTCCCAAAGTCATGATTATTCCATTTTTTTTTGGCTTTTCTTAAAAAAAAAATAATGTAAACGGTTATGGGTCAACCACAAACCCATGGTTATGGGTCAACCAAACAAAACCCTTCTCTTCATTGGGAATTAGCACATTGTACTCATGGATCTCTTTGTAGCATGGGTGAAATGATGGGGACCATCATTTTGTAAGAGCGGAGGAATGATCCGAATTTTAGGGGGAAATGGTCTAAATTCGGATTTATAAGCCATAAAAACATTAAATGGAGAGGCCACCATCTCCCATTTATCATAAAAGAATTAAATGGAGATGCCACCCTCTCTTATTCATCATAAAGCCTTGTGGATCACGGAAAGTCCCACCTCTCCATTAATATTGTTTTATGGCTTATACATCCGAATTTAGACCATATACCACTAAAATTCGGATCACTTATGCCCTAAAACCAGTTGTTGAACCTCTCAATGTTGCATTCCTTGAGTCATCAAAGACTAGGTACAATTTCAATGAAATGCTGAAGTCTTGGATGCACAAACCGACAAATCTCATGCCCAGGGATGATAATTTATACCCAACTTCCTAGTTCAAGGAGCCTTATTCTCTTTTGGAAGCCATGCTCTGCAGACTTTATGGTCTCCCTAATTGTTTAGTATTCAAGCAGAATGGGCTCCTATCGCCCATCATGTCCTAACAATGGGGCAGTCATTCCCTTGGGCTTCAATTTTATCAGCAGAGTTAAAGACAACCATTGAGAAATATCAGAAAACAACAGCTACAAGGAAGCCATACTTGTTTTTCTCTGCATTTGTAATTGATGTTTTATGTACAAAGTTTCAGTATCCCACCATGGGGTGGAGTTGGACTAAGTCCTCACCCCCTGTTCATATTTATTGTTCTGCCTTATGGGAAAGCAATTTTGTTCCCTTGCTCGATGACATCTGCGACCATTTCTTTGGTGCAATTTACCAACAGATTTTCAGGGAAGATGCCCCTGCCTTTTCTCCTGATGCCAGAACTCTCATCCATAAATTGGGCGACTGGTATGTGGGAGAAGCCTTTGCTTACATTCGAGTCTAGGGAAGCAGTATTGTACATTTTCTACCAAGAGTTATCCCTGACAGACTACTACATGAGGAGATATCTTATCAGACTGTTACAGATGGTGTTTACCTTAAGCTCACTGGTGCCAATAGGAAGGGATGGCCTAATTTCCCTTTAAACCTTGGGCCTTTGGTTATCCCAACTTCAACTTGGGCTACAACACTACGAGACATGATTGTTTCTTTGAAATTGGGATTTGCTCCCAAAAGAACTCATGACCCCAAAGGATTTCTAGAGGCTCATTTCAAACAGACACATATGAGGATTGATTAAAACACATCAACACATCCCCGATGACTCTATTTATCAAGGATTTGATATTTTCTCTGAAGTCCTGCTGAGGGAAAAGAGCAAAGAAGAACAGAGCCATATCTTTCAGTATCAACGGGAGCTTAAAACCAAGGTTTTGAGTTATAGAAGCATGGAACTCAAGCTTGATGAGCAAACAAGAAAAGATAGGGAAGAAAAGGAAGCTCACAAATCCAGTGCTCCATTGATGCTGACCTACCCGGATGGAGACAAAGGCAAAGGCCTTATGGAGGATACTCCAAAGTTGAAAACTGATGCAGAATTAAAGATGTGGATGCATACATCTCAACAATTGAAGCAGAAATTAGCATAGATGAGTTCGGTGCTGGATATCCAAGTGATTGCAGTACCCAAACCCACTACTGATATTCAAGTGGGTGCTACAACCAACCTGATTAGTGATGTTCAAGTGATTGCTGTGAGTAAACCAGCTAAAAGACAAAAAATTCAAACTTCTGCCTATGAGATTCCTACTCTTACTATTGAGGACAATGATGTGGAAGATGAAACACTTCCTTTTGTGACTGTGGTGCAGGAAGAAACTGAAAGTTATCAGGAAATCATAGATGTGTTGGATGCCACAGTCATGGATGATCTTGTCCTAGATCAATAGTCTCTTGAAACCATTACTGCTATTGATACCACAACTTCAGCACTCTTACTTTCATCCATTCAAGCTCTTTCCACTTTATCTTCTAGGGTAACACCACCATCCACCATATCCCAGTTATTTCATGCAATTACTTCCATTACTTTTCCATCTCCAACCCTGGCAGTTCCACTTTCCATTCCACCATCAATAGTTGTAGAGATACAGTCTTCAACTGTCTCTCTGCAACCACCATCATCTATTTCATCACCACCAGCCAATGATGTCCAAATCCCGGTTGTTCCATCTTCACCATTAGTTTCCAGTGCATCTTTTTCACTTCCTGAAGTTTTTACTTCAATCCCTACTCCAACCTCTTTACCCGCAGTCCCTGAGGTTATCCCTTCTCCACTAACCACCTCTCAGATTACTATGACAATACCTAATACCACTATTACTCAGACAACCCCAATAATTCCAACAAGAGATGTAGCTATATATTCCACTAAATTGGTATCTAATTATAAGGAAGATATTGTAACCTCCCTTGGAGATTATTTCTATAACAAAAATGCTAAGGAAGGGGTGAAGAAGGGTAACAAAAGAGGCAGAGATCGGGATGTGTTGCAGGGCCCCTTTCCTAATCAAATCATTTGAGCCAAGCAATCAGATGACATACAACAAGAAGCATTGGATACTGCTGTTGCCATGGGTGCTTTTGCAGGTGCTAATTTTGATTCAGTAATCACACTGAATAAAGAAATTGATGTCAAGAAGGAGGAGCTCAAGAAACTTCAAGAGCAGCTGGTTAAGGCCATGAAGTCGACATTCGTGAACTGAGAAAAGCATTTGAAAATAAGATTGAAGAACTTCAAGAACATAATGCTTCTCTTCAAGTCCAATTGCAAGATGCTGAAGCTTTGGACACTGCCAATGCTGAAAAGATAGTTGTGCTTGAACAATAGCTAAAAGATGCAACTGCAAGTGCAGCCTCCTCTGCGTTTTCTAGGTTTTCACAGCAAGAGTTCAAGGACCTAGCCAATCAAGTCAACCTAGAGCATCATCAACTTCTAGCTAAGCTATTTACTACCTTGGGTGAAATCCATGAGACTTACATTGTCTTTGACAAAATGGCTGGCACCTTGGGCCAGCAAGTAGAGGAAACAAAACAGGATTCTAAAGCTGTAGAAGACATCATGGATTAGTAGAAGTATATTGAAGATAAGCCAGCTGATATCCCTATGTTGGACAACCTCAAATTGAGAAGGATCTGAACTGCTGTTCGAGCTTGGGAGAATGTTATTGACATGGTACAGGATACTATCAACCAGGCTCAAGCCCTTTGCAGAAGAATATGGTATGCCTCAGACAATCTCTTGGAGATATTGGCATTCCATGCAATGGGGCTCATCGAGGGCGCAGATCCGCCAAAATTGATGATAGAATAGGTCAAATCCCATTGTGATCAAGTCAAGGAGAAATTCCTGCAGATTGAGCATATCCAAATTGAAGACGTGGATTGGTTGATTAAGCAACGTGTTTCCTTAGAGGCAAATATCTATATGTTTATCCACACGTGGCATAAAATAACAAAAAATGAGATTGAAGGATTCATGTGTGATGCCCAGTTGGGGCTTGAATCTCCTTGTTATCGAGATATATATGAATTAATAGAAGTTTGGGACAAGTGGGAAGATTTCCTCACTGAATAGAATATTCTAATTGTGTAATCCCTTTTTAAGGGGAATTTATCCTTTGTGTTATTTTTGTAATTTATTATTTAAGGGGTAGATCTCTCTTAGGAAAGGGATGATCATTTTTGGGGTAGAAATCAACAAAAGAAGACTAAAGATGCTCCGTTTTATGCTGAGCTTGTAATTTCTTACAAACTTTCATTAATACAGTAAAGTTATTCTCTTGCATCATCTTTTGTTCATTGATCAAATTTCTTTGGTAAATATTGATTTCTACTTCAGGTTATTATCTATGTTGTTTAATCCTTTACAAATATTATTTCATGCAGAGATTGTTAATCTGGATTTTTCCTTATGTTAGATTTGTGTATGCATTATGTTTTAATTGAATTTCTTCAACTAAAATATTTATCCTCTGTAAATGATTTACAGTAAATTATAATCTATGTTGATTTTTCAATTGACATATTGGTTACAGGTTAATCTTGAATGAGCTTAAACACTTAATATTGCGTTCAGTTAATTTTAATTGATTGATTGTAACTTAAGCAAATAAGGAACTGATCTTTTTCACATTCCTGTTAAGTGGATGAATGTACTTATTTCTTTTCACATCAATTTAATCTGCATTTAAACAAGACACCTTTTAGAGTAGGTCTAATTTAGCTTAGATTTTCCTTCCTAGGTAGATTTGTTTCAGATTGAACACACTTTATTTTCCTTCATTAGAAGACAAATCCTTCTAGGATCAAAACCACAAGTGCCAGCGGAGGCCTTTGTATCCATGGGAGATCACCATCCCAAACAACTCGAGGATAGGGTAATACTTGCGCATGATTATCTGAAGCCTCGGGATGGGTTTTCTTCGTCTATTGAGAGCTTTGGAACCCATTCCAGTGCATACACACTCGAGGCCTCAACAAATGGCACTAGAAGGAGGGCCTGAATTAAAATATGGCCAAACATAATACCCATAAACCTCCTCCAACAAGAACATCATCGGTTGTCACTCGTAGCCAGTCATAGGCATCTACCTCTGAACAACAAATAGTCCCACAACTCACTGTAATTCCTGGTACACCTGCACCTCATCAGGAAAATACAAGGGATATCCTTATCATATCACCTACTAGAGGACCCCTTTCACTTGAACAAATACTAAAAAGTTCTAATGATAGTGTTTCTAGAGTACAACAAATAATTATTAACCTACTAAGTAGAGGACTAGCAACAATTCAACATAACACCATTTCACAGACTGATAACCAAGAACACCATGTCACAACCTCATTGATGGATGGATGCCTCCTGTATGTTCTAAGACTGATAGGCATAAGCCTAGTTAAGGAGCTGTTAATTAGATGATTAATAACTTAACTTAGCAAATTAACTTAATATGATGATAATGACTGTTATGTAATTGCAGAATGTGAAAGAATATGAATCAAGTAAAGAAATTTACTGATGCATAAACTGCATATAAATCATATGAATGATAAATCAAGCACATAGATTTATATGTTTTATGATTTAACAATACAATTTAAACATAGGTACTAGATGTATGTATGAAAAACCAAAATGAATCAAGGATACTTTACACACAACAAAAGAAAGGAAAAGAGAAACAAACTGAAATTCTTTTAAGATTGTAAAACATTACAATTCTCCAAGTACAGAGTTTCTCCAGTTCTCTCCTTCGATGTTTCTCCCATTCATCTGATTTTCCAAGGGAAGATTGCCACTTGCCCTTTTGGAAGGCTTCTTTTTACACATCCAATACTTAATCTTGAAATTTTAAAACAGATTTTAGCAATTTCAAACTCTGATTTTGCATTTTCGGAAACCAAACTCTACACTTTACAAGAATTATAATCACAGTGAAATTGAACATACTAGTAAAAACAAACATTCAAGTGTATTATTTAACAAAATACTTCCATTTTCATTTTATTCACAATTTGCCTCATATCGCTCACGCCATTCAGCTGCAGCAAGCAAGGCCATAATCGATCTAACAAAAATGTGTCCTTGACATTGTCGTAAGTATAAGTTTTTGTTATAATATAGTTTCCTTCCTCGTTAGAAACCTGTTTTTCTTCGGAGTCATCGACAATTACAGTATTTTTCCGATCCCAACCATGGTTCAAAGTTTCCCAAACTATACTCAAAGGCTTGCGAAATACATAAGGATTTCTATCACCCTAAAAACCCTATCTGGCTACAAAAGAACAATCTTCCCGTGTTAAAATTAATCTAAATAGTTCACTTTTCAATCCTGTTCTTTCTAATAATCTAGGCAAAAACTTGCCAACATTTTTTCATTGAGAAGATGTCCATACGCCAACCTCAAAAATACTAAAGCATTTTTTAAAAAATTCCCTTAAGCCTAGCCGTAGAAAATAATACTTTGTTGATGTTTCGAAGTCTGGTGGTCGTCGCAATCTGGGTTTCTGTTTTCTATGCAATGCATGTAACAAAATGCCATTGAAATAAAAAATTATCAATGGTTTACTAGAAACAAATCTTCTAGTACTATCTGCAAACAAAAAACACACACACACAACCCAATCAATAAAATATTATGGTTCAAAGTTTTTAAGTATATTGCTTTCATGTTCAACAATTCTTGAAACACATTACCAGATACATGGTACGATGTCCATAAATAATATGACAACTTTGCAATAAAACTGACATCAATTAAATGGAGGAGTTGTAAAAAATATACAAATCACTAAATGAATTTTTTTTGTATAATATGACGGTCATTTCAAATTCAATGTGTTTAACCAATGCCCCATTTTTGAACGAGGCCTGAGATAATTCAATAGACAACACAACATTGTTTTTATAGTTATATCACTCTCTTGTGAACCGTCAAATTTCCAACTAGTTGGCATTTTCAATCAGCTTTCCTTGCAATTGTCTGCTGATTGATATTGCCCTTCATCTATAAACAACATGTCTGTTTGTTTATATATATCTCCCAATTGGATAAGTACATCCTTGAACAACTTTTTGTATATGTTCTATACTTCACCAACATTATAGTATGCAGACATTGAGTGATTATAAATAGTACTAAGTTTACATTGCTCTCGACCCCAAAGAAATACAAATTCTTCATTTTTCAACCATTCAAATATGCCAAGGAAATTTTTAATTTCCATGTTGTCGAGCGAGGAAAACCACAGAGCAACATCGAAATGCTCTCTGGAAACAATGATAATTTCGGGGCTGAACATGCGTGTATAATAACGATAACAATTATGGACAAAATGAGGTTGTTCTGAAGAATCTCCAATGTTGGATAACATCCGAACTCCAAAGAGCAATCCCTCTACTCCCAGGACCAATAGTTTCTTTTGCGGTGACATGCTGACTGCATACAAGAACAGTGACTATATATATAACAGCAACAACAACACTTTGTTCATGAAGTTAATGATCACAACCATGCAACTGTACATTAAGATGTTGATTTCCAAAGAATAATACAAAAATCACCCAAAATTTCATAGTTTCAATTGATTTAATAAAAGCATCACACCGAACTAATAATATGTTACATTCAAACGAAAATAGAAATGTCTCCGAAAAAAACAGAAAACACATTGAATGATTTAAAATAGGCAATGATAGATTACATCTAGAAATAGGCAATGATAGGTTACATTTGATGGTTGTCACTCAACCAGGATTCAGCTGGGAGAAGGCATTGAAGGTTCTGATATCAGCTGATTCATGCATTTTACTAAAATGCTGCCAAAGTCCATTTACCAATTCAGTATCTATCCTAAGGGAGGATTCAATAAAGGGATTACTCAAAATACAGTTTTGAAATGGAAGTGCTTTCCCACCATCACCCTCCAAAAAAATCATTGATGTATTAATTTCCGAACTTTTCATTTGGAACTCCGTCCAAACACTCTGCATATTTTTGTGTGTATTTCCTTCTTGATCGTAGGTACATCTCTCTCGAAACCAAATAAATAAATAAAATTTCTCATATGATTTATCTTTACCGCTTGCCACCAAAAAATTTGTAAGCAATGGCTTCCCCTCATTGAAACTACATTTAGATGACCAAATCCCAACATTGAAATTGAAAAGAAGTAAATCCAAAAATTCAAGGGCATGTGTTCGCAACTCATATAAAGATCTTTTATGTTTAATTTCAAATTCACCATTAGTAATCTTGTCACATACCCCAATTTTATTAAAATAATGTAATTATTTTATTAATATTCCTGAGACATTATGTTAAAATTAATGCTAAGTAGGAATGGATGACTCAGCAGAGTCTCCAGAAATGGAATGTAAATTCTGAATAATTATTATTGATAAATAAATTATGGAGACAGCAGCATGGGAGAGCTATTAAAAGAGGTTACTGGTCTAACTGGTGGATGGAATTAGGTGGAAGGACAAAAGACAAGTGGCAGCATCCTCAAACACTTCCTGAGTTGCAGGTGGCAACTTCCCTATATTTTGGGGTCATGATTCCCCAAGAAAGTGGAATCTGAGCAGGTGGCTCATTAATGACAGTTAACCCAACTAAGACCTAGGCAATCTTTTAAATACTACTCAATGAACTGAGCTGGGGGTTCAGCATTTGTTCTAGAGGGAGAATACATTCAGGTGAATGCTATTCAGGAGTCCCATTGAGGTAGTGGGAAAACAGTAAGGAAGTGTTTTGAGTCAGGAAGTTGCAGTAACTTGGTTCCAGTATAGCTGTTTTGGCTGAGGGAATTGTTGGCTGTACCTAGTTCCAGCCAGTTAGACCAGAGCAAGCTCGGCGGTCCTGAGAAGTGCTGTCTGGGCACTCTCTAGGAATTGGTAGGGAGGAACAGCCTCCCATTGCTGTTATTGTCTACCAGAGATACAGGTTCTGCCACTCTTCCTGTTATTTATCTAATAAATTTAAATGTAGAATGGACTATCTCAACTGTGTTTTAAACAGTATTTATTTTCAGTAGATCAGTTTATTTTCTGTAATTGTCTTTTGATAGAATTTGCAGAACTCGTATGTCTTAGAATTTTTCCTATTATCACTTAAATAGAGTAATTATTCTATGCAGAATATATTTGTTACTATTACAGTAATCAAATATCATGGTTATTTATTTCTAGAATCTTTATTAAGAGTTAAATAATAGATATAGAATACTATATAATAGTTATTTCAGAAAATACACTCATTAAAACAATCATAAGACAGACACATAGATAAATCTTATAATTACTGTGAAATGTTTTCCCAATAGAGAAATGTACAGGAATAGTTTCTACTAGAGCAATATACCTATATATATATATCTGTTTCATATTTCTGTCAATTATAGATATAGGTTAGTCTCTGTATTCGAGCTAAAGGAGAACAAAATTTATATCATTTTATTTATCTACACTCAGAACATAATTGACTGTTATCGATTATCCAAAGATGTGGTTGCAACAATGTTTCATTGTTTAAAAATTTCCATACAATCTCATTCAATAAAAATCATAGTCAAAATGCAAACACATAAACTGTAAATTGTTTTGTCTTTTAAACCTAACAATATAGTATTTATAGCCATGTTGTCACAACACAGATTAACAGAGTTATTTTAATACAAGACAAACATCTTGACTGGCTCGAAGCCAAGTCTTAGTACACAGAGACTTTATTGTTTCTTTGTCCAATTCATAAGCATAGAATCACTGTTCATTATCGAGCTTGTATTACATGAAATACACAGCTCTGTCGTAGGTTATCATATCTATAGTCAAACATTTTTAAACGCAGAAAAACCATCAACGAGCTTAGCCATTGTTGGCTGTTACAAACCCTCATAGTTATTAGTGGATAATAAACCTATTACGGCCGTAGCCATACTACATTAAGTCGACAGGTTGAAACAAGAGAATAGAAATGCCTTCTATAACAAGTCGAACCTACAGTAGGTTTTATACATAGTCTATATATATATATATATATATTTTTTATCCACAGTTACATTCGATATAAAAACAAAAACATCAAAATTTCACAACTCGTTCCAGTCACCACCGAACTCAAACAATTTCATATATATGTTTGAAACCAGGAACAGAACCCCAACTCGCCAGGGTTTTAATTAACCATTACAGAATGGTAGAAAACCATCAACATTCTTTTATTAAACACTCAAAATCCAAGAAAACGCAGAGAGACAGATACATGGATTCCCCTACAGCAGAATTATCATACTTGCAAGTATCTGAGAATGCAAAACAGTCCTTATATAATTTAAACACTCTATTCATTTAACAAAAACACAGAATGATACACGACCACATGACAGGCCCGATATCACAGTAACTACTAACTTTACAACGTGGGTAAAACCCTACATATAGAAAATACAATGACAATAACAACCTTGGCCTCATACAGTCTGAGCCGTAGATGGTTCTCCATAGACATGCCAGGTATCAAACCCTTTTATAAATAAAACAATTTATACATGTGACTGTATCCATGTCACAAGAACCATAACAACCCGTTACACAGAAGGTCCCTCCAAGACTTAACCCTAACGCAACAAAACCAACAAAGGGAGAGACAGCCGTGGATAACCAGGCTTACCCGGAGGAGCCAGCGCTGGAGATGAAGCCCTGTGCACCTTCAGAACAGCGTGACCTGCATATTATCAAATGTCGAGAGATGTTAACCACATTATCAATGCCGAGAGTTGTTAATACTATTGTAAATATAAACATTCTTTTGAAAAACCAAAACTGTGAAAATATGGATATTATCTTACCTGAGCCATGGAGGAATGCGAGCCGTGGACAACCTGGTAGCCACCAGTGGAAACAAGTAACGAAACCCCATTACATTCGTCAGTTGGATGAGTAAGAGAGACTTCCAGTACCCCTCTATTGACAGCCACGACAGGCAACAAATTTAAACAAAACCCTTAAGCTGTGAATGAACCAGTCGAGAAGCACACTCCCAAACCCAAATGCACAACCACCTCATGGATAAAAACAACAGCGAAACCCTGCCTCATACTCACACCAGCGACAGTGGAAAGCTGTAAGTAGCAGGTGACTGAAAATGGTTATAACAACGAGACCAAGATACAAAGAAACTGTAGTAGACGCAAATAGCAGAGCCGAGGACTTCTATGCTACCAGAGAAATAAAACAACGTGACCGGAACCTAAACAATAGCATTTTACAGTGCCCAGCTCCGAGTTCAGACATGGAGGGTTTCTCCCTTAGAACAACCCGAGCCCGAAGGCAATGACAATGACCAGGTAGGGTTTCGATATTGGCTTATATATCAACCAGCGCAGGGAGGAGAATCAAACACGTAGCCAGTTAATTTATCAATTTCTTATGGGTGGAGTCTCTATAGTTCAGTTGCAGCTCGATTAATTGATCACCGATTCCAAATCATTGCATGAATATAAACCTTGTTCAACGTATGGAGAAGCACTATGATTGATAATCATTGTATTATATATATATTAAAAACCAAGCCATCGATAATGTAAAGAGCCCGTTACGTTTTGACCTACAATCATTTAAACAATGATGTAGTCAACTTTCAAATGAAAAACTTCATGTCACTTAAGACCTTGAAATGTTACCATAACTATATGATTGGATACAATATTTTTATATAAGTTCTAATTACCATAAATCTCCCAATACTATGGTGAACAATCAACAATGAGAATAACAATATTTATTGTCATGATGTCTAAATATAAACTCATCTACAGGTCCATACCAGGAACATAGATTAAAACCAAGACAGAGTTAGATTACATAAGTTAAACAATAATACTAAGTGGACGTTGAACCTTGAAACATAGATGAATATAATGGAACATCACTAGAGGCGTCACAACTCCAACTCATGCTAATAACACGTGAACACAGCAGTAATCACCGGTAATAGTTGACAATATATCACATAACGCAAACATCACTATATGCAGACAGTAAACATGATACAAACAATTTGTTACAGTGATAGTTACATCATTAACATAGGGTCATGATCATATCGCAATGGATACGACGGGAAGCTTTGTAATTCATCACAAAACCTGATGATACTGTCCCGGTTAAGAGATATCATGTCGAGGCAGACTATCAATCTTAATCCAAGTATCAATTTTCATGAAAAGAACTTTACTGTCTTACACGACAACCAGTAATAGTAAATAGATCTTCTTTAAGTTTATACAGTGCAGGGAAAAGAAGTTTTGATACTTACAAAAGAAAATTAAATTACGATGATCCATACTACACCGGTGTACCTGCGAACGAAAGACAAATTATGCATTAGCTTATAAGCTAAGTAAGCCAGTCAGCTATGGCTAGCTCTCCCTTTGCAGTTGAAACAAAAACAGTCAACATTTAAAATCACAGAAATCACAATTGTAGTAAGACAGAATCTTTTAAAGAAAATTATGTTTAGTTACTGAAATTAAACAGGACCAGGAATGCTATTAACTAACATTTATTGTTATAATAAAAATTTTAAATTTTTCAGAAATTTCGGGTTCTGACAAATCTCTTCCCCTTTTTTTCCTCTTTCCCCTCCACCTGTATTTTTTTATTTCCTTTTTTTTTCTCTTTTGGAGTCATTTTCTGTCGCTTTCTTGCGAAATAGAAAACCTTCCATTTCTAATATCAATAACATTTTTGTATGGGGAGCTGCACATAAATATTGCTTGTCATTATATACTTCGGAATAAATTTGTTTTATCAATTTAAGTAAAACATATTCTTTGTCTTTTCCCTGTCAATGGTAGGCCAACATTTGACTGGTGAACAACATCGCTGGAGACACTGCATTTTGACACCAAGCCCTCTCCAGGTTAAATATTTTCTAAGCCCTCTTCTGGTTCTGTATTGTCCAGGCACTCTTCTGGTTCCGTATTGTCCAAGCTCTCGCCTTGTTCATTATTTTCCATGGTCCCGCCTGGTCCATTATTATCCAATGCGATTTGCTCACCAATCTCCAGGGACATCGTCGATGCCAACTCTGGTTGTAGATGATCCACATGTTGACCTAGAAATTTGCAGGTATACATTTTATATAATTTTTTGCAAGTATTCAAGGTCACTATCCCCTTTCATAATTGAGTTAATTTAACCACGATCTTTGAAAAATAATTTTTTACCTTCTTGTCCTGTTTGTGCTCATGTTTGGTAGTTCTCTGTAGATTCTATATCACATTCACTTTCGTCATCGGATAGTATAATTTGATTGGACAATACCTGGGTGGGCTCTTTATTTGAAGCTATAGTAGAATAGGAATTTGAAGAAGTTATTGAACAGAACCGACCTAGAAAAGTAAAATAAAATCAAAGACATATGAAAATGTTAATAGAAATACCTTGTTTTAGAAAAGTAAAATAAAATCAAAGACATCTGAAAAAAGTTAATAGAAATACCTTGTTTTACACCCACTTCATGATAGAAACTGTTCATAAACAACTCTTGTTGTACACTCTCCACAATAGAAATAACTATTCTTTTTGGAGCCCTCATCAACGAACGAAGAAGCCTACCTCATGCGCACAACGAAAGAACTGTGCCTTGAGAAGAGACCTGTTTGGAAACTATGTGATCCCAGAATTCCTATGTCCTATCTTTTACAAACACATGGCTTCTAGCATTATCATTGTTAACCTTGGGCCGAGGTAAATTAATCATCGGTAGGCCCTCATCCTTCCAATCCATATCAATTTCAAAAGTAGATAAAATATACTTATCCATTCCAATGCTCCAACACTGTATAATAGAGAATCCTATAAACGAGTCCCTAGAGAATTCTCTATAAAGTCCCTTTGTAGGATTCAATGTAACATGTTTTTTTTTTATTTCTTGCTGAAAATTGTGAAATCTTTAGAAATCATACAAGAGTTTTCCATATTATCTAAAAAAATACAAGTACATGCCTCTTGATTTGTTTCTAAGTAGTAAAACAATGCAAGCATGTCTTGTTCTATTCATGGACTATCACAATTACACATATCCACAACAACAAATTCACAGCTGACTGCCGCACCAAAAAATAGAATTAATCTGAGTATGTTGACCAAAGATTCAGGATAACAACATTGACAAGCAAATTGTGAACTATTTTCGACGTCGCCAATGGACATACCCATCTTGTCTTTATCGATATAAAGATTCAATATTTTCTGAGCATCAATTGCTATTTTGGTACCATTATCCACTTCAGATTCATTCTTTCTCTTTTTACTCGGAGATTTTACTTGCTTTCCGGAGCATAAATACTGCACAGTTGCTAGATATGGTTTGGTGCAATTTTATATATTTCAATGACATTATGGTCAGTGACAATCTATGATCAATCACTTTGAACATCATTAAATTTGAGATATTCAATGATCGAATGCCTGGTTGACCTCTCGTCCTTGATTCGTTTGCAACATTGATTCAAATTTTCTGTGCAAACATTTTTTTCCACTGATGTACTCATCCAAACCGATCCGTTGATTATATTGTCTGCCACAGCGGTCAATTCATCTTCATCAAGGTTACACAATGGTCTAAAAAAATTTGAGCCATAACTCTTTATTTTATTTAGAACAAAATCTTTCTGATTGATGCTCTTGGGCGAGCATGGCAAGGAACCACTTTTGTAAAGCTCGAATACAGACTTCCATTTGCTCCACAGTCGATCCGATGTCAAAACAAGAGTCATCTTGTCTTTAAGGCTCTCCTTATTTTGAACTTGAAAGATATCCATGCATTCAGATTGGAAAGGCTGCAAACATATAAAATTGAATATTCCAGTTAATTTGCTAGTTTCATAACACAGGAAGCAATCTAAAGACTTTGATTGATAAGAAGAAAAATTGAATACCTGCCAAGCATCACTTGGAATGTTTCCCTTTCAAATGTGGGATATCCATTTCTCCCTTGATTTTTCAACTTGAGAAATGAATGGAGTCTCTGAAAATTCATTGTTCGATAAATTTTTTTGTTTGCATAATTTCCTGATGATGTGCTGAGGAACGTTGCTATGTAGAAAATGAGTTGTTCGATGTCGATGCCTTGAATGGAGCTGTTTATATCGATCATCTACAATGATTATTTTCTGCGCAGAAATAGTATGATGCCCATCCAATATATAAAAATTTACTATTGGCAAATTAATTTCTTCTTCATTTCCAGGAAGAAAGGGCAATGTGGTCTCCTTATCGAAAGGCAATAGAATGGCATCTCTCAATGTTGTTGTAAATGTATGGAGAAGAGATACAACCATCTTTTGCACTTCCTCCTCATCAACCTTTCGATATTGTAAGTGCGGAGGTGCAAAAACACATCTTGTTACGTCAATGGAAAAAAACGTTCTCATTGAACAAAACGAATTTGATCTGCTCTTGTTGAACTTCTTTTGAACTTTTGAAGCTCTTAGTCACTTTCCACATCATCGCTCTAGAAGGACTTCCTTTGAGTTGTTTGAAGGAAGATTTGTCCACCTCTTTTACAATAAATTAAAGAAATGCTCTTCTGTTGTACATAATAATCCTTTCATGGCACACCTTTATTGGCTTCTTACTAATATTCATGTAATGCAATACAGAGGAAGTTTTCGTAGCCTGCATTCTTTTCCTCCATACTGACAAGATTCCTTTCTTCAAGGATGATATGGTATCAATTCCGGAATGATTAGAAACCTCATACGAGGGAAAAACCCACCCTTGCTTCGCACAGGAAATCGGATCTGGATCGAGACCACTTTTCATTAGATCTAGTCGATAATTACAAACCATAAGATGAAGCTGTACAAGGCAACAATTTTCACCATTGACCACTTCAACTTGAACTCGCAATTGTTCATTGGATTCAACGGGATCTACATATGTCAATATTCCAGCTCTAGTATGAGCTCCATCCTCATTCAAGCAGAAAATATATAAATCTGGGTACAAATTATCTGGTTCTTCCATCTCAACATACCATCCATTTCTGAATGGTTGAAGGTAGTAGTGATCTGTTATCAATTCAAAGAGAGGGATTTCCTGGTAGTTACTGAGGCTCAACAACGCAGCCATGCTTTATCTACAAAACAGTCAATATTAAGTAGTAAATATAAGAATGCATACAATGTCTATAATTATAAATTAGTGTTTTAATATTAGATGTATACTTGTAAATTTTCATGCTAATGATCGATGGTTAAGGAATGACCCCTCATTTTCAAAATCAATTGATTGATTAAGAACAAATCTACTAGCATTATCCATGAGAGATCGAATGCACATTTTATAGAGTCATTTGAGATAAGGATCGATCATAGAACAAGCAATCATCATAGAAGGGGTGACTGATCCTTCTTGTTTATGTGTATGAGTTAATCACATGTTTTTTATTTGAGTTTATGTGAGTTTTTGTACTTAATTTATATGTATGTGAATGATAATTGCACATTGATTAATTGGAATACAAGTGCGTGATTGTGAAGAAGAAACACATAGTTTGACGAATTCGTGGCTAACTGGTGAATACAATAGAGATTCAGCGTAGTTCTGTACACTGCGATAGCTTCCAAGTGCGAAGACATCTGGTGTTCTATCCCATTAGTTAGTTGATGTTAAATAGAACGTTATGCGAAGATCGTAACGACATCTTTGCATCGCCATGGTTAAGAGAATATTGATTATGCAACCCCCATATTCGCTTTGGGTTAGACTTCAACCTGTTTACAAGGTGATGCCGAAGGGGCCACTGAAAGGGGTTTTGTTGTGTATACATTTATCTCATGAATGAAGGGTCGGCCGAACCTTATTGTCCTCAGTCTGGTATAAAAATGGAATTTACATGCATTGAATAGATGACAACCTTAATTAAGCTTGGACAATTACTGGACAACAAGCTCTACAAATCATATAGAGATAACAAAAAAAACTTATTAAAGAGTATTGATTGGATTGTTTCTTCTCTCTTCTTTTCCACCAGACCAAAGCATTTTGACTGTAACTAAATGGCTACCTTGGCTTTGTTAAAAAATCCCATATAATGAAGGGGTGGCCGACCCTTCTTCTACCAAGTATTATTTTCATAATAGTTCTAGACTGCAAGAAGGGTTGGCCAATCCTTCTTGTGTTCAACATCCTAGATATAGGTGAAATCCTGGATATAGGTGTTCAAAATTTTATACTAAACAAAGGGGTGGCCGATCCTTCTTGTCAGAGGTCGAAAGTCAGGATAAATATTGTTTATATGTTATAACTTAGTCAATCTAAGTTCCCCACTATTTACTGCGGAAGTAGGGTGTCGGGAATTGTTGTCCCATCCCGCAATCTGCATTGCGGGTTGCGGGATAGCAGAATGGATGGAACGCTTTAAGAAATCTAGGTATCTGCAATCCGCAATATATTTGCATCTTTGGAATAGGCGATGAAATCCTCATGCTGGGTGCAAGAAGGGTCGACCGATATTTCTTGTGCTAAGTATTCTATTCAAATTAGTTCTAGGGTGCAAGAAGGGTCGATCGATCCTTCTTGTGCTCACCATTCTGGATACAGGTAAATTGTAACATATAGGTGTCTACAGTTCTCTACTAAAGGAAGGGGCGACCGATTCTTCTTGTCGCAAGTCGGGATAAATATTGTTGATATGTTATAACTTAGCCAATACACCAATCCCAACTATTCATTGCGGAAGTCCGAAGTCTGGAATTGTTGTCCTAGCCTAGGCGGGTTGAATATTTTTACAATTCACTCAAAAATGAATGGTCGGTCGACCTTTCTTCTACCCAGTATTCTGTTCAAAATAGTTCTAGATTGCCAAAAGGGTCAATCGATCCTTCTTGTGTTCACCATTCTAGATACAGGTGAATGGTTGGATATAGTTGTTGACAATTTTATAATAAATGAAGGGGTGGCTGATCCTTCTTGTCGGATGTCAGAAGCCGGGATAAATATTGTTTATATGTTATTGTTACAACGTAATTTTCCACCTTGTGAGCATCAGCACTCTTTGTCCTGCAGGATCCATTTCACTGACTCAGATCCACTTTATATCCTTTAGACACATTATTTGCGTATTTTTTCCCCTGTACGCTAGCTGTATCACTACAGTGGGTGTACCCGCGAGTTGCATCACTATATCCCATGGGTAGTATGTAAAATTGTAAAAATCACTAGTTAATTACTTTTTGCTCCCAAAAAGCGGTCATAGGGTGACCTTTGGCCCTCCATTTTCCCCGAAACGACTCGATGTGTCCTTTCACATACCTTTGGGAGGACTATATATTGAGCACATATGGCATATGGACGGGAGGATAAAGGAGAGCAAGAGAACTCTAGTGGATTTTTTGCTCTATCTTGAGTCTACACTCATTGATCCTTGTAGTTGTGAACCCTCTATGTTCACCTTCCAAACTCCTATCATAGTTTGAGTTTGCCATTCCATGGAGGATTGAAGTGGTGGATGCACAAGTGGATTGACGCAGATCTTGGTTCAGATTGGTTGTCGGCAAGAGGTCGTATCACATTGTACTTCTTGTTATTTATTAATAGAAATACTCACATTCTCGTCTATTAATGTTGTGAATGTTGTTTATATTACATTGGGTTTCATTTACTTATAATATCATGGACCATTGCTATTGATGATGTTAATGTCGTTTATATATTATATGCACTTGTTGTATATTGGCTGTCAAGACTAATTTGCAGGATCAAGTGCACGAGTTGAAAGCTCCAACGGGGATCTACATCAAACATTTGGATCGAGGTTTGTTATATTCTTCATTATCTTAGCATTGTCATTTATATAGCATACCATTGAGAATTGAGTTAATTTCTGGTAGTCAGTTGTCTGTTGTGGTCCACCCCAAGCCATAGGGAGTTTTCTCCAACACAAAAATGGCGACTCCGTTGGGGAAAACATCCATTTTGGGCATTTTTAAGCATTAGTCCTTATTTAGAGTTGTGTCTTGAGTATCTGTGTCATTGATTGGCCATTGGGATACTCTATAGAAAACACCTTTTTTCTGAGCCATTGGACTCTTTTTTTTCTCATTTTCTTTTCCTTGTACGCGGGTGAGCCAAGTTCTTCCCGCGTCTACCTGCTTCTGTCTGCACTATAGCCCGCGGGTACCCACAGGTATTCCTTTGACATTAGCGTACAACTTTGGGGGTGATTTGTTTATGGCCTTTGGTTGTTGCTAGGTTGGTTCTGAGTGTTCCTGAGTCTTCTTTGGCCTTGTTCCTGACTGTTTCAAGCCTTGGTTGTGACCAGAAATCCTCCTTTCTCTTTGTTTTGAGCCTCATTGGTTTTTACCCACTTTTGATTTTGTAGCTCATTCCCATCGGCTGAGTCTTACTGTTTAGGATCCGCTAGGTTATCTGAGTGATTCCCTTTTCATTTCTGTAACTGAATAGTAGGATTTTGCTTGTATTTTTCATTTCATTATATTGAAAAATACAAAAAGTAGTTTTGAATTTTCCTTTTGCTTATAAGCGAAAATACAAAAAAAAAAATTACTTTTATGTATTGCATTTTGCATTGAGTGCTTGCTACTTTCATTTAGGTTCTGCTTGTGCATTGAAAATATAAAAGAGTTGCATTTTTATTTCGAAACTGTCGGATTGATTTTGCATGTTAGTGGCATTGTTTTTATTGGATAGATGAGTCCAAAGTTTGACAATTTTGCGTACTATTGAGTCATATACATCACTAGTTTCACGACCATATCCTTTAAGTAACCACAGCCATTAAAATTAACCCTTAATCTTAAAATTGATTAGAACGATTTTATTTATAGGGTACACTAACTAGCATAGGTTTAGAGTCTTGGAATAGATCATTGTTAGTGAACAATCCAAGACTACTAGACGAAACATTATGTGTCTAAACAGGGAGTGGTGAAATCCATGGTATACATCGGTGTTCTCAGGAAGCTCTACTCAGAATAGAGTTAAGCACGAGGTCACGAAAAGTTGGTTGTGGAGATAGCCCTCCAATACTGGTTGAACGTGGGAGATATTTCCATGATTTGTTCGTATCTGGGGATTCTTGGGGGATTTGACCCTCTTGGGTTTCAGGCTTATATACCCTGCCCATACAAGGGATCCCACCTACGACTGTTTCCCTGAGCATTGGTGATACTGCGCTGAGCATAGTTGCCTTACCTAGGTATCGCATAGGGTACTTGCAGTGGTTATACTGTTTGTGTCCTGAGTCAGATAGGGGTCGGACATCACAGTTGTTGTTGTATAGGGACTTGACCCTATGCACGCAGTGAAGTCTGGGGGCCGTTATAACTAATTATGTTACCTCTGGCTATAGTTTGGGAGCCTCAAGCCTCTCCTAGGTGAGACATACCGGCTTTAGTGTTGGGAGCTCATTTAGCCACTCTGTTTGTCTTCCATTGATCTTTTAAGTGGTTAATAGTGATTATTTTCTTTTATCTTTGATGAATTAAAAGACTATTATGCATAATTTTACTAATGATGGTTTGTGGAGTGAGTTGTCACGTACAGGACGCTCATAGCCAGCTGTTACAGCCTTAACCAAAAATGCATGCCACATAAGAACACCTTGATTCACGTCTTGATTTACGGGCAGATGGAAACGAATCTCAAAACTCCGACACCTGGGTTTTGTGCGTAACATCCTCATCTACCTGACTCGCGAGACAATTGTCACAAAAAGCTACGGTAACATCCTCATCTACCCGACACAAGCACGATAGAAAACAAAGGCATGATTTCTTTGATTTGTTTGCTTTGTTCAATGGTGCACATAATGGTTCACATCTTCATAATTCAAAATTATTGAGAGCCACATTTGATATGGTATATGGATTTTCCACCATCTTATACTTATGATATCTTTACCATCCACTAATGCCTACATTGGTTTTAGCCATCATGAGCATGATACATGCACAATGGAAATCCTGTAGCAGCCTTTTCAAGGTCTGATGTGAAGTGTATCTCAGCAGCATGAAGGTAATGACTACTCTCAGCATTGGTCATTTGTCAAGTTTGACAGAATTTCTGAAATGAGTTTGATTGTTGTGGAATGTGCAAGAGAATGCTTGGCATCTCATTCAACGAATAGTCTTGTAGCATTGGCATGGTTTCCTCTATTTACAATCATAAAGGAAGCTTTCTAATGATTTGGGTATTTTTGTTCTGAAACAAACATATGCTGCCAGATAATAGGGTATGAAACAAGGGTAGGTGATTTGTTCTTCCCACGCTCTAAAAAGAAATTTGATCATTTCAATGCTGCAATCAGTTGCTCTATTCATCGCTTCATATATCATTTCATGCTCATCATTTTTGAGGATTCAGTTGGTGTGCCAATTGTTGGAGATCATTGGTTTTCTTTCAAATTCACAAAGAGGCAATATTAAGAATTGATTACACACTTGGGTTGAAGTTGGTTTTAATAAACCTGAATACATGAGATATCCTCAGATGGTTGTTCACAACTAAGACGACAACTCATCTTTTGCATGAGGACATGCAACATATTCAGTTTGGGGGAGTGGTTTTTGACATTTTGTGCATACTGATTTTTATTCATTCACAGCTGGCAAAAATGAAGAATTTGATTTAAGGATATCTCACAAACCACGAATTGGATCCTCATGAAATTTGGACATGGAATGCATAACAACATGATGAACAATCGTGGTAAGTTTCAGCTCAATCCAGTGCACGGTTTTCGAGAAAATGACCATCATCACCTATAGCCACTTTGCATTTTTCTCGAAATCCGTGATGTGGGTTCATCTAAGTTTTGGTGAGGAGATGCACTATAATGGTATTTACCTACTTGAAAAATTTCAGCCCAACCCAGTTTGTAGTTTTTGAAATATTGGCTCTGGAAGTTCAGCTGCAATACATTTTTATTCATGTTCAAAAGTGCAGAATTTGATTTGGGCATATCTTTCAATTGGTAAGTTAGATTCCCATGAAATTTGGACAGGGAATGCATAATAGCATGATGAACAACCGTGGCAAGTTTCAGTTCAATCCAGTGCGCGGGTTTCGAGAAAATGGCCATAATCACCTACAGCCAATTCACATTTTTCTCAAAATCCGTGATGTGGGTTTGTCTAATTTTTGGCGTGGAGATGCATTAGAGTGGTAGCTACTTGCCTGCAAAATTTCAGCTCAACCCAGTTCGTCGTTTGAGAGAAAATGGCTTTAGAAGTTTCCCGTTCAAAAAGGCTAAAACGCCGTAAAATATTGTTGTTTCCCGTTTTCCGGCAACTGCCCGTTTTTCGGCAGCTGCGACATCTTTTTCGGCAGTTGCGACATCTTTTTCTGCAGCTGCAACATATTTTCTAGCGACCGCTTTCCTGGAGCTGCGACATCTTTTCCAGCGGCTGTGACATCTTTTCCGGCGACCGTTTTCCGGCAGTTGCCCGTTTTTCGGCAGCTGCGACATATTTTCCAGCGGCTGCGACATATTTTCCGGCAACCGTTTTCGGGTAGCTGCCCATTTTCCGGCAGCTGCAAGTCCACCAAATACGCCGCTAAATTTAGTGTTGTTCCGCCAAATTCGCCGCTAAAACCTTTGCCAACTTCTCTGCTAAAATAAGCTCACTCCACCAAATTTGCCGCTATATTTAGCGCTGTTCCGCCAAAATCTTCGCTAAAACCTTCGCCAAATTATCTGCTAAAATAAGCTGTGACTTTGCCAAATTTCTACTAAAGAGCTACGAATCCTCCAAATTTTCTGCTAAATCCTCCCCTAAGTGACTCTGCCAATTTGTGTTAAACTCTCTATTTCTTCTAGTTGCAGCTGTGCAAATGGTAAAATGAAGGAACAAGTGAATGAGTTTTTTTCAAGTTGGATGCTACACAGATATTGGGTTGCATGAGGACATGCAATAAGTTCAGTTTGGGGAAGATGTTGGGCCCTGAAATTGTCCATTTTTCCATCATTTATCGACATACCTTTCATCCATTTTCTTACCATTATTTCTCATTTATCATTCCATTTTTCATCCATTTGTTGTAGCTGCGCGTTGAACAACATGCTACTTCCATTGATCTTTTAAGTGGTTAATAGTGATTTTTTTCTTTTATCTTTGATGAATTAAAAGACTATTATGCATAATTTTACTAATGATGGTTTGTGGAGTGATTTGTCACGTACAGGACGCTCATAGCCAGCTGTTACAGCCTTAACCAAAAACGCATGCCACATAAGAACACATTGATTCGCGTCTTGATTTACGGGCAGATGGAAATGAATCTCAACAATCCGAGACATGGGTTTTGTGCGTAACATCCTCCTTTACCTGAATCGCAAGCAAATTGTCAAAAAAAACTACCGTTTGCGACATGCAGGTGGTTCTTCGAGAGGGTATTTTCCATATTTGGTGTTGCGGCCTGTTCCAAAGTTGCCAACAGTTACGGCCATGTTCTAGCTGTTGCAGATCACAGTTGGGGGCTCAGTTCTTCATTTTCATGAGATAATTTTATGTATAAATATGTAATCAATCTCATTGAGAAAGGGGGGATAGGGATTAAGCATGATAGATTAGGCAGGATAGGAGATGGATGATAGGAGATGTAAGATAGGAGAGAACACAATGTTATGATGTAGGATTTGATCTAGATCTATTGTAATTCTTCCAATATGATAATACATGCTGGCAGTTTCTTAATTCTGGAGTTGTAGACTTTCATTGTGGCGATCCAGATCTGCTCAGTGGAGGAAGGGCCCTCTTCCCTAAGCAGATGCTGGTAGTGTTGATTGTAAGTGTTTTATTTTGTAGATCTGTTATTGTTAATTCATGCTTTCATTCAGTAGATTGATCATAGTTGTTTTATTATTCAATTTATGTTTTTATTCATTATATTTATCATAGCGTTCTCATGTTAATTCATTTTGATAGATCGTTGGACAACACCAGACTTATTTTAGATTTATGCAATCAGATCTTGTTTCATAGGAATAGATCTTGTTTGAAGTGTGTTCGATTTACAGTTTGATTTATGAATAGGTTTCAGGTTTGATTTACTTTCAAGAAGTTGTGACTTAATTTACAAATAGTTTCGATTGCATATCAATAGATCAACAATAGCAGGTAGAAATTGTGCTTGCATATATCTTGCATGATAACTTTGAAATAAAAGACTTCCTTGGGTTGATAATTTATGTTTAGCACTCTGCATGTTAAGTTTTAATTAACTGGCATATAGTGGGCACGACACTTACCAGCTACCGAGATTTCATGCCATGTCAAGAAGGGACGTCGCCGGGCTCCCTTAAAATCTTCGGATTCTTACGAGACATACTTTATCGACGCCATGACTTCACATTCTTGCACGGGAGAAATCCCCACTAGTCCATCGGGTAGAGTCGAACACACTTCAGACACCCCTACCCCTCGAGAGGCATGGGGGGGTGATCCAGTTGAGACCCAACCTAGTTTGTTTGGTCCGGATCCACCTGAGACTCAACCTAGTTTGTTTGGTCCAGATCCACCCAAGGACACCCTGTTCGATCCTTCGTTTCCACATAATTATTTATATGGGATGCCAGAGTTACATGATGACACAGGCCCTACGGTCAACCCTACTGCATTCTCATATGGTATGCGTAATTACAATACAATTGATCCTCCCACTGCTTTTGGTAGTCATGATGGCACTAGTCATGGTGTTAGCCACACCGCACCAATTGGGGGCAATACCCTCGCTGGGGGCACCACGTTGTCCACTCACACACATAGTATGGGGACTGGTCACATTCCTCCTAACAATGAAAATGTTGGATGATGACCGCCTCCTAGGACTACCCAACCTAATAGGAACACTGTTCACAACACGACTCTCCATCCACAACCTAATACACATGCCACTACCCGTCAACCTTGGACCACTTTCACGAATGTTAATTCTCCTCCCAACTACGAGGGTGGACATATACTGCGTACTTTTGCATCCGCTGCCGCTACTAGTAATGCTAATGTCGGAGGTGGGAATATACCTCATCCGCATAGTCATAATGCCACCATTCCTGCTACTAGTAACACCAATGTTGGGGTTAGGAATACATCTCATGCTTATGGTCACCACACGACTGCTCACACTAATCCTAATGCTTATGTTGGGGGTGGGAACATACCTTACCATCATGGTCATTTAAACATGGTTCCCACTATGAATAGTACATATATGCCCCATAATTATGATCGTAACCCTTACTACAACACAGTCGATGCTGGCCACCAGTACAACCCACCTCAATATGGTGCCCAAAACACATATATACCTGCTTACTCTCACACGAGTCAGGTCATTGGAGGTTATCAACCTTATGGCCATGGTCAAGCTTATGGTCAGTCAGGTCCATATAATCAGTAGTTTAATGCTCATGGTCAAGCATTTGGTCCATCGTATAATTCGGTTCTGTACAACCAACCTTTTATGGGGGCTTATAATCAAGCTTTCTAGCCGCAGCTCTCGTTCTTTGCACATTTGAATCTTCCAGATCTTCCAAAGCTCATGAATGATCCGGTGTGTCACAACCCTAATTGGCCTCTAGTCTCTACCAAGACCCCTTCGGACATTCCTAAGTTTGAGGGGAAATTCTGTGAGGATCCGGGTGATCATGTCACAACGTTTCACCTTTGGTGCTCTTCCAACTCGTTGAATCACGATTCCGTTTGATCACAACTATTTCAATGCACCCTCACGGGGGAAGCCGTGAATTGGTATGTTGAGTTGCCCGGGAACACTTATAGGGGTTTCAATGAGATAGCTTTGGTTTTCTTGGATCATTTCCAGTTACCAGTTTGTTATGATACTGGTACTGAACTTTTGTCTACCTTCCGTCAGAATAAGGCCACACATATTTCTAACCACGTTCAAGAGTGGCATCGACGGAAGGGGTTAGTGAAAGCCAACATTCCTCCATAGTTTCTATTTGAATGGTTCCTCAAGTATTTACTTCCATATATTGCTAAGGATGTTTCGATGTCCGGCATTGTGACTGAGGAACAAGCCATCTTAAAAGTCCAGCAGTTAGATTTACTATACTCTCAGCCTGGCATTTTGTACGACGTTATTCCCAACACACCGCGAACACGCCATGAGCGCAAGTCAGTTCCTGGACAACATGCCGATGGCATTGTGGTATCCGGAAGTACTCGCCCTGTAGATTTGGTGGCTAATCAAATGCAAAATTTGTCGCTTAACCAGTCTACTCCCGGACAGGTCCACACCTTCTCCACTTCCACCCCGTCGTCCAATGTACACAGTGTGCAATCGACAAACCCATCAGGTAACTAGAAACCTAGTGGTAAGAAGAAGGGGAGAAACAACCATAAGGGTGGAAACAATAGGAACAATAATAGTAATCACAATACCCCTCGTAAGGAGAATGCCAACCCTCCTCGGGAACGCGAAAATGCTGGTGAGGACCATAAACCTAGGCGTAAGGTGAAATTTCCTTGTAAACTTTTTGGGGAAGATCATCTTACTCACTCATGTCCTCGAATCAAAGAAGCATTGAAGCATCTTGCATAGATCCCAGCTGTGTTGAAGAATCCCCTTCCTCATCATCAAAACATGGCTTCGGATGCTCCTGCCACTGGTTATGGACCTAATGAGACTGCAACGTCTTCTTCCAATTATCGTCGTTATGGATGCGTGAATATGGTTCAATCGGAGGTTAGTGTTGCTACTCGTCAACGCGATTATGGTGCACCACAACCTAGTATGGGGAGTGAGCCTCCCACTCGTCCTAATAATTCCTTACAGATCAAGAAGCCCTCTATTATGCCGCAGATACCGAAAGGTGTTTTTAGGTGCTCTACACATAATCCCAATGCTCGAGCCGCCCAGAACTACTCCATTGGAGAATATTTGGGCCAAACTCCATGTGCCATATCGGATCTTGAAGTTTTACAAGCGTGTCCTTCTCAAAGGCATGCCCTTTTGAGTGCGTTAGGAGTTCAGGATGGGGCGAGTCCCAATGTTATCAAGTTTGACACTACTGATGTTCAACCTCGCTTACCTTACCACGTGGATTTTCAAATACATGTGGAGTGCCTTCAGAATTTCGTCAGGAGAACGGTGTTTGACGAAGGTGCTTCCGTCAGTGATGTCTTTAACTTGTTCGAAAGATCTCGGCTCTCCTCCTCTACTCAAATCTAGAACCATGCTCACTTCATTTGACAGTCGGTCATTTAAGCCGCATGGGATTATCCCTTCCCTTGTTGTCTGCGTGGGAGGTAAACCTGTTCCTATTGAAGTCGAAGTGGTTGATGCTCCCATCGAATACAACCTTTTACTGGGTCGGAATTGGATGAATGCTATGAAAGCTGTCACGTCTACTGTATTCAGAGTTATTTTCTTTCCACACAAAGGCAAGATTGTGACAATCGATCAGTTGGGTTTCATTAATCCTCCTCCCACAGCATCCACGGGATCCGTAGTCTTGTAGGTTACAGATTCTCAGTCGGCAACTGGGAACATGGGTGTTGGTATGTACCCTTCATTGATGGGATCTTATGATTTCCCTGCACTTGTTGATTTTATTGGAACCATTTCCAACAATGCGTCTGCTCCATTGCATAATGTACCGTTCTGGAATTCATATTTTGATGATCCATAGAATTTACCGTCCATGAGTTCTACGTCTGGAGACATTACGCACGTCAGGATGTCTATGCCACTATCTATAGCTGAGCTTGCTTATCAGGATATAAAACAAGCCACTGCAAAGCCGAATCTCTCTTCCTCTCAGACAGATGAGGAAGATCCCGTTACGCTGCCAGTTTAGGCAGCCGACTCGTCTTGTTCACACGATTTCCTTGATGGTACTTTACCTTCGGATAAATCTATTATCAAAACCATGCGTGGTAGTGAAAGGCCTTGGGAGGATATGCACCATTTCTCTTATTTCCTTCCCAACCTCAATCTCATCGAGCAAGAAGAGTTTAGGATGACTCTTGCCGAGATGGTTGGTCACCCTGTGGCTCTTTTGGGTTCACATGAGATTTTCGCGGAAGGGAGCATGGCTAATATTTCCCCGACTACACCAATCAACATCTCTTGCACTCCCGAAAAGATTGAAAATGTTTACATCGGTGTTGATTGCTCTCGTGAGGAGGTTTCCATCTACACCGAATTGTTTACAGAACTTCGGGAAGCTTTAGCCTGGTCATATGGGGAGATGACAGGAATAGACTCCAGTATTGTCGAACATGAGATTAGAACGTATCCTCATGCTAAACCAGTTCGACAACAGATTCGTGTTGTTAACCCTAGGAATGCAGTAGCTATTAAGGAAGAGGTGGAAAAACTGCTCAAAGCTGGTTTTATATACCCCATTCCCATTACTGAATGGGTGTCAAACCCCATTCCTATGGATAAGAAGCAGGGAACGATCCGCGTATGCACTGATTTTAGAGACCTAAATCATGTGTGTCCAAAAGACAACTTCCCCATGCCATTCATTGATCAAATCTTGGATGCTTGTGCGGGAAGTGAGATTTTTTCATTCATGGACGACTTTTCGAGGTATAACCAGATTCAAATCAAACCCGAGGACCAACATAAGACTGCCTTCATTTTTCCTTTGGGTACGTTTGCATACTGGGAAATTCCCTTCGGCCTTAAAAATGCCGGAGCTACATATCAGCGTGCCATGACCTATGCCTTTCACGACCTTAAAAGTGTAATTGAGGTTTTCTTGGATGATCTTGCTGGCCATTCTCGCAAGAGAATGGACCACCCCAAGCACCTCTGTTGGATTCTCGAATGATGTATACGCTGCAAGATCCGATTGAATCCCAATAAATACATCTTTGCGGTGAGGTCAGGTCACCTTCTAGGATTCATAGTTTCGAAAGAGGGTATTAGAGTCGATCCTCTTAAAGTTGAGGCAATACTTCAGGTGCCTCCTCCATGCAACTTGTTTCAACTTCAGAGCCTCCAAGGGAGAGCTACTTTTCTACATCGCTTTGTAGTCAATTATGCTAATATTACCAAAGGTTTTGCGTGCTTGTTGAAGAAAGGCACACTGTTTATCTGGGATGAGCGAGCCCAACAGTCTTTCGGTGCCCTTAAGAAAGCTTTGGTATCAGCCCCTATGCTTAGTCCACCCGACTTTGCACGAGATTTTATACTTTATGTGGCTGCGTCTCAAGAGACGATTGGCATGGTCTTAGTTTAGGTTGATGATGTGCTCATCGAGCATGTGATCTATTACCTTAGTCAAAATCTAGTAGACATTGAACTGAGATATACTCACATGGAAAAACTGGCACTTGTGACTGTCCATGCAGTCGAACGGTTACGACACTATATTTTTCTTAGAACAACCACAGTTGTAGCACAAATCAATCCATTTCAGTTCGTTCTATCATGACGCCTTATAGCGGGGAAGTACAATAAATGGATTGTGATCCTTTAGGATTTCGATCTCGATTTTGCTTCGGCGAAGTCAGTGAAATCATTGGTGTTTGCTGAGCTTATGTTGGACCTTCCGAGACTTGATGAGGATGTCATGCATGAAGATTTCTTTGTGGATGAACACTTGTTTCTTATCTTGTCAGAGGACCCCTTGTATGGGGATGTCATTGTATATCTCCAAACTTTGAATTTTCCTTCACATTATTTGCAGGACGATCGATGGCATGTGAAACATCACGCTAAAGATTATACAATCATCGGTGACACTTTCTATCACCAATTAAATGATTCTATTCTCCGTCGTTGCTTGAATCACAAAGAAGCAGAGTGCATGCTTAATGATTGTCATGCTAAAGCATGTGGCGATCACTTATCTGGGCTTGCTACAGCCCAATGTATTATACGGGCTGGTTATTTTTGGCCTTCCATCTTTAAAGATTGTATGAACATTGTGAAGATATGTCACCCTTGCTAGGTGTTTTCTCGGAATATACGCTCGCATCCTGCACCCCTTCATTCGGTCGTCACCGTCGGTCGCTTCACCAAGTGGGGCATGGATCTCATGGATTGAAAACCAGTTTCGGCTGGGGGGCATCACCATATCATAGTGGCCGTGGACTACTTTTCCAAATGGGCTAAGGCCATGCCTACCATAAAAGACAATGATGCTACAGCAACCCATTTCGTCTTCAATTAGATTATCACTCGGTTTGGTATTCCAAAAGAGATTGTCACTGACCATGGAAGTCACTTTCAGAACAAAATGATGGAGGATTTGTCACTCAAGCTTGGTTTCGTCAAGAACACTCATCTTCTTACTATCCCAAAGTGAATGGTTAGGTTGAAGTAGTTAATAAGTCTTTAAAGACCATTCTCCAATGTACCATCCAACAAAGTAAGAATAACTGACATATTATGTTATATCCTACTTTGTGGGCATATCGAACCGCAGTCGATACTGCCTCTGGGTTCTCACCATTTCAGTTAGTACACGGTGTGGAGTTGATTTTACCGATTGAATGTGAAATCCCTTCGCTTAAACTGGCCATATTGCTCCTCCCTGATATGATGGGTATTGAGCAACGTTTAATCCACCTTGAGAAACTTGACGAGCAACGTCGAGATGCCGCTATGGCTATAGATGCCAATAAACATCATGTCAAGGTTCAGTATGATAGGTCTATCCATCCCTGTCAATATATTGAAGGTGACTTGCTCCTCTTATATGACCAAGCTAAAGAACCCCTGGGGGTAGGCAAGTTTAACCCCATGTGGCACGGTCCTTACGTTGTGAAGTGTGGCCTGGAAAAAGGAGCCTATGAATTAGAAGACTATGAGGGGAACGTATTGAAGGAGCCTAGGAATGGGCTCTACCTCAAGTGGTATTACGCTTGAACTTCTAGTTCGAGCTAATACTTTTGTACACTATTGTATAGTTGCTTCTGTACATAGTTTAGATTTCTTTTGGTTTTCGGGTCTGCTGATTCGCTTCTGTTTGATTGACATATGTCAGCGGAATCTCCTATGTTCTTAGGGTTCACGGATGGTGCTAGCCATCATACGCAACAACTTGCTTCTGCTGCCTAGGTTATTTATTCACCTAACCACCTAGTTGTGTCCTCAGGAGGTGATTGTCTTGGTCCTACATCTGACAATGTGGCTGAGTATAGTGCCGTGATTGAGCTACCTCGGGATGCTATTTCACATGGTATCTAGTCTTTAGAATTTCGCCTAGATTCACAACTAGTTGTGTCTCAGTTGAATGGTCAGTACCGTATGAGAGATCCTACGTGACTACGGAAATTCTTAAGGGTAAGACTCTTGGAACGACATTTTGTTTCAATAACATACATTCATGTTCCGAGAAATTTTAATCACATATCTGATGCATATGCTAACTATGTCCTATATTGGCATTTGTCACATTCATAATGAAGCACACAAATAAAAGAGACTTTCATACATTTGTACATACACACATATAGTAGAACCGGAGAACCATAGTTTTTATAAATAATATGTCCAAAATGGTAGTATCATAATACAAAACTTGAGCCCGTAGCCCTCAAAAATATACATATCGATACAAAATTGGGACTTTGAGATGTCTAATCCCCACGAGGAGGCCTAACTGTCACCTCGATAGGATGTGTCTGATAATAATACTGTACTACATCTACTATACGCTGCAGTAGTCGTACCCAGTTGCCCGTCACCCCTACTACTTGGCATTGCATATCCTCTTGTAGCCGTGCAACCTCTATCTGTGGTACCCTGGCAGTCATTCATGATAGGTTTCCCTGCAGATTCTATAGTGTACGCTCTACTGTAGCACCCAATGCCTCATCACCCCTACCCCGACGACGATGTCTCAGGAAGCCATCAGGTCTCACTAGGCCCTTGTCTACGAGAAAATAGTAAAACATTAATATATGATACTACCCCCAAAAATATTTTTGCATTTACATCTATAAGAAAAAATCCATAAAAAATTGATACAAAAAAAACATAAAAAGAGTACTCACCAATGTCTCTGAACACTGCATCTAGTTGAAGTGGCATGTCATGATCCTGGAGGAAGTCTATCCCTGCATAGGGGTAGTCATCTATAGCTATGACCTATCGGTCCCACCAGTGAAAGAACTCCTTTGTTTATGGTGACACCTGACGGCCACCACCCTGTCGCGTCAAGACCTCTGCCCACCTGGTAAGGGCTGGGTCGCGGAGACTACGAGGAGGGACCTCAACCCTCGGACTGAACGCCGAAAATAGCTCAAAGAAGAAACTGCATAAGATACTGCCGTATCCAAATTTTTTTGCCTCCCCTTTCTTCCACTCCGTCAACTGCGTCTTCATGGACCCCAGTAGCGTTGTGCACCAGTCAAATATCATGGGCTGCATACACTGTGACACATAGAACATCATTGGGCCTGAATGCCTGGTGAAGAGCTTTTGAACCAGTAATTCACACTAAGGTAGCCACTATAATCTTCATGCTCAGATTGACTATGGCTCTGATAGGCACCTGACTCCCCACTGCTCGAGTATTTGGAACACAATACCGCTCTACGTAGTCGGGGATGGTGATCCCACCACGCACAGAATGAGATTGAAGGTTTGCCACTTCACCTCGGCGGGACAAACCAGTAATGAAGTAGATGTATTCCACTTCTAGAATGAGTATTTTCCCATCTAGGTTGAAGTTATGTGCATCTATTTCTCAATAGTCTATCAAACGATGGAGCAATAGGTTTTGGGCCCTCAAACCCCCTATGTTCCAAAATTTGTATAGCCCACATACTTGTAACTATTTCTGCGCATGCACATCATTGCGAATGGCCTCATCCACAAGGTCATGTTCCCTCTCTCTCCACTCTAGAACCATCCTAGAAGAAGAGAAACCAAAGAGCTTAGTTAATTTTGTACAAAAAACTAACTTCACGGCCATACCCACGGGCAATTTTGCTCACAAACGTGGGCACCCGCGGTCAACGCATGCATTGACTACATGTACCTTGCCCTACCCATGGTCAATGCATGCATTGACTGTGTGTACCTTTCCCTACCTGCGACCCGCATAGTAAGAGCCCGTAGGTAGCGCCATGACCATTTAGGGCTTGGCCACATAAAAAATCCAACTGATGAAAATCAAAATAAAAGCATTGAAATGAAAGGTATGGATGAGACTACCAACCTACTCTTCATGGTTTGATGATCAGAATCCCGTAGCTCCCAGAATCAATAGTTGAACTTCGAGGTTAAAACTAACCACAAAACTCCAAATGGGTGAATAGTAAAAATGAGTTGTAAATTGTAAATTTTTATTACTGTTTATAATTTTTGGAACCCACTTGTCTATAGTTTTCACCGTTATATGCTGTTTTGGACTAATATAATGTCTTGGAGTAGCATTTTTTTACCATATTTCTTCGGTGAGAGTTTTTTTGGACCATTTCGCACCTACGGCAGGTATATTTCACACCTGGCATATACGTTAGATGTCGTTTTCACATGCATTATGCATTTGACGTTTTGAACATTTTCATAAACCCTAGGTGTGACCTCGCTTCTTAACCGACACAGAACCTTCGCACTATTATAGAAGTGTCGTTATGTGGCGGTAGGGCCTTCCCGAACAGGGGTACCCTAGTTAGAACCCCCTTTTGCATTATGGTGCCCATGCTGTTGTTTGTCCTTAGGATCAGGATTCCTTTGTCGTTATGCCATGACTTCGTGATAAAAGATTCATACTCTACTTTGTCTTACGTTGGCCATCTCCCATAAGGAATCCCCCAGTTATATCAAGTTGTGATTGCATTGCATCATCCTACTTGCTGCTTGAGCCTTGTACCGGCTCCCGCTCACTCAGTTGTTAGCCTAGTGCCTGAGCACTTTTTCCTTTCGAGCCCTACAGAGCTTCCATTTTCCCTTCACAATTTGATGAACTTTTGACCCTGAGGGAACACCCCCTCAAGTGTCCACATCCTGCATGCTTCCTTGCATTGATCATAGGTATGTTCCACTGCTTGGGACTAGTCTGCTCGCTATTTGACACTCGTTCCCTCACTTGTTGTACTATAAGCAATTTTATTCTTTTTCAAGCTTTTCCAAATATGAAAAAGACCAAAAATTCAAATATTCCAAAAAGCCAGACGGGATTATGTTTACTACTTCTAGTTGGCAGCTGTTGTGTCGCCTTTGAATGGAGCATTCATTCCACTCCATACATCCAAATCTATTCTCAAATATTTATTCCTGACATAACCTATGCATTCTGTGTAACATACATTTGGTAGACCCTTCTTAATCATTACAAATTGTTCAAGTATTTCAAAATCATCGGTCAATTTATCAATTTTTGTCTTTCTAGTTAATCCTTTGACCATGACATAGGATCATAATTTATCCTTTCAGCCTCTTGGAAATCCATAATCTTTAGTAATTTTTTTTACTACAGAGAGGGATGCCTTATTCTTAATGATGAATGGACCAACTTTAAGAGGGAATTTCACATCCGATGCTTTTTTGAAAGCATAGAAATGTTCTCCTACGGAATGCAACCTTTGTCTAATAAATTCCAAGGCAAAAACCCGCGCTGTTAAAAAGGATGGCAACAGATATGGTGCTCCAGTAAAACCATACACCCTAATTATAGTATGTTCTCTATACAAGAACCAATCACCTGTTTGGACTTATGGTGTAGGATGCAAAGTTTCTTTCATTTCTTCTAACACTCGGGGCATTTCAGCATTAAAAATAATTCTGTAAACTTCTACCATGATTTTATGGGTGAACTCAAACATATTGACCTATTTAGGAAGGTCACGAGAAAAGATGGTACCAAGAAACTTGGATTCCAAACTATTTGAACACACGAACAACTTCAGGATATATGACTGATATCTGAAATGCTTCAATTGGTTGAATTTTACCAATGGACATGAATCGCTTCAGCTAGGAATCCATCAAAATTAAACCAACACAGCGGAATCGACTGTGACTCTGTTGAAATTACTTAGAGAAGGAAACCTAACATAACTTCCGTCACTGACTTATCAGTATATAGACCTAAAATTTGATTCAGCAAGGACAAAAATAACTGGGTATCTCACTGAAATACATCAATACTCAAAGGGAATGATAGGTTTTCATGCGACTGGCCATCTTTCAAGACTTGTAATAAAAACTTGTCTTTTTCTGCAGGACTGCAATTTCTATAAAACTTTGCCAAATTTTATTCGTTAAACGACTGAGGGCTTTTAATAAATGTTTCAGGTAAACATATAACCTCATGGACAGTCTACACATTTAATCGGCATAGAATTTTGGTCGTTTTTACATTAATGATTACCCTTTCACCTTGCGAATAATTCGTCGCACACCAACAAACAAATTTGGGGAAGTGTAGAGTTTGTTTGACACAAAAATAGTACATAAAAGAACCAAAAACATTAAATACATCCTTTACCTTCGACTTAAACTATGAAATACTACACACAGACAAAACGGGGTTGAAAACATCCCTTTCCCTATCAAATACAAGCTTCTCATTTTCATCTGAACTTCATTGAAGGGAAGAAGGTATTGGGTTTTCTCCATTTGGGACACAAAATCTAAACACTAAGGGTTTCGAGCTACCTGTGAAGTGAGATTCTTACGTGCTATTCTAGTTGACGAAGACAACGACGTGTTTCCCTCGGGTTCTTTTCCTCCAGGAAATAAGCGACAAAAACATTTTTTGAAATTTCGAACAAACCTTTTATAGAACATATGCTTAGGTGGTTTCAAAACTTGCGATGAGCGGTTTAAATTTAACCGCTTTTCATAGTGGACTCCACCAACGCTTGCCACGTGGTAAGGGGTTTTATTTCCACTCCACCTCCTCCAAGTTTAACCACCATGCACTTTCTAGTGCGGGAACCCATTTCCACCGCCGATTTGCTTCTTGGTGGGAACCTTAGATGTTTCTAGATCATTATTCCGCCACGTTGCTACACGTTTTCAACTTTTGGTGTGACTAGTCCAATTTTTTAGCGCCTTTTTTAGCTCCGCCCTTGGAGTGAGAGACCTTCTGTAGAGACCTTAGAATAGTGACAATATTGTTAAATTTTCTGAATTTACTTCAATATGATCTAGGATCTTAACTGAGAGAACAACATGTACAGCATATCTACAGCATATCAATCATGGAGACAATAATGCAAGCACACAAGAGACACAAAGATTTACTTGGGGAAAACCATAAAGGTGAAAAACCCCAATAACTTCCTCAGAGATAGATAGAGCAATGATACAACCAACCAAGAGAGATAGCGATAACCTAGCAGCAGATTCTCCTCCTCCATAAGTGCGCCACTCCTCCTTGAGTTCATGTGTGAGAAGTGAGTGAGTAAATAGAGTGCCTCCCGCACTCTATTTATACTTGACTTGACTTGCCTTTTTACCTAACTCATGTAGGCTCGAACTTAACCACATAACATAATGCTGAGTGGGGCGACCCCCAATAGGGTGGTCTAATAACCCTTTGACCCACATGGCCGACCCCCAATAGGGTGGTCTAATAACCCTTTGACCCACATGACTTATACAGGGCCGACCCCAAACAAGGTGGTCTAATAACCCATCAAGTATAAGTTACGACACTTATAATATAAATTAAGACACTTCCTTATAGAGGAATAATACCATCTCTATAGGAATACAATATACATATATGTGAAATACATTCCGAAGTTACATATACATCAACACTCCCTCTTAACTAGGAAGGTATTTCTCAGCACAGTTCTTCTAGCACAAGTCATCTTCTCTGGATCATCGTCACTAAATAATTGTCATCGAGTCATCATCATCGTCACTGCTGCTACTATCTCAATCAATCTCTGAATCTACTCGTCATAGGAAGTTCTACAGAGCCAGTCCTTTTTCATACTGGATGTAGGCCCACCACCTGCAGGTCTTCATCATCACTGGCCATACTGTGGAATTCTCAGGACTCATTACATGCATCACAAAACCTAGCTGCAGCATCCCAGGCTGTTACGAGCACACAGCTCTACCTGTAGGATCTCCCAGGAGCACATTACATGTGACCCATCACAAAACCTGGCTGAAGCATCCCAGGCTGTTACGAGCACGCGGCTCTACCTGTCGGATCTCCCAGGAGCACATTACATGTGATCTCACCACAAAACCTGGCTGAAGCATCCCAGGCTGTTACGAGCACACAGCTCTACCTGTCAGATCTCCCAGGAGCACATTACATGTGGTCCACCACAAAACCTGGCTGAAGCATCTGAGGCATTTTTCATCCTGTCCAGATCTCCTAGGAGCAAATTACATGTGGTCATGGCAAAACCTGGCTGAAGCATCTGAGGCCTTTTTCATCCTGTCCAGATCTCCCAGGAGCAAATTACATGCCATAGGACAAAACCTCGCAAGAGCATCTGCCATATATCCCAGGGCACCGAATTACATGCCATAGGCAAAACCTCGAAAGACTATCTGCAGATCTCCCAGGGCACAAATTACATGCTTTCCTGCACAACCTGATCCACAGCCATAAAGTATCATCTGATACTCATCAAACATCATCCTGATGTACACATGATCATCCTGATCATCATCACTGCAACATCCTGCTGCATGTCATTTGGAGAAGCTCGTCATCCACGATCATCCTGATCATACAATGCATCCATCTGATGCACACCATATCCACCTGATACATACATAGATACATGATCCACACAATGTATCCATCAATCATACATGATCTACCTGATCATACAAAGATACATGATCCACACAATGTATCCATCAGCATACATGATCTACCTGATCATACAAAGATACATGATCCACACAATGTATCCATCAGCATACATGATCTACCTGATCATACAAAGATACATGATCCACACAATGTATCCATTAGCATCCAACATGATGCGTACATACATAAATGATCCAACTAATCATATCCAGCATCCAACATGATGCATACATACATAAATGATCCAACTGATCATATCCAACATCCAACATGATGCATATACAAAATACATACACATGATCCAACCGATCATATCCAACGTCCAACATGATGCATACATATATACATATAATGATCCCACTGATCATATCCAAGCAGAAACCAGAACATCATCCTGATGCTCATCATCCAGCGCTTACATCCACAACCATGTCAAGGATCCCCATTCCAACATGCTTGGAATGGCTTCAGCGAATGTGTCCATCACTTCTTCCTCGAAGTGTCCTCGATCTGAAGAACACCAAGCCTCTCTCTGAAGTACTCGAACTTCACCCTGGCTAATGGCTTCGTCAGCACATCTGCAATCTGCTTGTCCATCGCAACATATAGGAGCTTCACAACTCCTCTCTGCACCATATCCCTGATATAGTGATATTTGATCTCTATGTGTTTCGACCTATCATGAAACACTGGGTTCTCGGATAGCTTCACACAATTCTGGTTATCACAGAAGATACCAGTAGCATCCAGCGGGAGATCCAATAACTCAGATAGTAGCTTCCGTAGCCATACAGCCTCACAACTAGCTGAACAGGCTGCAACATACTCAGCCTCTACTGTACTCAGTGCTACACAGGACTGCTTCCTGCTAAACCAAGAGATCACACCTGATCCCATATTGAAGCAACACCCAGATGTGCTCTTCCTATCTGCAGCACTGCCAGCCCAATCTGAATCAACATAACCCTGCAGGTTAAACTTTTGATTCGCTTCATACTTGAGCCCATAATCCACTGTACCCTTCAGGTACCTCAAAACATGCTTTATAGCAACCAGGTGAACACTCCTTGGATCCGTCAGGAACTGGCTCAATGTGTTCACAGCAAAGAAAATGTCTGGTCTCGTGTTCGTTAGGTACATCAAGGACCCAATCATCTGACAATACATAGAGACATCAACTGGCTCAGATGAAGAATCACATAGAAGCTTCAGATTCGATGCCATAGGTGTGGCCATATCATTGCAGTCCATCATCCCGAACCTCTTCAGGATCTCTACTACATACTTCCCTTGTCTAAGGAAGATTCCATATGCATTCTGCCACACCTCCATGCCAAAAACAAATAGTGCATCATCCCCAAGTTCTTCATCTCGAACTCGGTAGTAAGCTTCCGCTGCGTGTCGGCAATCAATCTATCTTCACCATACCAAGTTCTGCACATATATGATTTCCTATCATGTGTCTCAGAACCAAGTGGCTGCTCTACATACACTTCTTCTTCAACTACACCATTCAAGGAAGCTGTCTTGAATCCATCTGGTGTATCACTTTTATATTTCTCAATGCTGCCATCTGCAACATGCTTGATCTGATAGTTCCATTTGGAAGTCATAGCAAACTTCCCTTCATGTCTTGGGATTACATCCCAAACATCGTTCTTCATGATCGACAGATCATGGTATTTCATTTCTTCATCCCAGATCCTCGGAACTTCAATATTTTCAATATCTTCAATATCTTCAATAGATATCTTTGTTGCTGGAACAAAATGTTGTAGTTCTTCTTTTGTAGGAGATGGCATACGATCTTTCCTACACAACAAGTTAAATTGCATGATTAGAAAACATCTCATAGTTTTCAGAACAAATTCTTACACATAAAGAAATATGCCATACAGTCATGCAATTATCTTAGCCAATGCTTCAATACAACATTTATCCATATTCCGTAACTTTCTAGATGCCTTCCAATCTCTACCAGAACATTGTTAAGAGTGTGCACAACTCTCAACATGTCAGCAAAGAGGTTTCATTCTAGATAAGTAGCAATGGAATGTTGTACAGTGCCATATGCCACTTACCCATGCATATTAGGAGTATACTATTCATCAATGCAATTATTCTAATATGCATAATACACAACCTAATTCCAGGAACATCATTATTGAACAGTATTATTTAAGAAATGACAATTCAAATACTTATCTTTGTTTGTTCGTTGGGTGGACTCCCTCTGAGTCTTCGCTTCCTTGCAGGAGCTGCTAGAGTCCTAATCTGTAGTATCTTCTTCTACACCTTTCTGTTGTGGGATGTAGAGAGATGGTCAACTCCCTCTGAATATCTGCATCCTTGCATAAACCACTGGAGTGTACTCCCTCTTGATCTTTGCTTCCTGGATTACTTGTTCTTGAATCTCATATTCATCCTTGGTCCCTATGCATGCTTATTAGTATCATGAATGTGTTATCCTTGTGATCTCATATAAAATCATACATTCATTAGTATACTATTAAAACACAATAATCTCAAGCATGTATAGTCATGATCATTTCAAACATAAATAATAAGCATTAGCATTCAAGGTTTATCTAGGATTCTTATGGTTAGTCAAATCATAATAAACATAACATGTCTAAACCTGTAATTACTCAAACCTATAACTCTTCAGGTTAGTTGAATCATTAATCAAGATAAGAGATATAATATGCATAAAACCTGTGATTATTCAAACCTATACCTTCATGATTCTTCTGGTTAGTCATATCATCAATTATGGTAAGAAATATAATATGCATACAGCCATGACTTATTCAAACCTATGACTTCATGAATAATCATTATCAAACAACACAACAGTATAAGATCCTAACACAAGGTAGGATTCTATCTTGATATAGGAAAAACATACCTGGATTAGTATGCTAGTTAGTTATGTCTAACATACTCACATGATGTCTTCTTGATCTTCTTCAATGACTTGTGCTAGTAACCTATATATCTCATAGGTTAGCCATTATAAAACCAAGTTATACATACCTTGTAAATGGATCTTCTGTGAGATCCATGACAATGGATGAGTCTTTATCCTCATGTCATCATGATCATATGTTCTTGGACCAGAACATGATTTGTCTTTATTGGTGTACCTTTCATGTTAGTAGACAACATAAACCTCATACAACACCATAATGCATTAGTACAATCATAAGTGTCAACACCCTAACCAATGAATATCTTCTATCATGCATTCATAATTTTGTTAAGGTGATACGCCAAATCTAAAATCAAGATTGTACTAACCGTAATAACATGAAGACAAACATACCATAAACTTAATCATGAACAAATCTCAAAACATACCTCGATGATTCATAATTGTCGAGATCGCTTGAAATCTTCTTATGTAAGGCCTTAGCCTCATCTCCCTCTGAAACAGGAACTTCTTCACTTATGCAGGTGACCAATCCATCTTCTTCTAGGATTAACCCAATCCACTTGATTTGCAAGAACTGGACCTAGAGCTGGATATGGGTTTGTCAGAGAAACCCCAAAAATTCAAACTTTGAATTTCAAGCTTCTGAAAGGATAGAAATATGCGCCTTGATGAGCTGATCAAACTGGTATATTCAGAATTTGAAAACTGCAAAGTTTCACTCCTCAATTTTGCTTTTGAAACTTCTGGATTCACTGGACGTGACCCTGAACTGGGGTTTGATGAATCCCACTCTTATTCCCAATCAAAATGTTTGATCCAAAGCTCTAAGCTTCTATTTTTCTGAGGAGCTTCCAGCCGTGGTCACAGATTTCAAAAATTCCCATTTTTACAGAAGCCCTAATTTTTCACTTTTCTGATCAAAGTCCCGAACTAGGGTCTAATCAAGCCCGACCTTCTGCCCAACCAAAAATTCTGATCTTGGTCTCTAAATTTCTATTTTGATGAGTAGCATCCATCCGTGGTCTCCGATTACAAAAATTCCAACTTTCTCCAAAGCCCTAAATTCCGGAAGCCATGAATGAAGGTACCAAAAAATAATTTTGTTTTGACATAAATATGTACCTTATTGTTTCTGGTGTAACTCTGAAATGTTTGATCCACAGGGTCTGAAAACGTTTCCTGAGATAGCCTGACCTGTTATCTTTCCATCCTGATAGGTCTGACCTCAATTGGATTCTCTGAGAGAGAGTTATGCCAAATGTCGCAACGTGACCTGTTTTGGGATAAAACAAGAGAGCAAACTTGTACGGCATGCCACGTGTCACTGTTTTAACTTCGGCCTCTGAAAACATTTCCTGAGATATCTCGTCCTGTTACCTTTCCATCCTGACAGGTCTGACCTCAATTGGACTCTCTGAGAGAGAGTTATTCCAAATGTCGCAGCGTGACCTGTTTATGGGATAATACAGGAGAGCGAACTTGTATGGAGTTGCACGTGTCACTGGTTCAACTTCGGCCTCTGAAAACGTTTTTTGAGATAGTACAGACTGTGTACTACCTGTCACATTTTACGGAATTTCATTTGGAGCTTCCTAGCCCAAGATATGACCTTTTTCCCAAGGTCACTTGATTTTGACTCGGATCTGGAAGAGGCAGAAACCCTATATTGTACAGATCATAAATCACAAAGTACAACTAATTAGAGGTTGTCCTTTGGACACAAGGTACCTAAATATTTAATCTTCGTCCTATAACATTTTCAGATCCGAAAACTTCGCCAAAACGGATTTATAGCGAAAGTGCTACGATGACTGGTTTTTTCTATATCAAGCCCTAGCATCATAAGTGCAACAAGTGTCATACATGCCATATCATGCCTTCTTTCAGGCTAGCTCTGATACCATGTTAAATTTTCTGAATTTACTTCAATATGATCTAGGATATTAACTGAGAGAACAACATGTACAGCATATCTACAGCATATCAATCATGGAGACAATAATGCAAGCACACAAGAGACACAAAGATTTACTTGGGGAAAACCATAAAGGTGAAAAACCCCAATAACTTCCTCAGAGATAGATAGAGCAATGATACAACCAACCAAGAGAGATAGCCATAACCTAGCAGCAGATTCTCCTCCTCCATAAGTGTGCCACTCCTCGTTGAGTTCATGTGTGAGAAGTGAGTGAGTAAATAGAGTGCCTCCCGCACTCTATTTACACTTGACTTGACTTGCCTTTTTACCTAACTCATGTAGGCTCGAACTTAACCACATAACATAATGCTGAGTGGGGCGACCCCCAATAGGGTGGTCTAATAACCCTTTGACCCACATGGCCGACCCCCAATAGGGTGGTCTAATAACCCTTTGACCCACATGACTTATACAGGGCTGACCCCAAACAAGGTGGTCTAATAACCCATCAAGTATAAGTTACGACACTTATAATATAAATTAAGACACTTCCTTATAGAGGAATAATACCATCTCTATAGGAATACAATATACATATATGTGAAATACATTCCGAAGTTACATATACATCAACAAATATTTGCATTGTTCCTCTCTATAAACATTAATAAGCAATGTTATATTAATGTTAAATAACTCAAGAATCCATATAGAATAAATTTGAAAAACACAAAGAAATGCTAACAATATGAAGAAATCACTTGTTTGATCAATTATACCAATTCTAGACATTGTTTGTAGATGGGTTTGTAGAAGATCTAGTGTAACATGGGAATAAGTCGATGAAGAAGAGGGAGAGATGACCATAAGAGATAAGAGAAGTCTAAACAACAAGATCAATCTTCCAAGATGGCATTGAGATGAAACATTAAATTAGGAAAAGAAGGAGAGATCACATGTCGTAGCAATAACATCTAAGGTTAGTGTTTTTTCTTTTACACAACCCATTTCATATTAGCTGCATAATTCTATTGTTGATGTAGTGTCCCTTTTTAACAAATTTGTTAAAATTGGAAATTTGCAATTTTTGGCGAATTCGATCCTTAGACTATTAATGACTCGAATGCTTCCAAATGGCTCCAAATGCTTCTGATTTGGGTCTGAAAGTGTTTGAAAGGTATTCAGACATAAAAAGTGACAAAATTTGCATCATTCCTCTCTACAGCTTTTAATAAGCAATGTCTAACCGAAATAAACCAAGAACCCATATAGAGGAAATTGTAGAAACATAAAAAATACCTAACAATTTGAAAAATATTCATAACCATTGAGGTGTAATATGACACATCTATGCAGCTATTATAGGCTTGGAAACTTCCAAAAGACTTCAGCCACTTGCATTTACAATTAGAGAATGAAAGGCAGAATTACTAGGAAAATCTATGTTGAAGCCCCCAAGGGTAGATGGCTCCAAAAGACTCTTTTAAAGGATTTCGAATTGGGTCTAAAGGTATATGAAGGGTATTAAGACATAGAAAGGAACCTAATGGGTGATTGTATACTAATATCAGAATACTTCTGCAACATCCATTTAACTTCCGGAGAAGTTGCGGAATTTTACTAGTCAAATCGAGGTTCAAAACCCCCAATGGTAGGGGACAAAGATGGATTCCCAAATGTTGTAAGACCTTCCCAAATTTCAGAACAGAGACGTGGTATTGATAAAGGACTTTAATGATCTCCCCAATGCATAATCAATTAGTTTCTATACGCTTCGTCCACTACCATAAATCATATGTTTGTATCCATGTATTCACATACTAGGGGGGAATGCTAGTAAACTTCACCACTAGTTATGAAATTCGTGATTTAGGTTCCAACAACTTGTGCAATGTTAATGAAAATTCTTCATAACATTAATGACACTCCATACATCAACAAAATCACAAATATTGACTTATACAATTCAAAATTATGTCTCTTCAAGCTCTGGCAACAAGATAAAGGGAAAATGGCACCATTTATGCATTGTTTGGTATTTTTACATAGTTTCACATGGTATTTCGACCTGATATTCTTCCGTGCATTAAATACAGAGTAGATATATCAGAATATAAATAAATGGATATTCTTGGACCATCACAAAATCTACTCTCCTTCTTTGTTCTTGGGACTTTTATAAACTTCTCAAGTCCTCCATGGGTACATCTCAGGACTGATTACACTGTCTCTGAAAAACCTATCATGGAATCAACCGAATCTAATGAAGCATCACTCAATAGCTTCAAGTTCGATGCCATATGTGTGGCCATGGCCTTGCATTCGATCACCCCAAACCGCTTCAGGATCTCTATTGCATACTTCTTTGTCCAAGGAAGATTCTATCTGCACTCTGCCTAGAAAATTAATTAGTGCATCATACCCAAGTCCCTTATCTTGAACTCGGTAGCAAGCTTCCTCTTCATGTCAGCAATCAACCCATCCTCAACTATCACAACCAATTCATCCACATACAGTAGGAGTATCACTGGATTGCCTTCCTCAACCTTCTAGTGAACCGTACAAGGCTTTCTTTAGGAATCACTAGAATCTGCTTTACTCTTGGTAAAGCCAAAACTAGTCAAGAAACTGTCAATTCTTCCGTACCATGTCCCGGGTTCTTGTTTCAAATCATACAAGGCTTTCTTTAGTTTACCCACATGATTCTCCCTATCATGTGTTTCAAACCCGAGCAGTTTCTCCACATACACTCCCTCTTCTACTACACCATAATTCAAGAATGTTGTCCACATATCCTGTAACGTTCTAGATGCCTTCCATCTCTACCAGAACATTGTTAAGAGTGTGCACTACTCCAACATGTCAACAAAGAGGTTTCATTCTAGATAAGTAGCAATGGAATGTTGTACAGTAGCAATGCAATGTTGTACAGTACCATAGACCACTTAGTACCCATTACTTGCATATAAGTAGTATCTTGTTCATAATTTAATGTAATTTTTTTCTAACATGCATAATATACATCCTAAATCTAGGAACATAAGTATGTATATGAGTGAACAACATTATTTAAGTAATCATATATTATAGAAGAAATAAAAATTCAAATACGTATCTTTGTTTGGTTCTTGGGTGGACTCCCTCTCAATCTTTGCTTCCTTGCAAGAACTACTGGAGTCTGTAACAGAGTCTTCTTCTTCTTGTGGGAGCTTCCTTTATTCCTGGGACAATCTCCTTCTTGTGATGAGGATGCTCCCTCTTGTTGTAATTCTTCTTGGTGTGTGCTGTGAGAGCCTAGTCTTCACTACCCATGTTTTCTTTTCGAGCTACAATTCTAGCTTCTTCCTGTGAGCATTCCTCCCACAGCCTACTGAATTTGATGAGCTTCTTCCTAGCACAAATTCCTTGGATGAAGGAATCCCATGACCTAGGAGGACCATTCAAGATGGTCATCACTATTTATCCATTCTCTATAAATTCTTCAATGGCTTCAAGTTGTTCTTTTATCTGAGAGACCCTTATAAAGTGTGACTGCATCATCTCTTCATTTTGTATCTTAACATTCTTTCATTGATTCCTCAAAGTCATCTTCTGATTTATGTTCTTTCCTTCAAACAGCTTGGTCAAGTAGTCAAACATCTCTTTGGGTGTCTTTAGGGATGACACATGTGGTATGAGATGTTCCTTGATAGAATCTGCAATGATCCTCGTGGGCTTGACCAAGTTCTTCTTATGTAAGGCCTTAGCCTCATCTCCCTTTGGGACTAGAACCTCTTCACTTATGTAGGTATCCAATTCATGCTCTTCTAGGATTAACCCCATCTTATACTTCCATGTTCAGAAGTTATCAACCCCTTCAAGATTAATAATCCTCAGGCTTGGTGTGGTGAGACATCTTAATGAGAAACTCAAATGGAAATAAAAGATTTAGATCTTACCACTAGATTTGGAGTTGGCTAGGGTTTGACAGAGAAACCGTAAAAATCCAAACTTGAAATTTCAAACTTCTGACTGGACATGGAGATGCAATTGATTGAGGAGAGCAAGATGGTGTGCTCATATTTTGAAAAATCCACAAATTGGTACTAAGGCAAGTTGAGTAAACACTCCACTAGCATGGACAAGGTACAAGCTCTCCAAATTGCAAAGATGCAAATAAAAATCATCAAAATCTACTCTCCTTCTTTGTTCTTGTGAGTTTTATAAACCTATCAAGTCCTCCATGGGTCGAATTCCTTCCAAAGGATTCATTCCAACTCAATTTGGGAAGAGATTCCAATGTGTGCCACTTCTCCAACAATTCCTAGTGACTCTCCTTATTCCCTCATTTCGAATGGGTGTCTCTTTGGCTGCCCTAACTCCCTTGTGCACCTTCTTGGAGGCCATTTTTATCCCTAACATGTCATATATTTTAGATGTCAGCATTCAAGTCTGATTTCTGTCATAGATGTCATCGCATCTTCATCATTGTTGTCATACTAGAGGCTAGGGAATCTAGCCCAAGTGTCACAATTCTTCTAAGATGTCTCTTCCTCTTCCATGGGACTTATTCTTCCACTCCAATTCGACCTTACATGACTCATGCCATGAATAATACCTCTTAAACTACCCCAAGTATGTTACCCTTTATCTTGAACTCGAATTGGTGAGATAATCATTCCAAGTGTAGTGGGGAATATTACCACAAATGGGTCCCACAACCTCTTAATATGTGTCCTCATGGTCCAAGCACAATGGCCTCTCCAATTCCCAATTAGGATGGGAATATTTCACCCTCGAAATTGGTATTAAGGCAAATAGAGTAAACACTCCATAAGCATGGACAAGTTATGCTCTCCAATATGCAAAATGAGAAATGATAAAAACCACTCTTTGATGGCATAGATATTATTGGTGATTGTATTGGAATATTCCATGGTAATGATATTGGCATGAGATCCCTCTAAGGTTTTGGAATGTACTATGAGGTCTATGATGTAAGGGTTTGAAGGTGAAAATAGATGAAGTCTATTGGTGATTGGGTTTTGATTACACTCTTTGGAGGCATATTGTTCTTCTTATTCATATTAGAGTGGCAAGATCGAGCAAGGATAAGAGATTGAAGTCTCCTTTGGGTTGGTGCTCGTGATATCAAGGAGTTGGGGATTCCATCTAGTTGGTGCTAGTAAAACTATTGATTTGGACTTTACTGAGGTCTGTAGTCTTATCTATAGGTTGGAAATTATGAAAACCAAGGGGTTGTAGCCTCATTCTAGATGGAGCTAGTAAACTAAGGAGTTGGAGCTTCCTTAGGTTTCGAGCCTCCTTCCAGTTGGTGCAGTTAAATCATGGATTCAATTCCTTCGAGAGAGTCTGATAGCTAGACTGAAGATCTCTAGAGCACATGGATGAACATGAAAGTCCCTACTCTGCATATGGGGTTCGACTGTTCTATGGATCAAATTCTAATCTGATTGGATTATAAGAATGAGACTCCATTTAAATGCACAAGGTTTTCATATCTAGAAATATATTATAAATGCTTACATCACTCTAAAAAGACTACAAAAAAATGCATCCATGAAGGATTTAACAAATAATAATGCAATGGAAATGGATATCGTTTTGCATGGAATACATGATCATGTGAAAGATAAATTTGGAAGCTGTTCATCAAGTGGGACAAGGTACAAAATATTTGCACAAAGGGACCCCATTCTTAGCATTATTTTTGTTCTGAGTACCTAAAAAGATTGGGTAAATAGTTCATGAGCTTTGGAGTCCAAAGAAGGCTTAAAAAGTATAAGGGAAGTAAGCTTACCTTAGGGGGCCTACAAAATTATGCCAATAGGCCCAAGTGCTTAAAATATTAAGCAGAGGCACTAGAGCATCAACTACACAACATGTTAGGCGACGATGAGGGGGCTATGTGGCAGGTGTTGGTTCATCCAACAATACTAAGAGGTGGGGGGAATCAATATTGCCTTTTTCAACACTTTTATATAAAATTAGTATTAAGAACAAGTTAAATAATCATTCCCAATGTGAATAGGACAATTAAAAATTTGAACACACCGATACAAAATTGTTCTACAAGCACTAACTTGATGGAGAACCTAATCCCATGAATTCTTCTGCCGCTACATAAAGGATGCTCCTACACCCCTGGGTTTCTACTTGCTAAACAGACAAGTATTCCCCACCACCCTAATTATCTACCCACGACTGGAAGGAGGCAACAATTCCCGTAGAAGGCTTGAACCTACCCCAAGAAGCACCCAACAAACCTCTAATTTATTATCTTGCTTCGGTTTTTCAGATCTTGCTTTTGATATGCAATTACCAAAACTTCATAGATATCTATGGTCCTCTTCATATATTTGAATTGTATGGTTATATATATTTTCAAAGAACTTTATTATTTGAGAACTTTATTAAGGAAAATCATGCCTCTTCATAAAAAAAATATTGGATCATGCATCGATTCATCATTGATCTTCATAGTCTTTCAATCTTGTTTTAATTAGTAAGGAATTACTAATTATGAACCCTTTCCATCAATATGTCCCATCATTTCAATGAAAGGGCAACGTCTTTGGCCCTTAATATCCTATAACACGCTATAATAGTCTTTCAATCGCTTTGATCTTTAATTCCGAGAGCTAACCAGAGCCTTAAATGTGGCAACTTAGCATTGAGCTGCAGAGCATTAAATGTGACAGCTTAGTTGTTAGGGTCTGTTGAATCTGTGTATTGGAGAAAACTCACTATGGCTTGGGAATACCACAACAGATAGATGACTACCAGAAATCTACTCAATTCTCAAAACAATGCTATTATAAATGACAATGTTAAAATAATGGAGAAATGTAACCAACCTCGATCCAACGTTTGATGTAGATCCCCGTTGGAGCTTTCAATCCGCGCACATCCAAGCACTTATAATCTGCAAATTAGTCTTGACAACCAATATCTAACAAGTACATGTGATATATAAATGATATTAACATTATCGATAACAATGGTCCATAATATCATAAGCAAACGTAACCCAATGTATAATAAATGACATTCACACCATGAATGGACAAGAATATGAGTATTTCTATTAATGAACAAGAAGAAGTACAAAGTGATACGACCTCTTGCTGGAAACCAATCTGAACCAAGATCTAGATCAATCAACTTGTGCCTCCACCACTTCAATCCTCCATGAAAGGAAAACTCAAACTAGCAAGGAGTTTGGAAGGTGAACATAACTGGTTCACAACTACAAGGATCAATGAGTGCAGACTTAAGATAGGGAAAAAATCCACTAGAGTTACTTTACTATTCTTTTCTTCCTCCCTTCCATAAGCCATATGTGCTCAATATATAATCCTCTCAAAGGTAGGTGAAAGGAATCATCGAGACGTTACTTGGGCAGATGGAGAGCCAAAGGTCACCCAATGACCACTTTTTGGCAGTAAAAAGTAATAAAATAGTGGTTTTTACCATTTTACTTGATACCTATGGGCTATAGGGATGCAACTCGCGGGTATGCATGCTATAGTGATGCAACATGCAGGTAGGAACAAAAATAGGGCAAACTGGTATCACTGAAGGATAAAAATGGATCTGAGTCACTGAAATGGATCCTACAGGCCAAAGAATGTTGATGCTCACAGGGTGGAATATTTCCATGTAACAGATGCCCCCTAATGTGTGAGGACAGAGTCTGAAATGTGCTACAATGGCCGAAATACATTATAAAACTCATAAGTGGAGTGATGGAGACACGAGTGGAAAGAACCGCTCACTCGTCATAGTACAGTAGTATCTCTGAATACATGTCGGTATAGTACAACAATTTGATACAATGGCCATAAATAGGCAGTACATAAGTAAATATATGTCACAAGTGATCATAGCCATGATCCCTCTACAATAAGATATGGTCTTCTACTGAAAAGAAGACAACTGGTGCAAAACTGGAGGTACAAACTGCTGAAATCTGAGAGGTGATATCTCAAATGTAAAGTCAAAGTCATATGTAGCATACTGAATGCCATAATCGCCTGGGGTCTTCTACACAAGTCTTCGACAGTGCAAGTCCCATCAAGTGAATAAAGGAGTTGGGGTCAAACCTGATGAGACATTGCCTGATTAATGGTCATTGATGTATACCGTTAACAGACGTGAGATGACCCACCAATAATGAAAGTGGGCATCAAGGCACAGAGGACAATCATCAGAGTGTGAATAAATGGGTTGAAGTCGAACACTAGGATGAATCCATCGATTAGGAGACATTGATGTATTCCCAAAACTGTCTATGGTGAGAGAACCTGCCACTAATGACTGCAAGCCTCAAGGTACTCAACCGAACTCTAAGCCTCAAGTCCCGGAATAAATGAGTTGAAGTCGATGGAACGAGACTCACTGGAAGGAGGGCATTAAGGCATCCCCCATCAACCAGCACGAGGTACCAGCAATGCTGAAAGATTTGGAAGATCTCAGGTGAAATGGACTGACTCAATAAGGATGGCCGACATGCAATAGTCAAGATATCTAAGGAGTGGCCGACACTGGTTTTAGGACTTCCTTTGAACAAGAGCATGAGCAGATGGATAGACTCAGGAAGCATAGACTTGAAACAAACTATGCAATGCAGGAGGCATTACAGAGGGCTCCATAATGAATGGAATCTTAACCAATCGGTGGAGAAAACTGAGAAACAAGTACAGCTCCTAAGGCCCAACTATAGTCCCAACTCATAATGTACAGAGTGGAATGAATGCTCTGTTCAAAGGCGACACAATAGCTACCAACAAGAAATAGTGACCATAATCTCGTCCGGATTTTTGGAATATTTGATTTTTTTTGTCTTTCCATATTTGGGAAAAGCTTGAAAAAGAATAAAATTGCTTATAGTACAACATGTGAGGGAACGAGTGTCAAATAGCTAGCAGATGAGTCCCAAGCAGTGGAACATACCTATGCTCAATTCAAGGAAGTGCATGCAAGATGTGGACACTCGGGGGTGTGTTCCCTTAGGGTCAAAGGGTCATCAAATTGTGAAGGGAAAATATATAAGCTCTACAAGGCTCGACAAGGAAAAGTGCTCAGGCACCAGGCTAACAATTGAGTAAGTGGGAGCCGACACAAGGCTCAAGCGGCAAGCAGGATGATGCAATGCAATCACAACATGATATAACTGAGGGGAGTCCTTAAGGGAGATGGCCAGCATAAGACAAAGTAGAGTATGAGTCTTTATCGCAACGTCATGGTGTGACTACAAAGGACACCCAATCCTGAGGACAAACAACGGCATGGGCACCAAAAGCATAATGGGGTTCTAACTAGGGCATCCATGTTTGGGAAAGCCCTACCACCACATGACGACACTTCTATAATAGTGTGAAGGTTCTGTGTTAGTCACGAAGCGGGGTCGCACCTAGGGTTTATGAAAAGTGGTCAAAGGTCAAATGCATAATGCATGTGAAAATGGCATCTAACCTATGTGCCAGGTGTGAAACGTACCTGTCGTAGGTGTGAAATGGATCAAAACAACTCTCGTCGAGGAAATCTGTTGAAAAAACACTACTCCATGACACGATATTAGTTCATAATGGCTCAAAATGGAAAAAAATATAGAAAAGTGGGTCCAGAAAATTATAAATAGTAATAAAATTTAATAATTTTCAATTCATTTGCACTATTCACCATTTTGGAGTTTAGTGGTAAGTTTGCACCTGAAACTTCAAGCACCAATCGTGGGAGCTACGAGCAACCATTCAGCGAACTGTCTGGAGCATGTTAGTGGTCACTGCCATACCTTTCATTTAAGTGCTTTTATTTCAATTTTGGTCGGTGAGATATTTTGTTTGGCCAAGCCCTAAATTGATTCGGTGCTACCCGCAGGCTGTAAGTGTGCGGGTCGCGGGTAGGGCATCAAATGCGCAGTCAAAAAACTGATTGCCCGCGTCTACCAGCAACTATCTACAATCTAGCTCGTGGGTACGGCCGTGAAGAAGTTTTTAAACATGATATTGACTAAAAATTTCTTGCTTTCCACTCCAGGATGGTTCTAGAGTGGAGGGAAAGAGAGCATGACCAGGTAGATGAGGTCGTGTGCAACGATTTGCAAGCACAACAAGCATTGCAATCATGTGGCTTATATAAATACTGGAGTCTCGAGGGCTTAAGGGCCCAAAACCTACAACTCTGTCATTTGATCAACTATTGGGATTTGGATCAACACTTCATCATCCATGGGAAAACACTGACACTAGAAGTGGAGGATATCTACTTCATTACTGGTTTGTCCCGTAGAGGGGAGGTGGCTAGTCTTCAGTCACAGACCGTGGGTGGTGGGATCATTGTGCAGGAATACATAGTACGGTATTGTCCTGCCAACACACGACCAGTGGGAAGTCAAGTGCCAGTCAACCTCATAACGGATCTGAGTACAAATATCATTGTGGCTACCCAAGTGCGAATCACAGGATCCAAAGCACTACATCAGGCATCTAGATCGGTGATGTTCTATGCATCACAATACTTGCAGCCTACTATATTCGACTAGTGTACTACTCTGCTGGTGTCTATGAAGACACAATTGACGGAATGAAAAGAGGGGAATGCTAAAAAATTTTGGTATGGTAGCATCCTATGCAGCTTCTTCTTTGAGAGAGTTCCGGAACTTAGCCCGAGGGTGGATGTCTCTCCTCATAGTCTCCGAGATCCAGCCCTAAACCGGTGGGCTGAGATACTGACACGACAGGGTGGTGGCCATTTGGCGTCACCATGTACTAAGGAGTTCTTCCACTGGTGGAATCGGTAGGTGATCGCGATAGAGGACTATCCTAATGCAAGGATAGACTTTAGATAGGAACGTGACATGCTGCTCCCACTAGGCGCAGCCTTCGGAGACATCGATGAGTACTCTTTTGGTTTTGTGTTTTTTAAATTTTTATGGATTTTTTTATTATAGTTGAAATACAAAAAATATTCTTGGTGGTAATGTCATGTGATAATGGGTGACTGTTTGCTCGCAGACAAAGGCCCAATGAGACCAGAGGGCTTCCCGAGACATGGTCGTCAGGGTAGAGATGAGGTGGCAGTAGACGCTGCAGCAGGGCGCACACTCCAGACGTTGTGGTGCAACGTATCACGGATGTTTTCTCGAGTTCCACTGATAGAGGTAGCCCGAATACCTGAGGCCATGCAGCGCCAGGTAGTGGGTGTTCCCAGGGAGTGGGTACGGTTGCTGCAGCGGATGGCCAACGCAGCACAATACTACTATGAGACACATCCCGTCGAGGCGGCAGCTAGAACTCCTCGGAGGGAGTAGATATCCCAGGGTATCATCATTTTTGTATCGATATGTAAATTTTTGAGGGCTACGAGCTCCAGTCTTGTATGACACTACCATTTTTGGACATATTTATATATATATACAACTTTTGTTCTCGGTTCTACTATATGTGTGTATGGTACAAATGTATGAATGTATTTGTATTTATGTGCTTCATGATGAATGTGACAAATGCCAATCTAATACATAGTTAGCGTATGCATCAGATATATAATTATGACTTCTCGGAATGTGAATATATGTAATGGAAACAAAATGTCTCTCCAAGAGTCGTACCTTAAGGAATATCCATAGTAATGTAGGGTCTCGTACACGGTACTACCCATTCAGCTGAGACACAACTATTTGTGAATTTATGTGGACTTCTAAAGACTGGATACCATGTGAAATGGCATCCCGAAGTAGCTCAACAATGGAACTATACTCAACCACATTGTTAGATGTAGGACTGAGACAAGCACCTCCGGAGGACACAACTAGATGGTTAGGTGAAAAGATAACCCACGTAGCAGAAGCAATCTTCTACGTATGTCGGCTAGCACCATCATCTGCGAAACCTAAGAATGTAGGACATCCCGCTGACATCTGTCAATCAAACAGAGGCTAATCAGCAGACCCGACAACCAAAAAGGAAACCTAGACTATGTACAAAAAAACTATACAATAGTGTACAAAAGTATCAGACTGAACCAAAGGTTCAAGCGTAATACTACTTGAGGTAGAGCCCATTTCTAGGCTCATTCAAGATAAATCCCTCGTAATCTTGTAAGTCATAAGATCCTTTTTCAAGGACACACCTCACAATGTAAGGACCGTGCCACATGGGATTGAACTTGCTTGCCCCCAGGGGTTCTTTAGCTTGGTCATACAAGAGTACCAAGTCACCTTCAGCATATTGTTGGGGACGGATAGACCTATACTATTGAACCTTGATACGATGCTTGTTAACATTAATGGCCACAGCAGCATCTCGATGGTGCTCGTCAAGTTGCTCGAGGTGTACTAAACGTTGCTCAATCTCCGTCATATTAGGGAGGAGCTCTATGGATAGCTTGAGCAAAGGGATCTTGCATTCAGCCGGTAAAAGTGACTCCACACCATGAACTAACTGGAATGGTGAGAACTCGGTGGGAGTCTTAACTGCGGTTCGATATGCCCACAAAGTAGGATATAACATGATATGCCAATTGGTCTTGCTTTGTTGGATGGTACGTTGGAGAATGGTCTTCAAAGATTTATTTACTGTTTCAACCTGACCATTCTCTTGAGGATAGTAGGAAGAGGAGTGTTCCTGATGAAACCCAAGCTTGAGAGACAAATCCTCCATCATCTTATTTTGAAAGTGACTGCCATGGTCAGTGACAATCTCTTTCGGGATACCGAATCGAGTGATAATCTGATTGAACATGAAATGGGTTACAGTAGCACCATCGGCTTTTACAGTAGGCATGGCCTCATCCCATTTGGAAAAATAATCCACCGCCACAATAATATGATGATGGCCCCCAGCCGAAGCTAGTTTGCAATCCATGAAATATACCCCCCACTTAGTGAAGGGACCGATAGTGATGACCGGATGGAGGGGCGCTGGATGCGAGTGTCTGTTCCGAGAAAACGCCTGGAAAGGGTGACATCTCTTCACAGCGTTAATACAATCTTTAAAGATAGCAGGCCAAAAATAACCCGCTTGCATAATACGCTGGGTTGTAGCAAGCCCGGATAAATGACCGCCACATGCCCCCGCATGGAAATCATTAAGTACCCATTCCGCTTCTTCATGAGTCAAGCAACGATGGAGAATGGAATCCTTTCCTCGGCGATACAAAGTGTCACCGACTATAGTATAATCTTTAGCATGATGTCTCACACGCCGTCGCTCGTCTCGTGAATAATGCGAAGGAAACTTCAAAGTTTGGAGATATCTAATGACATCCCCATACCAAGGGTCCTCGGTCGAGATAAGAAATAAGTGTTCATCCACAAAGGAATCTTCATGAATGACATCCTCATCAAGCCATGGAAGGTCCGACATAAGCTCAGTGAACACCAATTATTTCACTGATTTTGTAGAAGCAAACTCGAGATCAAATTCCTGAAGGATCACAATCCATTTATTATACTTACCCCCGATAAGGCGTCGTGATAGCACGAACTGAAACGGATTGATATGAGCTACAACAGTGGTTGTTCAAAGCAAAATGTAATGCCGTAACCGCTGGACTGCATGAACAGTCACAAGTGCCAACTTTTCTATGTGGGTGTACCTTAGTTCAGCGTCTACTAAGTTTCGACTAAGATAATAGATAACATGCTCGACAAGCGCATCATCTATCTGAACCAAGACCATGCCAATAGTCTCTTGAGACGCGGCCACATAAAGAATGAAATCTCGTGTAAAGTCCGGCAGACTAAGCACAGGGGCCGACACCAAAGATTTCTTAATGGCATCAAAAGAATGCTGGGCTCTCTCATCCCAGATAAAAGGTGTGTCTTTCTTCAATAGGCATGCGAAACCTTTAGTAATACTTGCATAGTTAGCTATAAACCAACGCAGAAAAGTAGCTCTCCCTTGGAGGCTCTGAAGTTGAAACAGATTACGTGGAGGAGGTAAATGAAGTATTGCCTCAACTTTGAGAGGATCGACTCTAATACCCTCCTTCGAAACTATGAATCCTAGAAGGAGACTAGTCCTAACAGCGAAGATGCATTTGTTCAGATTCAATCAAATTTTGTAGTGGATACATCGTTCGAGAATCATATAGAGGTGCTTGGGGTGGTGCACTGTCTTGTGAGAATGGCCAGCAAGATCATCCAAGAAAACTTCCATAATCTTCTTAAGATCGTGAAAGGCATAGGTCATGGCTCGTTTAAAAGTACCTCCGGCGTTTTTGAGGCCGAAGGGCATTTTCTGGTATGCAAAGGTTCCCCATGGACAAATAAATGCCATTTTATGTTGATCTGCGGGTTTGATTTGAATCTGATTATAACCTGAGAAGTCGTCCATGAATGAAAAAATCTCACTTCCTGCACAAGCATCCAATATTTGATCAATGAATGGTGTGGGGAAGTTGTCTTTCAGACATGCACAGTTCAAATCTCTGAAATCAGTGCATACACGGATCGTTCCTTCCTTCTTATCCACAGGAACGGGGTTTGACACCCATTCGGTAAGGGGAACGGGATAGATGAAACCAGCTTTGAGCAGTTTCTCCACCTCTACCTTAATAGCAACTGCCTTCCTAGGGTTCACAGCATGTAAGCGTTGTTGAACCGGTTTAGCATCGGGATACATTTTAATCTCGTGTTCAATAATGCGGGGGTCTAATCCTGGCATCTCCTCATATGACCAGGCAAAATATTCCCAGAGTTCAGTAAACAAATGAGTGTAAATAGCAATCTCCTCAGGAGTGCAATCGACACCGACGTAAACATTCTCAATCTTTCCGGGAGTGTAGGAGATGTTGATCGAAGTGGTTGGGGAAATATTGGCCATATTCTCCTCCAAGAAAACATCATGCCACTGCAAAAGAGCCACAGGGTGACCAACCATCTCAGCTGGAGTCATCCTAAACTCCTCCTTTTCAATGAGTTCAAGGTTGGGAAGGAAACAATATCGATGGTGCATATCCTCCCAAGGCCTCTCACTACCAAACATGGCTTCGAGGATAGCTTCATCCGATGGCAAAGTATCATCGAGGAAATCGTGAGAACAAGATGAGTTGGCTGCCGAAACAGGAAGCGCAACGGGATCTTCTTCAACTGTCTGGGAAGAAGAGAGATATGGATCTGCAGTGGTTTGTTGGATGTGATCATAAGTGAGCTCCGCTACAAATAAAGGCATAGACATCCCAACATGCGCAATGTCTCCAGACATAGAATCCGCGGATGGCGAAATCCATGGATCACCACAATAGGAAGTCCGGAATGGCATACTATTCAAAGGAGGAGGTGCACGGTCGAAAATGGCTCCAATAAAATTCACAGGTATAGAATGGTTAAAAGTTCCCATCAACAAGGGGTACATTCCAACACCTATGTTCCTAGTTGCCGACTGACAATCAAAAACTTACAGGACTACTGATCCCATGGATGCTGTGGAAGTAGTGCCAACATAATCCAGTTGATCGATCATCACAATCTTGCCTTCATGGGGAAAGAAAATAACTCAAAATACAGTAGACGCAATAGCCTTCATAGCGTACATCCAGTTCCGACCCAGTAAAAGGTTGTAGTCGATGGGCACATCAACCACTTCGACTTCAATAGGCACGGACTTACCTCCCAAGGAGACAACAAGGGAAGGGATAATTCCATGCAGTGTAAAATATCTACCGTCGAATGCAGTGAGTGTAGTTATAGACGCGAGTAGAGGAGGAGAGCCAAGAGCTTTCCAACAAGTTAACGACATTACTGAAGCGGAAGCACCTTCATCAACCATAGTACGCTTGACGAAGCTCTTAAGGAAAACCACTTGGATTTGAAAAGCCACGTGGTAAGGCAAGCCAGGTTGGACATCAGTAGTATCAAACTTGATAACACTAGGACTTCCCCCATCTTGAACTCCTAACGCACTCAAAAGGGCATGCTTCTGTTGGAGAGAACTTCCGCAGCATTTAGGAAGCTGCTAATTTTGGGAAAGATAACCATTTTTGGGGAGAAAGTACCAATTTTGGTGGCAAGACAAAGATATCGCCGTAGCGCAAATTCCGACGGGAATTGCGGCGATAGGTACAGAAAAGTCAAAGCGTATGGTACAAGGAAGAGGCCGAAGGGAGAGCTCAACCACCATAATAAAGGCGCCGAAGATGAAGAGAGGGTTCAGCTACCCTCATTAAGAAGAAGGACTACAGTCAGCGTTGCTTGAACCAAGAAGAAGCAACGGGCCGATGCATTAAAGACTAAGGACTGCAGGAAGCGGCGACGAGACAGGAGGCGGCTATGGAAGTACAACTAGTTGACTGTAGGTGGTTAGGGTTGAGTCACTGTTGGGATAAGGCCCACAGTTTTGTAACTACGATGAGACCTTCGGGCCATCTATATATAGGAGTCTTTTTTTATGAAAAGGGGTTGGCCACATAGCGACAGAAGCTATTAGGTAGAGGGTAGTCGAGTCTTTGTTGATACAGAGTCTGAACATCCCCTAGAGAACAAGGGCCGACCCATTGAGAAATTGTGCAATCCACTGGGATTGAGAAAGAAGGAGAATGCATTGTAAGAGGCAGGAGAAGAAGAGAGGTCTATAGAGAAGGGCTCTCACTGAGGTGGAGTTTCCCAGAAGACCTCTGTTGTAAAGAGGTGCAAAGGAACTGTGTTTTACTCTCCCGAGTTGTTAACAGGAAACACAGTTCCCGTGGACGTAGCTCCCATCCTGGGAGTGACAACGTGCTTATCTAAGTAGCGCGATTGTATTTGTGTGGCTGTTGCTCTTATTCACTTATCTTTATTATACATGAATGCTTCCTTCAGTTATAAGTAATGTGTATGGTCGTCAGTTTAAGTTCTGGTTGATGTGTAACAATTGTGAGAATCATAGCTAAAATCCCAGCGAACTAGATATTTGTCTAACAAAGGATAATGTTCGAGTATGGAATGAATGTAATGCATGAATGGTTCACTTAGAACAGTGCTCAAAGTAATACTCTATACAGTCACATCGTTGCGAAACGTCAAGGGTCTAGCTCATTAGCGAGAGTTATGCTTAGAGATTAAATGATATTACTATCTTTGGTAATAGGATAAGGGTGGTTGAAACCGCGTACTACTCCAGGAAGCGGCTAAGAATCACGTACCGCAGGGACAAAAAGGAGGAAGATATCGCACCCGCGATATCTTAGGTATCGCTAGACGGGCTCACATAAGGGGAAGACTTATTGCACTTCCTGCGTGATGCGATAAGACAGAGGTATAGCCAGAGTAATAGAATGAGATAAGTCAGCCTATGAGGAGAGAGCTAAGGTGGGTTTAAGCACCCTGGATGCCTCGGAACCTGGCTGAGGACGCTTGAGTCTTCTGCCACCCATTAGAATCACTTCGGGTGAGACTTCAGGTTGCTTCTGCGACCTGTTGCCGAAAGGGCCAGTGAGCTAAGGGTTCTGTTGGTCTAAAAGGTACAACTAGCCTGGGTATACCCAGAAAGAAAACTAGATCAACAAATGGTTCCGTTGCCGGTTTGAACACATTGAGCTGATGTTCTGTTGGCATCCTACCAAGAAAGAACTTAACCAGTGGGTTGAGTCAAAAGAAAGAGAGTTTGCTGTAAAAGAAAACAAGAATCCTAGACTGAGCACTGAGGCTTGGCTACAGAAGCACATTTTTACAGATCTCCATGAGATATTCTTCGTAACCTATGCTATTGAGTTATATGATTGGTTATCAAAGCTTGCTGACAACAGCGGTTTCAAGAAGAATCGAGAAGTTGTCTGGACAGCAGAGCTGATTCAGACCTTGAAAGGTGTCGATAATCCCATCTCACGCGCAGTAGACTTCTGGCTTGCGAGTTTGCTGGAAGGCTTCATCACAGAGTTCGTGGTTGATCAGAGAAAGAGTTTCAGCATAGCAGAATGGTACTTCTTCAAGGGTTATCGCGGTAAGTACCTAAATTCTCTAAATCTGTCCATTAAGCAATTACTATATGAAAAAGGAGTACTGGATATACTCTCAGATGAATAGTAGTATGATATTGTAATGTCAGTAGACTCTGAGAGTGATTACGAGTATCTTGGACATACACGTAGTGGTAAAAGATATAGAGTCAACGATTCATCTTCTTCTGAAGAAAACAGCTCAGATAACCCTAGACAGCAGATTCAGAACCCTAGGACTCCTCAAAAACCAGTCGGGACTCAGAATAATCCCGCAGGAACCCCGTCCAGTAGCTCTCATACAGCGCATACTACCGCTACACCCTCTACATCTACACCGCCGAGTGGTAGTAATACAGCAAACCAGAACCCACCACCTAGAAACAGAATGGGAGATGATATGAAGTTACCAACATTCAAAGGTACAGGGTCAGAGGACCCTGAGCAGCACTGGTTCTTATGCGAAGCCATATGGACCATTAAGCAAATACAAGATGATAATGTCAAGCTTGTCCAGCTGGCCACCACATTCAGAGAAAGAGCATTAACTTGGTATATGAAGTATACCACTGGACATAACAGAACGCTTGCACAGGTTAGAACTGCTATGATCAAAGAGTTTAAAAAACCTAAATCCGAGTCACAGTGCATAGCAGAACTTAAAGACATTAAGCAATTTCCTACGGAGACTGTTTGGGATTTTGACCAGAGATTCAAAACCCTCATTGACCAGGTAAGCTTTGAGCTTGCGCCTCAACAGCATAAAGAGTGGTTTATCGCAGCAATGTTACCACACATCAGACTTCCACTAATGCAACAGAAATTAAATACACAAGATGAAGCATTAGAAATGGCAATGAAACTAGAGGCTTCACCTCTAGCAGAGACTAGCACAGGTATCACTAATCTGCAAAATCAGCTAGCTAACCTCACCTTACAGCTGCATGAAATTAAGAAAGGAAAGGAGGTTGCGCATGAAATTTGGTGTACTAAGTGTAAAACGCAGGGACACAGTAAGGATAACTGCCCTGTCTTTGTTGACTATATCGCCAGTGGAGCTCCTAACCCGTTGATGCAGAATCAGGGGCCATGGTGTGAGATTTGTAGAACTAGAGGACACAGACCTCAGGAATGTCCTCTCTTTCAGAAATATGTGCCGACACCAAAGAACCTATACTGCAATTTTTGTAAATCTGTTGGACATGACGAAAACAACTGTAGAGCTTATGAGTTAATGATAGAAATAAAGCATGACCTTTACAGAGTCCAATCAGAAGCATCTGGACCATCAGTACGTCCACAAATTGATCCGGCTCAGGGAGGCCGTGGAGGAAATTTCAGAGGTCGAGGACGTGGAGGAGGCTATGAATCTGGCCGTGGCCGTGGACCTATTACCTGTTATAATTGTGGAGGCACAGGACATTACGCTAGAGACTTCCAGAACCCTACTACAACATGCAAGTATTGTAAATCTTATGATCATACAATAGAGGAGTGTCCCATATTGATAGCCAAGATCAAGGACGCCAAGCCAGCAACCAATCAGACTATCCAGTTTATCGCTGCTGAGCAGAACGGAACAGAACCACGAGTTAATATTGTAACTCGCAGTGGTCTCTCTACAAGTAACATATCGCAGGATGTGGAAAAACATGATAGGAACGCAGTGGGTGCGTAAAGCGCCAGAAAAACCTATCCCACTTGATCTACAGAAGAATAAGGAGGCATTTCAGCAAACTAAGACCTCCTTTGCTGAACAGACACATTCCAGATCACTATTATTACCATCTCAGGGTATACCGCGGAAGCCACCACATGATGTTAGTACTGTGCAGATACCGCAGGCTAGCACATCTGGAAGATGCGACGAAGAGGAATTGACCGGAAGTGTACAGTCCTTCCTGCAGAGTTGTTTGAAACTTCTGAGAAATGGGAAAGCTGTAGAGGAACTTCAGAAAGTTATTGATCAATGTCAACAGAGCCCTTCCTTGAGGAACACACAGCGAACTATTCACCATATAATGGGCCATACAAGGATAGGAAGAGAGATGAGGCTCACAGCGCAGATCGGACTATTTGAGATGGATGAGGTTATCCTAGATTTAGGATCAGAAGTAAATGTCTTGACTAAGCAGACATGGGAACAGATGGGTAGTCCAAAACTAAGCAGATCCCCTATCCATCTGAGACTAGCTAATCAGCAGAGAATATCACCGATGGGTCGCCTATCGCATGTCCCAGTGGACATCGATGGAGTTCACACGTATGCAGATTTTGAGATCATAGAAATTATTGGTGATACCAAACCCTATCCAGCTCTATTAGGTATTGATTGGGCTTTTGATAACAAGGCTGTTATCAACTTGAAGAAAAGGCAGATGACATTTGAAGATGCTCAAGTCCGGGTTATCGCACCACTAGATCCTTTACAGGGTCCTCGTTACATTGAGCCGATCAAAGTAGAAGAGGAGGTGCATAACATGGAAAATTTGTACCAGATGACTTCTAATCAGACAGATTACATTGATCCTATAGCCGATGGACATATTAGCTGGAGATGCGATAGCTCATGCACATCAGATTCAGATGTCGGCTTAGAGAATTGGCAAAATAGACTCCACGAAGTTTCTACTCGCAGATGCGCATTCATGACTAAATAACTGCGATGGATTGGGGCAGAAAACAGGTATATTCCAACTTTTGATGGATTAGCGGACGTCAATGATTTTTTACAGCAGTTTGAACAAGAGATCCCTCAAGAGCAAAGGATGGAGGTTTTTGACTTGCAGTTAGAGCCACACCTGCAAGATGGTGGTACACACACAAGGAACATATCGCATCATGGTATGATTGTAAGAGAATGATGCGTATCAGATTCTCTAAAGAAAGAGACTGTACACAGCGGAAATACACAGGAGAAAGTGATCCCAGAACACACATTATGATCTGTGAACAGAGTTGGCTAAAAATTCCAGCAGATGAGTGGTTTCATTTGTTTATCCACACACTGGATACAGTTCCACGGAACTGGTATACAGAAACAGAGCTAAGAAAAGGAACTATCTCATGGCCTATTATGAGTGAAAACTTTTTGCTTACTTTCAGTTTTGAATCTGAGTATCCAAGCATTGATCGGGCCTTGAAGATCATAAAGACTAAAATATTTTAGGATTGCACATTACCAACGGATTCACAACCCGAGTGGGCTATTCAGATGGAACATGCTCTGGAATGTTACAACTTCGCACAAGATTCAGGCGATGAGGATGAAGATCCTCGCAGTATCAATATCGCAGAAACAGAAGGTACGCGTGAAGTTAAAGGTCCACACTTAGAAATCCCAGCTGTAACAGAACCAATCAAGGTTAAAAAGAGCAATATTGGCACAGAAATAGAACCTAAGTTTGCCTCTATTGGAGACTATTGGGATGATAAGACAATTGGCCAAATCACAGACCTATTACATGAGTATCAGGACCTATTTCCTACCAACTTTACAGAAATGAAGGGAATAGTGGGTGACTTAGGAGTCATGAGAATACCACTTAAGGAGGATGCTAAGCCGGTTAAGCAACGTCCATACAGGTTGAACCCGCGGTATAAAGCAAAAGTAAAAGATGAAATAGATAAGATGCTAGCAGCAGGCATCATTGAGCCTGTTGAAGAAAGTGAGTGGGTTAGTCCCATGGTAGTACAAGAAAAGAAAACAAAAGGAGACATCAGGATCTGTGTCGACTTGCGCAAACTGAATGATGCATCGCTGCATGACCCATTTCCGACACCCTTCACTGATGAAGTCTTAGACAATGTTGGAGGACAAGAAATCTATTCATTCACTGATGGCTTTTCAGGCTATCACCAGATAAGAATCCATCCAGACGACAGGCACAAGACCACGTTTGCGACAGAATGGGGCTCCTTTCAGTATACGGTAATGCCCTTTGGTCTTAAGAATGCCCCAGCAATTTTTTCTAGAGTAGTTGTTGCTGTCTTTAAGGAATACATCCATCGATTTCTAGAAGTTTATTTTGATGATTGGACTGTATTTGGACTAGTCAAGAAGCACATAGGAAATCTGAGATTAATGTTTGAAAAATGTAGACAGCACCAGATTTTCCTTAACTTAAAAAAATGTATATTTTGTGCGCCTTTTGGTACGTTGTTGGGTCACATTGTGTGCAGACAAGGCTTGATGGTAGATCCTGCGAAGATCGCCATCATTGTCAATTTACCAGCACCTAACTCAGTAAAGCAACTGAGAACTACACTTGGTCATACCGGGTACTACAGAAAGTTTATCAAAGGTTATGCCAAGATTACCGCACCAATGGAGAAATTATTGAAGAAGGATATTAGATTTCAGTGGAATGAGGAATGTCAGAAGAGTCTTGACGCTCTAAAAGAAAAAATGGTTACAGCACCTATTTTGGTATTTCCAGATTGGAACAAGCCTTTTCATGTTCATGTGGATGCATCTGGCATCGCACTAGGCATTATTCTCACGCAACCAGGAGAAGGGGGTATTGACCACCCTATCGCATACTCGAGCAGGAGATTATCGACAGCTGAGAAGAATTACACCACCACAGAGAGAGAAGGGTTAGCAATGGTGTATGCTTTACAAAAATTTCGGCACTATCAGTTGGGTGCCCCGTTCAAGATGTTCACTGACCATTCTGCATTAAAGTACTTGGTCAATAAGCCAGTGTTAGGGGGAAGAATATGCAGATGGCTATTGTTGTTTCAGGAATATGATTTCGAAATCATTGTCAAGCCAGGAAGACTAAATGCAGGACCTGATCACCTGTCAAGGATAGACTCAGGTGAAGAACCAAGTAACTTAGAGGACAACTTGCCTGATGCGCAATTGTTTTCTATTCAGGTCGCAGACGAATATTATGAAGACATAATTCAATTTCTCACTATAGGGTGGGCACCGCCTGAGTTTACTAAGCAACAAAAGAAACAATTAGTGGTGAAAGCAGTTGACTTCACCTTGATTGTAGGACATCTCTATAAGTTGGGCCCAGATGAAATTTTGCGCAGATGCGTTATGCCCCATGAGAAACAGACCATTCTTAAGGAAGCACATTCGGGCATCGCAGGAGGTCATTTCGCAGGGAAGCCTACTGCTCAAAAAATCCTATCAGCCGGATTATGGTGGCCTACATTACATAAAGAAAGTAAAGAGTTTTGCAGATCATGCGATATCTGCCAGAGGACAGGAAAGCCCTCCAGAAGAGATGAAATGCCGTTGCGACCACAGATAACGCTACGCGCATTTGATAAGTGGGCTATAGACTTCGTGGGTCCTATTAACCCCCCAAGAAAATGAACTGGTGCGAGATATATTATTACAGCAACAGAATACCTCACCAGGTGGGCTGAGGCAAAACCAGTCAGGAATTGTGATGCTGCTACAGCAGCAAAATTTATTTTTGAAAACATCATCACTAGATTTGGATGCCCAGTGACTTTGATGAGTGATCAAGGCACACATTTTTTGAATTGCACCATAGAAGCCTTGACAGAGGAATTTGAAATCCAGCACCATAAGAGTACACCTTACCACCCTCAAGCTAATGGTACGGTGGAGGCTTTCAATACGATATTAGAACATGCTCTTACAAAGATTTGTAACAGTCAAAGGGATGATTGGGACCTTAGAGTTAATGCTGTATTATGGGCTTACAGGACCACGTGCAAGAAACTAACAGGGCACACACCTTTCAGCTTGGTATATGGACAAGAGGCTGTTATGCCTATGGAATACATTTTACCCAGTCTAAGGATTGCTCAGCTTATAGAGATGGCTGATTCTGATACTTTAGAGGAGAGATTGGCACAGCTGCTCAATCTGGAGGAAGACAGATTTATCGCAGGATTCCATCAGAAAGTGCAGAAAGCATGAGAAAAAGCTTGGCATGATAGGCACATCAAGAACAAAACCTTTCAGCTTGGAGACTTGGTACTCCTTTATGACAGTAAGTTTATAAAGTTCCCTGGAAAATTCAAGACTCATTGGTTAGGGCCATATCAAATCCAGCAAATAACAGATGGAGGTGGTATCCAGCTTCGTACTGTGAGTGGGGAGTCTCTTCCTACCTTGATCAATGGCAGTAGGCTTAAGCTGTATTGTGAAGGCCATGCTACCTCCTAGCCCTAGCCCAGAAAAGAAGCAAATGGTGCAGATGTCCAGTGTAGTTGAAATGAAGCATCGCACCCTAAGGAGTCTACACCGGGAAATACTTTAGGTAAGAATTCGCAGCAAGATTTTCTGGTTGTTGCGATAATTTTGATACGAGGCGAGTTTTGCACTTTCCATTTCCAGGTGACGCGATTTCGTGTCGCAGAAGACAGAAAATAGATCGATGCGATACCAAATTTTGAATTGATCAGAGGGCTAGTCACTTCGCCTTCTGACAAGCATTAAATGTACGACTGACAAGTATCTGTTGCACTAAGATTTGGCAGCAGTACTTCGATTCTTCTAGATTTGGAAAATCTGATGCGACACCACTCCGGCGCACAGTTTCCCAGCGAAATTTCAAACAGCGTTTTCAATAAATGGGCGCGGGGTGCTGTCTTGTCTATGCATTAAATGCCGCCAACGGGTCCAGTTTACTGGTCCGTTGCCGTTTGAAGTTCCCGCCTTATGATAAATACACGTCTTATTCAAAGAACGGGGCTACTTGGTCATTTTTATCAAAAGAGTTGAGAGCATTTGAGAAGAGCAAAGCGTATTCTCAGCAGAGTTCTTAGCAGGGAAGCCAAAAACAGTTGCAGACTTTGATTTGTATCAGATTAGCAATCATAGGAAGTCCAGAGTACCACAGGGGAAGGTTCCTCGCGCCAGACGAGCCTCTCGAAGACGTGTTGCAGAGATTCCAAAGGGGTGGAATTGAGTGTGCTATGACTTCAGCTGTGGCTAAGAAAGGAAAGAAAGTTACTGCTGGTTCTCCATCCACACGACAGTCACCAAGAACCTTAGCTAATATGGAGTATAGCGAGACCCCGAGTAGCACAGAGTCAGAAGAACCGGAGCAGGAACTTCCGGAAGAAGTCACAGTCGCTACCGTATACTTCCCGCCAAGGATAGAAAATGCACCAGCAATTGTCCTTCCGAAAGACTTTAGATATGAACTCGTACTCCCACCACTGGATAAGCGAGTGAAGGAAGAAGGTAACCTGTGGGGGAATATGCATGTTGTTAAGTTTGCTGATTATAATCTGAGAGATTATAAGCTTTACCCACACTTCCGTCGCGATCGTTATATGACGATTCAGAGGAACCCAAGGACAGAGCGCGATGAGTTCGTCCTCATGGACCATGCAAGCCATTTAGCACCGTCGGGACTGCTCAATCTCCTAGAGATTCCACACTTTGGACGGGGCTCAGAGGTAAATGCTGTAGTGCGGATGCTACTCTCATGTGTGCATGGTGGTTACTTATGGTTGGGTAACCGGATAGATGTTAATGTTGACCTTATTCACCGCATTACCTGTCTGTCGAAGACTGGCTTCGACCCTCAGATAAATATTGATGGCGCCACAAAGGATACCAGGCTCTCAACCAAGCAGGTTGCGGAGTATAAGCTGCAAAGAGGAGGTCGCGCCTACGATGTCAACTCAATACAGGATGATGCCTTGCGATTTACTGTTAGTCTGTTGGTCGGAAAGCTCCTCCTCAAGGTGAGGCCGAAGGTGGTCACAGGCTCAGTTATCCGCCTAGCGATTGAAGTCATAAAAGGTAAACCTTACAACTGGAGTTTATTTTTGCTGAATAGTTTCTTTCAAGACTGTGCGCAGGCGCAGCAGGATCCGCTTCACAGCTTCCACTTCTCATGGCTGCTGATCCTTATGGCTTTTATTGGATGGAAAGAGCCGCCCAATTTGCAGTTTCCACAACTGGCACCAGGGGCGTGCAGAGGCACGAGGTATTCAAATCTTTGGGCGAGTAGTCACCCAGAGAAGCACAAGAATAACGCAATGGTATTCCATGACTATTATATGCTATTGCTTGAGTCCGTAGCAACGATTCCGCGTGTCGACTCGCCGGTCATTGACCTTTATCAGTCCAAGATGGAATTTAAAGTCGACAGGGATAAAACATATATCAGACCCAAGGGATTCAGGAAACATAAGGAATGGGCCCCCGACCCATATCGCATGGAAATCCAGCAAGTTGAAGACACCATTAAGAACTGTTTTGATGAGGAAATGAAACAGATGTATGATGATCTATCCTCTGGCCTAGTTCCAGTTGATGCCCCAATTGAGGATCCAGAAGATGTTCCGGAGATAGATCCTAAAGATAAAGTGAAAGAACCCATAGGTTCCAAGAGAAAGGGTACTGAAGGCCCTTCTCCGCTGCGAGCAAAGAAGAAGAGAACAAAGGCAGTTACTTTCGACGAACCGCAGGCACCGATCATGACAGAGGATGAGTATGATTTCATCACCAGCCGAATACAGGAGAAGATGCGGGATAAATTCGCTGCGATTCAATCATCGCAGGATCTGATGCGCATCAGCCTTGACAAGAAATTGCGAGAGCTAAAGGAAATAACTGAGAAGACTGCTTCCATGCAGATTCAGCCAGCTCCAACCACAGTCGCAGAAAGTTCGCAGCCCCCTTTACAGACCAGAGAAGAAAGTATTGCAAGGGACCGCACGAACATTGTTCGTATACCGCCAGGAAGCATTAAGTTCCCTGTTCCTATGGAAGTACAGATGGTTCATCCTCTTGAGGTGAACTTACCAGAAGTACCTGTAGACCAGTTGTATGAAATTTTCCAGCAGATAGGCACGGAGCTGAGGCACAGAGAACAAGTCACATATGAGCATAATGTTTTACTTTCTAACGAAAACGTGCAGCTCATCGCACAGCATGAGGTAGAGAGTGCCCAGTTGATGCAATATGTTCAGCAAGAGCAGGATGTCTCTCTTGTTTTAAAGAATATCGCAACAGAACTTCCGCAGTGCGACATCAGACCTGAGTTAGAAATAACTCAAAAGATCAGAAAAATAGCGGAAAGAGAAAAGGCTCTAGATGAAGAGAAGAAAAAGATGGAGGAAGAATACGAAGCGAGGATTGCTGCACTGGAAGCGAATAGGCCGCTTACTCTAGAGGAAATCCAAGAAGCACGAGTGCAAGCTATCAGAATTGTACAGACACAGATGCAGTGTCGAGTGGAAGCGACAGAGGCTATCCTAGAGGATACATCAAAAACATGGCTGGAGCTAGAGGAGCTCCCACAGAAAGCCGAGCTCAATCAGCATATTAAGCACTGTGAAGATGCGATATCGAGAGCTGAAGAAGAGTACAAGGGCTTGAGTGCTCTTGCGAAGATAAGGAAGAAAGGAGAAATCACGCAATTTCAACAGCAGGTGCAGAAGTACAGAGAACAGCAGATCAACCTGGCTAACGAAGTTAGCCCGCATGAAAGCAAAGTCGCATATCTGGTTGATGAACTGGAGAAAAAGGTGAAAAGCTTCACCTCAAGTAAAGGAGTCATTGAGAGCACAGAAGACTCCTTGGTAACAGCTGAGCTGCTAAGCGCAGCGCAGGAAGAAGTAACAAGCATGGATGAAAGTATTAAAGCGCTTAAGGCACAATTCGCAACAATCTCACGGGCAGCAAAGGATAAGCTTAGGCAGATGAAGCAGGCTGATGTTGCGAGTGGCTCGGGGATGAGCCACAATTAAGTGTTAGGGGAGTTGTTGGAGAAACTTCCGCAGCATTTAAGAAGCTGCTAATTTTGGGAAAGATAACCATTTTTGAGGAGAAAGTACCAATTTTGGCGGCAAGACAAAGATATCGCCGTAGCGCGAATTCCGACGGGAATTGTGGCGATATGCACAGAAAATTCAAAGCGTGTGTTACAAGGAAGAGGCCGAAGGGAGAGCTCAACCACCATAATAAAGGCGTCGAAGATGAAGAGAGGGTTCAGCTACCCTCATTAAGAAGAAGGACTATAGTCAGCGTTGCTTGAACCAAGAAGAAGCAACGGGCTGATGCATTAAAGACTAAGGACTGCAGGAAGCGGCGACGAGACAGGAGGCGGCTATGGAAGTACAGCTAGTTGACTGTAAGTGGTTAGGGTTGAGTCACTGTTGGGATAAGGCCCATAGCTTTGTAAATGCGATGAGACCTTCGGGCCATCTATATATAGGAGTCTTTTTATATGAAAAGGGGTTGGCCACATAGTGACAGAAGCTATTAGGTAGAGGGTAGTCGAGTCTTTGTTGATACAGAGTCTGAACATCCCCTAGAGAACAAGGGACGACCCATTGAGAAATTGTGCAATCCACTGGGATTGAGAGAGAAGGAGAATGCATTGTAAGAGGCAGGAGACGAAGAGAGGTCTATAGAGAAGGGCTCTCACTGAGGTGGAGTTTCCCAGAAGACCTCTGTTGTAAAGAGTTGCAAAGGAACTGTGTTTTACTCTCCCGAGTTGTTAACAGGAAACACAGTTCCCGTGGACGTAGCTCCCATCCTGGGAGTGACAACGTGCTTATCTAAGTAGCGCGATTGTATTTGTGTGGCTGTTGCTCTTATTCACTTATCTTTATTATACATGAATGCTTCCTTCAGTTATAAGTAATGTATATGGTCGTCAGTTTAAGTTCTGGTTGATGTGTAACAATTGTGAGAATCATAGCTAAAATCCCAGCGAACTAGATATTTGTCTAACAAAGGATAATGTTCGAGTATGGACTGAATGTAATGCATGAATGGTTCACTTAGAACAGTGCTCAAAGTAATACTCTATACAGTCACATCGTTGCGAAACGTCAAGGGTCTAGCTCATTAGCGAGAGTTATGCTTAGAGATTAAATGATATTACTATCTTCGGTAATAGGATAAGGGTGGTTGAAACCGCGTACTACTCCAGGAAGCGGCTAAGAATCACGTACCGCAGGGACAGAAAGGAGGAAGATATCGCACCCGCGATATCTTAGGTATCGCTAGACGGGCTCACATAAGGGGAAGACTTATCGCACTTCCTGCGTGATGCGATAAGACAGAGGTATATCCGGAGTAATAGAATGAGATAAGTCAGCCTATGAGGAGAGAGCTAAGGTGGGTTTAAGCACCCTGGATGCCTCGGAACCTGGCTGAGGACGCTTGAGTCTTCTGCCACCCATTAGAATCACTTCGGGTGAGACTTCAGGTTGCTTCTGCGACCTGTTTCCGAAAGGGCCAGTGAGCTAAGGGTTCTGTTGGTCTAAAAGGTACAACTAGCCCGGGTCTACCCAGAAAGAAAACTAGATCAACAGGATTTATGGAACAAAATATTATTAACAAAACACATGCGTGTTTTGGTTCTCTAAAATGTGCACGCATTTTGGTTCTCCAAAACATGTACGCGTTTTGGTTCTCTAAAAGGAGTACATGTTTTGGAGAACCAGAACGTGTACATGTTTTGTTATACTAGCCTTCGTGGCATCCCACTTCGCTACCTCGCGCTTTCCCGTTCCCATGTTTAGTAAACGCTTATGCATTGTTGAATTCTACAATAAGAACATGTTTTGAAAAACATCCTTTGCATCTAAAAGACCACCGATCTTTGTGTGAAAACCCATATGCAATATGAATATCAATAGCATGGTGTTGAAGAGTAGAGCTTGACTAATGAATTCTCATGCCAACTAGTAATGTGCTACAATTATGGTGTGGCTATTATACTTGACAGGATGAGCTTAGGTTGATGTAAACTCATGCATAACAAAATACATAATTATAAAAAAAAGGATGTTCAAGGGAAATCTTGTTCTGAGAACTTGGTTGTCCTAACCCACTCGGTTTAGGAAACCATTTATTGTCCCCATGTCCTTCAAAATTTGCATGTGACATTTACAAGTTTCAATAAATTTCCTTCCTTATAATTCAATATATCCATACAATTTAAAATGTAATCACGTCACCGTCCCAAATGTTCATTGTATATTTAAAGATATATAGCACACAACAATGTTCATAATTAAATGTTTTGTCTACAGTCTTCAGTGCAATGATGAGAGGTTTGACATACCTAGACTCATTATCCGGCTCAAAATATTCCCTTTATTATTTTATTTCCTACTTTATCATCCCCAACTATTTGTGAAATATGATCCCATGCTGATCATAACATTGAAATCACTTCTCACTCAAATTGCTAGTCTAGAATTGACAAGAACACTCAAAATCAGGCTCAAAATTATGCAAAATGAAAAACTGTATTGGCATAAATGTACATTAGCCAACCATGTACAATAAAGTGGCTTCAAATATATAGAGTTGCATCATAAATTGGAATTCCTTTGGAGGCATTCGAATTGGTCACAAAAGAAGGCTTACCAAACTAGCTAGAACTGGCTCATTCAAGATCATCATTCACTGGCTAAAAAACCTATGGAATGTGAAGTAGATTGAAAATAGAAAAACATGATAGGTTTTGGAGTGAAAAAGAGGCAAGGTGTGTCGGCCACAAAATCTAGCAGCTACCAAAAGCACTGGAGCGCCTAGCTTTAGTCTTATCCTTCCAAAAGCACAAAAAAGTTGTGAAAGCACTACAAAATAACGAAGTGCTCCCTTTCCATTTAGGATAGCCAATAAAGTAGGAATGATGACCAACGATGCACTCAAGTGTATAAGGACGAGATGTGGTGGACCAAGGAAGTCAACTAGTGTCCAAATGCATGGTGAAACTACCTAGGAAAGTAATAAAAGATGAAAAAAATTATATCCTAAGTATTAAATGGGTTTTAATTCTCTAACACCATCCCTTAAGCTCGAATGTAAGTGAAAAAACATATCATAAAATATTAGGGCCCAACAACAAGGCTTAGTCACCCTTTACATATCATTGTCCAAAAAAACAAGGAAAAGGTAAAACCTCTTGGGAGACAACCCTCCCTCAAAATGGACAAGGACAATATTTTAGACCTGATTCATCAATAAGAATGATCCGAATTTTAGAGGGAATATGGTCTAAATTCAGATGTATAATCCATTAAAACATTAAATGGAGAGGCCATCATCTCCCATTTATCATAAAAGAACTAAATGGAGATGCCACCCTCTCTTATTCATCATAAAGCCATGTGGATCAAGGAAAGTCCCACCTCTCCAGTAATATTGTTTTATTTTTCACCACTTAGATAGTTGGTTAGTTAGATTATAATAATAGAGACTCATTCAACAACCAACAACCACTACTTAGTTAGTTGGTTAGTTATATCTATTATTATAATAATAGAGACTCATTTAATGATCTCCTTTTGAATTTGTCCAACAGACCATTTTGTAATGCTATATAAAGGCCTAGCAAGCTTTCTCATAATAGGAAGTTACTCATTTGGTTTCTATCCTACATTTCTCTTATTTTATTGAGTTATTATTGGGGTATTGGTTCTTAGTGTCTTTCTTAGTATAGTTTGAGAGGTGAGGCTCAAAGAACCCTCTTTGAGCCTCACCCCTCCATGTGACATATTTATTCTATATTTGTCCATCTATGTTATCCATAGCCCATATCTCACTACTTTGTCTTTCTCACAGCCAGTTCATTGTTCGCTTTAGTTTTGAAGCTATCTCTTCTCCTCCTCCCTCAGCATTCAAGTCTTCTGGGTCTTAGCCTCCAAGATCCGGATCAGTGGTATCAGAGCTAGTACGCTCTCCATCGGAACAAGGGTTTCAAGATTTCTACAGGTTTCAATTATTTGCAACAATCATCAATTTCCTTTTGGTACAATCAGAATCCATTTGTTGGGCCATACATGGATATGGATCTCCTACATCCATACATGGATATGGATCTTCTACATTCATACATGGATATGGATTCAGTACATCCACACATGGATCTATATCAGCTACATCCATACCTGGATTCCCTACATCCATACATGGATCCACTACATCCATACATGGATCCACTACATCCATTAGTTTGCAACATTTTCAACAAAATTTAAAGATACTTTCTGGACTCTACAAGATGTTTTAGAGTGTCTGTCATAGCTCATTTCGAATTATTTTTCATCATCTCAAATGGGTATCTTACGGATTTTCATTTTGTTTCTCGGTTTGTGAGATATGCTTGTTTGAAGTAGCACATGTTTTTACACATTGCGGCCACATGTACAGTCAAATTTGAACAAGTTCCATAGACTCTACAGGATGTTTCAGAAGGTCTACTATAGCTCATTTGAAAAACAAATTTGTCGTCACAAATGGGTATTTCGCGGAATCTCATTTTGTTGTCTGGTTTATGATATGTCGTTGTTTGAAGCAGCACATGTCTGTAACCAGCGTGTCTACACGTCTTTCAAATTCGGCCTATTTTTTCTCACTCCATGAACCACCTCAGAACATGTACCATATACTGACGGAAGTATATATTGCATAGCTCAAATGGGTCTTCAACGGAATTGGATTTCATCACCTGTAGCAGAAGTTATGAATAAATTTGCAGAATGATGTTCAAAACCCCCAAAGTCATGATTATTCCATTTTTTTTGGCTTTTCTTAAAAAGAAAATAATGTAAACGGTTATGGGTCAACCACAAACCCATGGTTATGGGTCAACCAAACAAAACCCTTCTCTTCATTGGGAATTAACACATTGTACACATGGATCTCTTTGTAGCATGGGTGAAATGATGGGGACCATCATTTTCTAAGAGGGGAGGGATGGTCCGAATTTTAGGTGGAATATGGTCTAAATTCGCATTTATAAGCCATAAAAACATTAAATGGAGAGGCCACCATATCCCATTTATCATAAAAGAATTAAATGGAGATGCCACCCTCTCTTATTCATCATAAAGCCATGTGGATCAAGGAAAGTCCCACCTCTCCATTAATATTGTTTTATGGCTTATACATCCAAATTTAGACCATATCCCACTAAAATTCGGATCACTTATGCCCTACAACCAGCTGTTCAACCTCTCAATGTTGCATTCCTCGAGTCATCAAAGACTAGGTACAATTTCAATGAAATGCTGAAGTCTTGGATGCACAAACCGACAAATTTCATGCCTAGGGATGATAATTTATACCCAACTTCCTGGATCAAGGAGCATTATTCTCTTTTGGAAGCCATGCTCTGCAGACTTTATGGTCTCCCTAATTGTTCAGTATGCAAGCTGAATGGGATCCTATCGCCCATCATGTCCTAACAATGGGGCAGTCATTCCCTTGGGATTCAATTTTATCAACAGAGTTAAAGACAACGATTGAGAAATATCAGAAAACAACAGCTACAAGGAAGCCATACTTCTTTTTCTCTACATTTGTAATTGATGTTTTATGTACAGAGTTTCAGTATCCCACCATGGGGTGGAGTTGGACTAATTCCTCACCCCGTGTTCATATTTATTGTTCTTCCTTATGGGAAAGCAATTTTGTTCCCTTGCTCGATGACATCTATGACCATTTCTTTGGTGCAATTTACCAACAGATTTTCAGGGAAGATGCCCCTGCCTTTTCTCCTGATGCCAGAACTCTCATCCATACATTGGGTGACTGGTGTGTGGGAGAAGCCTTTGCTTACATTAGAGTCTGGGGAAGCAGTATTGTACATTTTCTACCAAGAGTTGTCCCCGACAGACTACTAAATGAGGAGATATCTTATCAGACTGTTACAGATGGTGTCTACCTTAAGCTCACTAGTTCCAATAGGAAGGGATGGCCTAAGTTCCCTTTAAACCTTGGGCCTTTGGTTATCCCAACTTCAACTTGGGCTACAACACTGCGAGACATGATTGTTTCTTTGAAATTGGAATTTGCTCCCAAAAGAACTCATGACCCCAAAGGATTTATGGAGGCTCATTTCAAACAAACGCATATGAGGATTGATTATACACATCAACACATCCCCGATGACTCTATTTATCAAGGATTTAATATTTTCTTTAAAGTCCTGTTGAGGGAAAAGAGAAAAGAAGAACAGAGCCATATCTTTCAGTATCTGCGGGACCTTAAAACCAAGGTTTTGAGCTATAGAAGCATGGATCTCAAGCTTGATGAGCAAACAAGAAAATATAGTGAAGAAAAGGAAGCTCATAAAGCTAGTGCTCCATTGATGCTGACCTACTCGGATGGAGACAAAGGCAAAGGCCTTATGGAGGATACTCCAAAGTTGAAAACCGTTGCAGAATTAAAGATGTGGATGCATACATCTAAACAATTGAAGTAGAAATTAGCATAGATGAGTTCGATGCTGGATACCCAAGTGGTTGCAGTACCCAAACCCACTACTGATATTCAAGTGGGTGTTGCAACCAACCTGATTAGTGTTGTTCAAGTGATTGCTGTGAGTAAACCAACTAAAAAACAGAAAATTCAAACTTTTGCCTCCAAGATTCCTACTCTTACTATTGAGGACAATGATGTGGAAGATGAAACACTTCCTTTTGTGACTGTGGTGTAGGACGAAACTGAAAGTTATCAGGAAATCACAGATGTTTTGGATGCCATAGTCATGGATGATCATGTCCCAGATCAACAGTCTCTTGAAACCATTACTGCTATTGATACCACAACTTCAACACTCTTACTTTCATCCATTCAATCTCTTTCCACTTTATCTTCTAGGGTAACACCACCATCCACCATATCCCAGTTATTTCATGCAATAACTTCCATTACTTTTCCATCTCCAACCCATTCAGTTCCACTTTCCATTCCACCATCAATAGTTGCAGAGATCCAGTCTTCAACTATCTCTCTGCAACCACCATCATCTATCTCACCACCACCAGCCAATGATGTCCAAATCCCCATTGTTCCATCTTCACCATTAGTTTCCAGTGCATCTTTTTCACTTCCTGAAGTTTTTACTTCAATCCCTACTCCAACCTCTTTACCCTCAGTCCCTAAAGTTATCCCTTCTCCACTAACCACCTTTCAGATTACTATGACAATAGCTAATACCACTATTATTTAGACAACCCAAATAATTGCAACACGAGATGTGGCTACATCTTCCACTGAATTGGTAGCTACTTATAAGGAAGATATTGTAACGTCCCTTGGAGATTATTTCTATAACGAAAAGGCTAAGGAAGTGGTGAAGAAGGGTAACAAAAGGGGCAGAGATCAGGATGTGTTGCAGGGCTCCTTTCCTAATCAAATCATTTGAGCCAAGCAATCAGATGACATACAACAAGAAGCATTGGATACTGCTGCTGCCATGGGTGCTTTTGTAGGTGCTGATTTTGATTCAGTAATCACATTGAATAAAGAAATTGATGTCAAGAAGGAGGAGCTCAAGAAACTTCAAGGGCAGCCGGTTAAGGCCATGAAGCCGACATTCGTGAACTGAGAAAAGCATTTGAAAATAAGATTGAAGAACTTCAAGAACATAATGCTTCTCTTCAAGTCCAATTGCAAGATGCTGAAGCTTTGGACACTGCCAATGCTGAAAATATAGTTGTGCTTGAACAATAGCTAAAGGATGCAACTGCAAGTGCAGCCTCCTCTGCTTTTTCTAGGTTTTCACAGCAAGAGTTCAAGGACCTAGCCAATCAAGTCAACCTGGAGCATCATCAACTTCTAGCTAAGCTATTTACTACCTTGGGTGAAATCCATGATACTTACATTGTCTTTGACAAAATGGCTGGCACCTTGGGCAAACAAGTACAGGAAACAAAACAGGCTTCTAAAGCTGTAGAAGACATCGTGGATTAGTAGAAGTATATTGAAGATAAGCTAGTTGATATCCCTATGTTGGACAACCTCAAATTTAGAAGGATTCGAACTGCTGTGCGAGCTTGGGAGAATGTTATTGACATGGTACAGGATACTATCAACCAGGCTCAAGCCCTTTGTAGAAGAATATGGTATGCCTCAGACAATCTCTTGGAGATATTGGCATTCCATGCAATGGGGCTCATCGAGGGCGCAGATCCGCCAAAATTGATGATAAAATAGGTCGAAGCCTGTTGTGATCAAGTCAAGGATAAATTCTTGCAGATTGAGCATATCCAAATTGAAGACGTGGATTGGTTGATTAAGCAACATGTTTCCTTAGAGACCAATATCTATATGTTTATCCGCACGTGGCATAAAATAGCCAAAAATGAGATTGAAGGATTCATATGTGATGCCCAGCTGGGGCTCAAATCTCCTTGTTATCGAGATATAGATGAATTGATAGAAGTTTGGGACAAGTGGGAAGATTTCCTCACTGAATAGAATATTCTGATTTTGTAATCCCTTTTTAAGGGGAATTTATCCTTTGTGTTATTTTTGTAATTTATTATTTAAGGGGTAGATCTCTCTTAGGCAAGGGATGATCATTTTTGGGGTAGAAATCAACAAAAGAAGACTGGAGATGCTTTGTTTTATGCTGAGCTTGTAATTTCTTACAAACTTTCATTAATACAGTAAAGTTATTATCTTGCATCATCTTTTGTTCATTGCTCAAATTTCTTTGGTAAATATTGATTTCTACTTCAGGTTATTATCTATGTTGTTTAATCCTTTGCAAATATTATTTCATGCAGAGATTGTTAATCTGGATTTTTCCTCATGTTATATTTGTGTATGCATTATGTTTTAATTGAATTTATTCAACTAAAATATTTATCCTCTGCAAATGATTTACAGTAAATTATAATCTATGTTAATTTTTCAATTGACATATTGGTTACAGGTTAATCTTGAATGAGCTTAAACACTTAATATTGCATTCAGTTAATTTTAATTGATTGATTGTGACTTAAGAAAATAAGGAATTGATCTTCTTCACATTCTTGTTAAGTGGATGAATGTACTTATTTATTTTCACATCAATTTAATCTGCATTTAAAGAAGACACCTTTTAGAGTAGGTCTAATTTAGCTTAGATTTTCCTTCCTAGGTAGATTCGTTTCAGATTGAACACACTTTATTTTCCTTCATTGGAAGAAAAATCCTTTTAGGATCAAAACCACAAGTGCCAGCGGAGGCCTTTGTATCCATGGGAGATCACCATCCCAAACAACTCGAGGATAGGGTAATACTTGTGCAGGATTATTTGAAGCCTCGGGATTGGTTTTCTTTGTCTATTGAGAGCTTTGGAACCCATTCCAGCGCATACACACTTGAGGCCTCAACAAATGGCACTAGAAGGAGCGTCTGAATTAAAATATGCCTAAACAGAATACCCATAAACCTCCTCCAGCAAGAACATCATCGGTTGTCACTCGTATCCAGTCACAGCCATCTACCTCTGAACAACAAATAGTCCCACAACTGAATGTAATTCCTAGTACACCTGCACCTCAGCAGGAAAATAGAAGGGATATCCTTATCATATCACCTACTAGAGGACCCCTTTCACTTGAACAAATACTGAAAAGTTCTAATTATAGTGTTTCTAGAGTACAACAAATAATTATTAACCTACTAAGTAGAGGACTAGCAACAATTCAACATAACACCATTTCACAGACTGATAACCAATAACACCATGTCACAACCTCATTGATGAATGGATGCCTCCTGTATGTTCTTAGAATGATAGGCATCAACCTAGTTAAGGAGCTGTTAATTAGATTATTAATAACTTAACTTAGCAAATTAACTTAATATGATGATAATGACTGTTATGTAATTGCAGAATGTGAAAGAATATGAATCAAGTAAAGAAATTTACTGATGCATAACCTGCATATAAATCATATGAATGATAAATCAAGCACATAGATTTATATGTTTTATGATTTAACAATACAATTGAAACATAGGTACTAGATGTATGTATGAGAAACCAAAATGAATCAAGGAAACTTTATACACAACAAAAGAAACGAAAAGAGAAACAAACTAAAATTCTTTTAAGATTGTAAAACATTACAATTATCCAAGTACAGAGTTTCTCCAGTTCTCTCCTTCGATGGTTCTCCCATTCATCTGATTTGCTAAGGGAAGATTTCCACTTTCCCTTTTGGAAGGCTACTGTTTACACATCCAATACTTAATCTTGAAATTTTAAAACAGATTTTAGCAATTTCAAACTCTGATTTTTCATTTTCGGAAACCGAACTCTACACTTTACAAGAATTATAATGACAGTGAAATTGAACATACTAGTAAAAATAAACATTCAAGTGTATTATTTAACAAAATAATTCCATTTTCATTTTATTCACAACTTGCCTCATATCGCTCACGCCATTCAGCTGTAGCAAGCAAGGCCATAATCGATCTAACAAAAATGTGTCCTTGACATTGTCGTAAGTATAAGTTTTTGTTATAATATCATTTCCTTGCTCGTTAGAAACCTGTTTTTCTTCAGAGTCATCGACAATCATAGTATTTTCCGATCCCAACCATGGCTCAAAGTTTCCCAAACTATACTCAAAGGCTTGCGAAATACATAAGGATTTCCATCACCCTAAAAACCCTATCTCGCTGCAGAAGAACAATCTTCCTGTGTTAAAATTAATCTAAATAGTTCCATTTTCAATCCTGTTCTTTCTAATAATCTAGGAAAAAACTCGCCAACATTTTTTCATTGAGCAGATGTCCATACGCCAAGCTCAAAAATACTAAATCATTTTTCAAAAAATTCCCTTAAGCCTGGCTGTAGAAAATAATACTTTGTTGATGTTTTGAAGTCTGGTGGTTGTCGCAATCCGGGTTTCTGTTTTCTATGCAATGCGTGTAACAAAATGCCATTGAAATAAAAAATTATCAATGGTTTACTAGAAACAAATCTTCTAGTACTATCTGCAAACAAAAATACACACACACACAACCCAGTCAATAAAATATTATGGTTCAAAGTTTTTAAGTATATTGCTTTCATGTTCAACAATTCTTGAAACACATTACCAGATACATGGTACGATGTCCATAAATAATATGACAACTTTGCAATAAAACTGACATCAATTAAATGCAGGAGTTGTAAAAAATATACAAAGCACTAAATGAATTTTTTTTGTATAATATGACGGTCATTTCAAATTCAATGTGTTTAACCAATGCCCCATTTTTTAACGAGGCCTGAGATAATTCAATAGACAACACACCATTGTTTTTATAGTTATATCACTCTCTTGTGAACCGTCAAATTTCCAACTAGTTGGCATTTTCAATCAGTTTTCCTTGCAATTGTCTGCTGATTGATATTGCCCTTCATCTATAAACAACATGTCTGTTTGTTTATATATATCTCCATATTGGATAAGTACATTCTTGAACGACTTTTTGTATATGTTCTATACTTCACCAACATTATAGTATGCATACATTGAGTGATTATAAATAGTACTAAGTTTACATTGATCTCGACCCCAAATAAATACAAATTCTTCATTTTTCAACCATTCAAATATGCCAAGGAAATTTTTAATTTCCATGTTGTCGAGCGAGGAAAGCCACAGAGCAATGTCGAAATGATCTCTGGAAAAACTAATAATTTTGGGGCTGAACATGCGTGTATAATAACGATAGCAATTATGGACAAAATGAGGTTATTCTAAAGAATCTCCAATGTTGGATAACATCCGAACTCCAAAGAGCAATCCCTCTACTCCCAGGACAAATAGTTTCTTTTGCAGTGATATGCTGACTACATACAAGAAAAGTGACTATATATATAACAACAACAACAACACTTTGTTCATGAAGTTAATGATCACAACCATGCAACTGTACATGAAGATGTTGATTTCCAAAGAATAATACAAAAATCACCCAAAATTTCATAGTTTCAATTGATTTAATAAAAGCATCACACTGAACTAATAATATGTTACATTAAGATGAAAATAGAACTGTCTCCGGAAAAAAACAGAAAACATATTGAATGATTTAAAATAGGCAATGATAGATTACATCTAGACTCCAGGAGTTGTAAAAAATATACAATATACAATTAAAACTGACATCAATTAAATGCAGGAGTTGTAAAAAATATACAAAGCACTAAATGAATTTTTTTTGTATAATATGACGGTCATTTCAAATTCAATGTGTTTAACCAATGCCCCATTTTTTAACGAGGCCTGAGATAATTCAACAGACAACATAACATTGTTTTTATGGTTATATCACTCTCTTGTGAACCGTCAAATTTCCAACTAGTTGGCATTTTCAATCAGTTTTCCTTGCAATTGTCTGCTGATTGATATTGCCCTTCATCTATAAACAACATCTATGTTTGTTTATATATATCTCCATATTGGATAAGTACATCCTTGAACGACATTTTGTATATGTTCTATACTTCACCAACATTATAGTATGTGGACATTGAGTGATTATAAATAGTACTAACTTTACATTTCTCTTGACCCCAAATAAATACAAATTCTTCATTTTTCAACCATTCAAATATGCCAAGGAAATTTTTAATTTCCATGTTGTTGAGCGAGGAAATCCACAGAGCAACGTTGAAATGCTCTCTGGAAACACTAATAATTTTGGGGCTGAACATGCGTGTATAATAACGATAGCAATTATGGACAAAATGAGGTTGTTCTGAAGAATCTCCAATGTTGGATAACATCCAAAGTCCAAAGAGAAATCCCTCTACTCCCAGGACCAATAGTTTCTTTTGCGGTGATATGCTGACTGCATACAAGAACAATGACTATATATATAACAACAACAACGACACTTTGTTCATGAAGTTAATGATCACAACCATGCAACTGTACATGAAGATGTTGATTTCCAAAGAATAATACAAAAATCACCCAAAATTTCATAGTGTCAATTGATTTAATAAAAGCATCACACTGAACTAATAATATGTTACATTAAGACGAAAATAGAAATGTCTCAGGAAAAAAATAGAAAACATATTGAATGATTTAAAATAGGCAATGATAGATTACATCTAGAAATAGGCAATGATAGGTTACATTTGATGGCTGTCACTCAACCAGGATTCAGCTGGGAGAAGGCATTGAAGGTTTTGATATCAGCTGATTCATGCATTTTACTAAAATGCTTCCAAAGTCCATTTACCAATTCAGTATCTGTCCTAAGGGAGGATTCAATAAAGGGCTTACTCAAAATACAGTTTTGAAATGGAAGTGCTTTCCCACCATCACCCTCCAAAATAATCATTGATGTATTAATTTCTGAACTTTTCATTGGGAACTCCGTCCACACACTCTGCATATTTTTCTGTTTATTTCCTTCTTGATCGTAGGTACATCTCTCTCGAAACCAAATAAATAAATAAAATTTCTCATATGATTTATCTTTACCGTCTGCCACCAAAATTTTTGTAAGAAATGGCTTCCCCTCATTGAAACTACATTTAGATGACCAAATCCCAACATTGAATTTGAAAAGAAGTAAATCCAAAAATTCAATGGCATGTGTTCGTGACTCATATGAAGATCTTTTATGTTTAATTTCAAATTCACCATTAGTAATCAGTTCCCCTTTTTTTCCTCTTTCCCCTCCACTAGTATTTTTTTTATTTCCTTTTTTTTTTCTCTTTTGGAGTCATTTTCTATGGCTTTCTTGCGAAATATAAAACCTTCCATTTCTAATATCAATAACATTTTTGTATGGGGAGCTGCACATAAATATTTCTTGTCATTATATACTTCGGAATACATTTGTTTTATCAATTTAAGTAAAACATATTCTTTTTCTTTTACCTGTCAATTGAAGGCCAACATTTGACTGGTGAGCAACATTGCTCGAGACACTAGATTTTGACACCAAGCCCTCTCCAGGTTCAATATTGTCCAAGCCCTCTTCTGGTTCTGTATTGTCCAAGCCCTCTTCTGGTTCTGTATTGTCCAAGCTCTCGCCTCATTCATTATTGTCCATGGTCCCGCCTGGTGCATTATTTTCCAATGTGATTTGCTCACCAATCTCCAGGGACATCGTCGATGCCAACTCTGGTTGTGGATGATCAACATGTTGACCTAGAAATTTGCAGGTATACATTTTATATAATTTTTTGCAAGTATTCAAGGTCACTATCCCCTTTCATAATTGAGTTAATTTAACCACGGTCTTCGAAAAATAATTGTTTACCTTCTTGTCCTGTTTGTGCTCATGTTTGGTAGTTCTCTGTAGATTCTATATCACATTCACTTTCGTCATCGGATAGTATAATTTGATTGGATGATACCTGGGTGAGCTCTTTATTTGAAGCTGTAGTAGAATAGGAATTTGAAGAAGTTATTGAACATAACTGACCGAGAAAAGTAAATAAAATCAAAGACATATGAAAATGTTAATAGAAATACCTTGTTTTAGAAAAGTAAAATAAAATCAAAGACATCTGAAAAAAGTTAATAGAAATACCTTGTTTTACACCCAATTCATGATAGAAACTGTTCATAAACAACTCTTATTGTGCACTCCCCACAATAGAAATAACTATTCTTTCTGGAGCCCTCATCAACGAACGAAGAAGCCTACCTCATGTGCACAACGAAAGAACTGTGCCTTGAGAAGAGACCTGTCTGGAAACTATGTGATCCCAAAATTCCTATGTCCTATCTTTTGCAAACACACGGCTTCTAGCATTATCATTGTTAACCTTGGGCCGAGGTAAATCAATCATCGGTAGGCCCTCATCCTTCCAATCCATATCAATTTCAGAAGTAGATAAAATATCCTTATCCGTTCCAATGCTCCAACACTGTATAATAGAGAATCCTATAAACGAGTCCCTAGAGAATTCTCTATAAAGTCCCTTTGTAGGATTCAGTGTAACATGTTTTTTTTATTATTTCTTGCTGAAAATTCTAAAAGCTTTAGAAATCATACAAGAGTTTTCCATATAAACTTAAAAAATACAAGTACATGCCTCTTGATTTGTTTCTAAGTAGTAAAAAAATACAAGCATGTCTTGTTCTATCCATGGACTATCACAATTACACATATCCATAGCAACAAATTCACAGCTGACTGCCGCACCAAAAAATGGAACTAATCTGAGTATGTTCACCAAAGATTGAGGATAACAACATTGACAAGTAAACTGTGAACTATTTTCGACATCGCCAATCGACATACCCATCTTGTCTTTATCGATATAAAGATTCAATATTTTCTGAGCATCAATTGCTATTTTTGTACCATTATCCACTTTAGATTCATTCTTTCTCTTTTTACTCGGAGATTTTACTTGCTTTCCGAAGCATAAAATATTGCACAGTTGCTAGATATGGTTTGGTACAATTTTATATATTTCAATGATGTTATGGTCAGTGACAATCTGTGATCAATCACTTTGAACATCATTAAATTTGAGATATTCAATGGTCGAATTCCTGGTTGACTTCTCGTCCTTGATTCGTTTGCAATATTGATTCAAATTTTCTGCGCAAACATTTTTTTCCACTGATGTGCTCATCCAAACCGATCCGTTGATTATATTGTCTGCCATAGCGATCAATTCATCTTCATCAAGATCACACAATGGTCTAAAAAAATTAGAGCCATAACTCTTTATTTTATTTGGAACAAAATCTTTCTGATTGATGCTCTTGGACGAGCATGGCAAGGAACAACTTTTGCAAAGCTCGAATACAGACTGCCATTTGCTCATAGTCGATCCGATGTCAAAACAAGAGTCAGCTTGTCTTTAAGGCTCTCCTTATTTTGAACTTGAAAGATATCTATAAATTCATATTGGAAAGGCTGCAAACATATAAAATTGAATATTCCAGTTAATTTGTTAGTTTCATAACACAGGAAGCAATCTAAAGACTTTGATTGATAAGAAGAAAAATTGTATACCTACCAAGCATCACTTGGAATGTTTCCCTTTTGAAGGCGGGATGGGCTATCGCGGGATATCCATTTCTCCCTTGATTTTTCAACTTGAGAAATGAATGGAGACTCTGAAAATTCATTGTTCGATAAATTTTTTTGTTTGCATAATTTCCTGATGATGCACCGAGGAACATTGCTATGTAGAAGACGAGCTATTCGATGTCGATACCTTGAATGGAGATGTTTATATTGATCATCTGCAAAGATTATTTATAGCGCAGAAATAGTATGATGCCCATCCAATATATAAAAATTTATTGTTGGCAAATTAATTTCTTCTTCATTTCCAAAAAGAAAGGGCAATGTGGTCTCCTTATCGAAAGGAGATATAATGGAATCTCTCAATGTTGTTGTAAATGTATGGAGAAGAGATACAACCATCTTTTGCATATCCTCCTCATCAACCTTTCGATATTGTAAGTGCGGAGGTGCAACAACACATCTTTTTACGTCAATGGAAAAAAATGTTCTCATTGAACAAAACGAATTTGATCTGCTCTTGTTGAACGTCTTTTGAACTTTCGAAGCTCTTAGTCACTTTCCACATCATCTCTCTAGAAGGTCTTCCTTTGAGTTGTTTGAAGGAAGATTTGTCCACCTCTTTTACAATAAATTGCAGAAATGCTCTTCTGTTGTACGTAATAATCCTTTCATGGCACACCTTTATTGGATTCTTACTAATATTCATGTAATGCAATACAGAGGAAGTTTTCACAGCGTGCATTCTTTTCCTCCATACTGAAAAAAATTCCTTTCTTCAAGGATGACGCGGTATCAATTATGGAATGATTAGAAACCTCATACGAGGGAAAAACCCACCCTTGCTTCGCATAGGAAATCATATCTGGATCGGGACCACTTTTCATTAGATCTGGTCGATAATTACAAACCATAAGATCAAGCTGTACAAGGCAACATTTTTCACCATTGACCACTTCAACTTGAACTCGCAATTGTTCATCGGATTCATCGGGATCCGCATATGTCAATACTCTAGCTCTAGTATGAGCTCCATCCTCATTCAAGAAGAAAATATATAAATCCGGGTACAAATTATCTGGTTCTTCCATCTCAACATACCATCCATTTCTGAATGGTTGAAGGTCGTAGTGATTTGTTATCAATTCAAAGAGAGGGATTTCCTCGTAGTTACTGAGGCTCAACAACGCAGCCATGCTTTATCTACAAAACAGTCAATATTAAGTAGTCAATATAAGAATGTATACAATGTCTATAATTATAAATTAGTGTTTTAATATTAGATGTATACTTGTAAATGTTCATGCTAATGATCGATGGTTAAGGAATGACCCCTCATTTTCAAAATCAATTGATTGATTAAGAACAAATCTACTAGCATTATCCATGAGAGATTGAATGCACATTTTACAGAGTCATTTGAGATAAGGATCGATCATAGAACAAGCGATCATCATAGAAGGGGCGACCGATCCTTCTTGTTTATGTGTATCAGTTAATCACATGTTTTTTATTCGAGTGTATGTGAGTTTTTGTACTTAATTTATATGTATGTGAATGGTAATTGCACATTGATTAATTGGAATACAAGTGCGTGATTGTGAAGAAGAAACACAGTTTGACGAATTTGTGGCTAACTGGTGAATACAATAGAGATTCAGCTTAGTTTTGTATACTGCGATAGCTGCCAAGTGCAAAGACATCTGTTGTTCTACCCCATTAGTTAGTTGATGTTAAATAGAATGTTATGCGAAGATCGTAATGACATCTCTGCATCTCCATGGTTAAGAGAATATTGATTATGCAACCCCCGTATTCGCTTCAGGTTAGACTTCAACCTGTTTACAATGTGATGCCGAAGGGGCCACTGAAAGGGGTTTTGTTGTGTATACATTTATCTCATGAATGAAGGGTCGGCCAAACCTTATTGTCCTCAGTCTGATTTAAAAATGGAATTTACATGCATTGAATAGATGACAACCTTAATTAAGCTTGGACAATTACTTGACACAAGCTCTACAAATCATATAGAGATAACAAAACAAACTTATTAAAGAGTATTGATTGGATTGTTTCTTATCTCTTCTTTTCCACCAAACCAAAGCATTTTGACTGTAACTAAATGGCTACCTTGGCTTTGTTAAACATTCCCATGTAATGAATGGGTGGCCGACCCTTCTTCTACCAATTATTATTTTCATAATAGTTCTAGACTGCAAGAAGGGTTGGCCAATCCTTCTTGTGTTCAACATCCTGGATACAGGTGAAATCCTGGATATAGGTGTTCAAAATTTTATACTAAACAAAGGGGTAGCCGATCCTTCTTGTCGGAGGTCGAAAGTCAGGATAAATATTGTTTATATGTTATAACTTAGACAATCTACGTTCCCCACTATTTACTACGGAAGTAGGGTATCGGGAATTGTTGTCCCATCCCACAATATGCATTGCAGGTTGCGGGATATCAGAATGGATGGAACGCTTTAAGAAATATAGGTATCTGCAATCCGCAATATATTTGCATCTTTGGAAAAGGCGATGAAATCCTCATGTTGGGTGCAAGAAGGGTCGTTCGATCCTTCTTGTGCTCACCATTCTAGATACAAGTGAATTGTAACATATAGGTGTCTATAGTTCTCTACTAAAGGAAGGGGCGACTGATTCTTCTTGTCACAAGTCAGAATAAATATTGTTGATATGTTATAACTTAGCCAGTACACCAATCCCAACTATTCTTTGCGGAAGTCGGAAGTATGGAATTGTTGTCCTAGCCTAGGTGGGTTGAATATTTTTACAATTCACTCAAAAATGAAGGGTCGGTCGACCTTTATTCTGCCCAGTATTTCATTCAAAATAGTTCTAGATTGCCAGAAGCGTCGGTCGATCCTTCTTGTGTTCACCATTCTAGATACAGGTGAATGGTTGGATATAGTTTTTGACAATTTTATAATAAAAAAAGGGGCGACCGATCCTTCTTGTCGGATGTCAGAAGCCGGGATAAATATTATTTATATGTTATTGTTACAACGTAATTTTCCACCTTGTGAGCATCAACATTCTTTGTCCTGCAGGATCCATTTCACTAACTCAGATCCACTTTATATCCTTTAGACACATTATTTCCGTATTTTTTCCCTTGTATGCTAGCTGCATAACTACAGTGGGTGTACCCATGAGTTGTATCACTATAGCCCACGAGTAGCATGTAAAATGGCAAAAATCACTATTTAATTACTTTTTACTCCCAAAAAGCAGTCATAGGGTGAACTTTGGCCCTCCATTTGCCCCGAAACGGCTCGATGTGTCCTTTCACTTACCTTTGGGAGGACTATATATTGAGAACATATGGCATATGGACGGGAGGATAAAGGAGAGCAAGAGAACTCTAGTGGATGTTTTTCCCTATCTTGAGTCTACACTCATTGGTCCTTGTACTTGTGAACCCTCTATGTTCACCTTCCAAACTCCTATCATAGTTTGAGTTTTCCATTCCATGAAGGATTGAAGTGGTGGATGCACAAGTGGATTGACCTAGATCCTTGTTCAGATTGGTTGTCGGCAAGAGGTCGTATCACATTGTACTTCTTGTTATTTATTAATAGAAATACTAATATTGTCGTCGATTAATGTCGTGAATGTTGTTTATATTACATTAGGTTGCATTTACTTATAATATCATGGACCATTTCTATTGAGGATGTTAATGTCATTTATATATTATATGCACTTGTTGTATATTGACTGTCAAGATTAATTTGTAGGATCAAGTGCACGAGTTGAAAGCTCCAACCGGGATCTACATCAAACGTTTGGATTGAGGTTGGCTATATTCTTCATTATCTTAGCATTGTCCGTAAAATCTGAGTCACAGCAGAACCTAGCTACTATGGATTCCTCATTAGTGAAAAGATTGCAACACATTTACAAGCATGAGCATAAATCTATAAAAATGAAGAACAATACACATGAAATGGGTGAATAATGTTGATGTATATGTAACTTCGGAATGTATTTCATCTGTATATTATATATATATATTTATTGTACCCTTATAAGAGATGTGTTATTCCTCTATAAGGAAGTGTCGTCATGTGGATTGACAAGTGTCGCAAGTGTGTGTACTTGCCGATGGGTTATTAGACCACCTTATGGGGTCAGCCCTGATTAATATATAATATAATGTGGGTGTATCTAAGTAGACAAGTCGGCCCCAGTAGGTCACTGGGAAAAAAGGTGAGTATAAATAGAGATAGGAGATCTCTATTTTACTCACTCGGAAAAGTATCTATCTCTCTCTGTGAAAAGTGGCGCACTAGTGAGGAGGAGGAGGATCATCTGCTAGGAGACTATCTCAGTGTTGTTTGGTTGTATTTTGGTTGAGCCATTGCTCTCTCTATCTCTGAGGAAGTTGTGGGGTTTTTCACCTTAGGGTTTTCCCCACGGAAACTCTGTGTCTCTTGTCTCTATGCTTTTGATTCTTGTGATGCTTGTCATAGTATGATTGTCATGCATTGATATACTGTATATGTTATTCTCTCAGCAAAGATCCTATAGTATTGAAATTTAATACTCAAAATTTAACATGGTATCAGAGCTTAACTGAGAAGAAGACATTTTGCAGTGACGGAAGCTTGTATTCCTTGTTTATTGGGTTTCTCTCCACATATTTTTGAAATTCAGTATAGTAGATTGGATCTACTCATCAAGGCGCATCTATCTGTCCAATCAGAATTCAGTTCCGAGCATTTTCAGTTTTGGCCCTAAAAATTAGGGTTTCCACAAAAATAGGAATTTCTGGAAACTGAAGGCACAGCTGGAAGCTCCTTGCAAAAATCGAAGGTTTGAGCTTTGGATCGAGATTTTTGGCTGGGTAGATCTCCGGGAAACTCAAACCCTAATTCAGGGCTCTCCCTAGTGAACCCGAGAGGACAAAAAGGAAATTTTGAAGGGCAAGACTTTGCTGATCTCAATTTCTGAATGTACTAGGCTGATCAGCTCTCCAAGGCGCATCTTTCTATCCTTTCAGAATTTTGAAATTCACATTTTGAATTTTTAGGGTTTCTCTGACAAACCCTAATCCGGGACCAGATCCAATTTTCAGCACTTCAAGTGGTAAGTCCTAAATCCTTTCTATTTCCATTTGAATTACTCTTAAAGATGTCTCTCACACCAAGCTTGAGGATAAGCTTGAAGGGGCTGATAACTTCCGAGCCTGGAAGTATAGGATTGGACTAATCCTGGAAGAGAATGAGTTGGACTCATATGTGAAAGAAGACATCCCTATCCCAGAGGATGAAGAGGCCAAGGCATTGCACAAGAAGAACTTGGTCAAGGCAAAGAGAATCATTGCTGATTCTATCAAAGACCATCTCATACCCCATGTGTCTTCTCTCAAGACACCCAAGGAGATGTTTGAATCCTTGACCAAGCTATTTGAAGGAAAGAACATAAATCGGAAGATGACCCTGCGGAACCAATTGAAAGCAGTAAAGTTTCAGAATGGAGAAACCATTCAATCTTATTTTTCAAGGGTCTCCCAGATTAAGGAACAAATAGAAGCAGTGGATGAAATGGTGGAGAATGGTGAAGTGGTGATGACCACTCTGAATGGCCTACCCAGGTCATGGGATTCCTTCATTCAAGGAATTTGTGCAAGAAAGAAGTTGATCTCCTTCAGTAGACTTCGGGAAGAATGCTCTCAAGAAGAAGATAGACTTATAGCTCGTGAAGAAAAGATGGGAGGTGAAGATCAAGCTCTTGCAGCTCACACCAAAAGAGGTAAATCCAAGAAGGAATCATCTCATAATAGAAGATCCTCTCACCACCATTATCATAAAGATAAGAAAGATCTCAGATGCTTCACTTGCAATGAGAAGGGACACTTTGCTTCAGATTGTCTCAAGAAGAAGAAAGACAACAACAACAACTTCAACAAAAAGAAAAAGAATAACAAAAGAAGATATCATGCTCATGCTGCCGAAGATGATGAACCTTCAAAGAAGAAGGCTAGGGAAGAAAGTAGTAGTGATGATGACTCATCAAGTGAAGAAGAGTATGTTCTGATCTCTGCACTCACAGGCACAATCTCCCGTGGTTGTAATGATTGGTTGATTGATAGTGGGGCCTCCAAACACATGACTGGGTTCAAGGAATCTTTTGTGAACCTTTATGAACATGAATCACCCCATAAGGTGAAACTTGGGGATGATTATCAATACCCAATCAAAGGAAGTGGTGAAGCCTCCTACAACCTAGATTCTGGAAAATCATTGAAGATGAAAGAAGTACTTTATGTACCTGGGCTCAAGAAGAACTTACTCTCCATCTCTGCATTGGATGCAAAAGGTATGAGGGTTTCATTTGTGGATGGCCAAGTCCTAATGTGGCCAAAGGGAAAGACCATAGATGATGCAGTAGTGATTGGAAAGCAAGAGGGAGATTTGTACAATTTGAAGGGACAACCTGAACATGCCATGGTGACATAAATACAAAAATTCATCCATAGTCATGGATCACATAGAGGTATGTATAAGTTGTTTCTGCAAAAGTTAACTAATGAGTTATGCAGGTCATTGAAGAGAACAAGAACACATTGCTAGACATAACTAGCAAATATGGTGACCAGGTATGTGTTTCTTATATCATAGGATCTATCATATAAGTATGCATGGCATGATTGATGATGATTAATGATGATTGTTCATAAAGTCATAAGTTTGAATAATCATGGGCATATGCATATTATGTGTCTTACCTTAATTAATAATATGACTAACCAGAAGAGTCATAGGTTTGAGTAATTACAGGTTTAGACATGTTATGATTTGACTAACCATAAGAATCCTACATAAACCTTGAATGCTAATGCTTATTATTTCTGTTTGAAATAATCATGACTATACATGCTTGAGATTATTGTGTTTTAATAGTATACTAATGAATGTATGATTTTATATGAGATCACAAGGATAACACATTCATGATACTAATAAGCATGCATAGGGACCAAGGATGAATATGAGTTCAAGAACAGGTAATCCAGGAAGCAAAGATGAAGAGGGAGTACACTCTAGTGGTTCCTACAAGGATGCAGATCTTCAGAGGGAGTTGACCATCTTCCTACATTCCACAACAGAAAGGTGTAGAAGAAGCTACTTCAGATTAGGACTCCAGCAGCTCCTGCAAGGAAGCGAAGACTCAGAGGGAGTCCACCCAACGAACAAACAAAGATAAGTATTTTATTTATCATTTCTTACATATTTGTTTGTTTAAATAAAATTGTTCAATGATGTATATGCTCATGGTCTTAGACTTAGGATATGTATTGTGCATATTAGAATAATTACATTAATAGTATACTACTAATATGCATGGGTAAGTAGCCTATGGCACTGTACAACATTCCATTTCTACTTATCTAGAATGAAACCTCTTTGCTGACATGTTGGGAGTTGTGCACACTCTTAACAATGTTCTGGTAGAGATTGGAAGGCATCTAGAAAGTTACGGGATATGGATAAATGTTGTATTGAAGCATTGGCTAAGATAATTGCATGATTGTATGACATATCTATTTATGTGTAAGAATTTGTTCTGAAAACTATCAGATGTTTTCTAATCATGCAATTTAACTTGTTGTGTAGGATCGTATGCCATCTCCTACAAAAGAAGAACTACAACATTTGTTCAGCAACAAATTTATTTATTGAAGGTATTGAAGTTCCCAGGATATGGGATGAAGAAATGGAATGCCATGATCCGTCGATCATGAAGAATGATGTTTGGGATGTAATCCCAAGACATAAAGGGAAGTTTGCTATGACTTCCAAATAGAACTTTCAGATCAAGCATGTTGCAGGTGGCAGCATAGAGAAATATAAAAGTGATGAAATAGAAGATACACCAGATGGATTCAAGACAACTTTCTTGAATGGTGTAGTTGAAGAAGAAGCAGCCACTTGATTCTGAGACACATGATAGGAAATCATATATGTGCAGAACTTGGTATGGTGAAGATAGATTGATTGCCGACACGCAGCGGAAGCTTACTACCGAGTTCGAGATGAAGAACTTGGGGATGATGCACTATTTGTTTTTGGCATGGAGGTGTGGCAGAGTGTAGAAGGAATCTTCCTTGGACAAGGGAAGTATGCAGTAGAGATCCTGAAGAGGTTCGGGATGATGGATTGCAAGGCCATGGCCACACCTATGGCATCAAATCTAAAGCTTCTATGTGATGCTTCATCTGAGCCGGTTGATGTCTCTTTGTATCGTCAGATGATTGGGTCCTTGATTTCCTTTGCTGTGAACACATTGAGCCAGTTCCTGACTGATCTGAGAAGTGTTCACCTGGTTGCTGTAAAGCATGTTCTGAGGTACCTGAAGGGTACAATGGATTATGGGCTCAGGTATGAGGCGAATCAAAAGTTTAACCTGCAGGGTTATGTTGATTCAGATTGGGCTGGTAGTGCTGCAGATAGGAAGAGCACATCTGGGTGTTGCTTCAGTATGGGATCAGATGTGATCTCTTGGTTTAGCAGGAAGCAGTCCTGCGTAGCACTGAGTACAGCTGAGGCAGAATATGTTGCAGCCTGCTCAGCTAGTTGTGAGGCAGTATGGCTACGGAATCTACTGTCTGAGTTATTTGATCTCCCGTTGGAGGCTACTGGTATCTTTTGTGATAACCAGAGTTGTGTGAAGCTGTCTGAGAACCCAGTGTTTCATGACAGGTCGAAACACATAGAGATCAAATATCACTAAATCAGGGATATGGTGCAGAAAGGAGTTGTGAAGCTCCTGTATGTTGCAACGGACGAACAGATTGCAGATGTGTTGATGAAGCCACTAGCCAGAGTGAAGTTCGATTACTTCAGAGAGAGGCTTGGCGTTCTTCAGATCGAGGACACTTCAAGGAAGAAGTGATGGACACATTTGCTGAAGCCATTCCAAGCATGTTGGAAGGAGGATCCTTCACATGGCTGTGGATGTAAGCGCTGGATGATGAGCATCAGGATGATGTTCTGGTTTCTGCTTGATATGATCAGTTGGATCATTTTTATGTATGTATATATGCATCATGTTGGATGCTTGGACCATGTATCTGTATATGTATCAGGTGGATACATTGTATGATCAGTTGGATCATGTATGGTGATATGTATCATGTATTGGTATTTGTATCAGGTGGATACATTGATGATCAGGAGGATCATGTATGATGATATGTATCAGGCAGATACTTGGTATGCATCAGGTAGATGCATTGATGATCAGGAGGATCATGTATGATGATATGTATCATGTATTTGTATCAGGTGGATACATTGATGATCAGGAGGATCATGTATGATGATATGTATCAGGTAGATACTTGGTATGCATCAGGTAGATGCATTGATGATCAGGTGGATCATGCAGCAGGATGTTGCAGTGATGATCAGGATGATCATAGATGACGAGCTTCAGGATGTTGCTCCAGATGACATGCAGCAGGATGTTGCAGTGATGATCAGGATGATCATAGATGATGAGCTTCACGATGTTGCTCCAGATGACATGCAGCAGGATGTTGCAGTGATGATCAGGATGATCATAGATGACGAGCTTCAGGATGTTGCTCCAGATGACATGCAGCAGGACGTTGCAGTGATGATGATCAGGATGATCATGGATACATCAGGATGATGTATGGTGAGTATCAGGTTGATACTCTGTGGCCGTGGATCAGGTTGTGCAGATGAGCATGTAATAGCGCCCTGGGAGATTTGCAGATGGTCTTTCGAGGTTTTGCCTATGGCATGTAATATCGGTGCCCTGGGACATCTGGCAAATGCTCTTTCGAGGTTTTGCTCTGGGAGGACATGTAATAGCGCCCTGGGAGATCTGTAGATAGTCTTTCGAGGTTTTTCCTATGGCATGTAATAGCGCCCTGGGATATCTGGCAGATGCTCTTGCGAGGTTTTGTCCTATGGCATGTAATAGCACCCTGGGAGATCCGATAGGTTGGGCTATGTGCCCGTAATCAGTCCTGGGATGCTCTTGCGAGGTTTTTCCATGACCACATGTAATAGCGCCCTGGGAGATTTCAGGTCGGAGTTGTGTACGCGTAACATCCTCAGATGCTCTTGCGAGGTTTTGTGGTGGACCACATATAATAGTGCCCTGGGAGATTTCAGGTCGGAGTTGTGTACCCGTAACATCCTGAGATGCTCTTGCGAGGTTTTGTGGTGGGGTCACATGTAATAGTGCCCTGGGAGACCCTATAGGTAGAGCTGTGTGCTCGTAACAGCCTGGGATGCTCTTTCGATGTTTTGTGACGCACGTAATAAGTCCTGAGGATTCCACAGTATGGCCGGTGATGACGAAGACCTGCAGGTGGTGGGCCTACATCCAGTATGAAAAAGGACTGGCTCTGTAGAACTTCCTATGACGAGTAGAGACAGAGATTGGTTGAGATAGTAGCAGCAGTGACGATGATGATGACGATGATCGATGATGATGATCCAGAGAAGAAGACCTGTCTAACAGATATGTGTCGAGAAATACCTTCCTAGTTAAGAGGGAGTGTTGATGTATATGTAACTTCGGAATGTATTTCATCTGTATATTATATATATATTTATTGTACCCTTATAAGAGATGTGTTATTCCTCTATAAGGAAGTGTCGTCATGTGGATTGACAAGTGTCGCAAGTGTGTGTACTTGCCGATGGGTTATTAGACCACCTTATGGGGTCGGCCCTGATTAATATATAATATAATGTGGGTGTATCTAAGTAGACAAGTCGGCCCCAGTAGGTCACTGGGCAAAAAGGTGAGTATAAATAGAGATAGGAGATCTCTATTTTACTCACTCGGAAAAGTATCTATCTCTCTCTGTGAAAAGTGGCGCACTAGTGAGGAGGAGGAGGATCATCTGCTAGGAGACTATCTCAGTGTTGTTTGGTTGTATTTTGGTTGAGCCATTGCTCTCTCTATCTCTGAGGAAGTTGTGGGGTTTTTCACCTTAGGGTTTTCCCCACGGAAACTCTGTGTCTCTTGTCTCTATGCTTTTGATTCTTGTGATGCTTGTGATGCTTGTCATATTATGATTGTCATGCATTGATATACTGTAGATGTTATTCTCTCAGCAAAGATCCTATAGTATTGAAATTTAATACTCAAAATTTAACAAATAATGTAAATATTATTAATTGTCCAACCTCAAAATAGGTTAAGAATATCCATATATACAAATCTGGAACAATTCGAATCCATCAGGAGTGTTCACACTGATCTAGCTTAGAAATAGCTCAAACCCCCCTAGGTTGACCAAAATATCCCAAACTGGTTTGAAACTGTTGTGTGAATGCTGGGAATGTCTGGACAGGCCCATGTGACCTCACACATGTGGAGAATCTGGTTGGTTAGAGGTTAGGCAGCTAGAATTGGCTAAAAATGGGCAAAGGAGGCAAGTTTGTCCACATTCTGAGCATGTGTGCCCTTGGTCAAAGAGAATCCCACAAAACATGGAGCAAGAGCTCCCTAGGCATGCAGGAAGCAATAAATGAATGGTAGGGGGCACCCAACAGCTAGTTTGACTTGGCACAATGATCAGTTTTGTCCACATTGCCAACTGGTTCAAGCTAAATGACCATTTACTCACTAACCAACTTGGGGATGCAATTATTAAGCTATTTGGTACTAATTAATCATCAATTAATAAATGATTAATGTACATAGGTGTAATAATGTTCTAACACCCCTCCTTAAGCTAGACTTAGTGAAATATCAAAAATAAGGCCTTGGCAACCAGGCTCAAGTCACCTTTTACATCATAAAAAATTATTTTTCCATGTTACCAAGGTAAGGAGGAAAACCACATGGGAAATAAAACCTCCCCTCTAAAATGGACATGTGGCATATATCAAAATACACCAATCATCACCATGCATCACTCACCCCAAGCAAAGATCTAAGGTGAGTGAAAGTCTTCTCGGTAAAACTCTTGGTGAAGATATCAGCAGATTGCTCACTTGAAGGGCAATACTGCAATGCTATGGTCCGGTCATGCACCAAACCCCGAATGTAATGCATGTGTATCTCTATGTGATTGGTCCTTTGCCTCTTAACTAGATCAGTAGAAATCTTGATTGTAATTTGATTATCACACCAAAGAATAGTGGGTGAATAAAAAACAATCCCGAACTTTGCAAGAATACCTTGCAACCAAACACATTGTGTGGCTGCATTAACTGCTCCTCTGTACTCGGCCTCAGCTAAAGATAAGGAAATAGTATTTTGTTTCTTTCTTGAAAAGCATATAGGTCCATGTGCAAGCATAAAAACATAATCAGGAGTTGATTTCCGATCGATACAATCACCAACCCAATCAAAATCTGTAAATCCTACTAGTTCAAGGGATGAACTAGCAACATAATGGATACCAAAGGACTTAGTACCCTGAACATAATGAAGGATCCTCTTGGCTTCCTTCCAATGGATCTCATGAGGTTCTTGCATGTGCCTAGAAACAACCCCAACAACATATGACAAATCTTGTCTAGAATGAGTAAGATATAGCAAGCTTCCAACAAGCTGCCTATACAATGAGCTGTCAACTAGTGGAGAAGAACCCCAGTCATTTAGCTTAACTCCTGAAATAAATGGAAATTTTGCAGACTTACATTCAGCCATCTTAAATTTCTGCAGCAAATCTGAAGCATACCTTGACTGAAATATAGAAATTCCATTCACAGTTTGGTCTATCTCTAAACCCATAAATTGTTTTAGCAATCCTAGATCGGTCATGGAGAATGCACTGTACAATGCTCTCTTAACTGAGTCAAGTTCTTTGGTGCAGCTACCAGTGATCAAAATATCATCAACATATAGTACAATAATCAATATCAGATCACTAACATGCTGCATATAAAGATTTGGATCAGACTTACACCTCTCAAACCCCAAAGATAGCAGAAAATTGTCCATTTTTGCATACCATGCTCTAGGAGATTGCTTGAGCCCATAGAGTGACTTATTCAACCTGCAAACAAGTGTATGATCAGAAATAAAACCTTTAGGATGCTGCATATATATCTCCTCATTCAGATCCCCATGAAGAAAGGCACTTTTTACATCCATGTGATGAACATCCCATCGCTTGGAAGCCCCAATGGCCAAAACTAGTCTTACGGAGTCCATCTTTGCCACCGGTACAAATGTCTCTGTATAGTCCACTCCTTGGACCGGAGAGTAACCCTTAGCCACCAAACTGGCCTTATACTTCATATCAGATCCATCAGATCCAACTTTGGTTCTATAAATCCGTTTGCATTGCACTAGTTTCCTCTTGGGAGGAAGAGGGACCAAATCCCAAGTTTTGTTCTCATGGAGTGAGTTCATCTCTTCTTGCATGGATGATTGCCACCTTGGGTCTGTACATGATTCTGAATATGACATTGGATCATATCCAACCATCAAATAACATCCCTCACTCAGATCAGAATTATCACATGCAAAGGAATTGTGAAATTGAGATCTAGTTTTCCTAGCATCTTGGGGATCTCCCACAAGCTCTCCGGCACTTTGAATTGTTTTCTCTTCCTACTTGGGCCTTGAGGGAGGGATATGTTCAGAATCCATATCAACATCATATTCAGAAATATCAGAATAAGAATCACTACTTACTTCATCATCAAGAAGAGGAAATGTGCATTCCCCATCACCTTGTTCACTAGCTTGCAAAAACTCTTCTTCTTCGAATTTGACACTTCTTTCGATGAAAGTGTTGAGAGTGGATCGATCAAAGATATTTTCTCCCTTGGAATCCTCTGCATATCCAACCATGATTGACTCCTTGCTTTGGGGCTGCAAGGCCTTTCTCTTCTCCGGTGGAATTCTGGCCCAAGCCCTTGAGCCAAAAATTCTGAAATGTGAAACATTGGGTTTGTGGCCGATCCATGCTTCAAATGGAGTAATTCCTTGCAATGCTTTGTGTGGTGCTCTGTTCTGAACATATTATGCACAATTCATATCTTCAGCCCACAATTTAGAAGACAAATCCCTTCCTTGCAACATGCAAGTTGCCATCTCTTTCAGTGCTCTATTTTTGCGCTCTGCAACACCATTTTGTTGTGGTGTGTAGGGCACTGAGTGTTGCATCTAAATGCCATGCTCTTGACAGAGCTGCTATAGATTCTTATTGACATACTCTCTGCCATTATCAGTCCTCAAAACCTTCATGGCCTTCCCACTGAAGTTCTCAACCATACTCTTGAAAATTTTGAAACATTCAAAGACTTCAGATTTTTGCTTAAGGAAAAATAACCAGCAGCACCTTGAGTAGTCATCGATGAAGGTGAGCACATATTTGCTGCAGCCATAGGAGGGAGTGGGGAGTGGACCTATCAGATTAGAATGCACTATCCCAAGTGGCTGATCAGCCCTCCTTTCCTTCCCTTTCTCATACTTCTTTTTAGGATGCTTCCCAACCATGCAACCCTTGCATGTTCCATTGGAAAAACTGATTTGTGGCAGCCCTTCTACCATCTCTCCTTTGCTCAAAGATTGAAGATATCTATAGTTGAAGTGACAATACCTTTGATGCCATAGTTTTCTGCTCTCATTCACATGTGACAGAATTACACTTGGTGAAGAGAACTCGAGAAAGTGGGAGAACTTGTACATCTTCATATCATGGTCGGAACACCCATTGCAACAATTTTTCCGGTGGAAATTTCGGATATCTCCACATCATCCTGAGTGAAGACAAATTTCTTTGCTGCTCCAATATGTGTCATTTGATATAGAGAGAGCAAGTTTGCTGCAAGGTTTGGTACAAACAACACATTAGAGAAGAACCCATTCTCCATAGATATTTTCCCAATTCCATGAGTAGGGATTTCTGAGTCATCTCCCATTCGAATGGAGAGACCACTGTAGGGTGTAAGTTCAGAAAACGAATCTCTTGAAGAAGCCATGTTCCTTGAGGCACCTGAATCAATGATGAACAAGGGTGAATGAGATGAACAAGCCACCAAATCATGGCAAGTCTCCTTGTCTTCAGAAACGCACTCCTTCTTCTTGGAACTTTCAGGAAGAGGAATATTGTTTTTCTGTAGGAGATGAGTCATGATGTCTATAGTTTTCTTCATGCATGAACTCTCTGGGTGAAAACCCCTTTGACAGTAGCTGCATTTTGTCTTCTCAACCTTCTTTCCCTTGTTCTTGACATGATTCGAAACCCCCTCAGAAAATTCGGGCCTCTCATCCTTCCTCTTCTTCTCTTGAGGTTTCGGTCCCTTGGGTTTTTGCTTGCCTCTTCCATATTTCGAATCTCCAGCTGCAAGAACTCGGTATTTTTGCTTGATGGAGCCCATCAAGACCAACTTGTCTTGCTCTTGAGTTAGCATCTCCATGAAGTTAGCCAAAGGTGGCATCTTCCAACCTCTAACTGTGATCCTTGTGGAGTTGAAGGAAGACACAAAAACTGAGTATTCAGAACCCAGTTTGGAGAGAATGGACAATACCAACTGTTCTTCTTTCTTCTCTATGCCACATTGTCTGATCTGCAAGACCAAGTTCTTAAACTTGGTGAATAAGTCCTGGATGGAATCGAAATTCCCCAGGCTCAGTGAAACAAGCTCATTTTTGAGCTGGTGGCCTCTCATCTCATCAGTCTTTCCTAACAAGGTCTCAAGCTTGAGCCACCCTTCATTTGGAGTAGCTAGACTTTCTACATGAAACAAGAGGTCTCTTGAAATGCTGAGACAAAGGAGGCCAAATGCCTCATCCATTCTGTTAAAAAACTTGGATTTCTCCACAGCTGAGTTTGGCTCAACCTCAGTGCCCATCGTAATTCTGTAGATACCCTTAGATATCAACAAAATCACCATTTATACCTTCCAATCGAAATAGTTGAAGGGAGTGAGCACATTTGGGTGAGATGGCTCCATTCTTCTCTGCTGCTCACGCACTTGCTGACAATGTTGATCTTCAATACCTGCAAACAACTCTCAAATCACTTAGGAGTGATCCACACTAACAGATTCGAACCCTATTTGATAGTGGGTTCATTCAAGAGAGCATCACACCTGAGAAGAGCCATTAGATTTCTCCAATGAACTCAGGCAATGGCCTAAGGAATTATTTGGTTTCTCCACTACTTCTAGCAATCCCCTAAAAAAATATTGCTAGTTCAAATGGTAGCTCCAAGAGCGCTGATACCATGTAAAATCTGAATCACAACAGAACCTAGCTACTATGGATTCCTCACTAGTGAAAAGATTGCAACACATTTACAAGCATGAGCATAAATATGTAAAAATGAATAACAATACACATGAAATGGGTGAATAATGTAAATATTATTAACTTTCCAACCTCAAAATAGGTTAAGAACATCCATATATACAAATCTGGAACAATTCGAATCCATCAGGAGTGTTCACACTGATCTAGCTTAGAAATAGCTCAAACCCCCCTAGGTTGACCAAAATATCCCAAACCATTCCAAACTAGTTCGAAACTGCTCTGTGAATGTTGGGAATGACTGGATAGGCCCATGTGACCTAACACATGTGAAAAATTTGGTTGGTTAGAGGTTAGGCAACTAGAATTGGCTAAAAATGGGCAAAGGAGGCAAGTTTGTCCACATTCTGAGCATGTGCGCCCTTGGTCAAAGAGAATCCCACAAAACAAGGAGCAAGAGCACCCTAGGCATGCAAGAAGCAATAAATGACTGGGAGGGTGCACCCTACAGCTTGTTTGACTTGGCACAATGCTCAGTTTTTTCCACATTGCCAACTGGTTCAAGCTAAATGACCATTTACTCACTAACCAACTTGGGGATGCAATCATTAAATGGTTTGGTACTAATTAATCATCAATTAATAAATGATTAAGGTACATAGGTGTAATAATGTTCTAACATTGTCATTTATATAGCATAGCATTGAGAATTGAGTTAATTTCTGGTAGTCAGTTGTCTGTTGTGGTCCACCCCAAGCCATAGGGAGTTTTCTCCAACACAGAAATGGCGACTCCGCTAGGGAAAACATCCATTTTTGGGCATTTTTAAGCATTAGTCCTTATTTAGAGTTGTCGGGTCTCGAGTCTCTGTGTCATTGATTAGCCATTGGGATACTCTATAGAAAACATCTTTTTTCTGAGCCATTGGACTCTTTGTTTTCTCATTTTCTTTTCCCTCTATGCAGGTGAGCCGAGTTCTTCCTGCGTCTACCCGCTTCTGTCTGCACTATAGCCCGCGGGTACTTGTAGGTATTCCTTCGACATTAGCGTACAACTCCGGGGGTGATTTGTTTATGGCCTTTGGTTGTTGTTGGGTTGGTTCTAAGTGTTCCTGAGTCTTCTTTGGCCTTGTTCCTGACTGTTCCAAGCCTTGGTTGTGACCATAAATCCTCTTTTCTCTTTGTTTTGAGCTTCATTGGTTTTTACCCACTTTTGATTTTGCAGCTGATTCCCATCGGATGAGTCTTACTGTCTAGGATCTGCTAGGTTGTTTGAGTGATTCCCTTTGCATTTCTTTAACTGAATAGTAGGATTTTGCTTGTATTTTTCATTTCATTATATTGAAAAATACAAAAAATAGTTTTGCATTTTCCATTTGCTTATAAGCGAAAATACAAAAAAAAAAATTACTTTTATGTACTTCATTTTGCATTGAGTGCTTACAGCTTTCATTTAGGTTCTGCTTGTGCAATGAAAATATAAAAGAGTTGCATTTTTATTTCGAAACCGTTGGATTGAGTATGCATGTTCATTTAGGTTCTGCTTGTGCATTGAAAATATAAAAGAGTTGCATTTTTATTTCGAAACCGTTGGATTGAGTTTGCATGTTAGTGGCATTGTTTTTATTGGATAGATGAGTCTAGAGTTTGACAATTTTGCATACTATTGAGTCATATACATCACTAGTTTCACGACCATATCCTTTGAGTAACCACAACCATTAAAATTAACCCTTAATCTTAAAATTGATTAGAATGATTTTATTTATAGGGTACACTAACTAGCATAGGTTTAGAGTCTTGGAATAGATCATTGTGAGTGAACAATCCCAGACTACTAGACGGAACATTGTGTGTATGACCAGGGAGTGGTGAAATTCATGGTATACATCGGTGTTCTCAGGAATCTCTACTCACACCATAGTTAAGCATGAGGTCATGGGAAGTTGGTTGCGGAGATAGCCCTCTAATACTGGCTGAACATGGGAGATATTTCCAAGATTTGTTTGTATCTTGGGATTCTTGGGGGATTTGACCCTCTTGAGTTTCGGGCTTATCTACCCTACCCATACAAGGGATCCCACCTACGACTGTCCCCCTGACCATTGGTTATACTGCGGTGACCATAGTTGCCTTACCTAGGTATCGCATAGGGTACTTGCAGAGGTTATATTGTTTGTGTGCTGAGTCAGATAGGGATCGGACATCACAGTTGTCGTTGTATAGGGACTTGAGTCTATGCAGACAGTGAATTCTGGGGGCCATTATAACTAATTATGTTACCTGCAACTATAGTTTGGGAGCCTCAAGCCTCTCCTAGGAGATACATATCGGCTTTAGTGTTGGGAGCTCATTTAGCCACTTTGTTTGTCTACTCTTGGATGTAGTTTCTCTAGGTTTGTGCTCTTGATTTTCTGTTTTTGATCGATAGTTTGGCCATTCGAGGATGTTTTGATTTTATAGTCTCTCTGAAGATATCGTGGTGTGGAGTCCTGCTCTCCGTTGATCTCCTCGGTTGGCTGGTTTACGAACTGTCGAGCTTTCACGCCTTGTCAAGAAGGGACGTCATTGGGTTCCCTCAAAATCTTTGGATTCTTATGAGACATACGTTATCGACACCATGACTTCACATTCTAGCATAGGATAAATCCCCACTAGTCCATTGGGTAGATTCGAACACACTTTAGACACCCCTACCCCTAGAGAGGTGTGGGGGGCTGATCCACTTGAGACCCAACCTAGTTTGTTTGGTCCGGATCCACCCGAGAATCAACCTAGTTTGTTTGGTCTAGATCCACCCAAGGACGACCTGTTCGATCCTTCGTTTCCAGATAATTATTTATATGGGATTCCAGAGTTACATAATGACACAGGCCCTACGGTCAACCCTACTGCATTCTCGTATGGTATTCCTAATTACAATACAATTGATCCTCCCACTGCTTTTGGTAGTCATGTTGGCAGTAGTCATGGTGTTAGCCACACCGCACCAATTGGGGGAAATACCCTTACTGGGGGCACCATGTTGTCCACTCACACACATAGTATGGGGACGGGTCACATTCCTCCTAACAATGCAAATGTTGGAAGACGACCACCTCTTAGGACTACCCAACCTAATAGGAACATTGGTCGCAACACGACTCGCCATCCACAACCTAATACACATGCCACTACCCATCAACCTAGGACCACTTTCACGAATGTTAATTCTCCTCCCAACTATGGGGGTGGACATATAGCACATACTTTTGCATCCACTGCCACTACTAGTAATGCTAATGTAGGAGGTGGGAATATACCTCATCCTGATAGTCATAACACCACCATTCCTGCTACTTGTAACACCAATGCTGGGGTTAGGAATACATCTCATGCTTATGGTCACCACACGACTGCTCACGCTAATCCGAATGCTTATGCTGGGGGTGGGAACATACCTTACCATTATGGTCATTAGAAGACGGTTCTCGCTATGAATAGTACATATATGCCCCATAAATATGGTGGTAAACCTTACTACAACACAATTGGTGCTGGCTACTAGTACAACCCACCTCAATATGGTGCCCAAAACACATATATACCTACTTACTTTCACTGAAGTCAGGTCAGAGGAGGTTATCAACCTTATGGCCATGGTCAAGCTTATGGTCAGTCAGGTCCATATAATCAACAGTTTAATGCTCATGGTCAAGCATTTGGTCCATCTTATAATTCGGTTCCGTACAACCAACCTTTTATGGGGGCTTATAATCAAGCTTTCTAGCCGCAACTCTCGTTCTTTGCACATTTGAATCTTCCAGATCTTTCGAAGCTCATGAATGATCCAGTGTGTCATGACCCTAATTGGCCTCTACTCCCTACCAAGCTCCCTTCGGACATTCCTATGTTTGAGGGGAAAGGTGGTGATGATCTAGGTGATCATGTCACAACCTTTGGTGCTCTTCCAACTCGTTGAATCATGATTCCGTTCGATCATGACTATTTCAATGCACCCTCACGGGGGAAGCCACGAATTGGTATGTTGAGTTGCCTGGGAACACTTATAGGGGTTTCAATGATTACCAGTTACCAGTTCATTACGATACTGGTACTGAACTTTTGTCTACCTTCCGTCAGAATAAGGCCACACATATTTCTAACCATGTTCAAAAGTGGCATCGACGGAAGAGGTTAGTGAAAGCCAACATTCCTCCATAGTTTCTGTTGGAATGGTTCCTCAAGTATTTACTTCCATATATTGCTAAGGATGTTTTGATGTCTGACATTGTGATTGAGGAACAAGCCATCTTAAAAGTCCAGTAGTTAGATTTACTATACTCTTAGTCTGGCATTTTGTATGACATTATTCTTGATGCACTGCGAACACGGCATGAGCCCAAGTCAGTTCTTGGACCACATGCTAATGGCATTGTGGGATCCGCAAGTACTCTCCCTATAGATTTGGTGGCTAATCAAATGCAAAATTTTTCTCTTAACTAGTATACTCCCGAACAGGTCCACACCTTGTCCACTTCAACCCCGTCGTCCGATGTACACAGTGTGTAATTGACGAACCCATCAGGTAACTAGAAACCTGGTGGTAGGAAGAAGGGGAGAAACAACCATAAGGGTGGAAACAATGGGAACAATAATAGTAATCACAATACCCCTCGTAAGCAGAATGCCAACCCTCCTCGGGAAGGCGAAAATGCTGGTGAGGACCATAAACCTAGGCGTAAGGTGAAATTTCCTTGTAAAATTTGTGGGGAAGATCATCTTACTCACTGATGTCCTTGAATCGAAGAAGCCTCGAAGCATCTTGCACAGATCCCAGCTGTGTTGAAGGACCCCCTTCCTCATCATGAAAACATGGCTTTGCATGCTCCTGCCACTGGTTATGGACCTAATGAGATTGCAACATCTTCTTCCAATTCTCATTGTTATGGATGCGTGAATATGGTTCAATCCAAGGTTAGTGTTGCTACTCGACAACGCGATTATGGTGCACCACAACCTAATATGGGGAGTGAGCCTCCCACTCCTCCTAATAATTCCTTGCTTATCGAGAAGCCCTCTATTATGCCACGGATACCGAAAGGTGTTCTTAGGCACTCTACGCATAATCCCAATGCTCAAGCCACCCATAACTACTCCATTGAAGAAGATTTGGGCCAAACTCTATGTGCCATGTCGGATCTTGAAGTTTTACAGGCATGCCGTTTTGAGTGCGTTAGGAGTTCAGGATGGGGTGAGTCCCAGTGTTATCAAGTTTGACAATACTGATGTTCAACCTCGCTTACCTTACCACACGGATTTTCAAATACATGTGGAGTGCCTTCAAAATGTTGTCAGGAGAATGGTGGTTGATGAAGGTGCTTCCGTCAGTGATGTCTTTAACTTGTTGGAAATCTCTCGGCTCTCCTCCTCTACTCACATCTAGAACCATGCTCACTGCATTTGACGGTTAGTCATTAAAGCTGCATGGGATTATCCCTTCCCTTGTTGTCTACGTGGGAGGTAAACCTGTGCCTATTGAAGTCGAAGTGGTTGATGCGCCCATCGACTACAACCTTTTACTGGGTCAGAATTGGATGTACGCTATGAAAGTTGTCACGTCTACTGTATTCAGAGTTATTTTCTTTCCACACGAAGGCAAGATTGTGACAATCAATCAGCTGGATTTCATTAATCCTCCTCCCATAGCATCCACGGGATCTGTAGTCCTGTAGGTTATAGATTCTCAGTCGAAAGCTGGGAAGATAGGTGTTGGTATGTACCCTTCATTGACGGGATCTTATGATTTCCCTGCACCTGTTGATTATATTGGAACCATTTCCAACAAAGCGTCTCCTCCATTGCATAATGTACCATTCTAGATTTCATATTTTGATGATCCGTGGAATTTACCATCCACGAGTTCTACGTCTGGAGACATTATGCATGTCGGGATGTTTATGCCACTATCTATAGCTGAGCTTGCTTATCAGGATATTCAACAAGCCACTATAGAGCCGGATCTCTCTTCTTCTCGGATAGATGAGGAAGATCCCATTATGCTGCTAGTTTAGGTAGCTGACTCGTCTTGTTCACACGATTGCCTTGATGGTCCTTTACCTTCAGATGAAGCTATTATCGAAACCATGTGTGGTAGTGAGAGGGATTGGGAGGATATGCACCATTGCTCTTATTTCCTTCCAAACCTCGATCTCGTAGAGCAAGAAGAGTTTAGGACGACTCTTGCTGAGATGGTTGGTCACCCTGTGGCTCTTTTGGGTTCACATGAGATTTTCACGGAAGGGAACATGGCTAATATTTCCCCGACTACACCGATCAACATCTCTTGCACTCCCGGAAAGATTGAAAATGTTTACATCGGTGTTGATTGCTCTCCTGAGGAGGTTTCCATTTATACCGAATTGTTTACAGAACTTCAGGAAGCTTTCGCCTGGTCATATGAGGAGATGAGAGGAATAGACTCCAGTATTGTCGAACATAAGATTAGAACGTATCATCACGCTAAACTGGTTCGACAACGGATTCATGCTGTCAACCCTAGGAATGCAGCAGCTATTAAGGTAGAGGTGGAAAAACTGCTCAAAGCTGGTTTTATATACTCAGTTCCCATTACTGAATGGGTGTCAAACCCCATTCCTGTGGATAAGAAGCAGGGAATGATCCGCGTATGCACTGATTTTAGAGACCTGAATCGTGTGTGTCTGAAAGACAACTTCCCCACGCCATTCATTGATCAAATCTTGGATGCTTGTGCAGGAAGTGAGAGTTTTTCATTCATGGATGACTTTTCGAGGTATAACCAGATTCAAATCAAACCCGAGGACCAACATAAGATTGCCTTCATTTTTACTTTGGGTACGTTTGCATACCGAAAAATTCCCTTCGGCCTTAAAAATGCTGAAGCTACGTTTCAACGTGCCATGGCGTATGCCTTTCACGACCTTAAAAGTATAATGGAGGTTTTCTTGGATGATCTTGCCGGCCATTCTCGCAAGAGAATGGACCACCCCAAGCACCTCTGTTGGATTCTTGAACGATGTATATGCTACAAGATCTAATTGAATCCCAATAAATGCATCTTTGTGGTGAGGTCAGGTCGCCTTCTAGGATTCATAGTTTCGAAAGAGGGTATTAGAGTCGATCCTATTAAAGTTGAGGCAATACTTCAGTTGCCTCCTCCATGCAACTTGTTTCAACTTCAGAGCCTCCAAGGGAGAGCTACCTTTCTACGTCGCTTTGTAGTCAATTATGCTAATATTACCGAAGGTTTTGCGTGCTTCTTGAAGAAAGGAACACTGTTTATCTGGGATGAGCAAACCCAACAGTCTTTCGATGCCCTCAAGAAAGCTTTGGTATCAGCCCCTATGCTTAGTCAACCCCACTTTGCACAAGATTTTATACTTTATGTGGCTGCGTCTCAAGAGATGATTGGCATGGTCTTAGTTCAGGTTGATGATGTGCTCGTCGAGCATGTGATCTATTACCTTAGTCGAAATCTAGTAGACACTGAACTGAGATATACTCACATGGAAAAACTGGAACTTGTGACTGTCCATGCAGTCGAACAGTTATGACACTATATTTTGATTAGAACAACCACAGTTGTAGTGCAAATCAATCTATTTCAGTTCGTTCTATCATGACGCCTTATAGGGGGGAAGTACAATAAATGGATTGTGATCCTTCAAAAGTTCGATCTCAATTTTGCTTTGGTGAAGTTGGTGAAATCATTGGTGTTTGCTAAGCTTATGTCGGACCTTCCGAGACTTGATGAGGATGTCATGCATGAAGATTCCTTTGTGGATGAACACTTGTTTCTTATCTTTTCAGAGGACCCCTTGTATGGGGATGTCATTGTATGTCTCCAAACTTTGAAGTTTCCTTCGCATTATTCGCAGGACGAGCGATGGCATGTCAAACATCACGCTAAATATTATACCATCATCGGTGACACTTTGTATCATCGAGGAAAGGATTCTATTCTTCATCGTTGCTCGACTCACGAAGAAGCGGAGTGCGTGGTTAATGATTGTCATGCTGGGGCATGTGGCGGTCACTTATCTGGGCTTGCTACAGCCCAATTTATTATGCGGGCTGGTTATTTTTGGCCTTCCATCTTTAAATATTGTATGAACGTTGTGAAGAGATGTCACCCTTGCTAGGTGTTTTCTCGGAATATACGCTCGCATCCTGCACCCCTTCATTCGGTTGTCACCGTCGGTCGATTCACCATGTGGGGCGTGGATTTCATGGATTGCAAACCAGTTTCGGCTGGGGGGCACCATAAAATCCAATGATGCTACAACAGCCCATTTCGTGTTCAATTAGATTATCACTCGGTTCGGTATTCCGAAAGAGATTGTCACTGACCATTGCAGTCATTTTCAGAACAAAATGGTGGAGGATTTGTCACTCAAGCTTGGGTTTCATCAAGAACACTCATCTTCTTACTATCCCCAAGCAAATGGTCAGGTTGAAGCAGTCAATAAGTCTTCAAAGACCATTCTCCAACATACCATCCAACAAAGCAAGAACAACTGACATATTATGTAATATCCTACTTTGTGGGTATATCAAACTGTAGTCTACACTGTCTCTGGGTTCTCAACATTTTAGTTAGTAGACGGTGTGGAGTCGATTTTACCGATTGAATGCGAAATCCCTTCACTTAAACTAGCCATAGAGCTCCTCCCTGATATGATGGGTATTGAGCAACGTTTAACCCACCTTGAGAAACTTGACGAGCAACGTCGAGATGTCGCTGTGGCTATAGATGCCAATAAACGTCGTGTCAAGGTTCAGTATGATAGGTCTATCCGTCCCCATCAATATATTGAAGGTGACTTGCTCCTCTTATATGACCAAGCTAAAGAACCCCTGGGGGCAGGCAAGTTTAACCTCATGTGGCACGGTCCTTACGTTGTAAAGCGTGTCCTGGAAAAAGGAGCCTATGAATTAGAAGACTATGAGGGGAACATATTGAAGGATCCTAGGAATGGACTCTACCTAAAGTGGTATTATGCTTGAACTTCTAGTTCGAGCTAATACTTTTGTACACTATTGTATAGTTGCTTATGTACATAGTTTAGATTTCTTTGGTTTTCGGGTCTGCTGATTTGCTTTCGTTTGATTGACATATGTCAATGGAATCTCCTATGTTCTTAGGGTTCATGGATGGTGCTAGCCGTCATACGTAGCAACTTGCTTCTGCTTCCTAGGTTATTTATTCACCTAACCACCTAGTTGTGTCCTCAGGAGGTGATTGTCTTGGTCCTACATCTAACAGTGTGGTTGGGTATAGTGCCGTGATTGAGCTACCTCAGGATGTTGTTTCACATGGTATCCAGTCTTTAGAAGTCCTCCTAGATTCACAACTAGTTGTGTCTTAGTTGAATGGTCAGTACCGTGTGAGAGTTCCTACGTTACTACATAAATTCTTAAGGGTAAGAATCTTGGAACGACATTTTGTTTCAATTACATACATTCATGTTTCGAGAAGTTTTAATCACATATCTGATGCATATGCTAACTATGTCGTAGATTGTCATTTGTCACATTAACAATGAAGCACATAAATAAAAGAGACTTTCATACATTTATACATACACACATATAGTAGAACCGGAGAACCATAGTTTTTATAAATAATATGTCCAAAATGGTAGTATCATAATATAAAACTTGAGCCTGTAGCCCTAAAAAATATACATATCGATACAAAAATGGGACTCTGAGATGTCTAATCCCTACGAGGAGGCCTAGCTTCCACCTCGATAGGAGGTGTCTGATAATAATACTATAATACATTTGCTATCCGCTGCAGTAGTCGTACCCAGTTTCCCGACACCCATACTACTTGGCACTGCATATCCTCTGGTAGCCGTGCCACCTCTATCTGTGGTACCCTGGCAGTTATCTGTGATAGGTTTCCCCGCAGAGTCTATAGTGTATGCTCTACTGTAGCACCCACTACCTCATCACCCCTACCCCGATGATGATGTCTCGGGAAGCCCTTGGGTCTCATTGGGCCCTTGTCTGCGAGCAAATAGTAAAACATTAATATATGATACTACCCCCAAAAATACTTTTTCATTTACATCTATAATAAAAAATCCATAAAAATTTGATACACAAAAAACATAAAAAGAGTACTCACCAATGTCTATGAACGCTGCATCTAGTGGAAGTGGCATGTCACGATCCTGGAAAAAGTCTATTCCTGTATAGGGGTAGTCATCTATAGCTATGACCTATCAGTCCCACCAGTGAAAGAACTCCTCTGTTTATGGTGACGCTTGGCGGCCACCACCCCTGTCGCGTTAAGACCTCTGCCCACCGGGTAAGGGCTGGGTCGCGGAGACTATGAGGAGGGAACTCAACCCTCGGAGTGAGCCCCGAAACTCGCTCAAAGAAGAAAATGCATAAGATACTACCGTATTCAAAGTTTCTTGCCTCCCCTTTCTTGCACTCTGTCAACTGGGTCTTCATGGACCCCAGTAGCATTGTGCACCAGTCAAATATTATGGGCTGCATACACTGTGACAAATAGAACATCACTGGCCTGGATGCCTGGTGAAGAGCTTTTGAACCAGTAATACGCACTAAGGTAGCCACTATAATCTTCATGCTCAGATTGACTATGGCTCTGATAGGTACCTAACTCCCCACTTCCCAAGTATTTGGAACACAATACCGCTCTATGTAGTTAGGGATGGTGATCCCACCACCCAGTGAACGAGATTGAAGGCTTGCCACCTCACCTCGACGGGACAAACCAGTAATGAAGTAGATGTCTTCCACTTCTAGAGTGAGTATTTTCCCATCTAGGTTGAAGTTCTGTGCATCTATTTCTCAGTAGTCTATCAAATGGTGGAGCAATAGGTTTTGGGCCCTCAAACCCCCTATGGTCCAAAATTTGTATAGCCCACATGCTTGTAAAGCTTGCTGCGCACGCACATCATTGTGAACGGCCTCATCCACAAGGTCATGTTCCATCTCTCTCCACTCTAGAACCATCCTGGAAGAAGAGAAACCAAAGAGTTTAGTCAATTTTGTACAAAAAACTAACTTCACGACCATACCCGCAGGCAAATTTGCTCACAAATGCGGGCACCCGTGGTCAACGCATGAGTTGACTATGCATACCTTTCCCTACCCGCGGTCAACGCATGCATTGACTGCGCATACCTTTCCCTACCCGCTACCCGCATAGTAATAGCCCGTGGGTAGCACCGTGACCATTTAGGGCTTGGCCACATAAAAAAACCAACCGATGAAAATCAAAATAAAAGCATTGAAATGAAAGGTATGGATAAGATTACCAACCTACTCCTGATGGTTCGATGATCGGACTCCCGTAGCTCCCAGAATCAATAGTTGAACTTCGAGATGAAAACTAACCACAAAACTCCAAATGGGTGAATAGTAAAAATGAGTTGTAAATTGTAAATTTTTATTACTATTTATAATTTTTGAAACCCACTTGTCTATAGTTTTCACCATTATATGTTCTTTTGGACTAATATAATGTCTTGGAGTAGCATTTTTTGACCATATTTCTTCGGCAAGAGTTGTTTTGGACCATTTCGCACCTACAGCAGGTATATTTCACACCTGGCATATAGGTTAGATGTCGTTGTCACATGCATTATGGATTTGACCTTTTGACCATTTTCTTAAACCCTAGGTGCGATCGCGCTTCTTAACCGACACGGAACCTTCATACTATTATAGAAGTGTCGTTATGTGGCAGTAGGGCCTTTTCGAACATGGGTACCCTAGTTAGAACCCCCTTTTTCATTATGGTGCCCATGCCGTTGTTTGTCCTTAGGATCAAGAGTCCTTTGTAGTTATTCCATGACTTCGCGATAAAAGATTCATACTCTACTTTGTCTTATGTTGGCCATCTCCCATAAGGAATCCCCCAGTTATATCAAGTTGTGATTGCATTGCATAATCCTTCTTGCCGCTTGAGCCTTGTGCCGACTCCCGCTCACTTAGTTGTTAGCCTGGTGCCTGAGCACTTTTTCCTGTCGAGCCCTACAGAGCTTCCATTTTCCCTTCACAATTTGATGAACTTTTGACCTTGAGGGAACACCCCCTCGAGTGTCCACATCCGGCACTTCCTTGCATTGATCATAGGTATGTTCCACTACTTGGGACTAGTCTGCTCGCTATTTGACACTCGTTCCCTCACTTGTTGTACTATAAGCAATTTTATTCTTTTTCAAGCTTTTCCAAATATGAAAAAGACCAAAAAATCAAATATTCCAAAAAGCCGGACAGGATTATAGTTACTACTTCTAGTTGGAAGCTGTTGTGTCGCCTTTGAATAGAGCATTAATTCCACTCCATACATCCAAATCTATTCTCAAATATTTATTCCTGACATAACCTATGCATTCTGTGTAACATACATTTGGCAGACCCTTCTTAATCATTACAAATTGTTCAAGTATTTAAAAATCGTCGGTCAATTTATCAATTATTGTCTTTCCAGTTAATCCTTTGACCATGGCATAGGATCATAATTTATCCTTTCAGCCTCTTGGAAATCCATAATCTTTAGTAATTTTTTTACTACAGAGAGGGATGCCTTATTCTTAATGATGAATGGACCAACTTTAAGAGGGAATTTCACATCCGATGCTTTTTTGAAAGCACATAAATGTTCTTCTACGGAATGCAACCTTTGTCTAATAAATTTCAAGGAAAAAACCCGCGCTGTTAAGAAGGATGGCAATAGATATGGTGCTCCAGTAAAACCATACACCCTAATTATAGTATGTTCTCTATACAATAACCAATCACCTGTTTGGCCTTATGGTGTAGGCTGCAAAGTTTCTTTCATTTCTTCTAACACTACTGGCATATGAAATGAAATGCTGAGGAGGGAGGAGTATGCATTTTACTCTTCTTCTTCTATACTCACACACAGATGGACATACTATGTAGAGTGGGAAATTGGTTCTCCAGACTGAGTACAGAATTGTGTGGGTCATTTCAATTTATGGACACCCTCTAGCTTCTTTAGTATTCTTTCTTTCAACAGCTCAGCTTGCTCACCCATGGCCAAAGATAAGGTTCTGAAGGCACAGGTACTGTTGGGACTTCTTCACTTTTCAATTTGTAGTTAGAAACAGCATGAGAGACCTGAATTTTCATAACCCAGGCATGCATATATAATAGGTTTGTTGGTGTTGCAAACATGGGTTTTGAAAGTTCATATACACTGTGAGGGATGCAAGAAGAAAGTCAAAAAGGTGTTGCACGGTATTGAAGGTATGTGATTCAGTGACTGAGGAATCGTTTGTTGTTTAATACATGAGGGACATATATATTTATTTATATGTATATTTATATGTAGTGTAGGTGTTTATACGACTATTGTGGACTCGGCACAGCAAAAGGTTACTGTTGGAGCATAGGCCACAGCTATGGTAAAGCTGCCAAGTTTTAGGAAAAAGCACTAAGTTTTGAGGGAAAAGTGGTAATTTTGAGGAAAAGCACCATTTTTGGTAGAAATGAATAGTGCGCGGTACGGCGCCAGATGGATGAGCTCACCGCAGAGTATGGGCTGGAAATCGTGGAGCTCGCGCGCACACATCAAAAGAAAGAGTAAATAAGGTGGCCAAGTAGAAAGCTCAACCACCACAATAAATGAAGCGATGGAATAGAGGGCTTAGCTACCCTCATGAAGGAAAAGTACAGGAGTTATGGTTGCTTGGACCAAGGTAGAAGCAATGGGCCGAAGCATTGAAGGTGAAGGACAAGGAGCAAAGAACGATGAAGGGACGCTCATACCTGCGATTTGCACCAGAAATCGTGGAGCCTGCAGGAAGTTACGACGTGACTGCAAGAGGCGCCTATAGTACACCTAGCCATGTCAACAATTAGGGTTTTTGGGGATCGCTGTTGGGAAAGGCCCACAGCTTTGTAAAGGTGCGACCCTTAGGGCCACCTATATATATGTGTAATTGTGAAGGGAAAAGGGTTAGAAGGTTAGGGAGTTAGATAGTTAGAGTCATTAAGTTACAGACATTATAAGTTGATGTCTGAGTCATTTGTATTGCTGTATCTTTGAAGATGTTAGTGATCATTTTGTGCATGTAAGAAGGCCGCGATCTTGCAGGAAGACCGCTTGGTGTAAGGGCCAGTGTATGTATCGACCAGTCGCAAGACGACTGAGGGGAATGTAATTGTATGTCTTTGTCATTGTAATATCTGAAGATAGAAGATAATAGATCTAAGAGAAGGGATCCCAGCTGTGTGCGTGCAGTTTCCCAGAAAGATCTAAGGCTGCAGCTGTGTGCGTAGCAGAACTGTGTAATTCCCATCTCAAGATAATATAAAATACAGATTCCGTGGACGTGGTTCCCCTCCTCGAAGTAAACCTCTTGATTCTAGTTATTATGGTGATGCTTATATGGTTGCATCTCTTTGCTTTGATGTCTATGTTTCCATGAATGTTTCGTTGTCTTTTTGAATGAGTATGTAAAGTAAATCCTTGAAGCTCCCTTAGAAGTGTACTTGTGCATTGTCGAAGGAGGCTGTAAGAACACTGTCATCGCAACGGTTAAGGAGTGTGTTATTGCATTGTGGCACGGGGGCATAGACGATACATAGTGTATCGGAGGTAGCGGGTAAAAGACTCATGCGCAGTTGCGGAGATACCGCGCAACTAGGCTGGCAAGAGTGAGTTCCAACATCGTGGCATCGTGTGCCCGGTGAAAGAGTAAGACACTCTGTTCTGAGATTACCTGCAAGAAGGGAAGAGAGAAGAACGTAGAATCCACACCACCTCGGTTAAGGAAAACTGATTCCTTAACCCCCCATAGCTACTTCGGGTGAGACTTCGGGCTACTGCACAGCTCGTTGCCGAAAGGGTCAGTGCACCAAAGGGGTGTTTGTTTCTGCGCATCCTAAAAACCCGAGTCTATCGAGAAAGCAGCCAACAATTACAGTCACGGGAAATGTGGATTCTGAGACTCTCATCAAGAAACTACTCAAAAATGGGAAGCACGTAGAGCTCTGGTCACCTAAAGGGAGCCATGGCCATCATACACCCAGCAAACAACCCCCACCCCAAGAGCCTAAGGAAAAGAATAAAGCGAAAAAAAGTGTGAAGTTTGAGGATGATGCCGACAAGGGCAGCGAAAGCGGAGGAAGTAAGGCCAGCCGCGAGGAGACTCAACCTATAAAAGAAGACAAGGGGAAGGCTAAAAAAGCAGAAGTGGATCCAGGCAACAAGGGTGAAACAGGCGGCGCCGAGTAAGAGCGGTGGAACCGAGGGAAAAAGTCCCAATGGCGACAAGAAAGCGGACGGAGGAGAAGAGAAGCAGAAAGCAGGTAGTGATGGTGGCGGACGAGAGAAGAAAGGTAGTGTGGTGGCGGAGGAGGAGAGAAAGAAGTGGAATCCACGTGGAAAGATTCCATTCGCTCTATGAGCGAGGAATCTAGCAAACGTGGAGATTATTCTTCTCCATGGTGAAACGCCTACGGTGTAATTATTATTATTGATATTGCTTTTTGTATGTCCATGTTATGCATTTTATAAGTATATTTGATGGTAATTAATAGTTCCATTTTTAATTAATAATATATCAAGAAAATTCAAATTAGAAATATTTATTTAATTTTATATTAATTAAAAATTAAAATATTTTTTTAAAACAAATAAATATTCTAAATAATTCTAAATGGTTCGAGGAAAATTTCTTAACAATTCACCACTATTTTAGATATAAAATATTATCAATTCTTTTCATTTCATACTCATATGTTAATGGTGTGCGTGCTATTATGTGTGTGTAAAATGACGTTAATGATAAAGTTATATGTGTTTTAATTTTTCATAGAGTTTGGACTCGTCATAAGTAGATGGAGTAAATTTGAAGTTATGAATGCATTTATTAGGGTGTGTGTCCTTAGTGCCTCACCCCATGTGGATGGCCTTCTTGGATGACCCTAAGCTCTACCCAAAATGGATGGTTAATCTCCTCATAGTGCTTTCCCTCAATAGAACTCCATGACTCTACCCTAGATTTATTTAGATTCATTGCCCATTGTGGTGGTCTCTCCATTCATAGACCTAGGCACTTGATATGCCATGTCCACCTTTTGTAGATTTGGTTGCTCCATCTAACACATAGCTCTACCTCATGTCATATAGGATTCTCAGTGTGGTTAGAAGATGTCACCATTGTTTGACAAAGGCAAACATTTTGTACCCATTACTTAGACCATGTTGGTGTGAAACATCTGCAATTCTCATATTTTCTAAACATTGCATTGAATATTGGACTATTAATATTTTACATTCTTTGTTACATTGATCTCTTGATTTGGTTGCCTTTTATGCATTTTTCAATCCCCATTAATATTTTGTTGGGTCTTCCACTATCCAACGCTACAAATTGATCAATAGCCCCTGCAATCCTCGTGCGATCATTATTAGCATTATACTATTATTTTGTTTACCATCATGTTTTCTCATACTAAGATGCATTAGGGATCTTGTTTGTTACAACTTGATAATATGATATAAAGGGGGTCTTAAAAATGGGTTGATAAAAATGGATACCTACAATATATGGTGAAACTAGGGGTTTTCTTAATTGGAAAGGTATATTGGGAGGGGGGTTCACCAATACAATTTTTGGAGGCATTTTCCAATATCTATTGAAATTAGGGATCTTGTTTAATATCTTGCGAATGATCGTTCTATGTAACAAGTCCACTGAGTGAACCCCCCGTGATAATTGGTAGGATTTGATTTATATGATGAAATTCTAGAAATGTAGGCTGATTTATAATGACATGTTGATGCCCAGAAAATCCTAGCATCGACAGTAGGGATTCTCTCCAATGGATAATACCACTTAGATCACTCACTATTTGGTATGGGGAATCCGTCTGATTAATGGTCCAACTACCATAGATGTGTTTGTTTAATTATGTACCAGTTGCGGCTTGGCCCACCGTTTATATTTTATGTTTAAGGGTGTGAATGTGCAAGTGCTTTTAATCTAACAAATGCATTTAACCTATAATTGATAGGAAGAAACCACACGAATGATGTGGAGTTTCTTACCTCCCGTCTTACTGCTTCTACCTTGTCAATTAGCTAACTCTATACTAAACTAACTCAACTATCCTTGCAAGGAGCGAGTTTAAATAAGAGTAATAATCTGAAAATGCTATTACAAATCCAACAAATAGCTATTAAGATAAAAATATGCACATTCCCAGCAGAAAATTACCAAAGATAGCTTTGATTATAATTAAAACAATTTATTAGTTTGTTAACACATAGATATGTGTATAGATGAGGAAATCATTCACCACCATTGAAATAGTTCAATAAATTTAGAAAGATCTTACAGCATGAACATAAACAAAAAAGAAATAGTTCTGATCTATCAGTCACATGTCCTAGGAAAGCATTCGTGCAAGATTTCCCAACAAATAGACCCTTCCCCATTAGCAAAAAATTAGTTCTCTTACACAATGCATCCAATCTCTAATTCACTATCAAAAGCCCTCTTCTCCACTACCCTTTCGCCATATTTATATTACAAGAGAATATGTTTGAATGACTGGTCATTTCGGTTCCCTTTGCATCCTTTGGATTTCCTGATTTTCCTCTTCTGCCAACCGTTTCCTCTGTGCATAGCGTTTTAGCTCCCTCTATGTTATGAATGATTTTATTAGGGTGTGTGTCCTTAGTGCCTCACCCCATGTGGATGGCCTTCTTGGATGACCCTAAGCTCTACCCAAAATGGATGGTTAATATCCTCATAGTGCTTTCCCTCAATAGAACTCCATGACTCTACCCTAGATTTATTTAGATTCATCGCCCATTGTGGTGGTCTCTCCAGTCATAGACCTAGGCACTTGATATGCCATGTCCACCGTTTGTAGATTTGGTTGCTCCATCTAACACATAGCTCTACCTCATGTCATATAGGATTCTCAGTGTGGTTAGAAGATGTCACCATTGTTTGAAAAAGGCCAACATTTTGCACCCATTACTTAGACCATGTTGGTGTGAAACATCTGAAATTCTCATATTTTCTAAACATTGCATTGAATATTGGACTATCAATATTTTACATTCTTTGTTACATTGATCTCTTGATTGGGTTTCCTTTTATGCATTTTTCAATCCCCATTACTATTTTGTTGGGTCTTCCACTATCCAACGCTACAAATTGATCAATAGCCCCTGCAATACTCGTGGGATCATTATTAGCATTATACTATTATTTTGTTTACCATCATGTTTTCTCATACTAAGATGCGTTAGGGATCTTGTTTGTTACAACTTGATAATATGATATAAAGGGGGTCTTAAAAATGGGTTGATAAAAATGGATACCTACAATATATGGTGAAACTAGGGGTTTTCTTAATTGGAAAGGTATATTGGGAGGGGGGTTCAACAATACAATTTTTGGAGGCATTTTCCAATATCTATTGAAATTAGGGATATTGTTTAATATCTTGTGAATGATCGTGCTATGTAACAAGTCCACTGATTGAACCCCCCGTGATAATTGGTAGGATTTGATTTATAAGATGAAATTCTAGAAATGTAGGCTAATTTATAATGACATGTTGATGCCCGGAAAATCCTAGCATCGATAGTAGGGATTCTCTCCAATGGATAATACCACTTAGATCACTCACTATTTGGTATGGGGAATCCGTCTGATTAATGGTCCAACTACCATAGATGTGTTTGTTTAATTATGTACCAGTTGCGGCTTGGCCCACCGTTTATATTTTATGTTTAAGGGTATGAATGTGCAAGTGCTTCTAATCTAACAAATGCATTTAACCTATAATTGATAGGAAGAAACCACACGAATGATGTGTAGTTTGTTACCTCCCGTCTTACTGCTTCTAACTTGTCAATTAGCTAACTCTATACTAAACTAACTCAACTATCCTTGCAAGGAGCGAGTTTAAATAAGAGTAATAATCTGAAAATGCTCATACAAATCCAACAGATAGCTATTAAGATAAAAATATTCACATTCCCAGCAGAAAATTACCAAAGATAGCTTTGATTATAATTAAAACAATTTATTACTTTGTTAACACATAGATATGTGTATAGATGAGGAAATCATTCACCACCATTGAAATAGTTCAATAAATTTAGAAAGATCTTACAGCATGAACATAAACAAAAAAGAAATAGTTCTGATCTATCAGTCACATGTCCTAGGAAAACATTCGTGCAAGATTTCCCAAAAAATAGACCCTTCCCCATTAGCAGAAAATTAGTTCTCTTACACAATGCGTCCAGTCTCTAATTCACTATCAAAAGCCCTCTTCTCCACTACCCTTTTGCCATATTTATATTACAAGAGAATATGTTTGAATGACTGGTCATTTCGGTTCCCTTTGCATCCTTTGGATTTCCTGATTTGCCTCTTTTGCCAACCGTTTCCTCTGTGCATAGCGTTTTAGCTCCCTCTATGTTATGAATGATTTTATCAACTCCCTCTACGTCCTTTGGATGGTGTGATTTGACTTTTTTTCCAATCATTTCCTCTATGTGCAATCTTTCAGCTTCCTTCGCATATGATTGCTCACTTTGGGTTCCTCTGCATCCTTTGGATTACCAATCATGTCTTTTATGCCTGTTCTTCCTTCTTCTCACAACCTTTCAGCTTCGATGCGTCCTGAGGAAACAACCAGATGAATGTGTAAGAATAATTTACAATCAATTCATAAGAACAATTCATTTCTAAATCAAGTAATAATGACCATAAAATTCCATAGGTATGATTTATCAATATCACTTACATAACAGAGGATTCAAGCTTCCATAATATTTTTTTTTTGCGTAAAAATGATAATTAACACAAAGGAAGAAGGCCGGAAAAAGCCCTAAAAATGGCCCAAAAATCATACTTCCGTAGCCGAAAAATCTATAAAAAATGGCCCAAAAATCATCATCCTACAATCGGAAAAGGATTTTAAAAATTCCTAGAAGCATCCTCTCGCAATCCGAAATGCGGGTGTGCGGGATTGTGGAATTGCGGGTTCCATTTTCCAATGTTTAAAAATGCAATATGCAATCTGCAGCCCGTAATCAAAACTGTGGAAAAGCGGAACTATGGGACTCAAAATTGCGGATCTGTGGAATACAAAAATGCAGGAGGTAAATTCAAAAAACCGGAAAAATCAACCCACATTCTGCAATACGCAATCGATAACATGGGAAAGCGGAAAGTCGGGCTTGAGGGATTGTTGGGGGGCATTTTGGAAAGTCAAGAATGTAACCCGCAATCCGTAGTTGGGAATGCGGGATTTCGGCAATGCGGGATTGCGAGATGGCTATATGAGGGACTGTGGGATGCGAGATTGAGGAAAGGAGGGATTGCGGAATTGCGGGATTGTGGAAACAATTCCAAGCAATCTGCAATTCCACAATCCGGAATTTAACATGTGAAAAGGTTTTTTTCTTTCTTTTTTCAATAAAAAACTAAGTGTTAGGGGTAGGTATATCCAGGATGAAAATAAAATCTAAGTGAAATCCAATAATAAAAGGAGGGGCCCTACAATTTTACAAAATTTTGGGGACCAGGTTGCAGCTGCAACAATTGGCAACTAGCTTGTGAACACAAATCTCTAAACAAACCCATTTTAGGATCACAACTGCTTGTATGTTATTAATTTTGATTGTAGAACTGTTTCTTTATCATTTTACCATGATTTTAAAAGGCTAAATTTTTATGTAGGGAGAGGAGCTTTCTTGCATCATATTGCTCATTTATTTTGGAAATAAGGAAACCTGGACCAAATTTCCTAACCACTCTGCTAGGGCCATAATATGGAGTTCATTATTAGTCCCATATTTTGGTTACCTATGAACATGACTCCACTGGATCGTAACAAAATCAGACATATATATTTGTTTGTTCTTCATTCCCATGCTATCAGCATTTCTTTATATGCTTCTGTTTGACGAGTTTTATCGTCCAAGTCTTTCACAAATAAATTTATTCAATCTTCAACATTTGACGTGGGTTCTTCCATCCATAATGTTATTTTTTGTGAGTGATTAGTTTTCTTTGTTTCTCATACTCATGGACGGAGAAGAACCTTTTGGAATTATCATCCGGGAAATTTTCTTGATTGCATGTATTTATTTTCAAAACCATTTCTTTGATGGAGATGAAATTTTTCAGAAATTTTGACTCTTCATTATAATCCTTTTGGTGGTAACTTTTAACGATGGGATAATTTTAATTTCAATACATATTCAAGACTTTCTTCCTTTCCATGGGTCAATTATAGCAGGCTGCCTGAGATGGTTATTTATGTGTAAGTGAGTGGAGCCCCAAGATAGTAATTTAGAATTCATAGATCCTAATTATTTCACAATGTTTATATTGACAAAACATAAAACATGAAGCAAGTTTCCCCTTTTAAAACAAAGAAGCAATTAAAATCACTCATGACACTGTTGTTAGAAAAAGAACCCCTTTTGTTATGAAGCCAATTCTAATCCTTTTGTGATTATAACATTTCATATGAGATTGTTTAGATCTTTGCATTCCTGCATATCACCGTGAAAGTTGAGCTGAGTTTTATTTCAATCAAGCACAAATCAGCCAAGCAAAACAAGGTCAGACCAAAATGAGATAAGGCTGAAATTAACTAACCTAGGAAGAGAATAAACAAAAACAACTAGAATGTTAAAAATCAACCAAGAAATAATTATGTACAATAGGTCTTTCTAGTGTGCCATCACTTACTTCCCAAACAAATTCTGATAGCTTCAGGATGAGGGTTGTTTTAACATGAAGAATACTAAGCTCATTTGGTGGGGTCAAGATTAAACTGTTTTCTAAGATGGAAGAATGACCATGAGAGCCAAAGTGTTGTCAGGGGTTAGAAGGAATTTCAATATCTCAGGTTTTGGAGCATCTTTTAAGATTGTTCACAAAGAATAGGGTCTTAAGGTGTAGTTTGACTATTTTTTTTTGGTCATGATATGATATTCATTGAGTTTGTCGAAAAAAGAATCATACAATTTTAAAATATTTAATAGAAATGAAATTATCAGGGATTAGTTTGATAAGTTACCGAAAAATACCTTGTAAATCTACGCAAGACATCTGCTTAGTCTTTGGTTGGCTAGTGCATATTCCTCTAGCAAATATCTTTCACTGGTGAGTGCTAATAATCAAACCTTGTTGCAAAATTACCATGCCAATTAATGAAACATTTAAAACCGTATTCATAAATTCAATATCATAATGATTTTCACATTTATGGGGCTGTAAGAAATATCCACCATATATCATATTTTCTTTATGAGTTTTGTATGATCAAACTTTTCTACCAGTGGTCTATGGGATATCGGATTTCAAAACTGCTTTTATGCATTTGTATTAACTCTGTCATGTTGTGATGAATAGAAATTCTAATGAAACATCTCTGTGTTACTAACTCTTCAAGAATCTTCATCAAAGTGTTTTGATTCTTCAATCAGTGCCTCAGTGATTGCTCATTAATGATTTAACCTTTAATAGTGCAAGTGTTAACTAAATTGCTTCACATACCAAACTTTCTTCAAATTGGACAGATAATAAATGCGTCTGCCTTCATAAAACACATATGTGTTCATATGCATTCTCATGAAAACTATTAGATGAAACCAATGAAGATATTTCTTGTGTATACCTTATGAATGTTTAGTTTAGTCCAACATATGCATCAAATAAGGGTGTCATCTTTATTTCCAACTTTCCAAAATGACAGAATGATAGTGACGAAGGAAATCTAAGCTATCAAACAAACTCAAATGACTACCTAGCATCTAAATTATTCAAAAGAAAAGAAACTACATGAGTCAAATTGTTGTCCTGTAGGCTTAGGAAAAGAAAATCTATGTTACTCCTAACCTAACTTCACTGGTTCAACAGAGTTAGGTAAAATCATAGATCCAATGCAGCCATAAAAATTTCATCCCCATAGGGAAATGAATTCCATACATAGGTCTGTAGGACTTTTGCATTATGCAATTCAAGGTAAAAAAAAGTAACACCAGTCCTAAATCCATTCACAACAGAAAAAATCAGGTACTTGTTGCAATGTGGGAAGTTTTCATAAAATGACAATTCCAACCATATATCAACATAATCATGAAAGTTATGTGATTCATGTGAAAAAAATGAATATGAATAATGTATATCCATAGGACCATGTGGTGAAAAACCAAAAGTATTTTTTCATGGATATAGTCTCGTTATTGGATTCAGAGTATGGATTAATGATGTGAAAATCTGACATAACCATCACTGGATGATTAAGTGCCTTATCATTATCATAAATGCATTCTTCCTTACCATGAAATTCTTTAATATAAAAATATCATCTTCATTAGGATCCAATGGGGTATCATAGATAACCTCCTTCTGTTCCACGTCATCAGTACGATCACTATTAGCTTGAGTTTCATTGAAAAAAAAATCTACTTCATTTCAACCTTCAAAATTATCACTAGAAATCTCTACATATTTAGCCTTGTCAATATTCCTTGACATGCAAAACTCAGACTCCAGGTTATTCAATCCAAGCATAATTTTGGATTTTGTTTTAGTTGTATAGTCTGTAGATATGTCCGTGTTGAAAAAGGTCCTTTTAACATTTGCATATTCAAAGAAATCATCAATCACTTGCTACTCCAATAATAAATCAGCAGTTAAAGCATTATGATTTTGTTCAAGATGTGTTTCAGCAATAGAACAATAGTCAATAATCATATTTGCCACAATTGGATGATCCATTCTCAAATCAAATATTGATTCATCCTCTTTTACAATATTAGCAAACAATTCTGGATACATAAAGTACAAATTTTCATAATGTGGATACATCATTGTTCCTTCATTAGTAAACAAATTTCCTTCAACACTTGCATGTTCCATAGAATCGTAAGTTAAAAAATTATTAATCACACGATTCTGTCGTGTTTTAGGAACAAAATGGTAATTATCATCAAGCATATTTGCAACAATTGGATCATCCATTTTCTCAACAAATATTGATTTATCTTTGTTTACAATTTCATATAGAGGTTCTATTTGACAATATGGGACATTCATCCCTCTAGCTAGAAATTCATCTTCAACATTTTCTTCTATTATTTCACATGGTATGTGAGGACACGGTACTTCCAAATCATCATCCAATAAATTCAAATCACCTAATTTATCCACATGTCCCCAATATTCTTCACAAAATTTCCAATTCAACTCACTTTCAGATGGAGTAAAAAAAATTTCATGTGCACCTACAGCAGAAAATGAACACTCATCTAACTCAACTATGTTAGTATGATTATCTAAGTCAGCAACTAATTCTACTATGTTACATTCGATATAATCATCCCATGCTAGTTGAAGGATATTAGATTGGTTGTCTAAAACATGGCTAACATTTTCTACCTGATAATTCCTTGGCTCAATTTCAAAAAAATAATTTCCCATAACCGAAGATGAAAAATTCATTGGCTCATTTTTTTCTTCTAACTGATTCACATTTTGTTTCATATGAGGTTCCCTCAATACATTAATCTGCTTCTGCCTATTCTGATAAGGAAACCATAGGTGAGACCAATCAGTTTCAAAATAACCATTTAATTTATTTGACCAGTCTCTACTCACAAATAACCCATAAGCTTTTGGTATCTCCCTTACCATAATATCAATAAATTGACACACCCTTGGGTCTGCAGCCAATCTAATCAATGCAATTTTCATTTCCCCAATAAATTTAACATCATATCTATCTAGTTGAATAATCCAAGAAGGGGATGAAGTGGATTGTCCATTAATCCTTTTGCAAATAGATAGTGGCATAGTGTTAGATGAAGCCCGAGAGTCTACTAAGAGGTTATGCACATTATAATTGAATATTTCAAAAGTCAAAAGGAAAGGAATAGTTTGGTATCTTTATTTTCCACCTATACTTGCTTCATTAATCTCACTATTAGACTCGACCCTTTATGACTATTTGTGTATTGTACTACTTGATTTTACGTCAAAATATTCTAATAATTTTCTCCTCTATTGTGGCAGGTTACACACTTCAAACAAATTTATATTTGCTTTAGTTTTCTTGATATCTTCTACAATGTCATACCTCATATTATGATTTTCTCTAACCCTTTTACAACTATCAGATTTGTTGATTACAACGTTTACTTTTTTATTGCTTAATGGGTTTGTTTCCTTAATGATCCCAAAATTTTCTTTTGGTTGTGATTGACTCAAAATGTTATTCTTCTTTATTTTTTCTTTGGATGTCTTCATTTTTCTAGTACGATACTTTTATCTTCTATTGGTCCCTTACTTCTGTTGGCATAATTCACAGATGATATTCGTATTTCTTCTACCTTTGATTCTTCATCTAAACCCAAAGTTGGTGCCCAGTCCCTAATACTAAGGTATTTTCTTTATTTTGATCTTTTGGTTCATTAGATTGGTCTTCTTCCTAATATTCCTGGTCTATTAGTTGGGAATCTAATAATTGATTCATTACCATGGTAAGTGAATTAATCCACTGTGGGCAGCTTTTATAAGAATGACACTCTTGATAAAATGCGCAAAAGTGATCCATACCAACTTCATTCAAATTAAAAACAACATGATTATTTAATGGTGGTTGTGGTTGTGTTCTTTATCCCCTTTTTTATAGAAAGGCTTAAATGGTTCTCTTGAAGAACTAGCACCCTTTTCTTTCTGCAAATCTACTATTTTATTAGACAACTTCTGGACCATTTTGACCACATTTTCTAGTTCATTTGAGGGGTCTTATTTAGGTCTAGTCAATATTACAAGCTTCTTGTTTACTATAGATTTCACTTCCAAATACAGAGAATGTTTGATGATGCTATCTATGTATGCTTCTACTTTGTTTGCTTTGTCATAATTTTCTGCTAGAGTATTTTTATCAGCTCTTTTGGAAAACATAGATATGGATGCGAGAAGTGTTGTAGTATAATATTCTACCAATGATTCGTCAGCAGGTTTAGTTGCAGTGCTAAAACTATTAAAAATCATATTAAATCTTTGATTAAACTCTTGAACTCTCTCCTTCTTTTCCATCTGCATAGATAATAATTCTTTCATAAGTGAAGCCACGGTATTTTGGGTACCAAACTTGTTTAGAAAAACATTTTCAAAACTATCCGAATTTTCTATAGAATTAGCATGTAACTTAAAATACTGGGATGATGCTCTAGGTTCAAAAGTATAAGGAAACAATCTACACACTACATCTGCATGTTCCACATTTAACATATTTAATGCCAAATAAAATCTTTTTAGGTGATCTTCAGTGGAAATCCCTTTTCTAGAGTCAAACTTAGGTAGCAATTGGTCTAGATGTTTAGGCTAATCATGCAAAGGAGAATCTAGGTTGAGTGGACCTCTTGCTCTCCATGTAGGTGGTTGGTTGACATTATGAGCCATGTTAGCAATATGCCTAGGAGAATGTGGGGGTGCATGGGGTGGTGTATGAGGTTGTGTATGAGTCTATGTGTGTTGATTAGTGCTTTTTCCCGAAGAATTAGGACTCAATTGATTAATGAGATTTGGTATATCTTGTAATGATAAATGCGCTAATTATGCCAAATATCCCCAAGCAGAAAATCCCTTGTTTGCACAACTTGTCTTCTAGAAGCTTTCCTTCTAAGTAGTAAAGGCACCACTGATAATCCACCAAGTTTACTCACGTATGATCTAGTATGTCTCCTGAAATTGTCTACTTCTATGTGAGGAACAACATATAAATGTTCGGTATGATCATTTTCAGAATCCAACTTTTCTTGATAATCAACTTCATAAGTTAATTCTTCTAGTTTGTTTGTTTCCAATGTATACCCAGAGAAATTTCCTCTTAAGAATGGATTTCCTATGCCATCCATGCACTGGTAGCCCTCTTCTAGCACCAAAACTGTTTAGACCCAAAAAATCCTAGCATCGATAGTAGGGATTCTACCCAATGAATAATCCCAATTAGATCACTCATTGTTTGGTATGAGGAATTCATCTGGTTAACAGTCCGACTACCATAGATGTGTTTGTTTAATTATGTACCACTTGCGGTCTGACCCACCATTTATATTTTATGTTTAAGGGTATGAATATGCAACTGCTTCTAATCTAACTGATGCATTTAACCTATAATTAACAGGGAAAAAACACACAAGTGATGCGTACGTTCTTACCTCCCGTCTTACCACTTCTACCTTGTCAATTAGCTAACTATATACTAAACTAACTAACCTATCCTTGCAAGGACCAATTTTAAATAAGAGTAATAATCTGAAAATGCTCATACAAATCCAACATATAGCTATTAAGATAAAATATGCACATTCCCAACAAAAAATTAACAAAGATAGCTTTGATTATAATTAAAACAATTTATTACTCTATTAACACATAGATATGAGCATAGATAAGGAAATCATTCACCACCATTGGAAATATTCAATATAGTTAGAAAGATCTCACAACATGAACATAAAAATAAAAGAAATAGTTCCGATCTATTAGTCACATGTCCAAGACAAACATCCATGCAATATTTTCCCAACAAATAGATCCTTCCTCATTAGCAGAAAATTACTTCTCTTACAAAATGTATCCAGTCTCTAATTCACTAGAAAAGTTCCTCTTCTCCATTACCCTTTCCCCATATTTATATTACAATAGAATTTGTTTGAATGACTGATCATTTCGGCTCCCTCTACATCCTTTGGGTTTCCTGATTTGTCTCTTCTGCCAGTTGTTTCCTCTGCGCATAGCATTTCATCTCCCTTTGTGTTATGAATGATCCTCTCAACTCCCTATGCGTCCTTTGGATGGCACAATTTTTTTTTTGTGCCAACCATTTCCTCTGTGTGCAGTATTTAAAGCTCCTTTGCATATTATTGCTAACTTCGGCTTCCTCTGTGTCCTTTGTATTACCAATCGTGTCTTTTATGCATGTTGTTCTTTCTTCTCACACCCTTTCAGCTTCCACACATCCTAAGGAAACATCTAGATCAATGCGTAAGAACAATTTACAATCAATACATAAGAACAATTCATTGTTGAACGAAGTAATAATGAACATAATCAAATTCCATAGGTATTATTTATCAATATCACTTACATAACAGAGTATTCAAGCTTCCATAATCTTGTTTTTTGGCCTAAAACTGATAATTAACACACAGGTGGAAGGCCAGAAAAATCCCTAAAAATGGCCCAAAAATCATACTTTCGTAGTGGGAAAAGCCCTAAAATATGGCCCAAAAATCATCCTCCGACAATCATAAAATGCTTAAAAATGGCCTAAAAAACATCCTCACGCTATCTGCAATCCGCAATGCGGGCATGCGGGGGTGCGAGATTGCGGAATTGCGGGTGTTGTTTTCCAATGTTTGAAAATGCAATCTGCAATCCGTAGTACACAATCGGAACTTTGGAAAAGAAGAACTACGGGACGCGGAATTGTGGACTTGTGGAATACGGAAATGTGGGAGGCAAATTCAAAAAACCAAAAAAATCAATCCACAATCCGCAATCCGCAATCGGAAACACGGGAAGGTGGAAAGTCAGGCTTGCGGGTTTGTGGGATTGCGGGTGGTGGAATTAGGAAATTCAGAATGTAACCCGCAATCCTCAACCCACAGTTGGGAATGCGGGAGTTTGGAAATGCGTAATTGCGGTACATCTAGATGCGGTAATGCGGGTTGTGGGATTCTAGAAAGGCGGGATTGCAAATTGCGAGATTGCGGAAACAACTCCAAGCAATCCACAATCCACAATTTAACATGCGGAAAGGATTTTTTCTTTGTTTCTTCTTCAATAAAAAACTAAGTGTCAGGGGTAGGCATATCCAGGAGGAAAATAAAATCTGAGTGAAATCCCAAAAAAATGAGGGGCCCTACAATTTTACAAAATTTTGGGGATGAGGTTGTAGCTACAACATGACCCCATGTTTTAATAAGGTGATATGCAATATAAATAACAATAGCGTGGTGTTGAAGGGTAGAGCTTGACTAGTGAATTCTCATGCCAACTAGTAATGTGCTACAATTATGGTGTGGCTATTATACTTGACAAGATGTGCTTAGGTTGATGTAAAATCATGTATAAAAAAATGCATAATTATGAAAAGATGTGCTTAGGGTAACCATTTACTGTCCACATGTCATTCAAAATTGGTCATGTGTCACTACTTGTACAAGTTTCAATAAATTTCCTTCCATAAAATTCAATATCTCCATACAACTTAAAATGCCATCACGTCACCATCCCAAATGTTCGTTGTAGATTTAAAGATAAATAGTACACAACAAGGTTTATAATTAAATGTTTTTTCTACACTCTTCATTGCAATGATGAGAGATTTGACATACCTACAACAAGGTGCAGAGTATGTCACCAAGGTTTCGACGCTCCTTGCTCAAACGTAGGGTGTGTTGAGGTGACAACAAAAGATGGAAAGGGAATGACAACAACCTTTCTCTTAGTTTTTTATCCAAAGAGATTTAGGGATTAAGGCATGGAGTTGTTACGTGATTCATGATGATGATATTTTGGTGTAACAAAATGCCCCCTAAAGCATGAAGCTAGTAAAGTAAAAAACGTGAAATGATTTGGAACAAATGAAAGCGATGGAGGCAAGAATCATCGGTCAGAACATACTACTGCATAACAACTCACTCTAAGATATGCATCTCACATGACTCATAACATGGCTTCCGACCAATACACTGCAGATCCATGACAGTAGAGATCGACTGGACACAATCATGGCTACTAGAAACAAGCGTAGATCCATGATGAGATGATAACACAACCATGACCAATACAAAGTGGATCTGTGTGACATGACTCAAAACAATCTCCAACGCAACCTAGGTGATATTTGTGACTTAACCCAAGGTCTTCAAGCCGAACGCGCAATGATATGAATCTAACCATGTTATTACAATGTCTTGATGTCAAACATGGTAGAAACCACTTGATTGCCGGTCATTGATGTATAATGTTAACAAGTGTGGGGTAAATCACCATTGATGTCAATGATTCCCAAGATATCATAGTACATACCATTGAATGTGAATCAATGAGTTGAGGTAGAACACCCGATGGAATATTTTGATCTAGAGTCAATGATGCGAAGTCATATCGAAGGTGAGGTAACCTACCTTTGAGGCATGCAGGCAGAAGGTACTTGATTGGTTTCTAGATTCAATCCTTGGATGATGTGTTGATGTCGACAAGGATGAATCCGCTAAAGGAGGGCCATGATGTATCTCCCATCATCGACACGAAACACGATCAAATATTTTTTGGATTAAATCAGACTGTAGGGCAATGTGTGACACTGACTCAGGGAAAAATGACATGATAGAAGGTAAATGACTGCAGATAATGAATTGATGAATAAAGGTCTCTTGAACATGAGCATGGAATGACTTGGCAGTATTGACATGAAGAGAATGATATCAATGCCTAATGAAAATGATGGTGGAAGCATTCTTTGGATGACTCAAAGGAGTAAATGTTGATTCATATGTAACTTTGGAATGTATTTCATATACATGTATATTGTATTCTTATAGAGATGTTATTATTTCTCTATACGGAAGTGTTTGTATTCCTATAGAGATGTTATTGTTCCTCTATACGGAAGTGTCGTCATTTATATTGTAAGTGTCGTAACTTATACTTGATGGGCTATTAGACGACCTTATTGGGGTCGGCCCTGTATAAGTCATGTAGGTCAAAGGGTTATTAGACCACCCTATTGGGGGTCGGCCATGTGGGTCAAAGGGTTATCAGACCACCCTATTTGGGGTGGGCACAGTCAGCATTATGTTATGTGGTTAAGATAAGGCTGACCTAGTAAAGGTTATTAGGTAAGTCAAGTCAAGTATAAATAGAGTGTGGGAGGAACTCTATTTGATCATTTTATTCTCTCACACACTCTTTGGAGAGTGGCGCACTTGTGGAGGAGGAGAAGCTACTGCTAGGAGATGTCTATCTGTAATACCCCCAATTCGACCCTTAGGATATATTAGCCTTTAATGTAAATAATGTGTACATGTGATGTATGTTTTCCTAGCGTGGAGCTCAAGGCCAAGGCCCCGCTAGTGAAAGCCGAATTTTATTTAAAGGGCAAGTATTTGATATTTTGATACCATGTGCTCTTACGCCATGGAAATTGTAATAGGATGTAAATAAACATCAGGCAATATAAACATCCAAGACTGGCTGTGGAGGCAACGAATGAGAAGGGGCCATGTGTATCCACTAGGGAGTGGTGAGGGGGCTATGGAAGTAAACCATAGGTTGCCATATGTCTTTATGAGAACCCATTTGACCTTTCCAGATGACATTTATTCCTGTTGTAAGAGAGTGGTTGAAGAATTAAGTCAATGACTTTGATGGAGTATGGGCAGCCCTGAAATTCGTATGGGAAGGTATGGGCTCTTTTGACTTGTCCCATAAGTCACTCTACATCTTGGGGGTTGCTCCATCCTTATCCCCATTCCATTGTGGAAGTATGGGACATCTTTCTCCACCCAAAAACGAGCTCCCAACAGTGAGAAAACCGAAAATCGCGACTGTGAGAGAACCCACGTTTTGGGAAGCCAAAAACGTCCCGATTTGGTATTGGACAAAGAAATCCAATGGGGGATCCATTGGTAGGAACCTTGGGGCGAATTTGGGAGCAATAGCTACCCCAAAAGCCATGGGAAAACCCAGTTTTAATGGCCCAGAAAATCAGTGACGGATTTGGGTTGTTTGTGACAGATTTGTGAGAAATCCGATTGTGGATATATGAATAGAGGATGGGATTGCTGAGTCTAGTTTCGAAGGGTATGTGGCTCTGGGTTTGAGCTCAGTGGAATAACATCCTCCTCCATCTCCTATTGCATGCTTGAGAAACCCAACCATGTGTTGGCTTAGCATGGCTGTTTGAGTGAAACCCTGACTGTGAGTGAGCCATCCAGTTCCTCCTTAGTGGATACACAGCCTAGCTCGGGGGTAATCTCTCAGCTGAAAGAATGCAGGTTGGACAGAGATTTATGGTTGGGTGGAACGTTGCTCTCACGTAGCCAGTCGTTGGATATCGCGTTACAAGATAAGTGCTCTCCGTGACTTTAATTTGGATATATATATCTGGGTTCTGCAATGTGTTATTTGAATGATTATTCTTTATGTCAATGAAATTGAAATGAAGTCTGTGCATGGCATACGAATGAGAATGGGTCTCTTTATGTTGAATCATTCTCTGCTGTGGTAAATATGTTATGCAATTACAGTCTGTTTGTGTGCTTGCTGGTATGTTCATCCGCTGTGTTTATATTGAAACGAATCTGCATATAGAAGTTTTAAAATGTTAGTTATTTATGTGCAAAAATATTTAGTTATCTTAAAATGTTAGTTTACCAAAATCCCGGTATGTTGTTAATGTTTCCTTCCCTGTTGTTCTATGGAGAAGGGGACACTACAGAGTGGTATCAGAGCTCTAGGTTCAACCCTACGGCTGTTGGGCCCTTCACAGAAATATAAGTCATTGTGTGTGTACATGCATTTTATATTTGGAACAAAAATGCATTAAAGAAACCTCAAGATCACATGACTGTTTGGGGATTTTTGCAAGCTGCTTGCATTAGTTGCATTGATGGCATTCTATGAAACAGAGAAAGGAGCATGGGCAACCTCTGCCATCTTAAGCTGTTTTGTTGTTTTGTTGTTGTTGATTATTGTTGTGCATAGGAGATGATGCATCATGTGCTTGAGACCTTGATTAATGATGAATCCATGTTCCTTGAATGACCATGATGCTTGAATGCATGAACTTGAATGTTGAGCATGGCTGGAAATGATTTTTGTTTGTTAAAATTTCCTAAGTGTTTTCGAAAATCCGTTTAAGTCTGTTTCGGAAAGAATTCCCGAATGACTTCTGCAGTTGCGGAAGCATTCGGCGAATTGCTTCGAAACTGCGGAAGCATTCCGTGAGTTTTTCCGCAACGTGGAAGAGTTCGGGAAGTCGCCCGAAATTTGAGGAAGGAATTCCCTTCCGAAATTGCGGAAGGAATTCTCTTCCGAAATTTGCAGAAGGATTCCGCGAGTTGTCCCGCAACGCGGAAAAATTCGGCAAAATGCTCCGAAAAGTTGAAAATTTTCTAAGTATCGGCGTCGAAAGGAATTTTCGGAAGGAATTCTCTTCTGAAATTGCGGAAGGAATTCTCTTTCGAAATTTCGGAAGGATTCCGCGAACGGCTCCGAAATCGCGGGAGGATTCGGGAAAGTCTTCCGAAACGGCGGAAGCCTTCGCCGAATGGCTCCACAATTGCGGGAGCATTCGCCGAATGGCTCCGCAACGGAAGCCTTTGCAGAATGGCTCCGCAGTTGCGGGAGCATTCGCCGAATGGCTCCGCAGTTGCGGGAGAATTCAGCGAATCGCTCCGCCATTGCGGAAGCGTTCGTCGAACTGCTCCACAATTGCGGAAGCGTTCGACAAACTTCTCCGCAATTGCGGAAGCGTTCGCCGAACTGCTCCGCATTGCGGAAGCGTTTAGAGAACCGGCCCGCGCGCCCGAAAAGAAAAAAAAAAAGAAAAAAAAAAAAAAACTTGATTTTTGGATAGCAGGAGCATCCGAACTCAGAATGGAATGATTCCTGTGGGGCTCGGAGGCCATTGACGAAGGCCATGAAAGGACCAATGAAGACCCCTAGCCCATAACACTCCGATTTGACAAAAATTGGATAATAGTGACTTTTGAAGGAAGGAGCCCCGAGGCTTGACGGAAGGTCGGTTTGAGTTGAAATTGACCAGGCGCGGCCATGAAGCAGGCACGATGTTAAGTTCAGAATCTTGGAGCCAAACTCCAAAGGATGTGGAGTCGGGGTGATCAAGAAGGCCAAAAAGCACTGTTCCGGGCCACTTTTTCGGGATTTTGAAAAGCTTGTGGGCAGTAAAAGTGACCCTAGATGTGGGAATCAGAAATTTTACTAAACTAGACATTTCATATTCTCATTAAGACGGACAGCTTCCGTTAGACGAAGATTTTCCAGAAATGCACCGTTTGGGAGATAGCCGTTTTTTGCCCAAAATTTGGAATTTTGGGAAAATGTGAAAAGTGAGAAGTAGTGAAATCCAGAAATTCATAGAAGATGAATGGTGCATCGGAATTGAAATCCGTGAATTGCTGAGTGTTCCTTGTTATATGGACTAACTTCGTCCGATAGATAAGTTTTTGTGATTCCTCATATATTTTCTTCCACAGGTGGCTGAAGTTGGCATTCGGGACCAAAATGCAACTGTGTAAAATGTGCAGAATTGGAGTGAAAGTTGTCATTTTTGAAGGGATGCAGTTTCCGCACCTGATGTCGGAATGGAGCATGAAGACAGGCATTGGAAAGCTTGTCCAGCAGGGAACAATTATGCATGACCAAAGTTTGAATGAGGTCTACAGATATCATAATTATTTAGTGCAGAAGAGTGCCAGCGGCTGTTTTGACAAACAAATTTTGTTGTCAATATGGGCAATTTCTAGAATCGCATGATATGGAAGAGGAATTCCATGATATAAGGAGGGATCGAAAAGGGAAGAATTCTTTAAACCCCTGTTTGTTATCATACTTATAATTATGAAATTGTCATATGGCATAAAAATGTTAAAAATGTAAGGGATTACATAGATGTATATGCACTAAATGGCACCTTAACAAGCATTGCATAGTGCATATGGAAATGCTTGTGCATAAATGGGATATTGCATATTGGTGGAATAATGAAGTCTGGATATGCAATGAATCACTAATGGAGAATATTGTGGCTGATAATCATTATTGATGTTGGTATTGGTTGTAGGACCAAAGATAACAAAGAGCATGGCTAAATGTGCTGAGGATGTTGTTGCATGAAGCCAACAACCTTATGCAGAAAGGATGGTGCAACAAATCTATGATCATAAATTTGGCAAAAGTACTGAGTAGCCTTGGTAAGAGGCCAATTGATCAGGTAACAGCAATAAATGTTAATGGTAACCATGCAGGTAATGATTATTGGTGCCAAATTGCATGAATGTTGAAAGAGGATTTGGTAGGATCTCTTCAACTATGTTTGAGTTATGTTGAGCTAGTTTGCATGTGATATTAAATACCGATTGGGACTGTTAACCTACCAAGCTTGGTGAGGTGTGGGTAAGTGAAGGAAATGATCCTTACACCCTATGACTATTTAGAAATCTCAACGCCTTCATATGAATTTATATCATGCCATGTGTATGTTGGTTATGTGCTTAATAACCAAAGCAAGTGAGGACTGGTGATCCTGATTATGGTAAAACAAGTTATATGAGATAGTCATGTTTCGATCATAATAGGCTTGAATGCATAGTACTCATGAAACAATGCAGGATAGCATTGAGTTGATGTGCATTAAGAGATTTTATAAATCTTGTGATGCATTGTATGAATGCATAGGGATGATGCATGTGTTATTGCAAAAGAAATAATGAATGAAATGATGAATTGATGATAATTCTAGGATCATTTCATGGGCTGTTATGAATGCATAATAGTAAGTGCATAAAGAGCCCAATCATGGTAATTGATGAATTGATGAAGTGTGATAATGATGCATATATAGAAGTGTATATATTTTGTTGCATTTCAAATGTTAACAGTTGAAGGTGTTTTGAATTATTGAGTGTTATAATTCTGAGATCACTTCAGTGACTGTTGCGGCAATGAAATGATTATATGCATAGATACTCACGACATGTTTGGCTGATTGAAGTTTCAGTTTCCGGTAGGAAGGTCTTACACATGGCAATGAGGATAAGTCCATAGTAGAGACCGGGATCTACCACATGCAGAAGCCAAAGGTTATGAGAAGGTTCTCATGGTTGAGAGCTCTAAGTTCTATTAATAAGAGCAGTTTTAAATATCAGCTTTGTAAATGTTTCGGATTTGAAATTTTACTAATAATTGCTAATGACTGTTTGGCTTATATGAAAATGTGTCAGGAGGACATGCTGTAAGTAGATGCTCATGTATGGCAGCAAGCATAATACCATAACGGGTAGAGTGGTATCACTTACAGGAGCCAAACAATATGAGGATAGCCTCATGGATAAGAAAGCCAATTTCTGTAGTAGACAGAGTTGCAAATTCATATTGAATTTAATTATTAGTGCCATGGATTGGTTATGGAACAATCGGATTTGAATTGTATTGATTAAATGTTGCTAATTGTTTGGCTATTCAATAAGTGTGCCAGGAAGACACATTGCAGTAGAGTGGACCTGCAGAAGCCAAACTTCATGGGAAGAGATTCCATGATTTGAAAATGGGTTTCGGGTGAAATGCCATAAGACATTATTAATGTCTCATCTACACTACATGATTGGTAAACAATATGAGTGGGATGGTGAAGGTTATGTCAGTAAGACATATGAAGGATATCTAACATCAAAAGGAAGTGGGATGGCAAACCGAGGGACTGTCAACTCAGAGAAGGAGCCTCCATTCCTCATTAAAGAAGTGAAATAACATCTGCAAAATGGATAAGTTTTCCATAAACCCTGAATGATATATATATCTAATTATTAGAGTTAATATGCAGAGCATGTTTTGATGTTATTTCCATTATGGCAGACTACTTGAAGTATGATTAGGACCCTCATAGTTCACATCAGTAAGGAGTGCACGCCTTTCTGGTGCTGAGTTATGTTAGGGATTCCAATATTGACTACGCCTTAAGGGAATGGACGCATTCCTGGTGTTTCAAGGTTGGATAGTGGATGTTATGAAATATGTTTACAGTTCTAGAGCAGCAATACTAATGAACTTGCTATCCATTTTGTGTTGACAGATTATATATATGAAATTAAGTGTTGCACCTTAAAGAGAAAAGTGAAGGAAATAGTACTCAAGAAGACTGTATGAGAAGTGGTAACCCTTGCGTAGGGTTAGTGGGTATCATGAGGCCATGATAACCTGCAGTTAAGAAAGTCACCTAAATAATTCCTTAATGGAACCGCCAGCTTACATAAGAGAAGAAGTGCCACCCTTGTGTGGGTGAAGAATTGTTATGCGCATTGAGGGATTGTGATACCGTGAAAGGCTGATGCAAGCCTAAGGCAGAGTAGTGGAGCCTTGACCTGTAATGGTCGGTGGCGCAGTTACCTTCCATTGGTCGATGACCCAGACGTATGTGCTGGCTTGGCAATGGAGAGGGCCAACCAGGTATGGGACTGGTTGGGCACCACCAAATGCTTGGTAAACCCAGTCGGCGTGAAGGTGTACTGGTAGGGCATTAATTATTTGATGATTTGGAACAGCCTGCGTGCTGGCCAAAAATCTTAGTCCGCAGGAGGATCCCAAGGCTTATAAAGTAAAAGCAGGACCCTGTGGACCAGAGAGGAAATGCACAGTAGTACAGATAAGTATTCATTTTCATTCATTTCTTATTTGAAATAATGAAGGTTTCAAGCATAAAGCTGGTAACAGTGAGCTGATGCATTATTGTTTCTTTGTTGGAAACCCTGGTCAATGCAGGAAGCAAGGACCCTGAAAGAACTAAAAGTTGCTTGGTAAATCCAGAAAGTGGCTGGTTGAGCGAGATTATTGATGATTTGGAGCAGCCTGCGTGCTGGCCAAACATGTGATATTATTGATGATTTGGAACAGCCTGCGTGCTGGCCAAACATGCGAGATCATTGATGATTTGGAGCAGCCTACGTGCTGGCCAAACATGCGAGATTGTTGATGATTTGGAGCAGCCTGCGTGCTGGCCAAACATACAAGGTTATTTGATGTTGGGGAGCAGCCTGGGCGCTGGAAAAACATACAAGACTATTAGATGTTGAGGGGCATCCTGCGCGCTGGCCAAACACCCAAATCCATAGGCGATTCCAAGGCTTGTAAAGCAAAGAAGGACCCTATGGAATAAAGTGAAGACATCTAGTGCAGATAAGTATTTGGTTATTGTGTAATTTCTTACTTATGAATATACATGTGTATATGATTTGGTTATGGTTTCCTATGAAAATAAACTAAACATGTGAATTAATTCAATGTTTGAGTGTAGGTATTGTTGGAAGTAATGACTATGGAAGCATCTTAAGGATGCGAGTGGACATGTAACCACCCTAAAGAGCTCAACATGAGCAGTAATGAAAGATGGAGCTAGTAGAACGGTGTGAGTTCTAGCAGCCAAGAGTTAGACCATGGACACTACGTGTCATAGCCAAGAAGGGCAGGTCAAGCATTCACGTTGAAGTGAAAGAGGACAGGAGCATGAAAAATCACAGTGGTGGTGTGGGTTCTAGAATGGAACAAGACTAAGAGGAGAAACTCTTACTGCTCCCTCTCTTTCCTTTTATTGATGCATTTATAAAATTGCTGAATGCATGCATGACTGAAATTAAAAGTGTGTTTATTTGATTAAAGTGAATTGTGAATGGATGAACATGAAGGAATTCATGTGTATGTTGGGAAAGCATAAAAAGTGTGGAAGTCTCATGAGTAAAACATGGACTATCCATGTCAACAGGGGAAAAACCATTGACTGATTTTTAAATGTATGGGGTTATGCTTGGCCTAACGAGAATTGTAATGATGAATTTCACAGGTGGAAATTGAATCAATTGGTTGCAGTCGGTGCAGGCAAGTGTTGCTAGTGAGAAAAGCGTGGTCAGTTGTTTCCATTGACCATGGCAGCAGACCAAGGGCTATTAGAATTGGCTGGAGGTCTTCTTCAAACAATTGCCAAGACCCAAGAAAATCTTGGAGAGATGCTCAGGATGCAAAAGCAGCAGAACAAGATGAACCACAAGGTCTTGCAGGACACTCTTCGTCTGCAGAAAGAGGTAAAAAGCATTATGAAAGCAATCAGCAAGGGAGAGAAAAGTGGATCAATGAAGAAGCATTCATCCAATCGTTCGGTTAAGAGACGCTCCAGGTGGGAAGACTCAAAGGAAATCGAGCAGATAAAGATGAAGCAACTAGTGAAGTGTTGGAAATGTGGAGGGGATCATTGCCTCCGCAATTTCCCAACAAGAGAACACCAAGAAGGTAGCGGCCATAAAGTTTTCAGAATTATGGATGACCTAGAAGATCCGAATCAACAGGAGCAGCTCGTGAAGATCAAAGGACTTGGTCCTGAAAGTTCAAAGTAAAGGATAGAATATAGGATAGATCTGCAAATTTTTTGAAGTTTTTGATATCTGTAAATTGTATATGTATGCCTAAGTCTTGGAACACCGAGGACGGTGTTGTTCTAAGAGGGAGGGGAATGTAATACCCCCAATTCGACCCTTAGGATATATTAGCCTTTAATATAAATAATGTGTACATGTGATGTATGTTTTCCTAGCATGGATCTCAAGGCCAAGGCCCCGCTAGTGAAAGCCGAATTTTATTTAAAGGCCAAGTATTTGATATTTTGATACCATGTGCTCTTACGCCATGGAAATTGTAATAGGATGTAAATACACATCAGGCAATATAAACATCCAAGACTGGCTGTGGAGGCAACGAATGAGAAGGGGCCATGTGTATCCACTAGGGAGTGGTGAGGGGGCTATGGGAGTAAACCATAGGTTGCCATATGTCTTTATGAGAACCCATTTGACCTTTCTAGATGACATTTATTCCTGTTGTAAGAGAGTGGTTGAAGAATTAAGTCAATGACTTTGATGGAGTATGGGCAGCCCTAAAATTCGTATGGGAAGGCATGGGCTCTTTTGACTTGTCCCACAAGTCACTCTACATCTTAGGGGTTGCTCCATCCTTATCCCCATTCCATTGTGGAAGTATGGGACATCTTTCTCCACCCAAAAACGAGCTCCCAACAGTGAGAAAACAGAAAATCGCGACTATGAGAGAACCCACGTTTTGGGAAGCCAAAAACGTCCCGATTTGGTATTGGACAAAGAAATCCAATGGGGGATCCATTGGTAGGAACCTTGGGGCGAATTTGGGAGCAATAGCTACCCCAAAAGCCATGGGAAAACCCAGTTTTAAGGGCCCAGAAAATCAGTGACGGATTTGGGTTGTTTGTGACAGATTTGTGAGAAATCCGATTATGGATATATGAATAGAGGACGGGATTGCTGAGTCTAGTTTCGAAGGGTATGTGGCTCTGGATTTGAGCTCAGTGGACTAGCATCCTCCTCCATCTCCTATTGCATGCTTGAGAAATCCAACCGTGTGTTGGCTTAGCATGGCTGTTTGAGTGAAACCCTGACTGTGAGTGAGCCATCCAGTTCCTCCTTAGTGGATACACAGCCCAGCTCGGGGGTGATCTCTCAGCTGAAAGAATGCAGGCTGGACAGAGATCTATGGTTGGGTGGAACGTTTCTCTCACGTAGCCAGTCATTGGATATCGCGTTGCAAGATAAGTGCTCTCCGTGACTTTAATTTGGATATATATATCTGGGTTCTGCAATGTGTTATTTGAATGATTATTCTTCATGTCAATGAAATTGAAATGAAGTCTGTGCATGGCATACGAATGAGAATGGGTCTCTTTATGTTGAATCATTCTCTGCTGTGGTAAATATGTTATGCAATTACGGTCTGTTTGTGTGCTTGATGGTATGTTCATCCACTGTGTTCATATTGAAACGAATCTGCATATAGAAGTTTTAAAATGTTAGTTATTTATGTGCAAAAATATTGGGGCTAAGTTTACCAAAAGCCCGGTATGTTGTTAATGTTTCCTTCCCTGTTGTTCTATGGAGAAGGGGACACTACGCTATCTCTTATGCTTGGGTTGTATCATTACTCTATCTATCTCTGAGGAATTTATTGGATTTTTTCACCTTTATGGTTTTCCCCAAGTAATCTCTATGTCTCTTGTGTGCTTGCATTATTGTGTCCATGATTGATATGTTGTAGATATACTGTACATGTTGTTTTCTTAGTTAAGATCCTAGATGAGATTGAATTAAATTCTAAAAAATACACATGGTATCAGAGCTAGCCTGAAAGAAGTCATGGTATGGCATGTATGACACTTGTTGTACTTGCGATGCTAGGGCTTGATATAGCAAAAACCAGTCGTCATAGCACTTTCACTATAAACCCATTTTGGTGAAGTTTTTGGATTTAAAAGTTTTACAGGTCGAACATCAGATCCCCATGTACCTTGTGTCCAAAGGAAAACTTCTAATTCGTTGTACTTTGTGTTTTATGATCTGTACAATCTAGGGTTTCTGGCTCTTCCAGATCTTAGTCATACACAAGTGACCTGGGAAAAAAGGTCATAACTTGGGCTAGGAAGCTCCAAATGAAATTTTGTAAAATGTGACAGGTAGGGCACAGACTGCAATTTCACAAGATGAAGGTTCAGAGTCCGAAAGTGAACCATTGACACATGGCACTTCGTACAAGTTCACTCTCCTATTTTATCCCATAAACAAGTCACGTTGGGACACTTGGAATAACTCTCTCTCAAAGAATCCAATTGAGGTCAGACCTATCGGGTTGGAAAGATGAAAAATTGGGATACCACAGGTAGAAGGTTTAGACCCTGTGGATTCGTAATTTTGAAGTTACACTAGAAACAATAAGGTGCATATTTCTGTCAAAACATAATTGGATTTTGAGCACCTTCATTCATGGCTTCGGGAATTAAGGTTTCGAAGAAAGTTGGCATTTTTGTAGTCAAATACCACGGCTGAATGCTACTCCATCAAAATTAAAATTTAGAGACCAAAATAAAAAAAATTTGGTTGGGTAGAGGGCCGGGCTTGATCAAACCCTAGTTTGAGACTTTTCGAAAAAAATGGAAAATTAGGGCTTCTGCAAAAGTTGGAATTTTTTAAGTCTGTGACCACGGTTGGAAGATCCTTAAAAAAATAGAAGTTTAGAGCTTTGGATCGAATATTTTGGTTGGGAAGAAGGGTGGTATTTATCAAACCCTAGTTTGGGATCCTGTCCAGAAGATCCGGAAGTTTCAAAGGCAATTTTGAGGGGTGAAACTTTGCAGTTTTCAAATTCTGAGTATACCAACTTGATCAGCTCATCAAGATGCATCCTTCTATCCTTTTAGAAGTTCGAAAATTCAAAGTTTGAATTTTTAGGGTTTATCTAACAAACCCTAATCTAGCTCTAGATCCAGTTTCTAGAAATCAAGTGGATTGGGTTAATCCTAGAAGAGAATCGTTTGGTCACCTGCATAAGTGAAGAAGTTCCTATTTCAAAGGGATATCAGGCTAAGACCTTACATAAGAAAATTACAAAGCAATCTCGATAGCTATGACTCATATAGGTATGTTTCGAATTCTGTTCATAATTAAGTTTATGATATGTTTGTCTTCATATTATTATGGTTAGTACAATCTTGGTTAATTTTAGACTTGTCATATCACCTTAATAAAATTATGAATGCATGATAGAAGATATTCATTGATTAGGGTTTTTTGACACTTATGGTTGTACTAATGCATTGTGATGTTGTATGAGGTTGATGTTGTCTGCTAACATGAAAGGTACATCAAGAAAGACAAATCATGTTCTAGTTCAAGAACATATGACCATGGTGACATGAAGACAAGGTTCATCCATTGCCATGGATCACATAGAAGATCTACTTACGAGGTATGTATAACTTGGTTCTATAATGGTTAACCTATGAGACATGCAAGTTACTATCACAAGTCACTTAAGAGAACAAGAAGACATCATGTGGGTATGTTAGAGATAACCAACTAACATATTAATCCATGTATGTTTTTTCCTATATCAAGTTAGAATCCTACCTTGTGTTAGGATCTTATACTGTTGTATTGTTGATAATGATTATTCATGAAGTTAGAAATGTAAGTAATCAAGGGTTTATGCATATTATGTCTCTTACCTTGATTGATGATATGACTAACCAGAAAAGTCCTTTGGTCAAATATGAATATGCATGAGTAAGAGAAGTCTTCCCTAAAACATTGAATGCTAATGCTTATTATTTGTGTTTGAAATGATCATGACTATACATGTTTAAGATTATTGTGTTTTTGATAGTAATTATACTAATGAATGCATTATTATGTATGAGATTTCAATGGTAACACAATGATGATACTAGTAATCATACATAGTGATCGAGGATGGATATAAGTTCAAGGACAGTTAATCCAGGTAGAAAAGATGAAGAGGGAGCACACTCCAGTAGTCTCTGCAAGGATGGAGATATTCAGAGGGAGTCGACCACTTCTCACAATCCACATCAGAATGGAGTTGTAGAAAGGAAGCAAAGACTGAGAAGGAGTCAACCCAAAAACCAAACAAAGATAAGTATTAGAATTGTCATTTCTTACATATTTGTTTGTTTAAATAATGTTGTTCAATGATGTATATGCTTATGTTCCTAAACTTAGGTTGTGTATTATGCATATTAGAATAACTACATTAATGAACAATATACTACTAATATACATGTGATGGGTAAGTGGCCTATTGCACTGTACAACATTCCTTTGCTACTTATCTAGAATGAAACCTCTTTACTGACATGTTAGGAGTAGTGCAAACTCTTAACAATGTTCTGGTAGAGATTGGAAGGCATCTAGAAAGTTGTAGGATATGGATGAATGTTGTATCGAAGCATTGGCTAAAATAATTGCATGACTGTATGAAATATTTATTTATGTGTAAGAATTTGTTCTGAAAACGATGAGATGTTTGTAATCATGCAATTTAACTTGTTTTGTAGGAAAGATTGTATATCTTCACCTACAAAAGAAGGACTACAACATTTGTTCCAGCAACAAAGATATCTATCGAAGATATTGAATATATTGAAGTTCCCAGGATCTGGGATAAAGTAATGGAAGTATGCGATGATCAGTCGATCATGGAGAATGATGTTTGGGATCTGGTCCCAAGACTTGAAGGGAAGTCTGTTGTGACTTCCAAATGGATCTACAAGATTAAGCCTGCTGCAGATGGTAGCATAAATAAATACAAAGCGAGATTTGTATCTCGTGGCTTCTCACAGAAAGAAGGAATCGACTATGAAGAAACTTTTGCTCTTGTATCTAGATACACTTCCATTAGATCAGTACTTGCTCTGGCTGCAGTGATGAAATGGAAGACCACACCAAATGGATGTCAAGACTACTTTCTTGAATGGTGTAGTCCGAGAAAGAAGTGTATGTGGAGCAGCCACTTGGTTTTGAGACACATGACGGGAAGTCATATATGTGCAGAACTTGGTATGGTAGGATAGACAGCTTTCTATCCAGTTTGGGCTTTACAAAGAGTAAAGCGGATTCCAACTTTTACTACAAGGATAAGGAAGGCAATCCAGTGATACTACTTTTGTATGCGGATAACCTGTTTCTTATAGGTAAAGATAGATTTATTGCTGACACACAGCGGAAGCTTGCTTCCAAGTTTGAGATGAAGGACTTGGGGATGATGCACTATTTTCTAGGCATGGAGGTGTGGCAGAGTGCAGATGGATATTCCTTGGACAAGGGAAGTATGCAATAGAGATCCTGAAAAGGTTCAGGATGATGGATTGCAAGGCCATGGCCACACCTATGGCATCGAACCTGAAGCTTCTGTGTGATGCTTCATCTGATCTGTTTGATGTCACGGTGTATCGTCAGATGATTGGGTCATTGATGTACCTGACGAACATGAGCCCAGATATTTGCTTTGTGGTGAACACATTGAGTCAGTTCCTGACGTATCCGAGGAGTGTTCACTTGGTTGTTGTAAAGCATATTCTGAGGTTCCTGAAGGGTACGGGTTGATTATGGGCTCAAGTATGATGCGAATCAAAAGTTTAACCTAGAGGGTTATGTTGATTCAGATTGGGTAGGAAGTGCTGCGGATAGGAAGAGCACTTCCGGGTGCTGCTTCAGTATGGGATCAGGTGGGATCTCCTGGTTTAGTAGGAAGCAGTCCTGTGTAGCACTAAGTACAGCTGAGGCAGAGTATGTTGCAGCATGTTCGGCTAGTTGTGAGGTAGTATGGATCTGGAAGCTACTGTCTGAGTTACTTGATCTCCCGCTGAAGGCTACTGGTATCTTTTGTGACAACCCAAAGTTATGTGAAGTTGTCTGAGAACCCGGTGTTCCATGACAGGTCGAAGCACATTGAGATCAGATATCACTATATCAGGCACATGGTGTAGAGAGGAGCAGTGAATATCCTGTATGTTACGACGGATGAGCAGATTGCAGATGTATTGACAAAACCACTAGTCAGAGTGAAGTTCAAGTACTTCAGAGAGAGGCTTGGTGTTTCTTCAGATTGACGACACATCGAGGAAGAAGTGATGGACACATTTGCTGAAGCCATTCCAAGCACGGTGAGAGAAGGATCATTCCATGGCTATGGATGTAAGCATTGGATGATGAGCATTAGGACGATGCTCCAGTTACTGCTCTATATATGCATCATGTTGGATGCTGGATATGATCAGTTGGATCATTTATATGTATGTATGCATCATGTTGGATGCTAGATATGATTAGCTGGATTATTTATATGTATGTACGCATCATGATGGATGCTGGATATGATCAGGTAGATCATGTATGTTGATATGTATCAGGTATGATCAGGTGCATCATGTATTTGTATATGTATCAGGTGGATACATTGGATGATCAAGTAGGTCATGTATGATGATATGTATCAGGAAGATATTGTCGTATGCATCAGGTGGATGCATTGTATGATTAGAATGATCATGGATGATGAGCTTCAGGATGTTGCTCCAGATGACATACATTAGGACGATGTAGTGATGATGATCAGATGATCATGTGTACATCAGGATAATGTATGGTGAGTATCAGGATGATACTCTGTGGCCATGGACAGGTTGTGCAGATAAGCATATAATAGCGCCCTGGGAGGTTTGCAGATTCTCTTGCTAGGTTTTTTTGCTGACATATAATAGCTCCCTGGGAGATCTGGCAAATGCACTTTTGAGGTTTTTATTTGGGGCGGACATATAATAGAGCCCCTAGGAGGTTTGCAGATTCTCTTGCTAGGTTTTTCTGCTAGCATATAATATCTCTCTACGAGATCTGGCAACGCTCTTTTGAGGATTTTTCCTATGGCATATAATAGCACCCTGGGAGATTCGATAGGTTGGGATGTGTTCCCACCATAATAATTCCTGGGATGCTCTTTCGAGGTTTTTCCATGACCACATGTAATATCGCCTTGGGAGATCCGATAGGTTGGGATGTGTTCCCGTAATAGGTCCTAGGATGCTCTTGCGAGGTTTTGTGGTGACCACATGTAATAGCGCCCTGGTGTTAACACCCAAAAAGTGCTCACTAGCTCATTTCCTTATTCACATGACCCATTTGTCCACTTTTCCACCATTTGAGCTTCTAAAGCCATCAAAAGGTCACCAAAAGACCATAATACACCCTTTTCCCCCTCAAAAGATATATTTTTCCTCAAAAAACATAAAAAAAAACCCTCAAAAAGGGTCCAGAATTCCCAAAAAACATTAAAAGGGAATAAAATATTCAAAAAAGGGATAAAAGAGGGAAAAAGGTACCTAAACCATGTTGGTTAATACCATTGGTTTTTCTCAAAACCATAATGGTATTCCCCACCACCAAAAACTATAAAAAGGTAGTAGGAGCTCCTCACTTTCCATCCATCCATCATCCTATCCCTCTAGCTATCAAAATCTCTCTTGAGTTCTTGACCATTGTAGCAATCTTGAAGAAGAGACCATTGGAGCTGGAGCATCTCAACCTTGGAGTTGCTCAACATGACAAATCCTCACCATCTTGAGGTATGATAATACTAAACATTCTTTTATTTCCTTGTTCTTTCTATGAATCGTTTTTAGATTTTTTGGTTATATGCAGATGTTAGTTTAGATTTAGATTTAATTCATAATCGTTTTTCCTTCTTATATTGAAACTGCTATCATATTGTTGATAGGTTCCCATTGCACAAGCTTGGTTGCAAAACCAAGCAACAGTTTTTGGCGACTTCGCTGGCTTCGAATTCTTAGATCTTGGTTTTTTGCTTTAGATATTAGTTTTTGTTCGTTTTAAATCATTTTAATTTACAGATCTGTCATACTAGACAACAAATCCATTGTTGCTCTAGATCTTGGCCCTTTCTGTAGCCATTAACATCCTGAAATTTCCATTTTCAGGTTGATTTTTCGACGTCCATTTTTCGGCTTTCGCCTCGAGGATTTTTTCCCGACAGTCGCGCGGATCATCGCGGACCTTCGCGGCACTTTTCCTTGTGGTACGCCGCGGCTTCGCGGCGTTTTTCCACGCTGCACATCGCGGCTTCACAACCATTTTCCGCACTGCACCTCGCGGCTTTTCAGCCATTTTCCGCACTGCACATCACGGCTTCGCATCCATTACCCACACTGCACATCGCGACTTCGTGGCCGAAACCTGCACTGCACATCGCTGCTTTTTCCCTAAAACCAACGATTCTGTTATTTTGAATTCGGCCAATTTTTTAGAAAAAATTTTGCTGTATTTTTTGCTCATTTAGTTTATTTTCTAGAATTATTTTTTCTGCATTATTACAGACATACAGAATTATTTTCTATTTACATATGCTCCATTAAAAAGTCTTTTTAAAAATTTTTAGTAAGTGAAAGAAAGATTTTTAGCATTCTATTTAGATCATAGGTTTCACTGTTAATTTGCTCAATAGTTTTCCCAAGCAATATTTTTTAAGAGATCCGTTTATTTCTTGAAATATTTATGTTTTTTGCTTCCCTTTAAATTATTTCAAAAATCCATTATTTTTTGAATTGTTTTTTCAAGCATTTACATTTCAAAAAAACGTCTTTATTTTTTGCAAACTGGAAGCATCTTTTCTTTCATTTGTAATCAATTTCCAAAGTGAGGCAAATCATTTTCAGTTAAATAATCAAACGTGCACCCACTCTACCACATTATTTAAACTAAGCCTTAAAATCTACATTAACTCAACAAACTTTTAACCCCACTTGGGGAGCACTTAAAAGAATCTTGTAGTTAGGTAGGATTGAGGGGATAGGTGTGCCAATAACACCCCTCAATTATTTACATCTGAGTCATAGTGGTTGTCTTTTAGGGTCCCAAAAATCCCTTATAATTTTGACACAGTTATAAACCAATTTATCAGGAAGGCCTCTCCCTTAGGAGGGTTGAAGTAGCCAGACTGGTTCCGGAATCTTGAGTGGAATACCGCAATTCATTCAGTAATCGAAGGATACCTTTCAAAGTTCTTGGTGTACACCTGTATGGGGGTACAACGGCGATAGAACCAAACTGCAGATTCACCCAATCGAATGTGTCATGAACGGGGTATCCTAGTTGCCATTCTTTAGGATTGTCTACCCGGTGTCCCTCTCGGTAGGGGGATATCTAGCTGTTGATTCAACACTCTATATTTTCTGACTTGGATTTCATCACCTTGCAGAGAATATCGCTTGTTGACTCACAATACTTATAGTTAGTTGTTTGCATGATACAATACCCACCTTTGGTCTAGTGAGCACCACTTTTTTCTAGGAACTATTTGACTTTTGGTATTCTGACAACTTTTTTGGATCCCTCCACTTATTATAGCATAGCTGTTATAATAAGTGCTTTTGAGGTTGGTTGTTAGCTTGAGAGCCATTATTTTTTCATTCCCCTCTTGCACTCATTGTCGCACTAGGTCTTCGAGGTTTTTTTTACATCACCACCTTCCACTGGAATTTTTATACATTTCTCACCATTCAGAATTTAAGACGATCCCACCGTTTTCAGGGTGAACCCCCTCGATTCGGTACACTTGACTCTACATGTCATAGACCTAGAGCCTTATCCCTTGACTCGACATGTCCTCAGCATAGAACAGAGTCATCCGATTCTGACGCGCCTCACTTCACATCTGATTCTAAGGCTGAATCTGAACACCCTACTGAAACATCAACAACCAACCCCATGGTTGGATCACAATATGACCCCATTTTTACCAGTGTTATTGGAGATATATCGACAAACCCTACTACTACTAAGCCAACCATGGTAACAACAACCCCTTTAGGCATGCCTAATATAGGGGCCATTCCCCCTTTAGGTATGCCCAACACAGGACCAACACCTATTATGGGTATGCCCAACATAGGCGTCACGCCCCCTCTCATTACCACAACCCACATCCCAGGAATTCCTGGCACTATTTACAACCCCTCTGCAACCCATGTTGCACTTGGGAGCGCTGGTCCTTCGCACACTACATCAGGCGAAGGACACATACCTTCAATACCTAGCATACCCTTAGGGGCCACTGGACAACTACATAATGCCACCATTAACAGTTATGTCCCAGTCACTGCGCCACACCCATCTACTAGTTTACCATACAAGAGCATAGAACCAAACTGCAGATTCACCCAATTGAATGTGTCATGAACGGGGTATCCTAGTTGCCATTCTTTAGGATTGTCTACCCGGTGTCCCTCTCGGTAGGGGGATATCTAGCTGTTGATTCAACACTCTATATTTTCTGACTTGGATTTCATCACCTTGCAGAGAATATCGCTTGTTGACTCACAATACTTATAGTTAGTTGTTTGCATGATACAATACCCACCTTTGGTCTAGTGAGCACCACTTTTTTCTAGGAACTATTTGACTTTTGGTATTCTGACAACTTTTTTGGATCCCTCCACTTATTATAGCATAGCTGTTATAATAAGTGCTTTTGAGGTTGGTTGTTAGCTTGAGAGCCATTATTTTTTCATTCCCCTCTTGCACTCATTGTTGCACTAGGTCTTCGAGGTTTTTTTTACATCACCACCTTCCACTGGAATTTTTATACATTTCTCACCATTCAGAATTTAAGACGATCCCACCGTTTTCAGGGTGAACCCCCTCGATTCGGTACACTTGACTCTACATGTCATAGACCTAGAGCCTTATCCCTTGACTCGACATGTCCTCAGCATAGAACAGAGTCATCCGATTCTGACGCGCCTCACTTCACATCTGATTCTAAGGCTGAATCTGAACACCCTACTGAAACATCAACAACCAACCCCATGGTTGGATCACAATATGACCCCATTTTTACCAGTGTTATTGGAGATATATCGACAAACCCTACTACTACTAAGCCAACCATGGTAACAACAACCCCTTTAGGCATGCCTAATATAGGGGCCATTCCCCCTTTAGGTATGCCCAACACAGGACCAACACCTATTATGGGTATGCCCAACATAGGCGTCACGCCCCCTCTCATTACCACAACCCACATCCCAGGAATTCCTGGCACTATTTACAACCCCTCTGCAACCCATGTTGCACTTGGGAGCGCTGGTCCTTCGCACACTACATCAGGCGAAGGACACATACCTTCAATACCTAGCATACCCTTAGGGGCCACTAGACAACTACATAATGCCACCATTAACAGTTATGTCCCAGTCACTGCGCCACACCCATCTACTAGTTTACCATACATGGTTAGTCTGAGCATACAAGACCTAGCCAGGTTAACCAATGATCCTATCAGGCACAACCCTACATGGCCACCCATGCCTACAAAGCTTCCCTCGGACATCCCGAAGTTTGAAGGAAAACCTAGGGAAGATCCCCAAAACCACATAATGTCATTTCACCTATGGTGTTTGTCTAACTCCATAGTGTATGACTCCATTAGACTAAGACTGTTGCAACGAACATTCACTGGCTCTGCAGCCAAGTGGTACATTGAGAAACCACATGAGACCCACCATACATTTACATCCCTCGCCTCCACTTTCCTTTAGTTTTTTCAGCTACCTGTATGCTATGATGCAGGAGTTGAAATATTGTTTTCTTGTAGACAAAACATGACTACCCACATCACCGATGATATCCATGGGTGGCGCAAGCGCCGTAGCCTCTGCAAGATAAAACTGGACGACAATATATTTTTGGATTGGTTTCTCAAATCACTCCTACCCCTCATAGCCAAAGATGTATCTTCTGAACTACCCCTGTCAGAAGAAGAAGCTCTTTTAAAAGCTCAGTAGTTTGACTTGATTTATGCCCAGTCACGCTATCTCTAAACCATCATACCAGACGCCCCACAAGGTGATTCTTCACGCGGTGACGCTCCGGGGGCATCACATGCCTCTGATGGTATTATCGGCCATGTGACGACAAAAAATAAACCTCTTACCATAATGAGTACAAACAACACCCCAGACCTTTCTAGGTCTAAATCTAATTCTCAAGTGACGACTTTGTATGCTCCAACGAATCAGACTCATCACACTCATGGACCCTCTTGTCAACAACATTGCTACGGGAAAACGCCATTGACCTATGTACCACCCACATACTATAACCAACCGGCCACCCAGAACCCAATTCAGCTATCGACCCAGCCAATGTATTACCCCTAACAAGCTATACTAGCTAACCCACCACTTCCAATAGCTCAGAGTTACCAACAACCCTAGTAGGCAACTGGACCTCCTCCAGCGCCACTAGCTTACTATCCATCGCAACCTGCTCCCACACCTGCGGCACCTCAATATCCTCCAACTAATCAAGGGAAAGTGTACACACAACACAATCAACCCCAGCACCAAAACAACCAATGCAACCTGGGCAGAAAACAAAACCGCGGAAGAGGACGAAACCACGGAAACAACTAGCAACATAATCAAGGTCCACCACCACCTAATCCTCCAAATAATAACAATGCTACTGCCCCCAACCAGAAGCCTGATTGTCCTCCCAAATAGGTAAAAAACAATAACCTAAGAACAAACCATCCATGTTCTATATGTGGAGTCTATGGCCACTACAGTCACAACTGCCCCCATTTAGAAAAAACACGTAAGATTTGGGTTGACGATGCCCAACGCAAAGGCCATGCTGGACAGCCAGCTCCACCTAATCAACCGCAACCCATGATATTGCAAAACCCATTGCCAAAACAGGGAGCAATAAATGCCCGCCCAATGGATCCCCCACAAGGATCTACTGCACCTCAGCAGCAAATCATCTATGCCACAACTGATTATCAGCATACTGATTCAGGAACACACCATTTATTAATGATGTCATCCAATGACATCAACCTGCAGAATCACAGGAACCAGTACGGTCCGCCCCCAGAAACTCCTCCCATTGACGCATCCACCTCCCTTCCATCAGATCAACCACTACCCATACCAAATATGCCATTGGACGAAGGACCTAAAATTGTTCGCATCCCTTTGCGAAGGATTAACAACAATCCTAATGCTCGCGCAGCATCCAATTATAATGTTGTGGAAGATTTAGCACAATCCCCTGATGATATGTCTGCTTTAGAGGTATTGAAAACATGCCCTGCACAACGAAAACTACTACTATCTGCCATCAGAGGAGTAGACCCTAACGATACACATATGATGGCTTTCGACATAGACCAAGCCGAACCTCGATTGCCATCAAATTAGGCCTTCCAAGTATCCGTAAACATTCAAAACCTTGTTGTGCATCGACGCATCCTCGATGAAGGAGCTTCAACCTGCGTCATGTCCACTCTTGTGTGGCAGAAACTTGGCTCCCCAACTTTACAACCATCCACCACAACATTACTAGCTTATGATGGGTGCTCAGCTCAACCACAAGGCCTCTTAGCGAACGTACCCGTAGAACTAGGCGGCAAATTGGTTCTCATCGACATCGAAGTGATCAATTCCCAACTCGACTAGAACCTCCTTCTTGGACGTAGCGATATGTACAAAATCAAAGCTGTCGCTTCATCTGTGTTCCACCTCATGATGTTCCCACATGAAGGACGCGTTATCAAGATTGATCAACTCACATATTATGATCCTAATGCCCCCGCATCCCGTCAAAATGTGCTACCAATGATTGAACAAACCGTTCAAGCTGCACCGACATCATTTGTCTCGTCCATTGGTCCTGGAATCTACACCGAGTCACCTATGAATTCCACATTTCCATCGATCCCACAACCTTTACCGATAACAAAAACATCTGATTTGTGCACCCTGTCGCACACCACACAGCAGCCCTCGTCACTACCACAAATACCCACAGTGCCTACTCATATCGGAACAACGACAATTCATACTATCCCATTCTTGTTCCCATTTTTTGGAGTTGTCAGTTCGCCAGTAATGGCTACACTCAACCTTCCTGTTTTAACATTAGGGTTGCCTGTATGGTACTTACCTGCTCTGAGCTCCCCGCCGACTCCGACTGTTATTTTACAACCGGTACAACCTATCGCTACTACCAACCACCCACCCCCTCCTATCACTCATCTACAAAACAGACCACCCCCAATAGTGACTATGGAATCAACATCTAGAAATGCCCCACCTCCGTTATGAAACACAGGGGGCAAAGGCCCACAAACTTATAACACTGGACCCATAACTCGCACCCCCCCAGCAACCCCCAAGGTAGCCAAGAACCCCCCAATTATTCACATTCCCCCTAAGTGATCGTTGTGTGACGACGTAGGCCATGCCAGTCATCAATGTCCACAATTACCTGCACTCCAAGAACACATGAATATGTTGGATGATGACACCGGAATTCCAGTGATAAGACTTGAGACACCTCCTCAACCTCGCAAAAAAATGCTTCGCACTAACAACCCTTGTGCGATATGCGGCATTTATGGCCATTATTCACACCACTTCCTTGATCTCCCATATTATAGAGCAACTTTATACGAGATGAACAATGCCAACTTAGAGATATCTCCTCCCCTCATCGAGGAGATCTACCCTCCGAAATCATCTTCTTCGGAAGAAATCAATACCATCTATATGATTTCAACCACATACAAACCCGAACCAGTTGATTTATGGTGTGACTAATTTCGTACTAACGAGAAAATTCTAGAAACACTCACTTCACCAGATTACCCTTAGGATGTTATGTACCATCGATCATACTTCCTCCCTGAGGCATCTACATCCACCGTGGAAAACCAACTATCTATCGAATCAAAGGATTTTTTACCAACTAAGGTTGATTGGTTCAAGGACCCCATCCCAGCACCGGAAGCCTTCGAAGAGGGGAATATGTCCAACATATCCCCTACCATACAAATAGACATCTCCACCACACCTGGAAAACCTGAGCTGATCTCGATAGGTGCATCATGCACTCAAGCAGAGACTCAAGCCTACAAGAAACTCTTCCAAGAGTTTCATGATGTCTTTGCCTGGTCTTACACTGAGATTCCTGGCCTCGACCCTAACATTGTGGAACATCACATCGACACCTCACCAATTGAGCAATGCTTACTACTTTTGGAGCAAGCCGATGAAGATCATTGCACAGCCCTCCAAACCATGGAAGCCGTAAAGAACTGATCCAAACTGAGTTATGACAAACACGTCTACCCAAGAACCTTTAATGAAGGGGACCTTGTCGTCGCCTATGATCAAGCTCATGACAAAATGGGAAAAGGAAGGTTTGTGTCGATGTGGCAAGGCCCATACATTATACATACCTGCCTCGAATAGGGGGCATACATTCTGACCGATTCAGAAGGAAACCCCCTACGCAACCCATGCAACAGGTTGTACCTCAAACGATTTTACCCATAGAAAATATAATGGACACCATCATCCATAATTGTACAGTCTTATTTTGTTTTTTACAAAAAATACAAAATCCTAAATATTTGTTTTTTTTGCATGACCACAGATGGACCCTATTCCACTTTACTACATTGGTTTTGCTGATGGTGCAATCTTTTGGTCCCCCAATCTCGCCTCCGCATCTTGGGTAATATATTCCCCTTCACATGAGCTGATCCACATCGATGGAGTGTGCATAGGTGCCGCCACCAACAACCAAGATGAATACGATGCCGTGACTAGTCTCCTGGCCGCTGCTCTCCAAATGAGCATAAGTCACCTTAACGTTTTCTTGGACTCACACCTCCTTGTTTTCCAGCTCAACAATGATTACCAGGTATGCGATCCCTGTCTTTTCAAAAAATTCCTGCGCACTAAACAAATAGTTCGACAGTTTGAATCCATTCCATTCACACATGTCCCAAGGAATCTCAATAGTGTAGCAGACCATATGGCCAACAACATTCTTGATTGGCACACGAATCAAGCCATGTAGTAAAAAAAAAATTTCCATCCACGTGCATAACATGTGCCTCCATGGGCATACAAACATAAACATACACCAAATAGCTATGATAAGCCTCCACGGGCGAAGAAAATATGTGCCTCCATGAGCATACGAAAACCAAACATGCCTCCACAGGCAAAAAAATAGAGAAGATGTGCATCCATGTGCATACACGACTATATACCAAAACATATATATGCATATATGTATAATCATGATAGTAAACATGTCATAGGTGCCCTCAGCACCCAATATACAAAAATACATAAGCCATACAAAAAGGTACTTCCCCATATACTCATCAGCATTTGGGGGTAGATACAAGATCATCTAATCATCATACTCTCTGGGGTCCTCTGGCGCAACCTCCGCTGGCCCTACCGGATCATGCCAAGCCCAAACCCTCCTCTCCGCTGGCCCCATTGGATCATCCCGCACCCGAATCTTCCCCTCCGGCCCTACCGGATCATGCCGAGCCCCAACCCTCCTCTTATCCATCACCACTGCTGCTCTAAGCAGGATATAGTGCCACTCATGAGTCACATCGAAACAACGCTCAAAGATGTCCCAATCCAAGTCCCTCCACCCATCCTATGGCACTCCTACCAGAATTATGTCTAGTGTCTCTCGTACACCCTCAACTGCATCATCTCGAGGCCCAACTCCTCGAGCATGAGGAGGCAGTACCGCTATAGGAGGAGGGATGACCACCATTTCCCATCCCCTACGGCCCACATGATCAGCCGGTGGTACCGGACCAACATCTACACAATCACGCAAGTGAACCAAGTCAATATCATATAAATATCTCTAACTATACTCATAACAAAAAAATCTAAAAAACACATGATATAGTACAGAACCAAACACAAAAAACATACCATCTAAACTTCAGGCCTGCCCCTGGGCTCGAGGCATCTCCGGATCTCCTCGATAATCCATACCATCATATGGATAGTCATCAATCAACAAGGGGATCTTCTCCCACTGCTCATACATATCCTGTGAAAAGAACCCACAGATACCACCACCACTGCGGGGCATCATCTGCCCCACCGCACCATGTGCAGCTCACTCACCAACCCATCTCGAACCGGCACCCATGGCCGCAAGGTCGGTACCCTCTCAAAGAAGAAACAACACAGGAAGGAGGCATAGTAGAACTCTCCCCCCTCCCAACTGACCTTGTCCAGATTGTTACACAGAAATATTCCACCTTGTGAGCATCAACATTCTTTGGCATGTAGGATCCATTTCAGTGACTCAGATCCATTTTTATCCTTCAGTGATACCAGTCTACCCTATTTTTTTTCCTTCTCGCATGTTGCATCACTATAGCATGCGTACCCGCGAGTTGCATCCCTATAGCTCGCGGGTATCAAGTAAAATGGTAAAAACCACTATTTTATCACTTTTACTCCCAAAAAGTGGTCATTGGGTGACCTTTGGCTCTCCATCTGCCCAAGTAACATCTCGATGAGTCCTTTCACCTACCATTGAGAGGACTATATATTGAGCACATATGGCTTATGGATGAGAAGAGGAAGAGAAGAGTAAAGGCACTCTAGTGTATTTTTGCCCTATCTTGAGTCTGCACTCATTGATCCTTGTAGTTGTGAACCAGTTATGTTCACCTTCCAAACTCCTTGCTAGTTTGAGTTTGCCTTTCGTGGAGGATTGAAGTGGTGGAGGCACAAGTGGATTGATCTATATCTTGGTTCAGATTGGTTGTCGGCAAGAGGTCATATCACTTTGTACTTCTTCTTGTTCATTAATAGAAATACTCCTATTCTCGTCCATTCATGGTGTGAATGTCATTTATTATAAATTGGGTTACATTTGCTTATGATATTATGGACCATTGTTATTGATAATTCTAAAGTTATTTATATATTACATGTTCTTGTTAGATATTGGTTGTCAAGACTAGTTTGCAGATTACGAGTGCTTGGATGTGCGACGATTGAAAGCTCCAACGGGGATCTACATCAAACATTGAATTGAGGTTGGTTACATTTCTCCATTATTTTAACATTGTCATTTATAATAGCATTTTTTTGAGAATTGAGTAGATTTCTCGTAGTCATCTTTCTGTTGTGGTATTCCCAAGCCATAGTGAGTTTTCTCCAATATAGAAATGGTGACTCCGCTGGGGAAAACATCCATGTTTGGGAAATTTTTGAGCATTACTCCATAATTAGAGTTGATGTTTATCGAACCTCTATGTCACTGATTGGCCGTTAAGATACACTGTAGAAAATCTGCTTTTTTTGAGCCTCTGGACTCTTTATTTGACCATTTTCTTTTCCTCGCCCGCGAGCTAGCTTAGTTCTTGCACCGTATACCCTCCTCTGTTTACACTACTGTTCGTGGGTACTGGCAGGTATTCCTTCGACAGTAGCGTGTAACTTCGGCTTTTGTTGGTTTATGGCCATTGGTTGTTGTTGGGTGAGTTTGGTTGGTTCCTGAGTCTTTGTTGGCCTCTTTCTTGACTGCTTCATGCCTTGGTTGTGACCATATCTCTTCGTTTCTCTTGGTTGAAACTTCTTGGTTTTTTACCAATCTTTGGTTTTAGCCTCTTGGTTTCTTCCTTTTGATCTCTTTCTTTTGGTTGAGTCTTGCTATTTAGGATCTGCTGGGTTGTCTTAGTGATCTTCTCGACACTTCAATGACTGAATAGTAGGATTTTGTTTGCATTTTTTCATTCCATATATATTGAAAAAAACAAAAATATTCATTTAGTTTTTGCATTTTCCTTTCTGTTTATAAGAGAAAATACAAAAATATTTTATTTCCATGTACTGCATTTTGCATTGAGTGCTTGTTGCCTTGATTTTAGGTTCTGCTTGTGCATTGAAAAGATAAAAGTTTGCATATTTATTTCGGAATTGTTTGTTGACTTTGCATATTAGTGACATTGTTTTATTGGATAGATGAGTCTAGGATTGGACGATGTTGCATACTATTGAGTCTACACATCACTAGTTTCACGACCATGTCCCTTGAGTAATCACAACCATAAAATTAACTCTTAATCATAAAATTGATTAGACTTATTTTATTTATAGGGTACACCAACTAGCATAGGTTTAGAGTCTTGGAATAGATCATTGTGAGTTAACAATCCAAGACTACTGAATGAAACATTACGTGTTTGACCAGGGAGTGGAGGAATCCATGGTATATATGGGTGTTCTTAGGAAATCTCTACTCAAACCAGAGTTAAGCACGAGGTCACGGGAGGTTGGTTGAGGAGATATCCCTCTGATACTGGCTTAATGTGGGAGATATATCCAGGATTTGTTCCTATCTGGGGGTACCGGAGGTTCATCCTATTTTTCTTCGGGCTTAGCTACCCTGCCCATATGACGAGTCCCACCTGCGACTGTCCCCCTGAGCATTGCTTATATTGCGGTAGACATAGTTTCCTTACCTAGGTACCGCACAGGGTACTTGCAGTGGTTATGCTATTTGTGTCCTGAGTCGGATAGGGATTGGACAACACAGTTGTGTTCATGCAGTGGACTTGACCCCGTCGACTTAGTAAAGCCTGGGTGTCTCTATAACTGATTCTGTTACCTTCGGCTATAGTTTGGGAGTCTCAAGCCTCTCCTAGGTGAGACATACTGGCTCGAGTGTCGAGAGCGCATTTAGCCACTCTGTCTTTCTGCTCTTGGCTATAGATTCTCTTGGTGTGTGCTTTTGACTTACTGTTTTTTGATCGATAGTTGGCCTTTAAGAGATGCTCTGTCTCTCTCTAGAGAGAGCGTGGTGCAGATCCCTACTCTCTGCTAGTCCCGTCATTTGGCTGGTTTAAAGCCACTCGAGGTTACACATCATATTGCTAGATGACACTGGAGGGCTCCCTCTAAGTATTCGAATACTTACGAGACTTACATTGAGGACTACATGGCTACACATCCCGATATCAAGAAGACCCTTCTACTCCTTCAGGTAGAGTCATACATACTTCTGATCCCCAGAATCCTCGTGAGGATTGGGGAGGTGATCCACCTTAGACTCAACCTGGTTCTATTTGGCCTAATCCACTTGACCGGGATACGTTTGATCCTTCGAATCCAGATAATTATCTTTACAAGATGCCCGACTTACCCAAGGAGGAAGAAAAGGACGAGCCTTTCATTCCTTCGTTTCCACGCGATTCTAGATATAGGAGGTCTGAGACTCATGATGATTCCGACCCTATGGTCAACCCCGCCGTACTCTCTTTTGGTATGCCTAGTCACAATACTGTCGAACCTTCCACTATGGTTGGTGCTCATGCTGGCACTAGTCAAATTGTTAGCCATACTATACCCACTGGGGGCACTACCCTAGCTGGGGGCACTACGTTGTCCACCCACTCACATAGTATGGGGACTGGTCAGATTCCTAACCATGCTAATGTTGGAACGTGACCACCTCCTAGGAATACCCAACCTAGTCGGAATGTTGTTCGAAACATGACTTGCCATCCACCACCTAATACACGTGTCGCTACACGTCAACCTAGGACTACTTTTGCACATGATACCGTTCCTCCCAACCACGGGAGTGGACACATACCGCATACTTTTGCATCCACTAACGCCGCTAGTAATAGTAATGTAGGGGGTGGGAATATTTCCTATCCACATGGACATCACACCACCAACCCTGCTACTAGTCACACCCATATTGGACCTGGGAATACTTCTCATGTTTATGGTCATCACATGACTGCTCAAGCTAATCCTAATATTGGGGGTGGGAACATACCATACCATTACGGTCAGTACAACACAGTTCCCACTATGAATAATACATATATGCCCCATACCCATGGTGGAAACCCTGACTACAACACAGTCGGTGTTGGCCACCAGTATAACCCACCACCCCAATATGGTGCTCAAAACACACATATACCTACTTACTCTCAAATCCGTCAGGCATGGGGAGGTTATCCATCTTATGGCCATGGGAAAGCTTACGGGCCGTTAGGTCCTCATTATCAGTAGTTTAACCCTCATGGTCAAGCTTTTGGTCCATCATATAACATAGTTCCATTCAACCAAGATTTTATGGGAACTTATAATCAAGCTTTCCAGCCGCATCTCCCATTCCTTGCACGCTTGAATCTCCCAGATATTTCAAAGCTCGTGAATAATCCAGTGTGTCATGACCCTACTTGGCCCCCAGTCCCTACCAAGATCTCTTCGGACATTCCAAAGATTGAGGGGAAAGGTGGTGAGCACCCGGGAGATCATGTCAAGACATTTCACCTTTGGTGCTCCTCCAACTTTTTGAATCATGATTCCATTCGATTACGCCTATTTCAATGCACCCTCATGGGGGAAGTCACGAAGTGGTATGTGGAGTTGCCCGGAAACACCTATAAGGGATTCAATGAGATTGCTTTGGTTTTCTTAGACCATTTCCAGTTGTTGGTTCGTTATGATACTTGTATTGAGTTCTTGTCCACCTTCCGTGAGAATAAGGCCACACATATTTCTGACCACGTTCAAGAGTGGCATCAACGGAAGAGATTAGTGAAAGCCAACATTCCTCCAGAGTTCTTGTTGGAATGGTTCCTCAATTTATTTACTCCCATACATTGCTAAGGATGTTTCGATGTCCATCATTGTGACTGAGGAACAAGCTATCTTGAAATTCCAGCAGTTAGATCTACTTTATTCTCAGTCTGACATTTTGTATGACATTATTCCTGACGCACCGAGAACAAGACATGAGCCCACGTCAGTTTCTGGACCACATGCCGATGGCATTGTGGGGTCCGCATGCACTTGCCCTATAGACTTGGTATCTAATCAAATGCAAAATTTGTTGCTAAGCTAATCTGCACCCAGATAGGTTCACACCTTGTCCACTTCCACTCCGTCGTCTAATGTACACAATGTGCAATCAACAAAACCGTCGGGTAACCAACATCCTGGTGGTAAGAAAAAGGGGAGAAATAATCGTAGGGGTGGAAACAATGGAAGTAACAAGAATAGAAATCGTAATACTCCTCGTAAAGAGAATGCCAACCCTCCTCGGGAAGGCGGTAATGCTGGCCAGGATCGTAAACATAGGCGTAAGGTGAAATTCCCTTGCAAGCTTTGTGGGGAGGATCATCTTACTCACTTATGTCCTCGTATTGAAGAAGCATCGAAGTATTTGGCACAGAGCCCAGCTGTGTTGAAGGATCCCCTTCCTCATCATAAAAATATGGCTTTGCATGCTCCCACCACTGGTTATGGTACTAATGAAATGACAACGTCTTCTTCCAATACTAGTGGTTATGGATGTGTGAATATGGTTCAGTCGGAGGTTTGTGTTGCTACTCGTCAACGTGATTATCGTCCACCACAACTGAATTTGGGGAATGAGCCTCCCCCTCCTCCTGATAATTCCTTTCATATCGATAAGCCTTCTATTATGCCGTAGATACCGAAAGGTGTTCTCAAGCGCTCCACACATAATCCTAATGCTCGATCTTCCTAGAACTACTCCATCGTAGAAGATTTGGGCCAAACTCCGTGTGCCATGTCGGCTCTTGAAGTTTTGTAAGCTTGTCCTTCTCAGAAGCAAGCCCTTTTGAGTGAGTTAGGAGTTCAGGATGGGGGAAGTCCTAGTGTTATCAAGTTCGATACTACTGATGTCCAGCCTCACTTTCCTTACCATGTGGATTTTCAAATCCAGGTGGTTTTCCTTAAGAGCTTCGTCAAACGTACTATGGTTGATGAAGGTGCCTCTACGTCAGTAATGTCGCTAACTTGTTGGAAAGCTCTTAGATATCCTCCCTTATTCGCGTCTATAACTACACTCACTGGATTCGACGGTAGATCTTTTATGCCGCATGGAATTATCCCTTCCCTTGTTGTCTCCTTGGGAGGTAAGTCCGTGCCTATTGAAGTCGAAGTGGTTGATGCGCCCATTGACTACAACCATTTACTGGGTCAAAACTGGATGTATGCTATGAAGGCTGTCGCGTCTACTGTATTTCGATTTATTTGCTTTCCCCATGAAGGAAAGATTGTGACAATTGATCAGCTGGATTATGTTGGCACTCCTTCCACAGCATCCACGGGATCAGTAGTCCCGCAAGTTTTTGATTCTCATTCGGAAACTGGGAACATAGGTGTTGGAATGTACCCCTCGTTGATGGGAACTTTTGACCATTCTGCACCTGTGAATTTTCATTAGAGAGATTTTGAGGTCAAAAAATGGTCTCCTAAGAGATGTACTACAAAAATATGAGATATATTAAAATATTATGAATTGAGGGTTTTATGGGGTAGGTATATATGACAAGTCACCTCCCACACTATTTTTTATGCACAATATAAATAACCATGGTTGAGTTACTTTTCAAAATTCACTAGAAATAAAATTAATAAAATAAGTCTACATTGATGTGACTAAGATTCATTGTAAATTCCCAAAAATTTATTGTCCTTTATCATTTATTTGTCTTGAACTTGCAAATGAAATTAAATAATAAAAAACATTTTTAAGAGCTATTTTTTAAATTTTATGTTGACTTTTTATATTTACTATTTTTTTCATGAATTTAATATATTGTAATTTAATTGGGAATTTATTTACATGTAAAATGTTAATAATATTATTATAATCCACATTGCATTATTATTATTATTTATTAAATCTACTATTATTTTTTATTAGTTTGACATTATGTTATTAAATAGAATGGAGTGAATATATAATTTAAAATTAAAAACATAAAAATGATAATATATTAGGGGAGAGGAGCTAGTGGTGGAGCAGGGAAACCAGTAGTTGAGATAGGGTGATCAATAGTGGACATAGTAATGGTGTTGGTTGACCTCAGTTTTGAAAAAACTATCTACCATAAGTGGTTCATAAAAGTACTTTATGTACAAGTAATTCTCAATATTTTCATGTTTTTAAAATTATTTATAAAAAAAAATTGAACTACATTTTGAAATAAAATGAATATTTGAAATTGGAAAATCATATTAAGTCACATCTACTTTAAGTCACATCAATGTTCAAGTATTGGTCCCAATCAAAAATACACTAAGGCACACTAAGACTAGACAACTTGGAACTTTGTGGCTGACATGGCATCATTTTAGATTCGTCACACCTTAAGACCAATATGGTTAGATAGAGAACACGACAAAGTATATGTGATAAAAATTTGGAGAAAAAACAAGCTCAGGAACACAGAGAATTAAGCTACACCACTACCGGTGAAAAAAAACGCTCACTTACTGGCTCCTCTCCCCTATTTTATAAAAAAATGTGAAAGGACTTTCTTTATGAATCAAGAGTACTTCACTTGAAAATGACAATAATATTATTTTATGAGAAAGTGTGAAAAGACATTCATTATAAGTACTTTACTTGAAAATGACAATAATATTATTTTATGAGAAAGTGTGAAAAAACATTCATTATAAGTACTTTATTGTATGACTTAAAAGTACTTACACCACTACCTTGGTTAACTATGTGTTTTCATCCACCATAGAAAATTTGAAAAATAAGCATTCTTAACTCATGCAATGCCACCTCAACCAAGGGGGATGATGTCATCTACTAGAATGTGATTGGTTGTTTTTTATAGTACATTTTATTTGTTTTGAGGCCATTTTTTGACCTCAAAATTTCTCTAATGATTGGAACCATTTTCGATAGTGCACCTCTTCCTTCGAATAGTATGCCATTCCGGACTTCCTATTGTGGTGATCCATGTATTTTTCCATCCGTGGATTCTATGTCTGGAGACATTGCGCACGTTGGGATGTCTATTCCCTTATCTGTAGCGGAGCTCACTTACGATCACATCCAACAAACCACCGCAGATCCGAATCTCTCTTCTGCCCAGACAGTTGAAGAAGATCTCGTTATGCTGCCAGTTTGGGCAGCCAACTCATCTTTCTCTCACGATTGCCTCGATGATACTTTTCCAACGGATGAAGCTATCCTCGAAGCCATATGTGGTAGTGAGAGGCCTTGGGAAGATATGCACCATCGATCTTATTTCCTTCCCAACCTTGAGCTCATTGAGCAAGAGGAGTTTAGGATGACTCTAGCTAAGATGGTTGGTCACCCTGTGGCTCTTTTGCAGTCGCATGATGTTTTCTTGGAGGGGAATATGGCCAATATTTCCCCAACCACTTTGATCAACATCTCCTGCACTCCCGAAAATATTGAGAATGTTTACATTGGTGCCGATTGTACTCCTGAGGAGATTGCTATTTACACTGATTTTTTTATTGAACTCCGGGAAGCTTTCACTTGGTCATATGAGGAGATGCCAGGAATAGACCCTCGCATTGTTGAACACGATATTAGAACGTATCCTGATGCTAAACCGGTTCAACAATGCTTACATGTTGTGAACCCTAGGAAGGCAACTGCTATTAAGGCAGAGGTGGAGAAACTACTCAAAGCTGGTTTCATCTACCCCGTTCCCCTTACCGAATGGGTGTCAAACCCCGTTCATGTGGATAAGAAGCAGGGAACAATCTGTGTATGCACTGATTTCAAAGATTTGAACCGTGCATGTCCGAAAGACAACTTCCCCACACCATTCATTGATCAAATATTGGATGCTTGTGCGGGAAGTTTTTTCATTCATGGAAAGATTCTCGGGTTATAATCAGATTCAAATAAAACCCATGGACCAACATAAAATGGAATTTATTTTCCCATGGGGAACTTTTGCATACCGAAAAATTTCCTTCGGCCTCAAGAATGCCGGAGCTACTTTTCAACGAGCCATGACCTATTCCTTTCAACGATGTTAAGAAGATTATGGAATTTTTCTTGGATGATCTTGCTAGCCATTCTAGCAAGAGAGTGGACCACCCCAAGCCCCTCCGTATGATTCTCGAACGATGTATCCACTACAAAATTTGAACGAATCTAAACAAATGCATCTTCGTTGTTAGGACTGGTCTCCTCCTAGGATTCATAGTTTCTAAGGAGGGTATTAGAGTCGATCCTCTCAAAGTTGAGGGAATACTTCAGTTGCCTCCTCCGCGTAATCTGTTTCTACATCAGAGTCTCCAAGGGAAGGCTACTTTTCTGCGTCAGTTTATAGTTAACTATGCCAGTATTACTAAAGGTTTCGCACACCTATTGAAGAAAGACACGCCTTTTATCTGGGATGAGTGAGCCCAGCAGTCTTTCGATGCCATTAAGAAATATTTGGTATCGGCCCCTGTGCTTAGTCCACCAGACTTTACACGAGATTTCATTCTTTATGTGGCCGCGTCTCAAGAGAATATTGGCATGGTCTTGGTTCAGGTAGATGATGCGCTTGTTGAGCATGTTATCTATTATCTTAGTCGAATCTTAGTAGACGTTGAACTAAGATACACCCATGTAGAAAATCTAGCACTTGCGACTATTCATACAGTACAGCGGTTACGAAATTACATTTTGCTTCAAACAACCACTGTTGTAGCTCATATCAATCCATTTCAGTTCGTGCTATCACAACGCCTTATCGAGGGTAAGTATAATAAATGGATTGTGATCCTTCGGGAATTTGATCTCGAGTTTTCTTCTGCAAAATCGGTGAAATCATTGGTGTTCGCTGAGCTTATGTCGAACCTTCCACGGCTTTATGAGGATGTCATTCATGAAGATTCCTTTGTGGATGAACATTTATTTCTTATCTCGACTGAGGACCCTTGGTATGGGGATGTCATTAGATATCTCCAAACTTTGAAGTGTCCTTCGCAATATTCATGAGATGAGCGATGGCGTGTGAGACATCATGCTAAATATTATACTATCGTCGGTGACACTTTGTATCACCGAGGAAAAGATTCCATTCTCCATCGTTGCTTGACTCATGAAGAAGCAGAACGGGTACTTAATGATTGCCATGTGGCGGCATGTGGTGGTCACTTATCCGGGCTTGCTATAGCCCAGGGTATTATGCGAGCGAGTTATTTTTGGCCTACTATCTTTAAAGATTGTATTAACGTTGTGAAGAGATGTCACCCTTTCCAGGTGTTTTCTCGAAACATACACTCGCATCCAGCGCCCCTCCATCTGGTCGTCACTGTCGGTCCCTTCACTAAGTGGGGGGTAGATTTCATGGATTGCAAACCAGCTTCGGCTAGGGGGCATCATCAAATTATTGTGGTCGTGGATTATTTTTCCAAATGGGATGAGGCCATGCCTACCGTTAAAGCCAATGGTGCTACTGTAGCCCATTTCGTGCTCAACCAGATTATCACTCGATTCGGTATCCCGAAAGAGATTGTCACTGAGCATGGCAGTCACTTTCAAAATAAGATGATGGAGGATTTGTCTCTCAAGCTCGGGTTTTGTTAGGAACACTCATATTCCTACTATCCTCAACCGAATGGTCAAGTTGAAGCAGTAAATAACTCCTTGAAGACCATTCTCCAACGTACCATCCAACAAAGCAAGACCAATTGGGATATCATGTTATATCCTGCTTTGTGGGCATATCAAACCACAGTTAAGACTACCACCGGGTTCTCACCATTCCAGTTAGTTCATGGTGTGGAGTCACTTTTACCGATTGAATGCGAGATCCCTTTGCTCAAGCTAGCCATAGAGCTCCTCCCTGATATGACGGAGATTGAGCAGTGTTTAGTACACCTTGAGCAACTTGACGAGCACCGTCGAGATGCTGCTGTGGCCATTGATGTTAACAAGCGTCGTGTCAAGGTTCAATATGATAGGTTGTTCCATCCCCGGTAATATGCTAAAGGTGACTTGGTACTCTTGTATGACCAAGCTAAAGAACCCCTGGGGGCAGGAAATTTCAATCCCATGTGGCACGGTCCTTACATTGTGAGGTGTGTCCTTGAAAAAGGAGCTTATGAGTTAGAAGATTATGAAGGAGTTGTCTTGAAGGAGCCTAGAAATGGGCCCTACCTCAAGCGGTATTACGCTTGAACCTTTGGTTCGGGATGATACTTTTGTACACTATTGTATAGTTTTTCTGTACATAGTCTAGGTTGCCTTCTGGTTGTCGGGTCTGCTGATTAGCCTCTGTTTGATTGATAGATGTTAGCGGGATGTCCCATGTTCATAGGTTTCATGGATGGTGCTAGCTGACATACGCAGCAGCTTTCTTTTGTTTCCTGGGTTATCTTTTCACCTGACCATCTAGTTGTGTCCTCAGGAGGTGCTTGTCTCAGTCCTACATCTAATAATGTGGCTGGGTATAGTGCCATTGTTGAGCTACTTCGGGATGCCATTTCACATGGTATCCAGTCTTTAGAAGTCCTCCCGGATTCACAACTAGTTGTGTCTCAGCTAAATGGGCAATACCATGTACGCGACCCTACATTACTATGGATATTCCTTAAGGTAAAACCCTTGGAGAGACATTTTGTTTCCATTACATATATTCACATTTTGAGAAGTCATAATTATATATCTGATGCATACGCTAACTATGTATTGGATTGGCATTTGTCACATTCATCATGAAGCACATAAATACAAAGACATTCATACATTTGTACCATACACAAATATAGTAGAACCGAGAACCAAAGTTGTATATATATATAAATATGTCCAAAAATGGTAGTGTCATACAAGACTTGAGCCCGTATCCCTCAAAAATATACATATCGATACAAAAAAATGATGAGACCCTAGGATATCTACTCCCTCCAAGGAGGTCTAGCTGCCGCCTCGATGGGATGTGTCTCATAGTAATACTGTACTACGTTGGCCATCCGATGTAGTAGCTGCACCCACTCACTAGGAACACCCACTACTTGGCGATGCATAGCCTCAGGCAGTTGGGCTACCTCTATCAGTGGTACTCGGGAAACCATCCATGATATGTTGCGCCGCAACATCTGGAAGCCCTCGGGTCTCACTGGGCTTTTGTCTGCGAGCAAACAGTCACCCATTAGCACATGACATTACCACCAAAAAGATTTTTTGCATTTCAACTATAATAAAAAAATCCATAAAAATTTAAAAACACAAAACCAAAAGATTACTCACCAATGTCTCTGAAAGCTGCGCCTGGTGGGAGCAGCATGTCACGATCCTGTCTGAAGTCTATCCCTGCATAGGGATAGTCCTCTATAGAGATCACCTACTGGTTCCACCAATGGAAGAACTCCTTAGTATATGGTGACGCCAAACGGCCACCACCCCGTCGTGTCAGTATCTTAACCCATCGGGTCAGGGCTGGATCTTGGAAACTGTGAGGAGGGACATCCACCCTCAGGCTAAGTCTCGTAACTCTCTCAAAGAAAAAACTGTAGAGGATGCTACCATACCCAAATTTTTTGGCCTTTCCCTCTTCAATTTCCATCAGTTGTGTCTTCATAGACACCAGCAGAGTAGTACACCAGTCGAATATAGTAGGCTGCAAGCATTGTGATGCATAGAACATCATCGATCTGGATGCCTGATGTAGTGCTTTGGATCCTATGATCCACACCAAAGTAGCCACAATGATCTTTGTACTCAGATCCATTATGAGGTTGACTGGCACTTGACTTCCCACTGGTCGTGTGTTGGCGGGACAATACCATACTAAGTAGTCCTGCACAGTGATCCCACCACCCACGGTCCGTGATCGAAGACTAGCCACTTCCACTCTACGGGACAAACCAGTAATGAAATAGATATCCTCTACATCTAGTGTCAGTGTTTTCCCATTGAGGATGAAGTGTTGTGCATCCACATCCCAGTAGTTGATCAGATGATGGAGTAGTAGGTTTTGGGCCCTTAAGTTCCCGAGACTCCAGTATTTATATAAGCCACATGCTTGCAATGCTTGTTGTGTTTGCAAATTGTTGTGCATGGCCTCATCTACCTGGTCATGCTCTCCCTCCCTCCATTCTAGAACCATCTTGGAGTGCAAAGCAAGAAATTTTTAGTCAATATCATGTTTAAAAACTTCTTCACATCCTTACCCGCAGGCTATATTGTAGACAGTTGCGGGTAGACGCGGGTAGTCAGTTTTTTGACTGCGCATTTGATCCCTACCTACGACCCGCACACTTATAGCCCGCGGGTAGCGCCGAAGCCATTTAGGGCTTGGCAAAACAAAAAATCCCATCGACCAAAATTGAAATAAAAGCACTTAAATGAAAGGTATGGCAGTGACCACTAACTTGCTCCAGACGATTCGTTGAATGGTTCCTCGTAGCTCCCATGATCGACACTTTAAGTTTTAGGTGCAAACTTACCACTTAACTCCAAGATGGTGAATAGTGCAAATGAATTGAAAATTACAAATTTGTATTCCTATTTATAATTTTTTGGACCCACTTTTCTATAGGTTTTGCCATTTTGAGCCCTTATGAACTAATATCATGTCATCGAGTAGTGTTTTTTCAATAGATTTCCTCGATGAGAGTTGTTCTGATCCATTTCACACCTACAATAGGTACATTTCACACATGGCATATAGGTTAGATGCCATTTCCACATGCATTATGCATTTGACCTGTTGACCATTTTCATAAAGCCTAGGTGCGACCCCGCTTCGTGACTGACACAGAACCTTCACACTGTTATAGAAGTGTCGTCATGTGGCGGTAGGGCTTTCGTGAACATGGGTACCCTAGTTAGAACCCCATTATGCTTTTGGTTCCCATGCTGTTGTTTGTCCTCAGGATTGGGAGTCCTTTGTAGTCACGCCATGATGTTGCGATGAAGACTCATACTCTACTTTGTCTTATGCTGGCCATCTCCCTTAAGGACTCCCCTCAGTTATATCATGTTGTGATTGCATTGCATCATCCTACTTGCCACTTGAGCCTTGTGCCAGCTCCTACTTACTCAATTGTTAGCCTGGTGCATAAGCACTTTCCCTATCGAGCCCTGCAGAGCTTATATATTTTCCCTTCACAATTTGATGACCCTTTGACCCTAAGGGAACACACCTTCGAGTGTCCACATCCTGCATGCACTTGCTTGCATTGAGCATAGGTATGTTCCACTGCTTGGGACTAGTCTGCTAGCTATTTGACACTCATTCCCTCACTTGCTCTACTATAAGCAATTTTATTCTTTTTCAAGCTTTTCCCAAATATGAAAAAGACAAAAAAATCAAATATTCCAAAAATCCGGATGGGATTATGGTCACTATTTCTTGTTGGCAGCTGTTGTGTCTCCTTTGAACAGAGCATTCATTCCACTCCGTACATTATGAGTCGGGACTATAGTTGGGCCTTAGGAGATGTACTTGTTTCTCAGTTTTCTCCACCGATTGGTTAAGCTTCCATTCATTATGGAGCCCTTTGTAATGCCTCCTGCATTGCACAGTTTATGTCAAGTTTATGTTGCCTGAGTCTATCCATCTGCTCATGATCTTGTTCAAAGGAAGTCCTAAAACTAGTTTCGGCCACTCCTTAGATATCTTGACTATTGCATGTCGGCCATCCTTATTGAGTCAGTCCGTTTCACCTGAGATCTTCCAAATCTTTCAGAATTGCTGGTACCTTGTGCTGGTTAATGGGGGATGCCTTAATGCCCTCTTTCTAGCGAGCCTCATTCCGTCAACTTCAACTCATTTATTCCAGGACTTGAGGCTTAGAGTTCAGTTGAGTACCTTGAGGCTTGCAGTCATTAGTGGCAGGTTCTCTCGCCATCGACAATTTTGGGAATACATCAATGTCTCCTTATCGATGGATTCATCCTAGTGTTCGACTTCAACCCATTTATTCACACTCTAATGATTGTGCTTTGTGCCTTGATGCCCATTTTCATTATTGGTGGGTCATCTCGTGTCTGTTAATGGACCGGTAATCAGACGATGTCTCATTAGGTTCAACCCCAACTCCTTTATTCACTTGATGGGAATTGCACCGTCGAAGACTTATGTAGAAGACCCCAGGTGATTGTGGCATTCAGTATGCTACATATGACTTTGAATTTATATTTGAGATATCACCTCTCAGATTTCAACAGTTTGTACCTCCATTTTTGCACCAGTTGTCTTCTTTTCAACAGAAGACCATATCTTACTGTAGAGGGATCATGGCTATGATCACTTATGACATATATCCATTATGTACTGCCTATTCATGGCCATTGTATCAGATTGTTGCACTATACCGACATGTATTCAGAGATACTATTGTATTATGACGAGTAATCCGTTCTTTCCACTTGTGTCTCCATCACTCCACTTCTGAGTTTTATAATGTATTTCGACATCGTAGCACATTTCAATCTCTGACCTCACACATTAGGGGGCATCTGTTACACAGAAATATTCCACCCTGTGAGCATCAGCATTCTTTGGCCTGTAGGATCCATTTTAGTGACTCAAATCCATTTTTATCCTTCAATGATACCAGTCTACCCTATTTTTGTTCCTACCAGCATGTTGCTTCACTATAGCATGCGTACCCATGAGTTGCATCCCTATAGTCCACGGGTATCAAGTAAAATGGTAAAAACCACTATTTTATCACTTTTTACTCCCAAAAAGCGGTCATTAGGTGACCTTTGGCTCTCCATCTACCCAAGTAACGTCTCGATGAGTCCTTTCACCTACCTTTGAGAGAACTATATATTGAGCACATATGGCTTATGGATGGGAGGAAGAAGAGAAGAGTAAAGGAACTCTAGTGGATTTTTTCCCTATCTTGAGTCTGCACTCATTGATCCTTGTAGCTGTGAACCAATTATGTTCACCTTCCAAACTCCTTGCTAGTTTGAGTTTGCCTTTCATGGAGGATTGAAGTGGTGGAGGCACAAGTGGATTCATCTAGATCTTGGTTCAGATTGGTTACCGGGAAGAGGTCGTATCACTTTGTACTTCTTCTTGTTCATTAATAGAAATACTCATATTCTCGTCCATTCATGGTGTGAATGTCATTTATTATACATTGGGTTACATTTGCTTATGATATTATGGAACATTGTTATTGATAATGTTAATGTCATTTATATATCACATGTACTTGTTTGATATTAGTTGTCAAGACTAATTTGCGGATTACAAGTGCTTGGATGTGCGTAGATTGAAAGATCCAACGGGGATATACATCAAATGTTGGATCGAGGTTGGTTACATTTCTCCATTATTTTAACATTGTCATTTATAATAGCATTGTTTTGAGAATTGAGTAGATTTCTGGTAGTCATCTTTCTGTTGTGGTATTTCCAAGCCATAGTGAGTTTTCTCCAATACACAGATCTCTCTAGACACCGGCCAAAAACATCTGACCCCACGCATAGTAGGTCCCTCTCAGCACAGAATCCATCACCATCGTTTGTCCCCCAGAAAAATGATGTGGCGCCGCTGCACCCAAGACCCTAAGAAGACAAGCCCCAATAGCCCGCATATCCCACTCCCATAGAGACCTCAGGCGCAATGCGTTGTTCTGCATAATAGCCCCCAGCACACAGAATCTCTCCAAGAGATCCTCAATATCTAAATCTACCGGGATCCTCGATACAAGATCCCCCACCTCCCCTAAGCGAGGCAACCCAGTAAGAAAGTAAACATCAGAGAGGGTGATCTCTAACCTCTCACCCCCCACCATGAAAGCACCCTCTGTCGAAACCCAGAGACCCACCAATTTGTTCAGCAGCGGTCCAACTAAATGCATTGGTGGAATCTAAGCAAACTTCAGGAGCTTGGTCACAACCAAAGTCTATCAGACACCCTAATCGATCTGAATCCGCATGGTCAGGTCCTCCTCCATCTTCCGCTCCCACCATGATACTAGCGGTCTCCTCAACATCCTGCCAAAAAACAAAGAAAATTTTTTAGAAACAAAAAAAAATTTCAAAAAATTTCATCACGGCTTTTCCATCAAAAGCCGCGATGATCATCGTTGCTTTTCCATCAAAACCCATGATGAACATCGTGGGTATCGGCCCCATAGTCGCGATGAACATCGCGACTATCGACCCCAAACCCACGATGAACACCGTGGGTTTCGAGCCGAAACCCGCGATCATCGTGGAAAAGGACACGGGGGCCCGCTGCTAACCAAAAAATACATAATTGGAAAGACTAAGGAAAATAGGATTACCTGAAACTCGCGGAATCGAAAACAAATGGTCGAATCTCCCATAAATCAAGAAAGAGCTATGATTGCGCTGCCAAACTCGCACGTAACAATGACACGTCATATTGGGCCCACACCCTATTTATAGAGATTTGACCATTTTTCAAAAAACTATTGCGGTATCATGGGATGTCCATTTCTCAAACCGTTCGTACCATTGAAATCAACACAGCGAGAACTTCATGATCATCCTTTCCTTTTCCCATTTTCACCATGTCCATTTTTTGAGCATTTTTTCATGCCCTCGTCGCCTCGGTTTGCATGCCACATCAGGCATCCTCGATTTTTGACAAGTCTTATATCGCCAGATTTAGTTTTCCGCGCTCATGATGATGCTTGAGATCATTTCTCCCTCTCACACCCAGATTTTTTGGGCATCTTTTACATGCCCCCTCGTTGCCTCGGTTTGCGTGCCACATCGGTCGTCGTCCATTTTTTATGAGTCTTATATTGTCGGATTCAGTTTTTTGCGCTCATGATGATGCTTGAGATCATTTCTCACTCTCACACCCAGATTTTTTGGGCATCATTTACATGCCCCCATCTTTGCCTCGGTTTGTGTGCCACATCGGCTATCGTCCGTTTCTGACAAATCTTATACCGTCGGATTCAGTTTTCCATGCTCGTGATGATGCTTGAGATCATTTCTCTCTCTCACCCCCATAATTTTTGGGCATTTTTTAAAAATGCCACTCATCACCTCGGTTTGCATGGCACATTGGCCGTTTCCCATTGTTTACAATCTTTATTTCACCGGATTCAGTTTTTCGCACTCATGACGATGCTTGAGACCATTTATCGCTCTCATTAATACCTTTTTGTTTCATATAGTTTTACCGCTTTTTCGGGCCGAGCAATTCCTTTTATGAAAAAGGCACTTAGGGAGTTTCTCTTAAGCTCTTTTCTAACTCCTAAAACAATGAAAAGATCGCCGAGCAATCTTGGTTCCTTTCATGCTCGCTAAACGTATCTGAAAGGGCGTCTACCTAGTATAACTTTACCCCTTTTCTGGACCTTGTAGACTAATTACGACAAAAGGAATACTCTAGTCACATCGGCTAGAAGAGTTCTCCATTTGCATTATTTTATGATTTTTCGAGCCTTGAAGAATAACTTACGAAAAATAAAACTAATGGAGTCCACTTACTGCTTTCGGACTCTCTAAACATGAAAGCGACCACGAGAAAACACCATCCTGGGCTCGTATAAATCCATAGGATGGTACTCCACCACCACTACAGAGTCTTCTTATCATTTTCAGACTCCTTAAAAATGAAAGCACCCATGAGCACGAACAGTCGTGGGCTCACAAAATCCACAGGATAGTACCATTTCAGAGCACACTTTTATCCCTTCTTGGAGCTCATTAAAACCACGAAGAAGGACCCAATGGTGCTTCTCAGCGCCACAACAGATCATGTCTACTCGTATGGCAGCTTCCCCATTTTGGTCACCTTTGTTCAGAGTATTCTGCAGTATGTCACCCTCAGAGGCCCTCTACAACATCCGTCAGCTTGTCCCCCCTAGAGTCACTCCAATCTACAATACATACCCTTCATTCCTTAAAGCTATGATACCCGCACCTACAAGTCAGTTTCCTACACTACCAGGTGAATCATGTCATCATGCTCTAAACAAAGGAAATTTGAGTCCACCCACTCTACGACCCCAGTTATTTCCCATACCCACAATATGTCAATCCTACCATCAGTACTACCACACTTCAGTCCTACACCTCACGCTCCTATCAAGGAAACATCATTGCCTTGTTAGTTGCTGGTCTCCCTCTATCGATGCCAACCAAATTTATTCCAAAGGATAGACCTAGAGGTCCCTGTGTCTTGGACTCATCACCATTTATGATGAGTACCTACAAATCATTTCGATAAGAGTCCTCAGTGCCTCTCCAAATGGTTGTTTCTCACATGCTCGACTTCAACACCTTTATCGCATCGTTGAGACTCACACAGGGTATTGGTCCTTTCTATTTTTTGTTGAAGACCCGGGATACCACCTGACTCTTCCACAATTGAGAGTCTACTTATGGAAACAACCAGTCACATTTTCCTATAGATATCCAGGTTGCGCATGGCGACAGTATTCATATGTACCCTAGTTTTATATATCCCTCGAGTATACAGTTACATTTACTTCTCAGAGATGACTCACAGTCATTGAGTTCTTACAGATATTGGACACCTTCAGTTTCAACAGTCCATCAACCCTTCTGAGACCTTATTCAGAATGGTTGTCGCTTTATTCCAGTGTATAGGTTATTGAGATCAATCACGTTATGATCATGAGTACATCCCAAAATAGTGTCCCCTTTGGACCATTATGATGTACCAGCATATTTTTTATGTCCCCCTTCTTGGGACTAATTGTTATGTATATGTCTTGATATGAGCATGGGTATTCCCACCTCGTTCGTTATCAGAGATTATTTCTCATTCATATTGAGGCCATGTAATATTTTTTGTTTTTGCAGCTTCCAAGGGCCATTGATCCAGTCTCCAACCGGTCTCTTCTCTTCCCCAAACCCCAGGAAAAAGACAAAAGAACTATGATGTCTATCGGCCATACGATGAGCTCCTGCCCTCACACATCAAGCGAAAATCTGTTAACACCCAAAAAGTGTTCACTAGTTAATTTCCTTATTCACATGACCCATTTGTCCACTTTTCCACCATTTCATCCTCTAAAGCCATCAAAAGGTCACTAAAAGACCATAATACACCCTTTTTCCCCTCAAAAGATATATTTTTCCTCAAAAAACATAAAAAAACCCTCAAAAAGGGTCTAGAATTCCCAAAAAACAGTAAAAGGGAATAAAATATTCAAAATATTCAAAAAAGGGAAAAAGAGGGAAAAAGGTACCTAAACCATGTTGGTCAATACCATTGGTTTTCTAAAAACCATAATGGTATTCTCCACCACCAAAAACTATAAAAAGGTGGTAGGGGCTCCTCACTTTCCATCCATCCATCATCCTATCCTCATGCTGTCAAAATCTCTCTTGAGTTCTTGACCATTGTAGCAATCTTGGAGAACAGACAATTGGAGCCTAGAGCATCTCAACCTTAGAGTTGCTCAACACCACAAATCCTCACCATTTGAGGTATGATAATACAAAATATTCTTTTATTTCTTGTTCTTTCTATGAATCATTTTTAGATTTATTTGTTATATGCACATGTTAGTTTAGATTTAGATTTAATTCATAATCGTTTTTTCTTTCTATATTGAAACTGCTATCACATTGTTGATAGGTGCCCATTGCACAAGCTTGGTTGCAAAACCAAGCAAAACCTGGGAGATCCGATAGGTTGACCTATGTGCTCGTAATCAGTCCTGGGATTCTCTTTCGAGGTTTTGTGGTGGGGTCACATGTAATAGCTCCCTAGGAGATCCGATAGGTTGGGCCGTGTGCCCGTAATAAGTCCTGGGATGCTCTTGCAAGGTTTTGTGATGCATGTAATAAGTCCTGAGGATTCCACAGTATGGCTAGTGATGATGAAGACTTGCAGGTGATGGGCCTACATCCAGTATGAAAAAGGACTGGCTCTGTAGAACTTCCTATGATGAGTATATTCAGAGATTGATTGAGATAGCAGCAGCAGTGATGATGATGATGATTCGAGGACGATGATTCGTTGATGATGATCCAGAGCAGAAGACTTGTGCTAGAAGACCTGTGTTGAGAAATACCTTCCTAGTTAAGAGGGAGTGTTGATGTATATGTAACTTCAGAATGTATTTCACATATATGTATATTGTATTCCTATAGAGATGTTATTATTCCTCTATACGGAAGTGTCGTCATTTATATTTTAAGTTTCATAACTTATACTTGATGGGTTATTAGACGACCTTGTTGGTGTTGACCCTGTATAAGTCATGTGGGTCAAAGGGTTATTATACCATCCTATTGGGGGTCGGACATGTGGTTCAAATGGTTATTAGACCACCCTATTGGGGGTCGGCCCAATCGACATTATGTTATGTGGTTAAGTTAAGGCTAACCTAGTAAAGGTTATTAGGTAGGTCAATTCAAGTATAAATAGAGTGCGAGAGGCACTATATTTGATCATTCTATTCTCTCACACACTCTTTGGAGAGTGGCGCACCTGTGGAGGAGGAGAAGCTACTGCTAGGAGATGTCTATCTCTTATGCTTGGGTTGTATCATTGCTCTATCTATCTCTGAGGAAGTTATTGGGGTTTTTCACCTTTATGGTTTTCCCCAAGTAATCTCCGTGTCTCTTGTGTGCTTGCGTTATTGTGTCCATGATTGATATGCTGTAGATATGATGTACATGTTGTTCTCTCAGTTAAGATCCTAGATCAGATTGAAGTAAATTCTGAAAAATTAACAGTAAAAGGACTCATGGAATTGATGTGACTCGAGGAAAAACAAATTACCCAAGTACTGAATGTGTATGCAGATGAGTTCCATGTTCAAGAGTGACTAAGTACTGCCGTAACTACAATGAAACACAAATTATTTCCTTATCCCCATCCTAACTGATGCATACCTCTTTTGTTTTTTAACGAGCTTGAGGAGGGTAAAAGATGCTTGTTATAGATCATCCTTCAGATTAGTCCAATCCCAAATGTTTTACAAACCTCAGATAGGAGGGATTCGTCCCAAAACAGTCCCTTCGATGTCATATTTTAACAAGTCCAAAGAAGGTAAACTCAATGTCATTTCATGTTTAGAGAGTCTGAAAAGAACTAAAGAAGACTCCAAAGGTTCTTTTTCGTAAAGGCTTGTCTCTTCACCCGAAAAATGATAAAACAATGTGAAAAGAACTCTTCTAGTCATGATTAACTGGAGTGATCCTTTTTCATAAATAGCACCTCCTGGTCCAAAAAAGGGGTAAACTATAACTAGGAAGGCGATCATTCAATTACTTTTACAAGCGCGAAATCATAAAGTTCACTTAGTGATCTTTTCATATCTAGGGAGTCTGAAAAGAGATTAAAGTGGAACCCCAAGGCATTTATTTTTCATGGGAGTTTTACGAGCCTAAAAAAATGATAAAATATAACTCAGCGACCTATTTTCATCTTTTTACGAGCACGCAAAAGAACCAAGAGCAAGCTCGGTGCTATTAATGTTTGATTTTAATGAGCGACATAATAGCAAAAAATTGCTCAAGAGTCGTTCACACTTGACAACAAGCGTGAAATGACCAGAATAGTCACCGAAAAAGTCATAATGCTGCTTTACTTTACCTGTAGACTCAAAAAACTAGGTCAAAACGACAAATTAGGTGTTTAGACACAAAAATATTACCAACTATAGTAAAAATTGACCCATAAAAGAATAAATCAAAATCGAGGTAGGCTTACAATGCATGAAATCTATGCCCCATTTGGAAAAGGGGCCGACGACAATAACTGGATGTAGAGGGGTTGGATGAGAGCACTTTTATGATTAAAAAGATTGAAAGGAGGACACTTCTTGACGGATTCAATACAATCTTTGAAGATAGGAGTCCAATAGTATCCAACGCGTACTATTTTATGAGTTGTATCCATCCCAAAAATATGACCGTCACATGCCCCTGAGTGACAATCATTAAGAACATGTTCATCCTCCTCATGATTTATGCATAGTCGGAGGATAGAATTGACACCACGATGGTATAAGGTATCATGGTTGATTAGGTAGTACTTTATGTGGTGGTGCACACGACGACAGTCATCATGAGATAAATGAGGATTGAAACGTTGGGTCTGGAGATACAAAGTGATGTCTCTATAGCAAGGGTCAGAAGTACTGATGAGAAACAAAGACTCGTTGGGGAGCGAGTAAATGGGCTCAATTCCTTGGTCAGTACGGGGAAGATCACAAATAAACTCCGCAAAAACCAAAGATTTTTTTTATTTGGCCTTCTCAAACTGGAGGTTGAATTCCTGAAGAATTACGATCTAGCATGAATATTTCCCCCCTAGCACCTGACATGTGAGTACATGGTACATAGGGTTAGAGTCGAAAATGGTGGTAGTAATGCAGAGTAAGATGTAATGACGGAACTTTTGATCAACAATGAATTCTGCGAGACCTAACTTCTCGACATGTGAATAGCGGGTTTCAGAGTTGATGAGACCCTTACTAAGGTAATATATCACATGCTCTTGGGCCTTACTATCTTCTTGAACCAAAACCATAACAATGGTGGTAGTGGAAGACTCAAGATAAGGGATGTAATTCTTGGTTTAATTGGGCGGTTGTAGCACAAGTGCATGGGTGATAGAATTAACCCAAATGAAGGACTGTTGAGGATAATAATCCCAAATGAACGAGATTCCATTCTTTAACAATCTCATGTATCCCCTAGTTTTCTCAATGAAATTACACATGAAACACCTTAAGTAGTTTTTCTTCCCCTACAAACTTTGTAGTTTCGGTATATCCATTGGTGGTGGTGCAGAAACAATGGCTTCAAACTTTAGGGGATCAATGCGGATCCCGTATTTCGAACTGATGAATCCTAGGAGGTGTCGAGAATCGACACTGAATATGCACTTGTGAGGGTTATACAGATGTTATACCACCTACATCTAAGGAATATTGTCGTCATATGGTCAATGTGGAACTCATGATGATTCGAATGGGAAGGGAGATCGTCGAGATATGGTTCTACAAAGTACTTCACGTCCTGAAAAGCATACGACATAGCCCACTCGAATGTAGTACCATCATTTTGAAGGCCAAGGGGTAGTTTTCAATCTGCAAATGTACCCCATGAGCATATGAAAGTAGTTTTATGTTGATTGGTCTGGTCGATCTCAATCTGATTATAGACAGAAAAGCCATCCATGAATTGGAAGATGATGCTTCTAGCACAATTGTCGATGGTTTGGTTGATAAGAGGGGTAGGGTAGTTGTCCTTGGGACAAGCTTTATTCAGGTCCCTGTAATCGACATAAACCTTAATGGTGCCCTGTTTTTTGGTAACGAGGATGACATTAGAGACCCAGTCTATCAAGGGAACAATATAAATGAACCCATTCTTCAACATCTTTTCAATTTCATCCTCTATAGCTGCAAATTTCCTAGGGTGCATTGGACGTAATTTTTACCGAACGGATTTAGCATCGGGATATGTTTGGATCTCATGTACAACAATAAAAGGATCAATCCCAGGCATTTCCTCATAGCTCCATGCAAATACATCGTGTAACTGTTTGAATAAGGCCATATATGAGGTAATCACTTTAGGAGAGAATTTTTGGCCTATATGAATATGTTCCATGACTCCGGGTGTGGCCGAGATGTCAATAAAAAATGTAGGCATAATTTTTTCCAAGTTACCCTCAGTTAGCATATCACAAGTAAGGATAGGATATTGGGGGTAAGGAAATACATCTAGATAAATAATGGTTTCAATAAGGTTCTCCACTGAATCTAGCGGTAGGAGGAAAGACGATCGATGGTGGAGGTCTTCCCATGGCGGCTCATCTAGACTCATTATCTCCATGATGGACACATTTGAATGAAAAGTCTGGAGAAGAGGATCGAGTGGGGATGAATTCTATTGTGGGGGTGGAAAACGAGAAGTAGATGGCACTAAATAGTGGTCATTAGGTGCTGATCGGATAACCTTGTAAATAGATTATGCTGGTGTTAGAGTCATAACATCTCCAATCGAGTGCAGCTTATCAGGATCGTGAATGAGCCATTAGTCAATGGAGTTGGATGGTGAGGGGATCATAGAAGAAATCATGTTCCTCGTGGGAACATGGGAAGGGGGATCCGACAATGGAAAGACTCCCATGAGGGATGAATCTTTAAGGATTCCTACCCCCACACTCTCATATATCCACGACGAATGTCCTAAGAGTGGTATGTTGTCCGTAGGATGAGTTGTAGTGTCCGGTGTACATAAATCCAGTTGGTTGATAGTAGCAGTCTTCCCTTGGTGGGGAAATTGTACGATGTAGAATACAGATGATGCGACCGCAGTCATGTCATAAAACCAAGTATGAGAAAAAAGTAAATTATAATCCAATGGGTTGGTGACTACCTCGATGTTAATGGAAATGGTATTCCCCCCTAGCTCTATTTCCAAATCTTGTAACAACCTGTATTGTTGGAATCCATGAACGTTAAATGATTTCAAAGTGGTAGGGGAATGGTTCAACTCAAGAGATCCAATGGCTCACCAAGAAGATAACAAAATTACCAAGGTGGAGGCTCCTTCGTGTAAAATAGTATGATCGATGCGTTTCCCAGTGATGTTGGTAACAATTTCGAGCAGAAGTTGGTGGGAAAGCCTCGTCTTGAAATACTCAAGTCTGAACATAATGGTATTTGAGGAATCAAAGTCTACAGCACCAATAGCAGCGAGGAGGGTTTTACGCTGATTAGGACACTTTTGTAAGACTTCCAATGTCAACATAGCACAAGGGGCTTGCGTTAAGTCCTCTACAATGTTGTAGTTTTGAGAAACCCGAGCATTGGGTTTGAAAACAATTTTTCTAATCATGCTCTTGGGTGGATGTAACATTGAATCAAATCAAGATTTCTTAATATTGAAAGGACCTTGGGGTGAGGGAATGTACGATGTAGATGTGGAATATTTTTCAGTATTACTTTCATTAGATTCCTTAGTTGGGACTGAGTCATAGGAACATAATCGAGTGTTCAAGTTGATAGTTTAACCATGCATCATGAGAACATGAGCGATAGAGGATGGTTCTCCTTGAGAAGGAGAGGCTTTTTGTGCGATATTCTGTTGTTGTTGTGTGGGGAACGGATTGGTTAAAATTGCGGGTGTTGGGTTCCCTTTAAGGAAATTTTGGACCTCATCCCAATGTGGGAATTCTTTGGTGAAGTGGTCAGCACCGCACAGTAAACAAGGATACTTAACATTCTATTTTTTTTTGGTGTCATCGAGATTGTTCTTTTTGGGTTCCTGCTGATTAGAAGAATTTTTTTTTTACCTATGTTATTATTTTTACCATCGGATTTTTGAGGTGAAGCAGACTGGACTGAATTCATTTCTTCGATGGAAGCACAGCTCGGTGATCTATTGGTGTTGTTCCGAGCCTGTGATGGGGGTGGAGTGGAGCCATGGTGGCTTTGTGATCCACCGAATAGTGAAGCGGGATGGTTCTAAATGGAAGCAATGATGTCATCTGCATGAGGTGTCGTGGGTGGTTTTGCTGGGTCGTAGGTAGGGCAGGGTGCATTAGGAACAATATCGTATAAAGTGCCAGATTGAGCATAGATGAAGTCTAAATACTAGGAACGAGCTATATATTTTTCTTCAGTGATGGCCCCACCCATAGCGGCATCTTTTCCTATGAACGGTAGTAGTGAATTTGTAAACCAATCCATAAGGAGTTGGTATAGAATGGGAGCTTTAATCAGACGTCGTCTCCTCCTCCACTCATGAATAGGATCAGAAATGTGAGTGCCGGTGGTTTTTCGGAGAGAATTCAAAATATCTGTACTAGTCTCGTAGGGGATTGGTAATTGGAAATGTGTCAAAAATTACATAGCCAAGGATCGAAAATCAAGAAAAGAGTGTGGTGGTAGCTCAATGTACCACTTTGCAGTAGTTCCACTAAGAGTTCGTTGGAATAACCTCAAACAGATGGAATCATCAGCCATTAAGGAGTTGGATGAACACCACAAATGATAATTCATTACATGGCTTTTCGGGTCCTCACCGGGTTTTCCTTCAAACTTCAGAATGTCAGATGGGAACTTCACCGGAATTGCTAGCCAATATTTTCCATGATTAATGGGATCATTAGTCAACCGTGATAAGTTTGGTAGATCAAGTGTAGCTGGAAATGGTAATTTTTGGTTGGGTTGTGGATACTAGTATTATTGATAGGGAATCTGTTTACCAATAGGACTACGAACCATTTGGTCGTACGGTCCTCCCGTAGGAAATTGGACATGTGGGGGTGGGCCACCTTGGTTGGGAGGTGGACCTAAATGGGGTCCACCTCTGCCAGAATAAGGTGGTCCTCCACCGAAAGGTGTGATTTTTCGCCTCCAATGAAATGTGGTCCACCGCCGAAAGGCGGGGGGTACTCCTCCTGCAAAATCGGGTGGTCCTCCTCCAAAAGGTGGGGTTCGCCCATCTTCAGAATGGTGCAGTATTTTTCCAAAAGGTGGGGGTCCTCTGCCTCCAAAATGGGGTGGTCCTCCACCATAAGGTGGGGGTTCTCCACCTCCGGAATGGGGTGGTCATCTACTAGAATGTGGGGTTTCGCCTCCTCCAGAATGGGGTTGTGGACAGGATGGTGGTGGAGGTCGTGGGGGTGGTCCACTGGCTGGAGGTCCAATTAGCGGAACATTATGGTGTCCCTATGGGGTGTTTGGGTTTCCAAGATATGGTAATCAAGCAAAAATGTTTCCTGGATAGTTTTGTCTGATGTTAGGAGTATTATGTCCTGGAAAAATGTGCCCCCACAGGGGTAGGGTCCAAATAGATGCCCCCCCCATATGATGTGTCTATAGGTTGTCCCATGGTTGGAAGAGGACTTCCAACCATACAATCGCTTTGATGTGAAGTATATCCTACAATCATGGTATGACTACTAACTGGGTGATGCCCCCTAGTCAAGTTAGGTCCACTAGATAGCAATTTCCCCCCAGTCGAAGATTTCCCACTTACTGAATGTTGACCACTAATACTGGTTTGACTCGTAACAAATGGTTAACTACTAACAAAAGGACTACTTCCGCTTGACCGTAAACTAACATGTATTTTATAGCCTCCCGTTGAATTTGGAGGTGGGGGAGGTGGAGGTAATGTCCTATAGTTAATAGAGGTTGAAGGTTTCCCTTCGGAGGTTGGGGTCAAAGGAGGTGTAGAACCGATCGCCTGAATTTGAAATGTACTCGTAGGGAATGAGGGTTGACCGGGTTCGTAATTGGTCATGTTGGGTATGTGTGTTTTTGGTGAAGTAAAATATTAAGAACGTACATGAGAATATCAAGAAATGGGTACTTCTGAACTTACTCTATGTGAGAGACTTTGACATCTAAGTTGTTCGCCAACTAGGTGCAACTAGCTCATGTGCTCATAGAGTGGTGCAAGGAACTCATCGTTGGAGATCCATCGACGAGGTATAGTTTCTTCCATGGGAATTGACCTCAAATCATAAACATGTCGACCTAAACAGGTGTCCCAAAAAGATGCATATGGACTGAATGTTGTTGATACAAGGTCATCCTGGGGATGACTGAAAACCCAATCTATAACTCCAGAATTTCCTTCCATCGAATGATGGAAATATGTGTCATATGAGGTAGGTTGATGCATGATCAAACGTCCTGTAGGATCTGAGATATGTGGATTTGTGGGAAGTGAGTAGTCCGTTCCTGAATTTGAGATAGAGGTATCTTCCTCATGTGACATAGACATAGTAGGTTGATCGATGTTTTCTCCCAGGTTCTCCTCCTGTTTAAGGAGATATTAAGGTGGCAAGTTCAAAATCCTTCGAGATCTTCTCAAAGGTTGATCAGCTAGAGTGACTGAACCAAAATTTCTCTTAAGTGTTCTCTATACAAAAAAGAAAAATGCAATCCAAAATATACACAAGCTAAAGCCACAAGCAAACTTAGGTGGTAGGAGTGGATTTGATGGTCTGAAACCTTGTGAGATTATCAAGGCAGTGCAACTTGTGATATACCATAGGGTCCAATAGTTATACTCAACCCAATATTTCAGAGCACTAACTAGGGAGGATTAGGACCGTACCCTCGATCGTATAACCCGACTACCTGAAGCACGTGGGTAGTAGCTCCCCAAGTTTTGTTCTCGATGTATTTCCATGACAACGGCCAATAGGTTAACTCGGATGGTTACAGGAATCCTAGAAGGGTGTCCCGATATTCTCAAGGTACATGGAAGCTCAAATCCATTGTGGTGTTGTCTAATGCACAACCATATGACAAGAGCCTTTCGATTTACTACTGAGTGAGTGAAGTAACTTTCAATATGCCCAAGGGTACGTGAAAGGCTGTTCGATATATCAGTTGGTACATGGAAGAACTGCAAGCCCCCGGGATGCAGTGCAGGAAAAAAATGACATCTTCCATGCTTAAAGACGTTGGAAGACATCTATAACCTAACACACAAGTTTCTATAAATTTTTAGCCTAACACTATTGGTAAATTTTTATCTTTTACGGTTAGGTGAATGCATGAGGTGTAGACAAGAATTTAAAAATAATGAAAACCTAAGCTACATGCAAATGCAAATATTTTCTTGTCTTTTTTATGAAAGCTATCTATGGCAAGGATAAATTTTCTTTGTTTTCGATAGTGAAAAATGGACAAGTACCCCTATATGTCAAAATCAACAAAAAGAAAAATGAACCACTATTGTCACTAAGCCAACAAAAACAATGAAATAACACACACCAAATCTTAAATGTTTTTATTTTTCTCTTTTCAAATTTAAACGAATCTACACTAAGATGAAAAGGATAATTTTTTTTGGATGGAATAACTTCAATTTTCCAAAATAAATATGAACAAATGGAAGAAAATAAAAAAATGCAAGAATCTTTCAATCTTTGGAAATGCTTCGTAAAAGTTCTAATGCACTTGAAATTTTTGAAGAAACGAGACTGTTTTCACAACTAAGAAAATGCAAGTTAATGATGACTCTTTAAAAATTTTCAAAGATCTTTCGATGATAAATTTGTTGAGATATTGTAACTTCAAAGAATATTATATTTGTACTTTATTATTCCGAAGATGTTTCATTCCTCCGTGAAGATCTTATTGTATATCCGGAGATGGTTATTCCTCCGTCGGAATGTGGTAACTCGGGTTATTAGACTTCCCTAGTGGGGGTTGGCCCTGTATGTGTTATGTGGGTCAAAGGGTTATTAGACCACCCTAGAGGGGTCGGCCCAGTCAGTTGTAGTGGGGTATTTAACCCATTGGTTAAATACGAGCCTACGTGTACTTGTGTAAAAGATATGTCAGAGTAGTGTATAAATAGAGGAGGTGTGTTCCTCATTTGATACACACACTCACTTGAGAGAGAGGCGCACTTGTGGAGGAGAGGTATGCTATGGTAGTGGAGGGGATCATATCTTTGGTTTGCATCTTTGTATATTGCTGGTCATCTATATTGAGGAAGCTTTACTAGGTTTTCTACCCCATGAGGGTTTCCCAGGATAAATCTGTGTCTCTTGTGTTTATGTTATGCTTGTTGCTTCTTCAGTGATCCTGTATACGCTATTATTGTGAAATGGAATGTAATGCTGCTATTTTTTGTCTTAGCATATTAAATATTAACATGATATCAGAGCTAACCTAAAGGAAGGCAAGGTATGGCACTTACGACACTTGCTTCACTTACGACAATTTGAAGGTTAGGGTTTTACATAGAAAAAACCAGTCATCGTGGAACTTTCGCTATAAATCCATTTTGGTGAAAGTTCAGGATCTGAAACCTTTACAGATCGAAGATAAAATCTCCAGGTATCTTGTGTCCAAAGGGAACCCTCATATTCGTTGTACTTTGTAAGTTATGATCAATACAAGTTAGGGTTTCTGCCTCTTCCAGATCTCAGTAAAAATCAGGTGACCTAGGAAAAAAGTTCATAACTTGGGCTAGGTATCTCCAAATGAAATTTTGTAAAAAGTGACAGGTATTACACAGACTTTACTATCTCAGGAAACTTGTTCAGAGGCTGAAGCTGAACTAGTGACATGTGGCATGCCGTACAAGTTTGCTCTCCTATTTTATCCCATAAACAGGTCACGTTGCGACACCTGACATAAATCTCTCTCAAATAGTCCAATTGAGGTCAGACCTGTCAGGATGGAAAGATAACAGGGCGATCTATCTTAGGAAATTTTTTCAGAGGCCAAAGTTCAAACAGTGACACGTGGCACACCGTACAAGTTCACTCTCATGTATTATCCCAAAACAGGTCACGTTGCGACATTTGGCATAACTCTCTCTCAGAAAATCCAATTGAGGCCAGACCTGTCAGGATGGAAAGATGACAGGTCAGGATACTACAGAAAAGTTTTCAGACCCTGTGGAGCTAAAATTTTGGATTTATAGCAGAAACAATCAGGTACATATTTCTGTCAAAACATAATTATTTTTGGAGCACCTTTATTCATGGCTTCCGAAATTTAGGGTTTCGGAGAAAGTTAGATTTTTTGGAATCGGAATCCATGGCTGAATGGTACTCAGGAAAATCAAAATTTAGAGACCAAGATCAAATTTTTGGGTTGGGTAGAAGACCAGTCTTGATTAAACCCTAGCTCGGGATTTTGATCGGAAAGATGGAAAATTAGGGCTTCAGCAAAAGTTGGAATTTTTTAAGTCTGTAACCACGACTGGAAGCTCCTCAGAAAAATAAGAGTTTAGAGCCTTGGATCAAACCTTTTGATTGAGCAGAAGGGTGGGATTTATCAAACCCTAGTTCGGGATCCTATCCAGAAGATCCAAAAGTTTCAAACGCAATTTTGAGGGGTCAAATTTTGGAGATTTCAAAATTGAAGTGTGCTAGTTTGATCAGCTTAGCAAGACACATCTTTCCATTCATTCGGAAGTGTGAAAGTCAAAGATTGAATTTTTAGAGTTTCTCTAGCAAACCCTAATCAAGCTCCAGATCAAAGTTTTAGGGGGAGTTGAGGCTAAGGCCTTACATAAGAAGACTACACGAAGTCTCAACAGGTATGACTTAAGGAGGTTCAGGTATGTCTTGAAATCCGATTCTTGATTAAGTTCATAATGTGTTTGTCTTCATGTTATCTATTAGTACAATCTTGATTAACGTTAGAATTGTCTTATCACCCTAGTAACAGTATGAGTGCATGTGAATGATCAAAGACATTCATTGATTAGGGCTATATGATTGTACTAATGCATTATGGTGTTGTGTGAGGCTGATGTTGTCTGCTAACAAGATACAGGTCTGTCACAAAAGACAAATCAAGCTCCATGACCATGACATCATGAAGACAAAGACTCATCCATAATCTTTGTTCTACTTACGAGGTATGTATGACCTTGTTATATTATGCTTAACTTATGAGACATGCAGGTTCTAGCTCAAGATCTCTAAATCATTGAAGAGATTGTTTAGGTATGTTGTACATAACTAAGCAGGTATACTAATCTAGGTATGTTTTCTTATGTCAAGTTAGAATCTTACCTTGTGTTAGGATCCCTTATATAAGTATACTTGATATGATTGGTTATGCTTATTCATAAAGTTAGTAATCAAGGGTTTATGCATGATTTAATTAACCAGAAGAGTACTATGATCAAACAAGAATATGCATGAGTAAAAGAAGACTTACTTGAAACCCTGAATACTAATGATCATGACTATACATATTCAAGATTATTTAGAATTAGAATGTTTTGAGAATATACTAATGAATGAATGTTTGTGTATGAGATCATGAGGATGACACTAGTGCACACTTGAGCATGCACAGTGGTACAGAATGAATAGAAGTTCAAAAGACATATAGAAGATCAAGCGGGAGGCAACCACACAAACATAAAAGATAAGTATTTGAGTTGTTATTTGAAATAGTAAATGATATTTCTTGTATGCATATTTGTATTCATAGAACATATCATGCTGAGTGCAAGCATTCATATAGCATTGAACAGTATACTACTAATATGCATATGATTGGTAAGTTGGACAAACATTCCATTGTTGCTTGTCTAGAATGAAACCTCTTTGCTGACATGCTGAGAGCTGTGCACACTCTCGATAGTATGTTCTGGTAGAGATGGAAGGCATCTAGATAGCCACTGTATGCATACAGGATATGGGAAAGTGTTGTGCCAAAGTATTGGTCAAGATAGTTGCATAACTATGTAAATGATATCAGTATGCATAATAGGTTATCATGTCAACATGATTTCATGATTATGAAGTATTACTAATCATGTACTTAATTTTGTTTTGTAGGAAAAATCATGAAGAATAATGAACACCGAACAAGTGATGGATGTTCAACAAGAAGATTTACAAATCAAACAAAATATTGAGTCATTGATGTGTCTAACAAATACTAGGTCAGATATATGCTTTGCTGTGAACACCTTGTGTCAGTATCTAGTGGAAAACCAGATGTGTTCACCTGTTAGTTGCAAAGCATGTGATGAAATACCTAAAGGATACGATAGATTTTGATCTATGTTATCTTAGAGATCATGACTTCAGATGGCTACACAGATGTTGATTGGGCAGAAATTGTATCAGACAGGAAGAGCACATCGAGAGGATGTTACTGTCTGGGATCAGCCATGATCTCATGGTTTAGAAGGAAGCAATATAGTGTGGCTCTTAGCACAAGCAGAATATATGGCTTCTTGCTCTGCTAAGTTATGAAACAGTATGGCTTTAGGATTGTTTGACTTAGAGATAGACCCAACTATGATCCTATGTTACAAACAAAGTTATATCAAGATGGCAGAGAATCTAGTGTTCCAAGATATGGTGCAGAAAGGAACCAAAAGTTTGAATTTCTAACAAGTTACCAATGTACTAACCAAACTTCTACCGATCCGATGTACTAACCAAACCTCTACCTCAAATAAAGTTTTTCAAGAAAAGCTTAATATAGTTCAGAATGACCCTCCTTGAAAGGGGGAGTGATGTGATAACTCATGATGAGATTGCCTGCATCGACAGTGAGGTCGATGATGAGGATACCTATATTAGTGATGCCGACAGAGAGGTTGGTGGATGGTCCTTAGATAGGGTCAAAGGTGACAAGGGGATTGCATCATGCTTGAACATATGTTCTAAAGAGAGCCGTAGACGTATGTCTTCGAGAATCAAGTCCTTGGTGGACATGATAGGATTGCATCATCCTCAAGAGAGTCATAGACGTATGTCTTCGAGAATGAAGTTCTTGGTGAACATGTGAGGGGATTGGATCATCCCTGAACTTCAGTCCTAAAGAAGAGCTGTAGACGTATGTCTTCGAGAATGAAGTCCTTGGTGGACATGATAGGATTGCATCATCCTCAAGAGAGCCGTAGACGTATGTCTTCGAGAATGAAGTCCTTGGTGGACATGATAGGATTGCATCATCCTCAAGAGAGTCGTAGACGTCTGTCTTCAATAATGAAGTTCTTGGTGAACATGTGAGGGGATTGGATCATCCCTCGACTTCAGTCCTAAAGAAGAGCCGTAGACGTATGTCTTCGAGAATGAAGTCCTTGGTGGCCATAATAGGATTACATCATCCTCAGGAGAGCCGTAGACGTATGTCTTAGAGAATGAAGTTCTTGGTGAACATGTGAGGGGATTGGATCATCCCTGGACTTCAGTCCAAAAGAAGAGCCATAGATGTATGTCTTCGAGAATGAAGTTCTTGGTGAACATGTGAGGGGATTGGATCATCCCTGGACTTCAGTCATAAAGAAGAGTCATAAACGTATGTCTTCGAGAATGAAGTTTTTGGTGAACATGTGAGGGGATTGGATCATCCCTGGACTTCAGTCCTAAAGAAGAGCCGTAGACATATGTCTTCGAGAATGAATTCCTTGGTGGACGGTTGAGGATTAAGTCATCCTTGGACGTAGGTCCCAAATGTACGGTTGAGGATTAAGTCATCCTTGGACGTGGTCCTAAATGTACGGTTGAGGATTAAGTCATCCTTGGACGTGGTCCTAAATGTACAGTGGAGGATTAAGTCATCCTTGGAAGTAGTCCTAAATGTACTGTCAAGGATTAAGTCATCCTTGGACGTGGTCCTAAACGTACAGTGGAGGATTAAGTCATCCTTGGACGTGGTCCTAAATGTATGGTTGAGGATTAAGTCATCCTTGGACGTGGTCCTAAATGTACGGTTGAGGATTAAGTCATCCTTGGACGTGGTCCTAAATGTACAGTGGAGGATTAGGTCATCCTTGGACGTAGTCCTAAATGTACGGTTGAGGATTAAGTCATCCTTGGAGGTGGTCCTAAATGTACGGTGGAGGATTAAGTCATCCTTGGACGTGGTCCTAAATGTACGGTGGAGGATTAAGTCATCCTTGGACGTGGTCCTAAATGTACAGTGGAGGATTAAGTCATCCTTGGACGTGGTCCTAAATGTACGGTGGAGGATTAACTCATCCTTGGACGTGGTCCTAAATGTACGGTGGAGGATTAAGTCATCCTTGGACGTGGTCCTAAATGTACGGTGGAGGATTAAGTCATCATTGGACATGGTCCTAAATGTACGGTGGAGGATTAAGTCATCCTTGGACGTGGTCCTAAACGTACGGTGGAGGATTAAGTCATCCTTGGACGTGGTCCTAAATCTACGGTGGAGGATTAAGTCATCCTTGGACATGGTCCTAAATGTACAGTGGAGGATTAAGTCATCCTTGGACATGGTCCTAAATGTACGATGGAGGATTAAGTCATCCTTGGACGTGGTCCTAAATGTACGGTGGAGGATTAAGTCATCCTTGGACGTGGTCCTAAATGTACGGTGGAGGATTAAGTCATCCTTGGATGTGGTCCTAAATGTACGGTTGAGGATTAAGTCATCCTTGGACATGGTCCTAAATGTACAGTTTAGGATTAAGTCATCCTTGGACGCGGTCCTAAATGTACGGTAAGGATTGGATCATCCTTGGACTTTGGTCCCGTGAATTGAGCCGTAGACATGAGGTCTCCGAGAATTGATAGGACTTGATTGTCCCTGGACTTCGGTTCAAAAGGTACATGTTAGGACTGGATCGTCCCTGGACTTCGGTTCAAAAAGTACATGATAGGACTGGATCATCCCTGGACTTCGGTTCAAAAGGTACATGACTGGATTGTATCATCCATGGACCTATGTCCTAAAGAGAGCGGGATTGATCATCCTGTAATATGATTGTGTGTGTTGCATGATATGCTGCTATGTATTAGTGAGAATACATGCTTTTGATGATGGATGTATTAGTGAGAATACATGCTTTTGATGATGGATGTATTAGTGAGAATACATGCTTTTGATGATGCATGTATTAGTGAGAATACATGCTTTTGATGATAGATGTATTAGTGAGAATACATGCTTTTGATAATAGATGTATTAGTGAGAATACATGTTTTTGATGATATATGTATTAGTAAGAATACATGTTTTGATGATAGATGTATTGGTGTGGATACTAATACATATGATCCAGATGCTGTAGATCGAGATGATCCAGATGCTGTAGATCGTGATGATCCAGATGCTGTAGATCGAGATGATCCAGATGCTATAGATCGAGATGATCCAGATGTTGTAGATCGAGATGATTCTGATGCGGATAATCATATGATGATGATGCTGATGATCGTGAGGATCCAGATGTTGATGGTGTTGTAGCTGTTCGAGTGTTGCAGAAGATAACGACTCAATACTGAAGATGTTGATGCTCCAGTATTGAAGATATTCCAGTAACTGCTTGAGTTACTGATGATGTTGAGAAAGCTTCCAATGATTTATAGATGTATCATGTATGATGTTGATGACTCCTTGCTCGTGCAGATGCTGTTATAATATCCTTCTCGTTAAGGGGGAGTGTTGAGATATTGTAACTTCAAAGAATATTATATTTGTACTTTATTATTCCAAAGATGTTTCATTGCTCCGTGAAGATCTTATTGTATATCCGGAGATGGTTATTCCTCCGTTAGAATGTGGTAACTCGGTTTATTAGACTTCCCTAGTGGGGGTCGACCCTGTATGTGTTATGTGGGTCAAAGGGTTATTAGACCACCCTAGAGGGGTAAGCCCAGTCAGTTGTAGTGGGGTATTTAACCCATTGGTTAAATATGAGCCTACGTGTACTTGTGTAAAAGATATGTCAGAGTAGTGTATAAATAGAGGAGGTGTGTTCCTCATTTGATACACACACTCACTTGAGAGAGAGGCGCACTTGTGGAGGAGAGGTCTGCTATGGTAGTGGAGGAGATCATATCTTTGGTTTGCATCTTTGTATATTGCTGGTCATCTATATTGAGGAAGCTTTACTGGGTTTTCTACCCCATGAGGGTTTCCCAGGATAAATCTGTGTCTCTTGTGCTTATGCTATGCTTCTTGTTTCTTCAGTGATCCTGTATACGCTATTATTGTGAAATGGAATGTAATGCTTCTATTTTCTGTCTTAGCATATTAAATCTTAACAAAATTCGAAAGTATGAAAAATCTCAATAACAATTTCAAGAACAAGACTCGAGATGAAGATAATGAACGATTTTTTTTATTTTCTACCCAAATGTGCTAAGTAGATCCAAGAATGATGCCATGTTCTATATCTAGATTCAAAAAATGAAAGAATACACTACTGCAAACACTAAATAATCAGGAATTTCCAAAGAAGTATGATCAGCCAAAATCTCGTTAACACTCAAAACACACACAATCAAGCAAAAAATCACAATAACAAAAATGAGAAGACCGAAAGTCAAATCGAACAAATCGAACAAGTATAGTGGAACGATCAGGGGTCACAAGAGTGAGTAGATTGATGGGGAATTGAAATTTCACACAACGAACGAATCACTCACTTGACTAGCTAGGACTTGGATTGATAGAAAAATCTCACAATCAAGTCAAAGAACAATACATGTTGGGTCTAGGGGTTCTGTGACTATAATGTGCAGTGCACAGAACTCTGAAAATTAGACCAAAAACCTAATGGAGAAAATTCTAACACTGGGTACAAAGAAATAGAGGGTGATGCGCCTTTCTCTTATGGACCAGAGCGTTGGGAGTTCCAACAATGCACTATGCACACTAGATAAGTGCACAATCAACACAGGTTTCCAAAGGCCAGAAATCATCAGCAACCTAGTCTGTTCAAAGTATAACTGCCTTAGAGATATACTGTTGTTGGTTATACACAACCTAGGTGGGTTGGGTGGGGTTCAAGCAACAAAAATAAAAAGTACTCGAAAAATAAAAGGATAGCAGGTCCAATACTAATCCTGGACATAGTCTAGGTAGCTCGAAGACTCTCTAATGATCAGATCCAATGGTGGGAGGCACTTAAGAGGATAAAAAGTTGATTAAAAGGAAATTAACGAAACCAAAACAAAATGGAATTAAAGCTATGGATATCATTTCCCAGTACGGTCTCCAAATTTGTATACGGACAATCTACATGAGCGGACTAAATAGATCTCCCTAGTCCAAGTGGATCTAGAACAAATAGATACACAATACAAGTTACTTTCCTAGATCAATAGAAATACTAGACAAGTCAACATATGGCTTACCTCAAGTCTGTAGTTCATTTCTCCTTGTTGCTCCCAGCTCCAAAGTCTTCATATCTTCAGCTGCAAAACCATGTCAAGCAAGTTGAAAACATACAAGCAGTAAAAGCATATGAACATGAATTGATCTAGATTAATAGTTAAGGAGGAAAACCCTAAGTATTATCAATACAACAACAGTTATGGAAAGAACTTGTATTAATGCAATAACCAGAAGTACATATGGAAGAAATGTTACAACCCAAGCCTTAATGTTGCAAATTCTGACCAACAATCCTAGCCTCCAAGACATAATGCTTGTCTCCCAAAGGATGAGTGAGGATCACCTAGAATATTTTCACCAGCATAAGAGTACTATGGTCCTTCCTCTCTTTACAATGGAGAGGGGGGTTGTATATATAGGGCTAAAGGGATATAATAGGTTGATGATTTAGGGGAGAGGCGTAAGGGATCATCCCAATAGGTTAGGGTATCGAGAGCCACCTATTTAGACATCTAGGGATAAGCCTCCTCCTCATCGATCTTTGAGAAATCACTCAAAGCTTCCTTTTACCCAAATTAACCAATTCCGATGCGCCTTGCAAGAAGGAAAACTGCGTCAGAAGTGCGTCGCCTCTCTGTGTACAAAGGCAGTATGAGTCACTGATGCACTCTGCTAAGGTGCAGAGTGCATCACCAAGGTTTCGACGCTCCTTGCTCAAAGGCAGGGTGCGTCGAGGTGACAACAAAAAATGAAAAAGTGAGGACAACAACCTTTCTCTCAGTGTTTTAGCCAAGGAAATTTAGGGATTAAGGCATGGAGCAGACGCATGACTCATGATGATGAGATTTTGGTGCCTTTTGGCTTCACCTTCCAAGAGCTCCATTGGAGTCTCCTTGGACTCCAATGGAGCTCTTGGAAGGTGAAGCCAAAAGGTCACCTTTTCATGTATAAATAAACGATTTTGATTAATGAAAAAATAAATTTGGGATTTATTATTTCTAACACAACTAAATTATTATTTGTCAATTGCAAAATTCACAATACTTATGAAATTATTAAACTGAGAAAAAACATAAAAAATTAACTCTAGTCCAACATTGTTTTCACCACTTGAAACACACACACATGAAGGAACTTAAGAGTCCTTTTAAACTTAATTACTATCTTCATCATGTGCCCTTATAGAGGATGAGAAGTCCAAAATACCTTCTTTGTCACACCATTAATCAAATCCACTTGTTTATGATGGTAGTGAAGCCCCCTTAAAAATAGATATTGTAATCATCAAGCCAAATTAATTTTCCCATTAATTTAAGGTCACACAATAATCGACATTCTAATTTAGTATTGTGGGCACAAGCATATGAGTAACTCTCCATAGTTGTTTCTCATATGAAACATATGTTTTCTTAGGGACCTTAAAATGAGTTTATATCAAGCATGAAAAAACAAAACAAAGTAATAGATTATGGGTTAATGTATTAAAGTATGATTGTTTATACTGGACTAAATTAACCACTAACTCATTTTTTTTATTTTTTTTATTGTAACCTTTCACTATTGGAGCTTGAGTCTTTATTTGCAATTGTGAAAGTTAACTTAATTTCATTTGTGGAAATTAACTTAGTAAACAGAATTTAGGAATTTAGGATTTTTACATAGGTAATATAATTTATTTGTTGCATCTTAACTTGAAACAAATAGTGTTGGTCACTTGGACATGGCCCAATTTCATTAACTATAACCAACTCTTTTCCAATTTCACTAGTATTCTCCAATGGATTCATGTCCCCATGAATTATTGAATTTAGAAGGCCCAAGTATATTTGAGTGAATTTTTTTTCAATGAATTAGTGATTTTGGAAGGTCCAAGTATATTTGAGTGAATTGTTTTTCAATGAATTTGTGATTTTGGAACGCCCAAGTATATTTCAGGGATTTGTTTTTCAATTTCTTAATAATAAAATAAAATGATAAAACAAATTAATTATTTAATTATATAATTTTTAAAATAAATATATCAATATTAATCTCTATAAAAAATAATCATAATCATTAATGTTATAATTATATTTATTTAATTTTCCAAAAGTCAATTTATTTGTACGTATTATTTAAAAAGAATTAGAAAAAAACTTTAAAGATAAAGTTGTCTAGCCTAACTGATACATGAGCGTACACTGAATAATTCTAAGAAATCACATACCTTCAATTCAATTAGTTACATGAGAGTACACTGAATAATTCTAAAAAATCACATACCTTCAATTCAATTAGTTACATGAGAGTACATTGAATAATTCTAAAAAATCACATACCTTCATTTAATAACTTAGAAGTATAAACAGAAAAGTCATAAATATGGATGTATGCCAACAAAATAATAATAAAATTATAGTATTACAAACGTCTTCAAACATACGAAGCAACAATATAGAGAAAGGAAATTAAAATGGAAATAACACTAAAACCAACCTCAGGTTGCTTCACAGTGAAAAAGAACGCAACCCCGAGTACGCTGAGCGCCTTGAGTGTTCTGATTTTCATCTGCTCACGTTCTAAAATTGTGTAGTGGGAATGTGATGAAGATTTTGCAGGAATGGATTTGGTAATCTCATGTTAATAAATCGAGGTGCGTTTACAGATTGGTAGTCAAACAAATCACGATGCATAAAAATCGAGGTGCGTTTAAAGATTGGTCATTACTGGAATCTCAGACAAACGTGCCAACCCAGAACTGAGTGTTCGGATGCTTTCATCGCCTCACATTCTGATGTGCAGTGGGAGCGATATCCAGATGGGATGTGGGAATGTGAAGATTTTGCACGAATGGATTTGGTATTGGCATCTGAATAAATCGTGGTAAGTTTACAGATTGGTAGTCAAATACAGGTATTACCGCAATCCGGGGTATGTAATATGGTACACCTGTAGAGAGCTCCACCAGGTGTGCAAAGCCTGCATCTTGAAGACCTTGTTGGCCTTGACTTTCAGGCAGATGTTGATCCAGCACTACAGAGACAGTCCTGTTGGAACTCGTCTCATCCATTTGCAGATCAACATTGTTGATTTCATGTAAGCAGCTTTTGGGCAGAGAGGTAGTAGCAGCAGAGGTCTCTGTTTGTTTGAGACGTTTTGGATGATTTCCAGTGGGACTACCTGATTCTGCACGGATCTTATCAACGTCATAATTATTGATATCGAAATTTGTCAGAGTGTTGCGCCCTCTGTATTTAATGGCAGCATTATCATAAGCTGCAGCTGCCTCTTCCTCTGTATCTGTCAAAACGAATACCCACAATGCTCATTTCCTCGAACATTTCCATATTACTATCCAAAATCAGGATATATTCTACCCCACCAATAGATTTTAAAATATCAAACACTTACCAAAACTCCCCAAATAAATGTCTCGCTTGTCACCAACTCTTCCTATCCAAATAAATGTCTCGCTTGTCACCAACTCTTCCTATCCGCGCTTGCCATTTCCCTTCTTTTTGTCTTCAGATACGATACAAAGCATCAACATAGTTATTATATATTACTTTCAGGACTATAAAGGACAACATAGAATACAAAGCATGAACATCGCTATGAAATCTTTATAACACATTTATTTTCCAGAATGCATGTCAGTTATAATTTGGCAGGAAAGTTTTGTTAACCTAATTCAAGGGTCATATTCAGTGAGTTTTACAAGTAGTAAATTTAAGCACTTATACAGTAATTTCTTACTCTCAACTCACAATACAATAATGTTAATGTACTTAATCCCTCGCAATATATTATTAATTATATCATTAGAGCTTTAATGGTTTTCCAAAATACCTGGAAACTCCACGGTACTTAGACACGCCTGTGGAGAATGCGGTGCTTGTTCTGTAACAAAGACATCATGAAAACATAGAAAGATTAAACTGTCTGTGTACAGTTCAATTATGCATTGCAAATTTTATTAAAGTTCAGTGATGTAATGTTGTCGTTACCTCCTTAGCTGTCCCACTACTTTTTCAGTAGTCATTGTTTCCATTCCTTTGATCTCGTTTTCATAATCGGTATGCTGTAAAGAACCACCATTAATCTGGGTTGCAAAATTCTATTCTATCATAATTACATCAATATGTGTTTGGATTATCATTTATGATTTTCCTATATTAAAGGAGGATGGAACAAGTATATTGTTTTGATTGAGTTTATGAGTATAGTTTAAAAGTCTAGATAAAGAAATATAACACATAACTGATAATTGATACATAGAGAATTAGTAGCTCATAGATAGATAACAGATAATGACAAACAATCTATTTAACTAAAAAAAGTAACTGAGACATAAACAACAACAAATAATAACGTGGAGAACTTATAATAAACAACTTAGACCATAATTTAAGTGATTGTGCTAATATTCAAACAAAGTACTACGTTGAAGATTGGTGGCACTCCATCTACATTTATTGCATTGGATTGCAAACACCAAAATTTTAATTTCGGGTCGAAGCCTTAAAGAAAATTGAGTACTAAGTCATACTTGAAAATTCGTTTTAGCAGATGAACCCCAATATTTCAGCGCTGCAACATCATAAGCTCTAGCTGCCTTCTCTGCTGAATCATATCTACCTGATAGCGTAAATATAATCATGAGTACTAAGCTTGATTAGCGTTCTGTGTCCCATAATCATCCTACAAAATACAATGTTTTTATTGATAGCGGAAGATATTACTCACCCAAATATACTGTGAAATTGGAGGCCATGTGATAAAGCGGAAATGGTACATGTGCAAGAGACATGTCAATTTCAGAAATATTAAAAGAAACACAAATGTAGCGGTGAATTATATTAGATCACAGTAATATATTATCAAATTAAACAGAACTTATGCAAAATGAAAGCGTGAAAGGAAGTCAAACAATCCAACTCAAATATTTGGCAGGATAGTTCTAACACGAACTTTGTTTGCCATTTCTTTTTTCACCCTCATGTCTCCAACTACCGTCCCATAGATGGGCTTCGTATCTCTGAGTACCTTTATGTCTGTAACAATGGCAATTAAAACACCATAAAACATTAACATGGCTGACATAAAAAAGTTAAAATGTAGCGAAACTAACGAACACGACATGGTTAGAAATATATTACTTTCTGACCCCGCGAAACCTAAAGGTCGGACTAGACTGGGTAGCACTCTCCTCTAGAGCTAGCTTTGGAGGTTCTGAACGACTGGCAGTCGTCTTCCTACAGTTTAGAGAATCCATTGTCAAGAGAATAAAACTGGACCACCCGAGAACGATTGCTTTACTGTGACGAAAGGCGTTCAAAGACAACCACAACGCAGCCCAAATGATCGCAGGATTAAAATATGAAACGAAGAAATCTTTGCTCTTGGTATCGGCTAAAGAAGAACTTCAATTGAATGTTCTAGGAAATGGTATTTATATATACGGAATGCCAATATTCGACAAGGAGGCAATAGGGTCAATTGGGCCAGAAGTTTGTTTTATTTTGCGCGAAGTGCGGAACATGTCCCATTGTTAACCCCAGTTTCAATTTATTGGGCCACCAAGTTTGTTAAAGTTGGTTGCCAATGGTGGGATTACCGCTCTTGAATTTGCTTTAATAATAGACGATTCAATTTAGCAGTATGCATAATTTTTTTTTTTATTATTATTATTATTGATATTGGCTTTTTGTATGTCCACGTTATGCATTTTATAAGGATATATAATAGTAATTAAAGGAATATTTCCTAATTCCTGGCATTTTTAATTAATAATATATCAAGAGAGAGAGATGGGCGGTGACAAGTGGTCGCATGAGGGGGATTAGGGGAGAGAGAGAGAGAGATGGGGGTGGTAGGTGTTACGGGGATGGGATTATGGGGGAGAGAGAGATGGAGAGAGAGAGGGGGGGGGGGATTAGGAGGGATTGAGAGAGAGGGGCATAGGGGGTGGTTATGGGTAGGGATAGTAGGAGGGGGTTAGGGGAGAGAGTGTGGTGTTAGGTGCAGTGAGAATCTTAGAGAGCGAGGGAAGATTTAAGGGGATGGGGGAGAGAGAGGGGAGTGGGGGTTAAGTGTAGGTGGAGGAGTAGGGGACAGAGAGAGGGAGAGGGAGTTAGTAAGAGTTAGGGGGAAGAGGTGCAGTGAGAGAGAGATAATGAGCAGTGAGAGAGGTGGTTAGTAAGAGTTAGAGTCAAGAGAGAGAGAGAGAGAGAGAGAGAGAGAGAGAGAGAGGAGGGGGGGATAGAGGTACAGAGAGGAGTAGGCGGTAAGAGTGTGACAGAGCGGGGTGGTTTTAGTGGATTGGGGGAGATATAGAGAGGGTTAGGAGTTATGGGTAGGTAGAGAAGTGTGTGTGTGTGTGTGAGAGAGAGAGAGAGAGAGAGAGAGAGATGAGGAGGAGGAGGAAGATAAATTTGGGACTTGGCTTGGTGATGATAACAAATGAGAACATTAAAAAGATTTTGATGGCTAAGTATATAGAATGGACATTTTTCATGAAGAAAGAGAATATGACTTGGTGTGTTAGACTTGGCTTGGTGATGATTTAATATGAAAAAAATTTGGATGGTTAGGTATATAGAATGACACTAAAGATTAGTAAGTGTTAGGGGGAAGGGCGGAAATAGAGAAAGAGAGGAGTAGGGTAGAGAGATAGGGGGGGGGTTAGGGGTTTGGGGAGGAGTAAGGATATTAATGAGAAAGTGGGATATACACGGGGAGTGTGGGTGTTTGGGTTAGAGAGAGAGAGAGAGAGAGAGAGAGAGAGAGAGAGTAGGGAGGGGGATGTTAGGGGCCTAGGGGTGAGACATGGGAAGGTAAAGGGTGTGGGTGATTAGGGGTAGGGGGTGTTAGGGAATTAGAGAGGGGGTTTTAGGTGTTCAGAGGGCATGTTACGAGTTTGGGGGGTGTTAGTGAGTTGGAGAGTGTCGTGTGGGTGATTAGGGCTAGGGGGTGTTAGGGATTTTGAGAGGGTTTGTTAAGGGGTTATGGAGGGGGTGTTAGCTAGTTGGAGAGGGGATGTTAGGGTATTGGGGAGGGGTCTTAGGTGCTGGATTTATGGAACAAAATATTATTAACAAAACACATGCGTGTTTTGGTTCTCTCAAACGTTCACCGCATTTTGGTTCTCCAAAATGCGTACACGTTTTGGTTCTCTAAAACGAGTACATGTTTTGGAGAACCAGAACATGTACGTGTTTTGTTCTCCTAGCCTTTGTGGCATCCCACTTGGCTACCTCGCGCTTTCCCATTCCCATGTTTAGTAAACGCTTATGCATTGTTGAATTCTACAATAAGAACATGTTTTGAAAAACATCCTTTGCATCTAAAAGGCCACCGATATTTGTGTGAGGACCCATATGCACTATGAATATCAATAGCGTGGTGTTGAAGAGTAGAGCTTGACTAATGAATTCTCATGCCAACTAGTAATGTGCTACGATTATGGTGTGGCTATTATACTTGACAGGATGAGCTTAGGTTGATGTAAACTCATGCATAACAAAATACATAATTATAAAAAAAGGATGTTTAAGGGAAATCTTGTTCCGAGAACTTGGTTGTCCTAACCCACTCGGTTCAGGAAACCATTTATTGTCCCCATGTCATTCAAAATTTGCATGTGACGTTTACAAGTTTCAATAAATTTCCTTCCTTATAATTCAATGTATCCGTACAATTTAAAATGTGATCATGTCACCATCCCAAATGTTCATTGTATATTTAAATATATATAGCACACAACAATGTTCATAATTAAATGTTTTGTCTATAGTCTTCATTGCAATGATGAGAGGTTTGACATACCTAAACTCATTATTCGCCTCCAAATATTCCCTTTATTATTTTATTTCCTACTTTATCATCCCCAACTATTTGTGAAATATGATTGCATGCTGATCATAACATTGAAAACACTTCTCACTCAAATTGCTAGTCTAGAATTGACAAGAACACTCAAAATCAGGCTCAGAATTATGTAAAATGAAAAACTGTATTGGCATAAATGTACATTAGCCAACCATGTACCATAAAGTGGCTTCAAATATATAGAGTTACATCATAAATTTGAATTCCTTTGGAGGCATTCGAATTGGTCGCAAAAGAAGGCTTTCCAAACTAGCTAGAACCCCCCAAGGTGGAAACATATCTCTCTAACTCATTCAAGATCATCACGGACTTGCTAAAAAACCTCTGGAATGTGAAGTAGACTGAAAATAGAAAAATATGATAGGTTTTGGAGTGAAAAAGAGGCAAGGTGTGTTGGCCACAAAATCTAGCAACTGCCAAAAGCACTGGAGCGCCTAGCTGTAGTCTTATCCTTCCAAAAGCATAAAAAAGCTATGAAAGCACTACAAAATAAGGAAGTGCTCCCTTTCCATTTAGGATAGCCAATAACGTAGGAATGATGACCAAGGATGCGCTCAAGTGGATAAGGACGAGATGTGGTGGACCAAGGAAGTCAACTAGTGTCCAAATGCATGGTGAAACTACCTAGAAACTTATAAAAGATGAGAAAAATTATATCCTTAGCATTAAATGGGTTTTAATTCTCTAACACCATCCCTTAAACCTGCATGTAAGTGAAAAAACATATCATAAAATATTAGGGCCTAACAACAAGGCTTGGTCACCCTTTACATATCGTTGTCCAAAAAACAAGGAAAAGGTAAAACCTCTTGGGAGACAACCCTCCCTCAAAATGGATAAGGACAAAATTTTAGACCTGATTCATCAATAAGAATGATCTGAATTTTAGGGGGAATATGGTCTAAATTCATATGTATAAGCCATTAAAACATTAAATGGAGAGGCCATCATCTCCCATTTATCATAAAAGAACTAAATGGAGATGCCACCCTCTCTTATTCATCATAAAGCCATGCGGATCAAGGAAAGTCCCACCTCTCCATTAATATTGTTTTATTTTTCACCACTTAGCTAGTTGGTTAGTTAGATTATAATAATAGAGACTCATTCAACAACCAACAACCACTACTTAGTTAGTTGGTTAGTTAGATCTATTATTATAATAATAGAGACTCATTTAATGATCTCCTTTTGACTTTGTCCAACAGACCATTTTGTAATGTTATATAAAGGCCTAGCAAGCTTTCTCATAATAAGAAGTTACTCATTTGGTTTCTATCCTACATTTCTCTTATTTTATTGAGTTATTATTTGGGTATTGGTTCTGAGTGTCTTTCTCAGTATAGTTTGAGAAGTGAGGCTCAAAGAACCCTCTTTGCGCCTCACCCCTCCATGTGACATATTTATTCTATGTTTTTCCATCTATGTTATTCATAGCCCATATCTCACTACTTCGTCTTTCTCACAGCCAGTTCATTGTTCGCTTCAATTTTGAAGCTATCTCTTCTCCTCCTCTCTAGGCATTCAAGTCTTCTGGGTCTCAACTCCCAAGATCCGGATCAGTGGTATCAAAGCACGTACGCTCTCCATCGGAACAAGGGTTTCAAGCATTCTACAGGTTTCAAATATTTGCAATAATCACCAACTTCCTTTTGGTACAATTGGAATCCATTTGTTGGGCCATACATGGATATGGATCTACTACATCCATACATGGATATGGATCTTCTACATTCATACATGGATCTGGATTCACTACATCCATACATGGATCTGGACCTGCTACATCCATACGTGGATTCACTACATCCATACATGGATTTGGATCTACTACATCCATACATCGATCTAGATTCACTACATCCATACATGGATATGGATCTGTTACATCCATACATGGATCGACTACATCCATTGGTTTGCAACATTTTCAACAAACTTTAAAGATACTTTCTGGACTCTACGGGATGTTTTAGAGTGTCTATCATAGCTCATTTCAAATTATTTTTCGTCATCTCAAATGGGTATCTTACGGAATTTCATTTCGTTTCTCGGTTTGTGAGATATGCTTGTTTGAAGTAGCACATGTTTTTACACATTGCGGCCGCACGTACAGTCAAATTTGAACAAGTGCCACAGACTCTACAGGATGTTTCAGAAGGTCTACTATAGCTCATTTGAAAAAAAAAATTGTCATCACAAATGGGTATTTCGCAGAATCGCATTTTGTTGTCTAGTTTATGAGATGTCATTGTTTGAAGCAGCACATGTCTGTAACCAGCGTGGCTACACGTCTTTCAAATCTGGCCTATTTTTTCTCACTCCACGAACCACCTCAGAAGATTTACCATGTACCGACGGAAATATATATTGAAAAGCTCAAATGGGTCTTCAACGGAATTGGATTTCATCACTTGTAGCAGAAGTTATGAATAAATTTGTAGAAGGATGTTCAAAACTCCCAAAGTCATGATTATTCCATTTTTTTTTGGCTTTTCTTAAAAAAAAAAGAATATAAACGGTTATGGGTCAACCACAAACCCATGGTTATGGGTCAACAAAACAAAACCCTTCTCTTCATTGGGAATTAGCACATTGTACTCATGGATCTCTTTGTAGCATGGGTGAAATGATGGGGACCATCATTTTGTAAGAGCGGAGGAATGATCCGAATTTTAGGGGGAATATGGTCTAAATTCGGATTTATAAGCCATAAAAACATTAAATGGAGAGGCCACCATCTCCCATTTATCATAAAAGAATTAAATGGAGATGCCACCCTCTCTTATTCATCATAAAGCCTTGTGGATCACGGAAAGTCCCACCTCTCCATTAATATTGTTTTATGGCTTATACATCCGAATTTAGACCATATACCACTAAAATTCGGATCACTTATGCCCTAAAACCAGTTGTTGAACCTCTCAATGTTGCATTCCTTGAGTCGTCAAAGACTAGGTACAATTTCAATGAAATGCTGAAGTCTTGGATGCACAAACCGACAAATCTCATGCCCAGGGATGATAATTTATACCCAACTTCCTAGTTCAAGGAGCCTTATTCTCTTTTGGAAGCCATGCTCTGCAGACTTTATGGTCTCCCTAATTGTTTAGTATTCAAGCAGAATGGGCTCCTATCGCCCATCATGTCCTAACAATGGGGCAGTCATTCCCTTGCGCTTCAATTTTATCAGCAGATTTAAAGACAACCATTGAGAAATATCAGAAAACAACAGCTACAAGGAAGCCATACTTGTTTTTCTCTGCATTTGTAATTGATGTTTTATGTACAAAGTTTCAGTATCCCACCATGGGGTGGAGTTGGACTAAGTCCTCACCCCCTGTTCATATTTATTGTTCTTCCTTATGGGAAGGCAATTTTGTTCCCTTGCTCGATGACATCTGCGACCATTTCTTTGGTGCAATTTACCAACAGATTTTCAGGGAAGATGCCCCTGCCTTTTCTCCTGATGCCAGAACTCTCATCCATAAATTGGGCGACTAGTATGTGGGAGAAGCCTTTGCTTACATTAGAGTCTAGGGAAGCAGTATTGTACATTTTCTACCAAGAGTTATCCCTGACAGACTACTACATGAGGAGATATCTTATCAGACTGTTACAGATGGTGTCTACCTTAAGCTCACTGGTGCCAATAGGAAGGGATGGCCTAAGTTCCCTTTAAACCTTGGGCCTTTGGTTATCCCAACTTCAACTTGGGCTACAACACTACGAGACATGATTGTTTCTTTGAAATTGGGATTTGCTCCCAAAAGAACTCATGACCCCAAAGGATTTCTAGAGGCTCATTTCAAACAGACACATATGAGGATTGATTAAAACACATCAACACATCCCCGATGACTCTATTTATCAAGGATTTGATATTTTCTCTGAAGTCCTGCTGAGGGAAAAGAGCAAAGAAGAACAGAGCCATATCTTTCAGTATCAGCGGGAGCTTAAAACCAAGGTTTTGAGTTATAGAAGCATGGAACTCAAGCTTGATGAGCAAACAAGAAAAGATAGGGAAGAAAAGGAAGCTCACAAAGCCAGTGCTCCATTGATGCTGACCTACCCGGATGGAGACAAAGGCAAAGGCCTTATGGAGGATACTCCAAAGTTGAAAACTGATGCAGAATTAAAGATGTGGATGCATACATCTCAACAATTGAAGCAGAAATTAGCATAGATGAGTTCGGTGCTGGATATCCAAGTGATTGCAGTACCCAAACCCACTACTGATATTCAAGTGGGTGCTACAACCAACCTGATTAGTGATGTTCAAGTGATTGCTGTGAGTAAACCAGCTAAAAGACAAAAAATTCAAACTTCTGCCTATGAGATTCCTACTCTTACTATTGAGGACAATGATGTGGAAGATGAAACACTTCCTTTTGTGACTGTGGTGCAGGAAGAAACTGAAAGTTATCAGGAAATCGTAGATGTGTTGGATGCCACAGTCATGGATGATCTTGTCCTAGATCAATAGTCTCTTGAAACCATTACTGCTATTGATACCACAACTTCAGCACTCTTACTTTCATCCATTCAAGCTCTTTCCACTTTATCTTCTAGGGTAACACCACCATCCACCATATCCCAGTTATTTCACGCAATTACTTCCATTACTTTTCCATCTCCAACCCTGGCAGTTCCACTTTCCATTCCACCATCAATAGTTGTAGAGATACAGTCTTCAACTGTCTCTCTGCAACCACCATCATCTATTTCATCACCACCAGCCAATGATGTCCAAATCCCGGTTGTTCCATCTTCACCATTAGTTTCCAGTGCATCTTTTTCACTTCCTGAAGTTTTTACTTCAATCCCTACTCCAACCTCTTTACCCTCAGTCCCTGAGGTTATCCCTTCTCCACTAACCACCTCTCAGATTACTATGACAATACCTAATACCACTATTACTCAAACAACCCCAATAATTGCAACAAGAGATGTAGCTACATATTCCACTAAATTGGTATCTAATTATAAGGAAGATATTGTAACCTCCCTTGGAGATTATTTCTATAACAAAAATGCTAAGGAAGGGGTGAAGAAGGGTAACAAAAGAGGCAGAGATCGGGATGTGTTGCAGGGCCCCTTTCCTAATCAAATCATTTGAGCCAAGCAATCAGATGACATACAACAAGAAGCATTGGATACTGCTGCTGCCATGGGTGCTTTTGCAGGTGCTAATTTTGATTCAGTAATCACACTGAATAAAGAAATTGATGTCAAGAAGGAGGAGCTCAAGAAACTTCAAGAGCAGCTGGTTAAGGCCATGAAGTCGACATTCGTGAACTGAGAAAAGCATTTGAAAATAAGATTGAAGAAATTCAAGAACATAATGCTTCTCTTCAAGTCCAATTGCAAGATACTGAAGCTTTGGACACTGCCAATGCTGAAAAGATAGTTGTGCTTGAACAATAGCTAAAAGATGCAACTGCAAGTGCAGCCTCCTCTGCGTTTTCTAGGTTTTCACAGCAAGAGTTCAAGGACCTAGCCAATCAAGTCAACCTAGAGCATCATCAACTTCTAGCTAAGCTATTTACTACCTTGGGTGAAATCCATGAGACTTACATTGTCTTTGACAAAATGGCTGGCACCTTGGGCCAGCAAGTAGAGGAAACAAAACAGGATTCTAAAGCTGTAGAAGACATCATGGATTAGTAGAAGTATATTGAACATAAGCCAGCTGATATCCCTATGTTGGACAACCTCAAATTGAGAAGGATCTGAACTGCTGTGCGAGCTTGGGAGAATGTTATTGACATGGTACAGGATACTATCAACCAGGCTCAAGCCCTTTGCAGAAGAATATGGTATGCCTCAAACAATCTCTTGGAGATATTGGCATTCCATGCAATGGGGCTCATCGAGGGCGCAGATCCGCCAAAATTGATGATAGAATAGGTCAAATCCCATTGTGATCAATTCAAGGAGAAATTCCTGCAGATTGAGCATATCCAAATTGAAGACGTGGATTGGTTGATTAAGCAACGTGTTTCCTTAGAGGCCAATATCTATATGTTTATCCGCACGTGGCATAAAATAACAAAAAATGAGATTGAAGGATTCATGTGTGATGCCCAGTTGGGGCTTGAATCTCCTTGTTATCGAGATATATATGAATTAATAGAAGTTTGGGACAAGTGGGAAGATTTCCTCACTGAATAGAATATTCTGATTGTGTAATCCCTTTTTAAGGGGAATTTATCCTTTGTGTTATTTTTGTAATTTATTATTTAAGGGGTAGATCTCTCTTAGGCAAGGGATGATCATTTTTGGGGTAGAAATCAACAAAAGAAGACTAAAGATGCTCCGTTTTATGCTGAGCTTGTAATTTCTTACAAACTTTCATTAATACAGTAAAGTTATTCTCTTGCATCATCTTTTGTTCATTGATCAAATTTCTTTGGTAAATATTGATTTCTACTTCAAGTTATTATCTATGTTGTTTAATCCTTTACAAATATTATTTCATGCAGAGATTGTTAATCTGGATTTTTCCTTATGTTAGATTTGTGTATGCATTATGTTTTAATTGAATTTCTTCAACTAAAATATTTATCCTCTGTAAATGATTTACAGTAAATTATAATCTATGTTCATTTTTCAATTGACATATTGGTTACAGGTTAATCTTGAATGAGCTTAAACACTTAATATTGCATTCAGTTAATTTTAATTGATTGATTGTAACTTAAGCAAATAAGGAACTGATCTTTTTCACATTCCTGTTAAGTGGATGAATGTACTTATTTCTTTTCACATCAATTTAATCTGCATTTAAACAAGACACCTTTTAGAGTAGGTCTAATTTAGCTTAGATTTTCCTTCCTAGGTTGATTTGTTTCAGATTGAACACACTTTATTTTCCTTCATTAGAAGACAAATCCTTTTAGGATCAAAACCACAAGTGCCAGCGGAGGCCTTTGTATCCATGGGAGATCACCATCCCAAACAACTCGAGGATAGGGTAATACTTGCACATGATTATCTGAAGGCTCGGGCTGGGTTTTCTTCGTCTATTGAGAGCTTTGGAACCCATTCCAGTGCATACACACTCGAGGCCTCAACAAATGGCACTAGAAGGAGGGCCTGAATTAAAATATGGCCAAACATAATACCCATAAACCTCCTCCAACAAGAACATCATCGGTTGTCACTCGTAGCCAGTCATAGGCATCTACCTCTGAACAACAAATAGTCCCACAACTCACTGTAATTCCTGGTACACCTGCACCTCATCAGGAAAATACAAGGGATATCCTTATCATATCACCTACTAGAGGACCCCTTTCACTTGAACAAATACTAAAAAGTTCTAATGATAGTGTTTCTAGAGTACAACAAATAATTATTAACCTACTAAGTAGAGGACTAGCAACAATTCAACATAACACCATTTCACAGACTGATAACCAAGAACACCATGTCACAACCTCATTGATGGATGGATGCCTCCTGTATGTTCTGAGACTGATAGGCATAAGCCTAGTTAAGGAGCTGTTAATTAGATGATTAATAACTTAACTTAGCAAATTAACTTAATATGATGATAATGACTGTTATGTAATTGCAGAATGTGAAAGAATATGAATCAAGTAAAGAAATTTACTGATGCATAAACTGCATATAAATCATATGAATGATAAATCAAGCACATAGATTTATATGTTTTATGATTTAACAATACAATTTAAACATAGGTACTAGATGTATGTATGAAAAACCAAAATGAATCAAGGATACTTTACACACAACAAAAGAAAGGAAAAGAGAAACAAACTGAAATTCTTTTAAGATTGTAAAACATTACAATTCTCCAAGTACAGAGTTTCTCCAGTTCTCTCCTTCGATGTTTCTCCCATTCATCTGATTTTCCAAGGGAAGATTGCCACTTGCCCTTTTGGAAGGCTTCTTTTTACACATCCAATACTTAATCTTGAAATTTTAAAACAGATTTTAGCAATTTCAAACTCTGATTTTGCATTTTCGGAAACCAAACTCTACACTTTACAAGAATTATAATCACAGTGAAATTGAACATACTAGTAAAAACAAACATTCAAGTGTATTATTTAACAAAATACTTCCATTTTCATTTTATTCACAATTTGCCTCATATCGCTCACGCCATTCAGCTGCAGCAAGCAAGGCCATAATCGATCTAACAAAAATGTGTCCTTGACATTGTCGTAAGTATAAGTTTTTGTTATAATATAGTTTCCTTCCTCGTTAGAAACCTGTTTTTCTTCGGAGTCATCGACAATTACAGTATTTTTCCGATCCCAACCATGGTTCAAAGTTTCCCAAACTATACTCAAAGGCTTGCGAAATACATAAGGATTTCTATCACCCTAAAAACCCTATCTGGCTACAGAAGAACAATCTTCCCGTGTTAAAATTAATCTAAATAGTTCCCTTTTCAATCCTGTTCTTTCTAATAATCTAGGCAAAAACTCGCCAACATTTTTTCATTGAGAAGATGTCCATACGCCAACCTCAAAAATACTAAAGCATTTTTGAAAAAATTCCCTTAAGCCTAGCCGTAGAAAATAATACTTTGTTGATGTTTCGAAGTCTGGTGGTCGTCGCAATCTGGGTTTCTGTTTTCTATGCAATGCATGTAACAAAATGCCATTGAAATAAAAAATTATCAATGGTTTACTAGAAACAAATCTTCTAGTACTATCTGCAAACAAAAAACACACACACACAACCCAATCAATAAAATATTATGGTTCAAAGTTTTTAAGTATATTGCTTTCATGTTCAACAATTCTTGAAACACATTACCAGATACATGGTACGATGTCCATAAATAATATGACAACTTTGCAATAAAACTAACATCAATTAAATGGAGGAGTTGTAAAAAATATACAAATCACTAAATGAATTTTTTTTGTATAATATGACGGTCATTTCAAATTCAATGTGTTTAACCAATGCCCCATTTTTGAACGAGGCCTGAGATAATTCAATAGACAACACAACATTGTTTTTATAGTTATATCACTCTCTTGTGAACCGTCAAATTTCCAACTAGTTGGCATTTTCAATCAGCTTTCCTTGCAATTGTCTGCTGATTGATATTGCCCTTCATCTATAAACAACATGTCTGTTTGTTTATATATATCTCCGGATTGGATAAGTACATCCTTGAACAACGTTTTGTATATGTTCTATACTTCACCAACATTATAGTATGCAGACATTGAGTGATTATAAATAGTACTAAGTTTACATTGCTCTCGACCCCAAATAAATACAAATTCTTCATTTTTCAACCATTCAAATATGCCAAGGAAATTTTTAATTTCCATGTTGTCGAGCGAGGAAAACCACAGAGCAACATCGAAATGCTCTCTGGAAACAATGATAATTTCGGGGATGAACATGCGTGTATAATAACGATAACAATTATGGACAAAAAGAGGTTGTTCTGAAGAATCTCCAATGTTCGATAACATCCGAACTCCAAAGAGCAATCCCTCTACTCCCAGGACCAATAGTTTCTTTTGCGGTGACATGCTGACTGCATACAAGAACAGTGACTATATATATAACAACAACAACAACACTTTGTTCATGAAGTTAATGATCACAACCATGCAACTGTACATTAAGATGTTGATTTCCAAAGAATAATACAAAAATCACCCAAAATTTCATAGTTTCAATTGATTTAATAAAAGCATCACACCGAACTAATAATATGTTACATTCAAACGAAAATAGAAATGTCTCCGAAAAAAACAGAAAACACATTGAATGATTTAAAATAGGCAATGATAGATTACATCTAGAAATAGGCAATGATAGGTTACATTTGATGGCTGTCACTCAACCAGGATTCAACTGGGAGAAGGCATTGAAGGTTCTGATATCAGCTGATTCATGCATTTTACTAAAATGCTGCCAAAGTCCATTTACCAATTCAGTATCTATCCTAAGGGAGGATTCAATAAAGGGATTACTCAAAATACAGTTTTGAAATGGAAGTGCTTTCCCACCATCACCCTCCAAAAAAATCATTGATGTATTAATTTCCGAACTTTTCATTTGGAACTCCGTCTAAACACTCTGCATATTTTTGTGTGTATTTCATTCTTGATCGTAGGTACATCTCTCTCGAAACCAAATAAATAAATAAAATTTCTCATATGATTTATCTTTACCGCTTGCCACCAAAAAATTTGTAAGCAATGGCTTCCCCTCATTGAAACTACATTTAGATGACCAAATCCCAACATTGAAATTGAAAAGAAGTAAATCCAAAAATTCAAGGGCATGTGTTCGCAACTCATATAAAGATCTTTTATGTTTAATTTCAAATTCACCATTAGTAATCTTGTCACATACCCCAATTTTATTAAAATAATGTAATTATTTTATTAATATTCTTGAGACATTATGTTAAAATTAATGCTAAGTAGGAATGGATGACTCAGCAGAGTCTCCAGAAATGGAATGTAAATTCTGAATAATTATTATTGATAAATAAGTTATGGAGACAGCAGCATGGGAGAGCTGTTAAAAGAGGTTACTGGTCTACCTGGTGGATGGAATTAGGTGGAAGGACAAAAGACAAGTGGCAGCATCCTCAAACACTTCCTGAGTTGCAGGTGGCAACTTCCCTATATTTTGGGGTCATGATTCCCCAAGAAAGTGGAATCTGAGCAGGTGGCTCATTAATGACAGTTAACCCAACTAAGACCTAGGAAATCTTTTAAATACTACTCAATGAACTGAGCTGGGGGTTCAGCATTTGTTCTAGAGGGAGAATACATTCAGGTGAATGCTATTCAGGAGTCCCATTGAGGTAGTGGGAAAACAGTAAGGAAGTGTTTTGAGTCAGGAAGTTGCAGTAACTTGGTTCCAGTATAGCTGTTTTGGCTGAGGGAATTGTTGGCTGTACCTAGTTCCATCCAGTTAGACCAGAGCAAGCTCGGGGGTCCTGAGAAGTGCTGTCTGGGCACTCTCTAGGAATTGGTAGGGAGGAACAGCCTCCCATTGCTGTTATTGTCTACCAGAGATACAGGTTCTGCCACTCTTCCTGTTATTTATCTAATAAATTTAAATGTAGAATGGACTATCTCAACTGTGTTTTAAACAGTATTTATTTTCAGTAGATCAGTTTATTTTCTGTAATTGTCTTTTGATAGAATTTGCAGAACTCGTATGTCTTAGAATTTTTCCTATTATCACTTAAATAGAGTAATTATTCTATGCATAATATATTTGTTACTATTACAGTAATCAAATATCATGGTTATTTATTTCTAGAATCTTTATTAAGAGTTAAATAATAGATATAGAATACTATATAATAGTTATTTCAGAAAATACACTCATTAAAACAATCATAAGACAGACACATAGATAAATCTTATAATTACTGTGAAATGTTTTCCCAATAGAGAAATGTACAGGAATAGTTTCTACTAGAGCAATATACCTATATATATATATCTGTTTCATATTTCTGTCAATTATAGATATAGGTTAGTCTCTGTATTCGAGCTAAAGGAGAACAAAATTTATATCATTTTATTTATCTACACTCAGAACATAATTGACTGTTATCGATTATCCAAAGATGTGGTTGCAACAATGTTTCATTGTTTAAAAATTTCCATACAATCTCATTCAATAAAAATCATAGTCAAAATGCAAACACATAAACTGTAAATTGTTTTGTCTTTTAAACCTAACAATATAGTATTTATAGCCATGTTGTCACAACACAGATTAACAGAGTTATTTTAATACAAGACAAACATCTTGACTGGCTCGAAGCCAAGTCTTAGTACACAGAGACTTTATTGTTTCTTTGTCCAATTCATAAGCATAGAATCACTGTTCATTATCGAGCTTGTATTACATGAAATACACAGCTCTGTCGTAGGTTATCATATCTATAGTCAAACATTTTTAAACGCAGAAAAACCATCAACGAGCTTAGCCATTGTTGGCTGTTACAAACCCTCATAGTTATTAGTGGATAATAAACCTATTACGGCCGTAGCCATACTACATTAAGTCGACAGGTTGAAACAAGAGAATAGAAATGCCTTCTATAACAAGTCGAACCTACAGTAGGTTTTATACATAGTATATATATATATATTTTTTTTTTTATCCACAGTTACATTCGATATAAAAACAAAAACATCAAAATTTCACAACTCGTTCCAGTCACCACCGAACTCAAACAATTTCATATATATGTTTGAAACCAGGAACAGAACCCCAACTCGCCAGGGTTTTAATTAACCATTACAGAATGGTAGAAAACCATCAACATTCTTTTATTAAACACTCAAAATCCAAGAAAACGCAGAGAGACAGATACATGGATTCACCTACAGCAGAATTATCATACTTGCAAGTATCTGAGAACGCAAAACAGTCCTTATATAATTTAAACACTCTATTCATTTAACAAAAACACAGAATGATACACGGCCACATGACAGGCCCGATATCACAGTAACTACTAACTTTACAACGTGGGTAAAACCCTACATATAGAAAATACAATGACAATAACAACCTTGGCCTCATACAGTCTGAGCCGTAGATGGTTCTCCATAGACATGCCAGGTATCAAACCCTTTTATAAATAAAACAATTTATACATGTGACTGTATCCATGTCACAAGAACCATAACAACCCGTTACACAGAAGGTCCCTCCAAGACTTAACCCTAACGCAACAAAACCAACAAAGGGAGAGACGGCCGTGGATAACCAGGCTTACCCGGAGGAGCCAGCGCTGGAGATGAAGCCCTGTGCACCTTCAGAACAGCGTGACCTGCATATTATCAAATGTCGAGAGATGCTAACCACATTATCAATGCCGAGAGTTGTTAATACTATTGTAAATCTAAACATTCTTTTGAAAAACCAAAACTGTGAAAATATGGATATTATCTTACCTGAGCCATGGAGGAATGCGAGCCGTGGACAACCTGGTAGCCACCAGTGGAAACAAGTAACGAAACCCCATTAGATTCGTCAGTTGGATGAGTAAGAGAGACTTCCAGTACCCCTCTATTGACAGCCACGACAGGCAACAAATTTAAACAAAACCCTTAAGCTGTGAATGAACCAGTCGAGAAGCACACTCCCAAACCCAAATGCACAACCACCTCATGGATAAAAACAACAGCGAAACCCTGCCTCATACTCACACCAGCGACAGTGGAAAGCTGTAAGTAGCAGGTGACTGAAAATGGTGATAACAACGAGACCAAGATACAAAGAAACTGTAGTAGACGCAAATAGCAGAGCCGAGGACTTCTATGCTACCAGAGAAATAAAACAACGTGACCGGAACCTAAACAATAGCATTTTACAGTGCCCAGCTCCGAGTTCAGACATGGAGGGTTTCTCCCTTAGAACAACCCGAGCCCGAAGGCAATGACAATGACCAGGTAGGGTTTCGATATTGGCTTATATATCAACCAGCGCAGGGAGGAGAATCAAACACGTAGCCAGTTAATTTATCAATTTCTTATGGGTGGAGTCTCTATAGTTCAGTTGCAGCTCGATTAATTGATCACCGATTCCAAATCATTGCATGAATATAAACCTTGTTCAACGTATGGAGAATCACTATGATTGATAATCATTGTATTATATATATATTAAAAACCAAGCCATCGATAATGTAAAGAGCCCGTTACGTTTTGACCTACAATCATTTAAACAATGATGTAGTCAACTTTCAAATGAAAAACTTCATGTCACTTAAGACCTTGAAATGTTACCATAACTATATGATTGGATACAATATTTTTATATAAGTTCTAATTACCATAAATCTCCCAATACTATGGTGAACAATCAACAATGAGAATAACAATATTTATTGTCATGATGTCTAAATATAAACTCATCTACAGGTCCATACCAGGAACATAGATTAAAACCAAGACAGAGTTACATTACATAAGTTAAACAATAATACTAAGTGGACGTTGAACCTTGAAACATAGATGAATATAATGGAACATCACTAGAGGCGTCACAACTCCAACTCATGCTAATAACACGTGAACACAGCAGTAATCACCGGTAATAGTTGACAATATATCACATAACGCAAACATCACTATATGCAGATAGTAAACATGATACAAACAATTTGTTACAGTGATAGTTACATCATTAACATAGGGTCATGATCATATCGCAATGGATACGACGGGAAGCTTTGTAATTCATCGCAAAACCTGATGATACTGTCCCGGTTAAGAGATATCATGTCGAGGCAGACTATCAATCTTAATCCAAGTATCAATTTTCATGAAAAGAACTTTACTGTCTTACACGACAACCAGTAATAGTAAATAGATCTTCTTTAAGTTTATACAGTGCAGAGAAAAGAAGTTTTGATACTTACAAAAGAAAATTAAATTACGATGATCCATACTACACCGGTGTACCTGCGAACGAAAGACAAATTATGCATTAGCTTATAAGCTAAGTAAGCCAGTCAGCTATGGCTAGCTCTCCCTTTGCAGTTGAAACAAAAACAGTCAACATTTAAAATCACAGAAATCACAATTGTAGTAAGACAGAATCTTTTAAACAAAATTATGTTTAGTTATTGAAATTAAACAGGACCAGGAATGCTATTAACTAACATTTATTGTTATAATAAAAATTTTAAATTTTTCAGAAATTTCGGGTTCTGACAAATCTCTTCCCCTTTTTTTCCTCTTTCCCCTCCACCAGTATTTTTTTATTTCCTTTTTTTTTCTCTTTTGGAGTCATTTTCTGTGGCTTTCTTGCGAAATAGAAAACCTTCCATTTCTAATATCAATAACATTTTTGTATGGGGAGCTACACATAAATATTGCTTGTCATTATATACTTCGGAATAAATTTGTTTTATCGATTTAAGTAAAACATATTCTTTGTCTTTTCCCTGTCAATGGCAGGCCAACATTTGACTGGTGAACAACATCGCTGGAGACACTGCATTTTGACACCAAGCCCTCTCCAGGTTAAATATTTTCTAAGCCCTCTTCTGGTTCTGTATTGTCCAGGCACTCTTCTGGTTCCGTATTGTCCAAGCTCTCGCCTCGTTCATTATTTTCCATGGTCCCGCCTGGTCCATTATTATCCAATGCGATTTGCTCACCAATCTCCAGGGACATCGTCGATGCCAACTCTGGTTGTAGATGATCCACATGTTGACCTAGAAATTTGCAGGTATACATTTTATATAATTTTTTGCAAGTATTCAAGGTCACTATCCCCTTTCATAATTGAGTTAATTTAACCACAATCTTTGAAAAATAATTTTTTACCTTCTTGTCCTGTTTGTGCTCATGTTTGGTAGTTCTCTGTAGATTCTATATCACATTCACTTTCGTCATCGGATAGTATAATTTGATTGGACAATACCTGGGTGGGCTCTTTATTTGAAGCTATAGTAGAATAGGAATTTGAAGAAGTTATTGAACAGAACCGACCTAGAAAAGTAAAATAAAATCAAAGACATATGAAAATGTTAATAGAAATACCTTGTTTTAGAAAAGTAAAATAAAATCAAAGACATCTGAAAAAAGTTAATAGAAATACCTTGTTTTACACCCACTTCATGATAGAAACTGTTCATAAACAACTCTTGTTGTACACTCTCCACAATAGAAATAACTATTCTTTTTGGAGCCCTCATCAACGAACGAAGAAGCCTACCTCATGCGCACAACGAAAGAACTGTGCCTTGAGAAGAGACCTGTTTGGAAACTATGTGATCCCAGAATTCCTATGTCCTATCTTTTACAAACACATGGCTTCTAGCATTATCATTGTTAACCTTGGGCCGAGGTAAATTAATCATCGGTAGGCCCTCATCCTTCCAATCCATATCAATTTCAGAAGTAGATAAAATATCCTTATCCATTCCAATGCTCCAACACTGTATAATAGAGAATCCTATAAACCAGTCCCTAGAGAATTCTCTATAAAGTCCCTTTGTAGGATTCAATGTAACATGTTTTTTTTTATTTCTTGCTGAAAATTGTGAAAGCTTTAGAAATCATACAAGAGTTTTCCATATTATCTAAAAAAATACAAGTACATGCCTCTTGATTTGTTTCTAAGTAGTAAAACAATGCAAGCATGTCTTGTTCTATTCATGGACTATCACAATTACACATATCCACAACAACAAATTCACAGCTGACTGCCGCACCAAAAAATAGAATTAATCTGAGTATGTTGACCAAAGATTCAGGATAACAACATTGACAAGCAAATTGTGAACTATTTTCAACGTCGCCAATGGACATACCCATCTTGTCTTTATCGATATAAAGATTCAATATTTTCTGAGCATCAATTGCTATTTTGGTACCATTATCCACTTCAGATTCATTCTTTCTCTTTTTACTCGGAGATTTTACTTGCTTTCCGGAGCATAAATACTGCACAGTTGCTAGATATGGTTTGGTGCAATTTTATATATTTCAATGACATTATGGTCAGTGACAATCTATGATCAATCACTTTGAACATCATTAAATTTGAGATATTCAATGATCAAATGCCTGGTTGACCTCTCGTCCTTGATTCGTTTGCAACATTGATTCAAATTTTCTGTGCAAACATTTTTTTCCACTGATGTACTCATCCAAACCGATCCGTTGATTATATTGTCTGCCACAGCGGTCAATTCATCTTCATCAAGGTTACACAATGGTCTAAAAAAATTAGAGCCATAACTCTTTATTTTATTTGGAACAAAATCTTTCTGATTGATGCTCTTGGGCGAGCATGGCAAGGAACCACTTTTGTAAAGCTCGAATACAGACTTCCATTTGCTTCACAGTCGATCCGATGTCAAAACAAGAGTCATCTTGTCTTTAAGGCTCTCCTTATTTTGAACTTGAAAGATATCCATGCATTCAGATTGGAAAGGCTGCAAACATATAAAATTGAATATTCCAGTTAATTTGCTAGTTTCATAACACAGGAAGCAATCTAAAGACTTTGATTGATAAGAAGAAAAATTGAATACCTGCCAAGCATCACTTGGAATGTTTCCCTTTCAAATGTGGGATATCCATTTCTCCCTTGATTTTTCAACTTGAGAAATGAATGGAGTCTCTGAAAATTCATTGTTCGATAAATTTTTTTGTTTGCATAATTTCCTGATGATGTGCTGAGGAACGTTGCTATGTAGAAAATGAGTTGTTCGATGTCGATGACTTGAATGGAGCTGTTTATATCGATCATCTACAATGATTATTTTCTGCGCAGAAATAGTATGATGCCCATCCAATATATAAAAATTTACTATTGGCAAATTAATTTCTTCTTCATTTCCAGGAAGAAAGGGCAATGTGGTCTCCTTATCGAAAGGCAATAGAATGGCATCTCTCAATGTTGTTGTAAATGTATGGAGAAGAGATACAACCATCTTTTGCACTTCCTCCTCATCAACCTTTCGATATTGTAAGTGCGGAGGTGCAAAAACACATCTTGTTACGTCAATGGAAAAAAACGTTCTCATTGAACAAAACGAATTTGATCTGCTCTTATTGAACTTCTTTTGAACTTTTGAAGCTCTTAGTCGCTTTCCACATCATCGCTCTAGAAGGACTTCCTTTGAGTTGTTTGAAGGAAGATTTGTCCACCTCTTTTACAATAAATTGGAGAAATGCTCTTCTGTTGTACATAATAATCCTTTCATGGCACACCTTTATTGGCTTCTTACTAATATTCATGTAATGCAATACAGAGGAAGTTTTCGTAGCCTGCATTCTTTTCCTCCATACTGACAAGATTCCTTTCTTCAAGGATGACATGGTATCAATTCCGGAATGATTAGAAACCTCATACGAGGGAAAAACCCACCCTTGCTTCGCACAGGAAATCGGATCTGGATCGAGACCACTTTTCATTAGATCTAGTCGATAATTACAAACCATAAGATGAAGCTGTACAAGGAAACAATTTTCACCATTGACCACTTCAACTTGAACTCGCAATTGTTCATTGGATTCAACGGGATCTACATATGTCAATATTCCAGCTCTAGTATGAGCTCCATCCTCATTCAAGTAGAAAATATATAAATCTGGGTACAAATTATCTGGTTCTTCCATCTCAACATACCATCCATTTCTGAATGGTTGAAGGTAGTAGTGATCTGTTATCAATTCAAAGAGAGGGATTTCCTGGTAGTTACTGAGGCTCAACAACGCAGCCATGCTTTATCTACAAAACAGTCAATATTAAGTAGTAAATATAAGAATGCATACAATGTCTATAATTATAAATTAGTGTTTTAATATTAGATGTATACTTGTAAATTTTCATGCTAATGATCGATGGTTAAGGAATGACCCCTCATTTTCAAAATCAATTGATTGATTAAGAACAAATCTACTAGCATTATCCATGAGAGATCGAATGCACATTTTATAGAGTCATTTGAGATAAGGATCGATCATAGAACAAGCGATCATCATAGAAGGGGTGACTGATCCTTCTTGTTTATGTGTATGAGTTAATCACATGTTTTTTATTTGAGTTTATGTGAGTTTTTGTACTTAATTTATATGTATGTGAATGGTAATTGCACATTGATTAATTGGAATACAAGTGCGTGATTGTGAAGAAGAAACACATAGTTTGACGAATTCGTGGCTAACTGGTGAATACAATAGAGATTCAGCATAGTTCTGTACACTGCGATAGCTTCCAAGTGCGAAGACATCTGGTGTTCTATCCCATTAGTTAGTTGATGTTAAATAGAACGTTATGCGAAGATCGTAACGACATCTTTGCATCGCCATGGTTAAGAGAATATTGATTATGCAACCCCCATATTCGCTTTGGGTTAGACTTCAACCTGTTTACAAGGTGATGCTGAAGGGGCCACTGAAAGGGGTTTTGTTGTGTATACATTTATCTCATGAATGAAGGGTCGGCCGAACCTTATTGTCCTCAGTCTGGTATAAAAATGGAATTTACATGCATTGAATAGATGACAACCTTAATTAAGCTTGGACAATTACTGGACAACAAGCTCTACAAATCATATAGAGATAACAAAAAAAACTTATTAAAGAGTATTGATTGGATTGTTTCTTCTCTCTTCTTTTCCACCAGACCAAAGCATTTTGACTGTAACTAAATGGCTACCTTGGCTTTGTTAAAAAATCCCATATAATGAAGGGGTGGCCGACCCTTCTTCTACCAAGTATTATTTTCATAATAGTTCTAGACTGCAAGAAGGGTTGGCCAATCCTTCTTGTGTTCAACATCCTAGATATAGGTGAAATCCTGGATATAGGTGTTCAAAATTTTATACTAAAGAAAGGGGTGGCCGATCCTTCTTGTCAGAGGTCGAAAGTCAGGATAAATATTGTTTATATGTTATAACTTAGTCAATCTACATTCCCCACTATTTACTGCGGAAGTAGGGTGTCGGGAATTGTTGTCCCATCCCGCAATCTGCATTGCGGGTTGCGGGATAGCAGAATGGATGGAACGCTTTAAGAAATCTAGGTATCTGCAATCCGCAATATATTTGCATCTTTGGAATAGGCGATGAAATCCTCATGCTGGGTGAAAGAAGGGTCGACCGATATTTCTTGTGCTAAGTATTCTATTCAAATTAGTTCTAGGGTGCAAGAAGGGTCGATCGATCCTTCTTGTGCTCACCATTCTGGATACAGGTGAATTGTAACATATAGGTGTCTACAGTTCTCTACTAAAGGAAGGGGCGACCGATTCTTCTTGTCGCAAGTCGGGATAAATATTGTTGATATGTTATAACTTAGCCAATACACCAATCCCAACTATTCATTGCGGAAGTCCGAAGTCTGGAATTGTTGTCCTAGCCTAGGCGGGTTGAATATTTTTACAATTCACTCAAAAATGAATGGTCGGTCGACCTTTCTTCTACCCAGTATTCTGTTCAAAATAGTTCTAGATTGCCAAAAGGGTCAATCGATCCTTCTTGTGTTCACCATTCTAGATACAGGTGAATGGTTGGATATAGCTGTTGACAATTTTATAATAAACGAAGGGGTGGCTGATCCTTCTTGTCGGATGTCAGAAGCCGGGATAAATATTGTTTATATGTTATTGTTACAACGTAATTTTCCACCTTGTGAGCATCAGCACTCTTTGTCCTGCAGGATCCATTTCACTGAATCAGATCCACTTTATATCCTTTAGACACATTATTTGCGTATTTTTTCCCCTGTACGCTAGCTGTATCACTACAGTGGGTGTACCCGCGAGTTGCATCACTATAGCCCATGGGTAGTATGTAAAATTGTAAAAATCACTAGTTAATTACTTTTTGCTCCCAAAAAGCGGTCATAGGGTGACCTTTGGCCCTCCATTTTCCCCGAAACGACTCGATGTGTCCTTTCACATACCTTTGGGAGGACTATATATTGAGCACATATGGCATATGGACGGGAGGATAAAGGAGAGCAAGAGAACTCTAGTGGATTTTTTGCCCTATCTTGAGTCTACACTCATTGATCCTTGTAGTTGTGAACCCTCTATGTTCACCTTCCAAACTCCTATCATAGTTTGAGTTTGCCATTCCATGGAGGATTGAAGTGGTGGATGCACAAGTGGATTGACGCAGATCTTGGTTCAGATTGGTTGTCGGCAAGAGGTCGTATCACATTGTACTTCTTGTTATTTATTAATAGAAATACTCATATTCTCATCCATTAATGTTGTGAATGTTGTTTATATTACATTGGGTTTCATTTACTTATAATATCATGGACCATTGCTATTGATGATGTTAATGTCGTTTATATATTATATGCACTTGTTGTATATTGGCTGTCAAGACTAATTTGCAGGATCAAGTGCACGAGTTGAAAGCTCCAACGAGGATCTACATCAAACATTTGGATCGAGGTTTGTTATATTCTTCATTATCTTAACATTGTCATTTATATAGCATACCATTGAGAATTGAGTTAATTTCTGGTAGTCAGTTGTCTGTTGTGGTCCACCCCAAGCCATAGGGAGTTTTCTCCAACACAAAAATGGCGACTCCGTTGGGGAAAACATCCATTTTGGGCATTTTTAAGCATTAGTCCTTATTTAGAGTTGTGTCTCGAGTATCTGTGTCATTGATTGGCTGTTGGGATACTCTATAGAAAACACCTTTTTCTGAGCCATTGGACTCTTTTTTTTCTCATTTTCTTTTCCTTGTACGCGGGTGAGCCAAGTTCTTCCCGCGTCTACCTGCTTCTGTCTGCAGTATAGCCCGCGGGTACCCACAGGTATTCCTTTGACATTAGCGTACAACTTTGGGGGTGATTTGTTTATGGCCTTTGGTTGTTGCTAGGTTGGTTCTGAGTGTTCCTGAGTCTTCTTTGGCCTTGTTCCTGACTGTTTCAAGCCTTGGTTGTGACCAGAAATCCTCCTTTCTCTTTGTTTTGAGCCTCATTGGTTTTTACCCACTTTTGATTTTGTAGCTCATTCCCATCGGCTGAGTCTTACTGTTTAGGATCTGCTAGGTTATCTGAGTGATTCCCTTTTCATTTCTGTAACTGAATAGTAGGATTTTGCTTGTATTTTTCATTTCATTATATTGAAAAATACAAAAAGTAGTTTTGAATTTTCCTTTTGCTTATAAGCGAAAATACAAAAAGTAGTTTTGAATTTTCCTTTTGCTTATAAGCGAAAATACAAAAAAAAAAATTACTTTTATGTATTGCATTTTGCATTGAGTGCTTGCTACTTTCATTTAGGTTTTGCTTGTGCATTGAAAATATAAAAGAGTTGCATTTTTATTTCGAAACTGTCGGATTGATTTTGCATGTTAGTGGCATTGTTTTTATTGGATAGATGAGTCCAAAGTTTGACGATTTTGCGTACTATTGAGTCATATACATCACTAGTTTCACGACCATATCGTTTAAGTAACCACAGCCATTAAAATTAACCCGTAATCTTAAAATTGATTAGAACGATTTTATTTATAGGGTACACTAACTAGCATAGGTTTAGAGTCTTGGAATAGATCATTGTTAGTGAACAATCCAAGACTACTAGACGAAACATTATGTGTCTAAACAGGGAGTGGTGAAATCCATGGTATACATCGGTGTTCTCAGGAAGCTCTACTCAGAACAGAGTTAAGCACGAGGTCACGAAAAGTTGGTTTTGGAGATAGCCCTCCAATACTGGTTGAACGTGGGAGATATTTCCATGATTTGTTCGTATCTGGGGATTCTTGGGGGATTTGACCCTCTTGGGTTTCAGGCTTATCTACCCTGCCCATACAAGGGATCCCACCTACGACTGTTTCCCTGAGCATTGGTGATACTGCGCTGAGCATAGTTGCCTTACCTAGGTATCGCATAGGGTACTTGCAGTGGTTATACTGTTTGTGTCCTGAGTCAGATAGGGGTCGGACATCACAGTTGTTGTTGTATAGGGACTTGACCCTATGCACGCAGTGAAGTCTGGGGGCGGTTATAACTAATTATGTTACCTCTGGCTATAGTTTGGGAGCCTCAAGCCTCTCCTAGGTGAGACATACCGGCTTTAGTGTTGGGAGCTCATTTAGCCACTCTGTTTGTCTTCCATTGATCTTTTAAGTGGTTAATAGTGATTATTTTCTTTTATCTTTGATGAATTAAAAGACTATTATGCATAATTTTACTAATGATGGTTTGTGGAGTGAGTTGTCACGTACAGGACGCTCATAGCCAGCTGTTACAGCCTTAACCAAAAATGCATGCCACATAAGAACACCTTGATTCACATCTTGATTTACGGGCAGATGGAAATGAATCTCAAAACTCCGACACCTGGGTTTTGTGCGCAACATCCTCATTTACCTGACTCACGAGAAAATTGTCACAAAAAGCTACGGTTTGTGATATGCAGGTGGTTCTTCGAGAGGGTATTTTCCAGATTTGGTCTTGCGGTCGGTTCCAAAGTTGCCAACAGTTACGGCCATGTTCTAGCTATTGCAGATCACAGTTGGGGGCTTAGTTCTTCATTTCCATGAGATAATTTTATGTATAAATATGTAATTAATCTCATTGAGAAAGGGGGGATAGGGATTAAGCATGATAGATTAGGCAGGATAGGAGATGGATGATAGGAGATGTAAGATAGGAGAGAACACAATGTTATGATGTAGGATTTGATCCAGATCTATTATAATTCTTCCATTATGATAATACATGCTGGCAGTTTCTTAATTCTGGAGTTGTAGACTTTCATTGTGGAGATCCAGATCTACTCAGTGGAGGAAGGGCTCTCTTCCTTGAGCAGATGCTGGTAGTGTTGATTATAAGTGTTTTATTTTGTAGATTTGTTATTGTTAATTCATGCTTTCATTCAGTAGATTGATCATAGTTGTTTTATTATTCAATTTATGTTTTTATTCATTAGATTTATCATAGCGTTCTCATGTTAATTCATTTTGATAGATCGTTGGACAACACAAGACTTATTTTAGATTTATGCAATCAGATCTTGTTTCATAGGAATAGATCTTGTTTGAAGTGTGTTCGATTTAGAGTTTGATTTATGAATAGGTTTCAGGTTTGATTTACTTTCAAGAAGTTGTGACTTAATTTACAAATAGTTTCGATTGCATATCAATAGATCAACAATAGCAGGTAGAAATTGTACTTGCATATATCTTGCACGATAACTTTGAAATAAAAGACTTCCTCGGGTTGATAATTTATGTTTAGCACTCTGCATGTTAAGTTTTAATTAACTGGCATATAGTGGGCACGACATTTTGGCGTCGTTGCCGGGGAAGTTATCAATTGTGCAATAGTACATCTGACATTGTTTTGTAGATGCATTGTTAAAATAGGGCATGTAGGTTGCATGATTACATTTCAGTTTATTGAATTTATTTTGAGTGTTAATTTTCTGTCTTTACATTTAGTTTTATTTCATTTTCAATGTTTGCAGCATAAATCTTATCATTCCCCTTAGTGGTGTTGTGAGCACCACCCATTCTACTAACAAGTCGACAGGAACATTCGAAGGAGGAGCCTCAAGATAGCACACAAAGAATCTAATGAAGAGATGGCAGGTGAAAAAGATGGAGAAGTTGTTACCTTCGAATTTCCCATCAGAGATTCGAGCGGAGTGGCACCAACAAAAAGAATTCCCCCACATGTTCTACCAAATTTTCACGGTTTGGAAAACGAAGACCCTGATGTATTTTTATTTCAATTTGAAGTACTTTGTAGAGGATATGGTTATTGTGCTAATAATCAAAAGTTGAATGTATTTCCCCTTACTTTAAAAGGAATAGCCCTCCGATGGTTCATGAGCCTCGGTGGGAATTGTATACAAACTTGGGAAGACATGAAACATGTGTTCTTGAAAAGGTACCAAGATTATTGCAGGGTCAATGAAGACATCTTCGAAATGACACAAGGAGAAGAAGAGAGTCTGGAGGAAGACATAGAATGATTTCAATATAACCTCCAAAGATCCAAACAGAGGAAACTGGGGAAGGAAATCTTAAAAACACTTCTACTCAAGGGAATCCAGGCTGAATGTTTAGAAATATTGAATCTGATCGGAACAGGTAATGTATTTCAGTTAGCATATGATGATATTTGTGAGTTATGTAGAAGGTATTCAAGAGGAAACTTCAATACTGGTAAGAATTCTAATGAACTTTTATCTTTATTTTTGAAATTTGCTGCAAAAACAAGAGTTTTACGAGCTGAAATCAGCAATTTATTTAAAATTTCTAAAGCTGATTCACAATCGGTTGTTTTGCAGGATAAGGAAAAGCAGGAGGAAATAAGAGAAGCAAGGGATTTCCCTTTGGATAGTCTTGAAATTTGTGGTATATGTGACTTGAATCATTCCACATATCATTGTCCCTCTTTACCAAAGATGAAAGAAACATATCATAGAGATCTGGGAGTTGCAGCCAACTCGTTGCAACAATCATGTCACCCATGGCCTACATCTATGGTTCAAAATTCTATCCCTCCATTTTCTTACTCTCATACCCAGCCATTGAATACTCTTCCACCATGGCAACTGTTGCAGCCTCAATTTAACTCTTACCTACCTTACCCACAAGGTCGGAATGGGCCATCTTATGATCATATGGCCACTCTCCCTCATGCTGCAACACAACTTGGTCCTTCAATATCAACCTCACAACTCAATCATCTACATCAGCCATATCTATCTTCTCATCAAACTCCTTGGTATCCAACACAATTTCCTGTCCAATCCACCCTCCACCCTAACCATAATAAAGCAGTACAATATGCTTACAGTGCTGAGCTGCAAAATGTTCCTACACTTCCCTCTTATTCTACCTCATCTACACCGCTGCAAAAAGGCTGTGCGTTGTTGCAGCAAATCCATACGAGGCCTGAACATGTTTTAGATCCAAGTTTTGCAGATGGAGTTTCTTCTAGTCCTCATAAGCAAGCAAACAAGATCAACAATACACACGTAATATATGATGGAGAATAGCCATTGGAACCAGAAGCATCATTCACATCTTTAGATCCGGAAATCTTATGCATTGAGGAAGATCAGTTTAATAAGGATCTTCATGGTGTAACATCCATGAGCAATCAAGGGAACAAAGACTATATTGAAGCTTGGTTTCAATCTGTCATCGGTCTGCAGCATCATTTCATACTTCACCAATTCTTGGCACCATCATTTGAAGGGAAGTTGATCTCTCATATCCTAAAATTCATAAAGTTATATTTTTCTATTGGGAGTATGAGCATACTTGAGTCACTTTTTCAAAAATGGCTCCATTGGAAATATGCATACACTTAAACAAATTTTATATTTCCAAGTAGCATAGGGTAGGATAGAATATCATAATAAAACCATGCTTTTGTTTGTTTTTTATTTTTTTATTTTTGAATAAGTATGCTCTCTTCTTGTGCCTTGTTGCGATCTAGAAGATCAGAAAGTAGAAAGATGAGGAATGGGTATGAGATGTTTTCATGAATTCTTTGGAATTGTTGACTATTTGAACAAAAATGCTTGAGTCATATTTGTCATCAATTTCCCAATTTGTCTGTATTTGTTACAAATAAAAATAAAAATATCATGAAAACAAAATTACAGTAATTATGGAAAGTGAATGGACGATCCACAGGAAAATGAGCCCATGATTATGGAGCACTTCAAGCTTGAAATTTGACATGAATTTGTTAGCTGCAACACCCAGCTGTGAGTGATTACTCTTAGCTACAACAATGAGCTGCAACACTCGCTGTGACAGGGAGTTGCAACACCCAGCTGTGACAGGGGAGCTGCAACACCCAGCTGTGACTGTGCTACAGGTAAAAATTTATGAGTTTGAGATATGTGTGTGTTGCACATCATGATATGTCTTTAGTTTTTATTTTCCATAAAAATTCACATGCTTTATTTCAACATTATGCCATTTTTTAAGAGTTGCAGCTGTGGCTGCAACAAACTGTGTAAGTCAATCTAGGTGCTCAATGCTTGAAATTTTTGGTCTAGATGTGTGTTATATTTAAATTTACATCATTAAAATCATTCACACCTATTTCGATCACTTTTTGGGGGTTGAATTTAATTTATTGGATTTTTGTGACATTTTGGCTTGAAAATTTTACTGAAACATAGATGGGACAGTCCATTTTTGGGAGACCAAATGAACTTATTTTTAAAACCTTTTTATACCCCAAGTATCCCTTTGAATCTAGTTTCCAAAACAATTTGAATTTTTACGATTGGGTGTCAAACGAAAATTTTATGGCCAAAATACTAACAGGGTGTCAAGATGGCAGCTTAGGAACAGGGCTGGGATAGTCCATTTTTGGATGCCTTATTGGACATATTTTGCAAACCTGTTTCATTGGTATATTCCCCTATGAATCTAGTTTACAATGCAATTTTAATCACTCCATTCTGATGTCGTACGCAAATTTTATGACCAAAGTACCAACTGCCTATCACAAATCTGTATTCCTAAAACTCTATTTTCTAGACTGTTCATTGGCTTATTTGACTCATCAATTCTTGTTGGATTCAAAACCTGTTTCTAATGGAGATACCTACATGAATCTACTTTCATCTCCAATTGGAATCACATCAATCCGTTATCAAACGAAAAATTTAAGCCTAAAACTGTGATTATTGGTCTATTCCAAAATTCGAAAAAAAACACCTTGTCATGCAGGCTATTACTGAGTGATTTGGAACATCATTACATAGAATTTAAAAACCTGTTTCTAATGGAAATAGACCTATGAATTTAATTTCATTTGGATTTTGAATCACTCAAATTGGACAAGGAACGAAGAAGCTATGATCAAAATACCGTTGGTAAGTCTAGATGGACATTGCTCTCCCACAGGTATAAAATGGATTTTTCTTTGTTCATTTTTCCTTGGATTTGTTTTATGAGTAATTGCTTGTTATTTTTTTTTCATAAGTGTTGGGTGAAGAGAGACCAACCATCTCTCTTCTTCCATCATCTCATTTTTTATTGCAGGCAAGTGCTAGGTTTTTGCAGGTCCTTGGAAGAAGAAGGTCAATGCATGCACGAGTGACTCTTGAAGACATTTTCTCAATTTGCAAATGGATTGAGCACATTAAATTTTTTTTTTTTTTTAAATGGAGAGATTAATGTGCAAACCATGCAGAGTCCAATGTTTCCGAAATCAAGTCCCATTGCTACATGCCAAGAATCCTTTTTAGACATCTGTCATCCCACTTGTTGCCGAAAGAAACCCCTTGAGAAGCCAATTGCCCTATGGTAGATTCATTCACCCTCCTCATTTCAAAACCCTAAAAAAATCCATTCATGTTGAAGTCCCATTTTCCACTGCTTATGTAGTCGCCGTTACCATTTTATTTCCCATCACTACTACATCATGACTTCACATATACTTTCCACTTATGAGTTTCATGTTGGTTCTATTTTTCACTATGATTCTTCACAATCATTTATTTTGTACTCGTATTGGATGATGTGGAATTCATTAAGGTCCACCTTCCAATGGTCTTGTCCCATCGACTCCGACACATCATCTGGGATCGAGATTAGAGTTTTTATAGTGCCTTGGTATCTGCATGAATCAATGGCATATTTCCTTGTTGTTAATCATGGGGATTCATCAATGCCTCTTGATTGACAAATCTTGCAGGTGACTCGACTCCAGCACATCCATTCGTACCTGTCAAGATGCACTAAGGTACTTTAGAGCTCATTGTCATCAAATGTGAGTTTCTTCACATTGGTTAACGGCATACATTAATGGCCGGTAATCCAATGATTTCTTTCCATGCTCGACTTCAACACATTCATTCGCATGGTAAGAATTGTACCTCGGGTTTGTAGCAGCTGAAGATTATGTGATCTAATGGTTTCAACAATGATTTGCAGCATCATTTGTTTAGTAGTTTTGCAATTCGTTTCCATTTTCAGTTCAGCAGTTGATTTTCAGAATAAGAGAAAGGACTTTCTGCTTCTATGGAAGAATTTCTGCTTATCAATTGTCTCAGCAGTTAGTCTTACATGCAACCAGGACAACATCATGGATCAAATTCAGTCTCATCCAGTTTCAGATCTCATATACATATGTCTCAGCATCAGATTAGCCTACATAGCTCCAGCATACACCAATCCATTCATGTCAACCAAGGCTTCCATGGAGGTAAAACTTGAGGTAAAATAGCATGATTTTTTGATTTATTAAATATTTGGGGAAATGTCATGAAGAACCACTAAGCATTAGCCATTTCCATTTTCTAAATAGCATTTTATGTCCATCCATTCCCATCATTTCCCACTCAGTTTTAACACTTCATCATTCATGCACATCCACTTCAAATTCCAATCCAACATCTCACCAACCCAACTGACCAAGCATGAAAAAAAGGGATACCTTATTGTTGTCACACAAGAACCAACAATAAGAAGTCTTGCTACTGTCACACAAGAACCAACAATAAGAAGTCTTGCTGCTGTCACACAAGAACCAGCAGTAAGAAAAGAAGTCTTGCTGCTGCCACACAAGAACCAGTAGTAAGGAATGGTGCTCTGTTGCCATATAAAAATAATGAGGAGAAATAAAGTAGCTGATACACATCTTGAAAGAGAAAGATAGGATGGACACAAGAACCTACAACATGAAGAGTTGATGTAGAAGCCATTCCTTCTCAAGAGTATGCTATCACACAAGCACGATAGAAAACAAAGGCATGATTTCTTTGATTTGTTTGCTTTGTTCAATGGTGCACATAATGGTTCACATCTTCATAATTCAAAATTATTGAGAGCCACATTTGATATGGTATATGGATTTTCCACCATCTTATACTTATGATATCTTTACCATCCACTAATGCCTACATTGGTTTTAGCCATCATGAGCATGATACATGCACAATGGAAATCCTGTAGCAGCCTTTTCAAGGTCTGATGTGAAGTGTATCTCAGCAGCATGAAGGTAATGACTACTCTCAGCATTGGTCATTTGTCAAGTTTGACAGAATTTCTGAAATGAGTTTGATTGTTGTGGAATGTGCAAAAGAATGCTTGGCATCTCATTCAACGAATAGTCTTGTAGCATTGGCATGGTTTCCTCTATTTACAATCATAAAGGAAGCTTTCTAATGATTTGGGTATTTTTGTTCTGAAACAAACATATGCTGCCAGATAATAGGGTATGAAACAAGGGTAGGTGATTTGTTCTTCCCACGCTCTAAAAAGAAATTTGATCATTTCAATGCTGCAATCAGTTGCTCTATTCATCGCTTCATATATCATTTCATGCTCATCATTTTTGAGGATTCAGTTGGTGTGCCAATTGTTGGAGATCATTGGTTTTCTTTCAAATTCACAAAGAGGCAATATTAAGAATTGATTACACACTTGGGTTGAAGTTGGTTTTAATAAACCTGAATACATGAGATATCCTCAGATGGTTGTTCACAACTAAGACGACAACTCATCTTTTGCATGAGGACATGCAACATATTCAGTTTGGGGGAGTGGTTTTTGACATTTTGTGCATACTGATTTTTATTCATTCACAGCTGGCAAAAATGAAGAATTTGATTTAAGGATATCTCACAAACCACGAATTGGATCCTCATGAAATTTGGACAGGGAATGCATAACAACATGATGAACAATCGTGGTAAGTTTCAGCTCAATCCAGTGCACGGTTTTCGAGAAAATGACCATCATCACCTATAGCCACTTTGCATTTTTCTCGAAATCCGTGATGTGGGTTCATCTAAGTTTTGGTGAGGAGATGCACTATAATGGTATTTACCTACTTGAAAAATTTCAGCCCAACCCAGTTTGTAGTTTTTGAAATATTGGCTCTGGAAGTTCAGCTGCAATACATTTTTATTCATGTTCAAAAGTGCAGAATTTGATTTGGGCATATCTTTCAATTGGTAAGTTAGATTCCCATGAAATTTGGACAGGGAATGCATAATAGCATGATGAACAACCGTGGCAAGTTTCAGTTCAATCCAGTGCGTGGGTTTCGAGAAAATGGCCATAATCACCTACAGCCAATTCACATTTTTCTCAAAATCCGTGATGTGGGTTTGTCTAATTTTTGGCGTGGAGATGCATTAGAGTGGTAGCTACTTGCCTGCAAAATTTCAGCTCAACCCAGTTCGTCGTTTGAGAGAAAATGGCTTTAGAAGTTTCCCGTTCAAAAAGGCTAAAACGCCGTAAAATATTGTTGTTTCCCGTTTTCCGGCAACTGCCCGTTTTTCGGCAGCTGCGACATCTTTTTCGGCAGTTGCGACATCTTTTTCTGCAGCTGCAACATATTTTCTAGCAACCGCTTTCCTGGAGCTGCGACATCTTTTCCGGTGGCTGTGACATCTTTTCCGGCGACCGTTTTCCGGCAGTTGCCCGTTTTTTCGGCAGCTGCGACATATTTTCCAGCGGCTGCGACATATTTTCTGGCAACCGTTTTCGGGTAGCTGCCCATTTTCCGGCAGCTGCAAGTCCACCAAATACGCCGCTAAATTTAGTGTTGTTCCTCCAAATTCGCCGCTAAAACCTTTGCCAACTTCTCTGCTAAAATAAGCTGACTCCACCAAATTTGCCGCTATATTTAGCGTTGTTCCGCCAAAATCTTCGCTAAAACCTTCACCAAATTATCTGCTAAAATAAGCTGTGACTTTGCCAAATTTCTACTAAAGAGCTACGAATCCGCCAAATTTTCTGCTAAATCCTCCCCTAAGTGACTCTGCCAATTTGTGTTAAACTGTCTATTTCTTCTAGTTGCAGCTGTGCAAATGGTAAAATGAAGGAACAAGTGAATGAGTTTTTTTCAAGTTGGATGCTACACAGATATTGGGTTGCATGAGGACATGCAACAAGTTCAGTTTGGGGGAGATGTTGGGCCCTCAAATTGTCCATTTTTCCATCATTTATCGACATACCTTTCATCCATTTTCTTACCATTATTTCTCATTTATCATTCCATTTTTCATCCATTTGTTGTAGCTGCGCGTTGAACAACATGCTACTTCCATTGATCTTTTAAGTGGTTAATAGTGATTTTTTTCTTTTATCTTTGATGAATTAAAAGACTATTATGCATAGTTTTACTAATGATGGTTTGTGGAGTGATTTTTCACGTACAGGACGCTCATAGCCAGCTGTTATAGCCTTAACCAAAAACGCATGCCACATAAGAACACATTGATTCGCGTCTTGATTTACGGGCAGATGGAAATGAATCTCAACAATCCGAGACATGGGTTTTGTGCGTAACATCCTCCTTTACCTGAATCGCAAGCAAATTGTCAAAAAAAACTACCGTTTGCGACATGCAGGTGGTTCTTCGAGAGGGTATTTTCCAGATTTGGTGTTGCGGCCAGTTCCAAAGTTGCCAACAGTTACGGCCATGTTCTAGCTGTTGCAGATCACAGTTGGGGGCTCAGTTCTTCATTTTCATGAGATAATTTTATGTATAAATATGTAATCAATCTCATTGAGAATGGGGGGATAGGGATTAAGCATGATAGATTAGGCAGGATAGGAGATGGATGATAGGAGATGTAAGATAGGAGAGAACACAATGTTATGATGTAGGATTTGATCTAGATCTATTGTAATTCTTCCAATATGATAATACATGCTGGCAGTTTCTTAATTCTGGAGTTGTAGACTTTCATTGTGGTGATCCAGATCTGCTCAGTGGAGGAAGGGCCCTCTTCCCTGAGCAGATGCTGGTAGTGTTGATTGTAAGTGTTTTATTTTGTAGATCTGTTATTGTTAATTCATGCTTTCATTCAGTAGATTGATCATAGTTGTTTTATTATTCAATTTATGTTTTTATTCATTATATTTATCATAGCGTTCTCATGTTAATTCATTTTGATAGATCGTTGGACAACACCAGACTTATTTTAGATTTATGCAATCAGATCTTGTTTCATAGGAATAGATCTTGTTTGAAGTGTGTTCGATTTACAGTTTGATTTATGAATAGGTTTCAGGTTTGATTTACTTTCAAGAAGTTGTGACTTAATTTACAAATAGTTTCGATTGCATATCAATAGATCAACAATAGCAGGTAGAAATTGTGCTTGCATATATCTTGCACGATAACTTTGAAATAAAAGACTTCCTCGGGTTGATAATTTATGTTTAGCACTCTGAATGTTAAGTTTTAATTAACTGGCATATAGTGGGCACGACACTTACCAGCTACCGATATTTCACGCCATGTCAAGAAGGGACGTCGCCGGGCTCCCTTAAAATATTCGGATTCTTACGAGACATACTTTATCGACGCCATGACTTCACATTCTTGCACGGGAGAAATCCCCACTAGTCCATCGGGTAGAGTCGAACACACTTCAGACACCCCTACCCCTCGAGAGGCATGGGGGGGTGATCCAGTTGAGACCCAACCTAGTTTGTTTGGTCCGGATCCACCTGAGACTCAACCTAGTTTGTTTGGTCCAGATCCACCCAAGGACGCCCTGTTCGATCCTTCGTTTCCACATAATTATTTATATGGGATGCCAGAGTTACATGATGACACAGGCCCTACGGTCAACCCTACTGCATTCTCATATGGTATGCGTAATTACAATACAGTTGATCCTCCCACTGCTTTTGGTAGTCATGATGGCACTAGTCATGGTGTTAGCCACACCGCACCAATTGGGGGCAATACCCTCGCTGGGGGCACCACGTTGTCCACTCACACACATAGTATGGGGACTGGTCACATTCCTCCTAACAATGAAAATGTTGGATGATGACCGCCTCCTAGGACTACCCAACCTAATAGGAACACTGTTCACAACACGACTCGCCATCCACAACCTAATACACATGCCGCTACCCGTCAACCTTGGACCACTTTCACGAATGTTAATTCTCCTCCCAACTACGAGGGTGGACATATACTGCATACTTTTGCATCCGCTGCCGCTACTAGTAATGCTAATGTCGGAGGTGGGAATATACCTCATCCTCATAGTCATAATGCCACCATTCCTGCTACTAGTAACACCAATGTTGGGGTTAGGAATACATCTCATGCTTATGGTCACCACACGACTGCTCACACTAATCCTAATGCTTATGTTGGGGGTGGGAACATACCTTACCATCATGGTCATTTAAACATGGTTCCCACTATGAATAGTACATATATGCCCCATAATTATGATCGTAACCCTTACTACAACACAGTCGATGCTGGCCACCAGTACAACCCACCTCAATATGGTGCCCAAAACACATATATACCTGCTTACTCTCACACGATTCAGGTCATTGGAGGTTATCAACCTTATGGCCATGGTCAAGCTTATGGTCAGTCAGGTCCATATAATCAGTAGTTTAATGCTCATGGTCAAGCATTTGGTCCATCGTATAATTCGGTTCTGTACAACCAACCTTTTATGGGGGCTTATAATCAAGCTTTCTAGCCGCAGCTCTCGTTCTTTGCACATTTGAATCTTCCAGATCTTCCAAAGCTCATGAATGATCCGGTGTGTCACAACCCTAATTGGCCTCTAGTCTCTACCAAGATCCCTTCGGACATTCCTATGTTTGAGGGGAAATTCTGTGAGGATCCGGGTGATCATGTCACAACGTTTCACCTTTGGCGCTCTTCCAACTCGTTGAATCACGATTCCGTTTGATCACAACTATTTCAATGCACCCTCACGGGGGAAGCCGTGAATTGGTATGTTGAGTTGCCTGGGAACACTTATAGGGGTTTCAATGAGATAGCTTTGGTTTTCTTGGATCATTTCCAGTTACCGGTTTGTTATGATACTGGTACTGAATTTTTGTCTACCTTCCGTCAGAATAAGGCCACACATATTTCTAACCACGTTCAAGAGTGGCATCGACGGAAGGGGTTAGTGAAAGCCAACATTCCTCCATAGTTTCTATTGGAATGGTTCCTCAAGTATTTACTTCCATATATTGCTAAGGATGTTTCGATGTCCGGCATTGTGACTGAGGAACAAGCCATCTTAAAAGTCCTGGCATTTTGTACGACGTTATTCCTAACACACCGCGAACACGCCATGAGCCCAAGTCAGTTCCTGGACAACATGCCGATGGCATTGTGGTATCCGGAAGTACTCGCCCTGTAGATTTGGTGGCTAATAAAATGCAAAATTTGTCGCTTAACCAGTCTACTCCCGGACAGGTCCACACCTTCTCCACTTCCACCCCGTCGTCCAATGTACACAGTGTGCAATCGACAAACCCATCAGGTAACTAGAAACCTGGTGGTAAGAAGAAGGGGAGAAACAACCATAAGGGTGGAAACAATAGGAACAATAATAGTAATCACAATACCCCTCGTAAGGAGAATGCCAACCCTCCTCGGGAACGCGAAAATGCTGGTGAGGACCATAAACCTAGGCGTAAGGTGAAATTTCCTTGTAAACTTTTGGGGGAAGATCATCTTACTCACTCATGTCCTCGAATCAAAGAAGCATTGAAGCATCTTGCATAGATCCCAGCTGTGTTGAAGAATCCCCTTCCTCATCATCAAAACATGGCTTCGCATGCTCCTGCCACTGGTTATGGACCTAATGAGACTGCAACGTCTTCTTCCAATTATCGTGGTTATGGATGCGTGAATATGGTTCAATCGGAGGTTAGTGTTGCTACTCGTCAACGCGATTATGGTGCACCACAACCTAGTATGGGGAGTGAGCCTCCCACTCGTCCTAATAATTCCTTGCAGATCAAGAAGCCCTCTATTATGCCGCAGATACCGAAAGGTGTTTTTAGGTGCTCTACACATAATCCCAATGCTCGAGCCGCCCAGAACTACTCCATTGGAGAATATTTGGGCCAAACTCCATGTGCCATATCGGATCTTGAAGTTTTACAAGCGTGTCCTTCTCAAAGGCATGCCCTTTTGAGTGCGTTAGGAGTTCAGGATGGGGCGAGTCCCAATGTTATCAAGTTTGACACTACTGATGTTCAACCTCGCTTACCTTACCACGTGGATTTCAAATACATGTGGAGTGCCTTCAGAATTTCGTCAGGAGAACGGTGTTTGATGAAGGTGCTTCCGTGAGTGATGTCTTTAACTTGTTGGAAAGATCTCGGCTCTCCTCCTCTACTCAAATCTAGAACCATGCTCACTTCATTTGACAGTCGGTCATTTAAGCCGCATGGGATTATCCCTTCCCTTGTTGTCTGCGTGGGAGGTAAACCTGTGCCTATTGAAGTCGAAGTGGTTGATGCTCCCATCGACTACAACCTTTTACTGGGTCGGAATTGGATGAATGCTATGAAAGTTGTCACGTCTACTGTATTCATAGTTATTTTCTTTCCACACAAAGGCAAGATTGTGACAATCGATCAGTTGGGTTTCATTAATCCTCCTCCCACAGCATCCACGGGATCCGTAGTCTTGTAGGTTACAGATTCTCAATCGGCAACTGGGAACATGGGTGTTGGTATGTACCCTTCATTGATGGGATCTTATGATTTCCCTGCACTTGTTGATTTTATTGGAACCATTTCCAACAATGCGTCTCCTCCATTGCATAATGTACCGTTCTGGAATTCATATTTTGATGATCCGTAGAATTTACCGTCCATGAGTTCTACGTCTGGAGACATTACGCACGTCATGATGTCTGTGCCACTATCTATAGCTGAGCTTGCTTATCAGGATATAAAACAAGCCACTGCAGAGCCGAATCTCTCTTCCTCTCAGACAGATGAGGAAGATCCCGTTACGCTGCCAGTTTAGGCAGCCGACTCGTCTTGTTCACACGATTTCCTTGATGGTACTTTACCTTCGGATAAAGCTATTATCAAAACCATGCGTGGTAGTGAAAGGCCTTGGGAGGATATGCACCATTTCTCTTATTTCCTTCCCAACCTCAATCTCATCGAGCAATAAGAGTTTAGGATGACTCTTGCCGAGATGGTTGGTCAGCCTGTGGCTCTTTTGGGTTCACATGAGATTTTCGCGGAAGGGAACATGGCTAATATTTCCCCGACTACACCGATCAACATCTCTTGCACTCCCGAAAAGATTGAAAATGTTTACATCGGTGTTGATTGCTCTCGTGAGGAGGTTTCCATCTACACCGAATTGTTTACAGAACTTCGGGAAGCTTTCGCCTGGTCATATGGGGAGATGACAGGAATAGACTCCAGTATTGTCGAACATGAGATTAGAACGTATCCTCATGCTAAACCGGTTCGACAACAGATTCGTGTTGTTAACCCTAGGAATGCAGTAGCTATTAAGGAAGAGGTGGAAAAACTGCTCAAAGCTGGTTTTATATACCCCATTCCCATTACTGAATGGGTGTCAAACCCCATTCCTATGGATAAGAAGCAGGGAATGATCCGCGTATGCACTAATTTTAGAGACCTAAATCATGTGTGTCCAAAAGACAACTTCCCCATGCCATTCATTGATCAAATCTTGGATGCTTGTGCGGGAAGTGAGATTTTTTCATTCATGGACGACTTTTCGAGGTATAACCAGATTCAAATCAAACCCGAGGACCAACATAAGATTGCCTTCATTTTTCCTTTGGGTACGTTTGCATACTGGGAAATTCCCTTCGGCCTTAAAAATGCCAGAGCTACATATCAGCGTGCCATGACCTATGCCTTTCACGACCTTAAAAGTGTAATTGAGGTTTTCTTGGATGATCTTGCTGGCCATTCTCGTAAGAGAATGGACCACCCCAAGCACCTCTGTTGGATTCTCGAATGATGTATACGCTGCAAGATCCGATTGAATCCCAATAAATACATCTTTGCGGTGAGGTCAGGTCACCTTCTAGGATTCATAGTTTCGAAAGAGGGTATTAGAGTCGATCCTCTTAAAGTTGAGGCAATACTTCAGGTGCCTCCTCCATGCAACTTGTTTCAACTTCAAAGCCTCCAAGGGAGAGCTACTTTTCTACATCGCTTTGTAGTCAATTATGCTAATATTACCAAAGGTTTTGCGTGCTTGTTGAAGAAAGGCACACTGTTTATCTGGGATGAGCGAGCCCAACAGTCTTTCGATGCCCTTAAGAAAGCTTTGGTATCAGCCCCTATGCTTAGTCCACCCGACTTTGCACGAGATTTTATACTTTATGTGGCTGCGTCTCAAGAGACGATTGGCATGGTCTTAGTTTAGGTTGATGATGTGCTCATCGAGCATGTGATCTATTACCTTAGTCGAAATCTAGTAGACACTGAACTGAGATATACTCACATGGAAAAACTAGCACTTGTGACTGTCCATGCAGTCGAACGGTTACGACACTATATTTTTCTTAGAACAACCACAGTTGTAGCACAAATCAATCCATTTCAGTTCGTTCTATCACGACGCCTTATAGCGGGGAAGTACAATAAATGGATTGTGATCCTTCAGGATTTCGATCTCGATTTTGCTTCGGCGAAGTCAGTGAAATCATTGGTGTTTGCTGAGCTTATGTCGGACCTTCCGAGACTTGATGAGGATGTCATGCATGAAGATTTATTTGTGGATGAACACTTGTTTCTTATCTTGTCAGAGGACCCCTTGTATGGGGATGTCATTGTATATCTCCAAACTTTGAATTTTCCTTCAAATTATTTGCAGGACGATCGATGGCATGTGAAACATCACGCTAAAGATTATACAATCATCGGTGACACTTTCTATCACCAATTAAATGATTCTATTCTCCGTCGTTGCTTGAATCACAAAGAAGCAGAGTGCATGCTTAATGATTGTCATGCTGAAGCATGTGGCGATCACTTATCTGGGCTTGCTACAGCCCAATGTATTATACGGGCTGGTTATTTTTGGCCTTCCATCTTTAAAGATTGTATGAACATTGTGAAGATATGTCACCCTTGCTAGGTGTTTTCTCGGAATATACGCTCGCATCCTGCACCCATTCATTCGGTCGTCACCGTCGGTCCCTTCACCAAGTGGGGCATGGATCTCATGGATTGCAAACCAGTTTTGGCTGGGGGGCATCACCATATCATAGTGGCCGTGGACTACTTTTCCAAATGGGCTAAGGCCATGCCTACCATAAAAGACAATGATGCTACATCAACCCATTTTGTCTTCAATTAGATTATCACTCGGTTTGGTATTCCAAAAGAGATTGTCACTGACCATGGAAGTCACTTTCAGAACAAAATGATGGAGGATTTGTCACTCAAGCTTGGTTTCGTCAAGAACACTCATCTTCTTACTATCCCCAAGTGAATGGTTAGGTTGAAGCAGTTAATAAGTCTTTAAAGACCATTCTCCAATGTACCATCCAACAAAGAATAACTGACATATTATGTTATATCCTACTTTGTGGGCATATCGAACCACAGTCGATACTGCCTCTGGGTTCTCACCATTTCAGTTAGTACACGGTGTGGAGTTGATTTTACCGATTGAATGTGAAATCCCTTCACTTAAACTGGCCATATTGCTCCTCCCTGATATGATGGGTATTGAGCAACGTTTAATCCACCTTGAGAAACTTGACGAGCAACGTCGAGATGCCGCTGTGGCTATAGATGCCAATAAACATCATGTCAAGGTTCAGTATGATAGGTCTATCCATCCCTGTCAATATATTGAAGGTGACTTGCTCGTCTTATATGACCAAGCTAAAGAACCCCTGGGGGTAGGCAAGTTTAACCCCATGTGGCACAGTCCTTACGTTGTGAAGTGTGGCCTGGAAAAAGGAGCCTATGAATTAGAAGACTATGAGGGGAACATATTGAAGGAGCCTAGGAATGGGCTCTACCTCAAGTGGTATTACGCTTGAACTTCTAGTTCGAGCTAATACTTTTGTACACTATTGTATAGTTGCTTCTGTACATAGTTTAGATTTCTTTTGGTTTTCGGGTCTGCTGATTCGCTTCTGTTTGATTGACATATATCAGTGGAATCTCCTATGTTCTTAGGGTTCACGGATGGTGCTAGCCATCATACGCAACAACTTGCTTCTGCTGCCTAGGTTATTTATTCACCTAACCACCTAGTTGTGTCCTCAGGAGGTGATTGTCTTGGTCCTACATCTAACAATGTGGCTGAGTATAGTGCCGTGATTGAGCTACCTCGGGATGCTATTTCACATGGTATCTAGTCTTTAGAATTTCGCCTAGATTCACAACTAGTTGTGTCTCAGTTGAATGGTCAGTACCGTATGAGAGATCCTACGTGACTACGGAAATTCTTAAGGGTAAGACTCTTGGAACGACATTTTGTTTCAATAACATACATTCATGTTCCGAGAAATTTTAATCACATATGTGATGCATATGCTAACTATGTCCTATATTGGCATTTGTCACATTCATAATGAAGCACACAAATAAAAGAGACTTTCATACATTTGTACATACACACATATAGTAGAACCGGAGAACCATAGTTTTTATAAATAATATGTCCAAAATGGTAGTATCATAATACAAAACTTGAGCCCGTAGCCCTCAAAAATATACATATCGATACAAAATTGGGACTTTGAGATGTCTAATCCCCACGAGGAGGCCTAACTGTCACCTCGATAGGATGTGTCTGATAATAATACTGTACTACATCTACTATACGCTACAGTAGTCGTACCCAGTTGCCCGTCACCCCTACTACTTGGCATTGCATATCCTCTTGTAGCCGTGCAACCTCTATCTGTGGTACCCTGGCAGTCATTCATGATAGGTTTCCCTGCAGATTCTATAGTGTACGCTCTACTGTAGCACCCACTGCCTCATCACCCCTACCCCGATGACGATGTCTCAGGAAGCCCTCAGGTCTCACTAGGCCCTTGTCTACGAGCAAACAGTAAAACATTAATATATGATACTACCCCCAAAAATATTTTTGCATTTACATCTATAAGAAAAAATCCATAAAAAATTGATACACAAAAAACATAAAAAGAGTACTCACCAATGTCTCTGAACACTGCATCTAGTTGAAGTGGCATGTCACGATCCTGGAGGAAGTCTATCCCTGCATAGGGGCAGTCATCTATAGCTATGACCTATCGGTCCCACCAGTGAAAGAACTCCTTTGTTTATGGTGACACATGACGGCCACCACCCTGTCGCGTCAAGACCTCTGCCCACCTGATAAGGGCTGGGTCGCGGAGGCTACGAGGAGGGACCTCAACCCTCGGACTGAACCCCAAAAATAGCTCAAAGAAGAAACTGCATAAGATACTGCCGTATCCAAATTTTTTTGCCTCCCCTTTCTTCCACTCCGTCAACTGCGTCTTCATGGACCCCAGTAGCGTTGTGCACCAGTCAAATATCATGGGCTGCATACACTGTGACACATAGAACATCACTGGGCCTGAATGCCTGGTGAAGAGCTTTTGAACCAGTAATTCACACTAAGGTAGCCACTATAATCTTCATGCTCAGATTGACTATGGCTCTGATAGGCACCTGACTCCCCACTGCTCGAGTATTTGGAACACAATACCGCTCTATGTAGTCGGGGATGGTGATCCCACCACCCACAGAATGAGATTGAAGGTTTGCCACTTCACCTCGGCGGGACAAACCAGTAATGAAGTAGATGTATTCCACTTCTAGAATGAGTATTTTCCCATCTAGGTTGAAGTTATGTGCATCTATTTCTCAATAGTCTATCAAACGATGGAGCAATAGGTTTTGGGCCCTCAAACCCCCTATGTTCCAAAATTTGTATAGCCCACATACTTGTAAATATTTCTGCGCATGCACATCATTGCGAATGGCCTCATCCACAAGGTCATGTTCCCTCTCTCTCCACTTTAGAACCATCCTAGAAGAAGAGAAACCAAAGAGCTTAGCCAATTTTGTACAAAAAACTAACTTCACGGCCATACCCACGGGCAATTTTGCTCACAAACGTGGGCACCCACGGTCAACGCATGCATTTACTACACGTACCTTGCCCTACCCACGGTCAATGCATGCGTTGACTGTGTGTACCTTTCCCTACCTGCGACCCGCATAGTAATAGCCCGCAGGTAGCGCCATGACCATTTAGGGCTTGGCCACATAAAAAATCCAACTGATGAAAATCAAAATAAAAGCATTGAAATGAAAGGTATGGATGAGACTACCAACCTGCTCTTCATGGTTTGATGATCAGAATCCCGTAGCTCCCAGAATCAATAGTTGAACTTCGAGGTTAAAACTAACCACAAAACTCCAAATGGGTGAATAGTAAAAATGAGTTGTAAATTGTAAATTTTTATTACTGTTTATAATTTTTGGAACCCACTTGTCTATAGTTTTCACCGTTATATGCTGTTTTGGACTAATATAATGTCTTGGAGTAGCATTTTTTGACCATATTTCTTCGGTGAGAGTTTTTTTGGACCATTTCGCACCTACGGCAGGTATATTTCACACCTGGCATATACGTTAGATGTCGTTTTCACATGCATTATGCATTTGACGTTTTGAACATTTTCATAAACCCTAGGTGTGACCTCGCTTCTTAACCGACACAGAACCTTCGCACTGTTATAGAAGTGTCGTTATGTGGCGGTAGGGCCTTTCCGAACAGGGGTACCCTAGTTAGAACCCCCTTTTGCATTATGGTGCCCATGCTGTTGTTTGTCCTTAGGATCAGGATTCCTTTGTCGTTATGCCATGACTTCGTGATAAAAGATTCATACTCTACTTTGTCTTACGTTGGCCATCTCCCATAAGGAATCCCCCAGTTATATCAAGTTGTGATTGCATTGCATCATCCTACTTGCTGCTTGAGCCTTGTACCGGCTCCCGCTCACTCAGTTGTTAGCCTAGTGCCTGAGCACTTTTTCCTTTCGAGCCCTACAGAGCTTCCATTTTCCCTTCACAATTTGATGAACTTTTGACCCTGAGGGAACACCCCCTCAAGTGTCCACATCCTGCATGCTTCCTTGCATTGATCATAGGTATGTTCCACTGCTTGGGACTAGTCTGCTCGCTATTTGACACTCGTTCCCTCACTTGTTGTACTATAAGCAATTTTATTCTTTTTCAAGCTTTTCCAAATATGAAAAAGACCAAAAATTCAAATATTCCAAAAAGCCAGACGGGATTATGTTTACTACTTCTAGTTGGCAGCTGTTGTGTCGCCTTTGAATGGAGCATTCATTCCACTCCATACATCCAAATCTATTCTCAAATATTTATTCCTGACATAACCTATGCATTCTGTGTAACATACATTTGGCAGACCCTTCTTAATCATTACAAATTGTTCAAGTATTTCAAAATCATCGGTCAATTTATCAATTTTTGTCTTTCTAGTTAATCCTTTGACCATGACATAGGATCATAATTTATCCTTTCAGCCTCTTGGAAATCCATAATCTTTAGTAATTTTTTTTACTACAGAGAGGGATGCCTTATTCTTAATGATGAATGGACCAACTTTAAGAGGGAATTTCACATCCGATGCTTTTTTGAAAGCATAGAAATGTTCTCCTACGGAATGCAACCTTTGTCTAATAAATTCCAAGGCAAAACCCCGCGCTGTTAAAAAGGATGGCAACAGATATGGTGCTCCAGTAAAACCATACACCCTAATTATAGTATGTTCTCTATACAAGAACCAATCACCTGTTTGGACTTATGGTGTAGGATGCAAAGTTTCTTTCATTTCTTCTAACACTCGGGGCATTTCAGCATTAAAAATAATTCTGTAAACTTCTACCATGATTTTATGGGTGAACTCAAACATATTGACCTATTTAGGAAGGTCACGAGAAAAGATGGTACCAAGAAACTTGGATTCCAAACTATTTGAACACATGAACAACTTCAGGATATATGACTGATATCTGAAATGCTTCAACTGGTTGAATTTTACCAACGGACATGAATCGCTTCAGCTAGGAATCCATCAAAATTAAACCAACACAGCAGAATCGACTGTGACTCTGTTGAAATTACTTAGAGAAGGAAACCTAACATAACTTCCGTCACTGACTTATCAGTATATAGACCTAAAATTTGATTCAGCAAGGACAAAAATAACTAAGTATCTCACTGAAATACATCAATACTCAAAGGGAATGATAGGTTTTCATGCGACTGGCCATCTTTCAAGACTTGTAATAAAAACTTGTCTTTTTCTGCAGGACTGCAATTTCTATAAAACTTTGCCAAATTTTATTCGTTAAACGACTGAGGGCTTTTAATAAATGTTTCAGGTAAACATATAACCTCATGGACAGTCTACACATTTAATCGGCATAGAATTTTGGTCGTTTTTTCATTAATGATTACCCTTTCGCCTTGCGAATAATTCGTCGCACACCAACAAACAAATTTGGGGAAGTGTAGAGTTTGTTTGACACAAAAATAGTACATAAAAGAACCAAAAACATTAAATACATCCTTTCCCTTCGACTTAAACTATGAAATACTACACACAGACAAAACGGGGTTGAAAACATCCCTTTCCCTATCAAATACAAGCTTCTCATTTTCATCTGAACTTCATTGAAGGGAAGAAGGTATTGGGTTTTCTCCATTTGGGACACAAAATCTAAACACTAAGGGTTTCGAGCTACCTGTGAAGTGAGCTTCTTACGTGCTATTCTAGTTGACGAAGACAATGACGTGTTTCCCTCGGGTTCTTTTCCTCCAGGAAATAAGCGACAAAAACATTTTTTGAAATTTCGAACAAACCTTTTATAGAACATATGCTTAGGTGGTTTCAAAACTTGCGATGAGCGGTTTAAATTTAACCGCTTTTCATAGCGGACTCCACCAACGCTTGCCACGTGGTAAGGGGTTTTATTTCCACTCCACCTCCTCCAATTTTAACCACCATGCACTTTCTAGTGTGGGAACCCATTTCCACCGCCGATTTGCTTCTTGGTGGGAACCTTAGATGTTTCTAGATCATTATTCCGCCACGTTGCTACACGTTTTCAACTTTTGGTGTGACTAGTCCAATTTTTTAGCGCCTTTTTTAGCTCCGCCCTTGGAGTGAGAGACCTTATGTAGAGACCTTAGAATAGTGACAATATTGTTAAATTTTCTGAATTTACTTCAATATGATCTAGGATCTTAACTGAGAGAACAACATGTATAGCATATCTACAGCATATCAATCATGGAGACAATAATGCAAGCACACAAGAGACACAAATATTTACTTGGGGAAAACCATAAAGGTGAAAAACCCCAATAACTTCCTCAGAGATAGATACAGCAATGATACAACCAACCAAGAGAGATAGCCATAACCTAGCAGCAGATTCTCCTCCTCCATTAGTGCACCACTCCTCCTTGAGTTCATGTGTGAGAAGTGAGTGAGTAAATAGAGTGCCTCCCGCACTCTATTTATACTTGACTTGACTTGCATTTTTACCTAACTCATGTAGGCTCGAACTTAACCACATAACATAATGCTGACTGGGCCGACCCCCAATAGGGTGGTCTAATAACCCTTTGACCCACATGGCCGACCCCCAATAGGGTGGTCTAATAACCCTTTGACCCACATGACTTATACAGGGCCGACCCCAAACAAGGTGGTCTAATAACCCATCAAGTATAAGTTACGACACTTATAATATAAATTAAGACACTTCCTTATAGAGGAATGATACCATCTCTATAGGAATACAATATACATATATGTGAAATACATTCCGAAGTTACATATACATCAACAAATATTTGCATTGTTCCTCTCTATAAACATTAATAAGCAATGTTATATTAATGTTAAATAACTCAAGAATCCATATAGAATAAATTTGAAAAACACAAAGAAATGCTAACAATATGAAGAAATCACTTGTTTGATCAATTATACCAATTCTAGACATTTTTTGTAGATGGGTTTGTAGAAGATCTAGTGTAACATGGGAATAAGTCGATGAAGAAGAGGGAGAGATGACCATAAGAGATAAGAGAAGTCTAAACAACAAGATCAATCTTCCAAGATGGCATTGAGATGAAACATTAAATTAGGAAAAGAAGGAGAGATCACATGTCGTAGAAATAACATCTAAGGTTAGTGTTTTTTCTTTTACACAACCCATTTCATATTAGCTGCATAATTCTATTGTTCATGTAGTGTCCCTTTTTAACAAATTTGTTAAAATTGGAAATTTGCAATTTTTGGCGAATTCGACCCTTAGACTATTAATGACTCGAATGCTTCCAAATGGCTCCAAATGCTTCTGATTTGGGTCTGAAAGTGTTTGAAAGGTATTCAGACATAAAAAGTGACAAAATTTGCATCATTCCTCTCTACAGCTTTTAATAAGCAATGTCTAACCGAAATAAACCAAGAACCCATATAGAGGAAATTGTAGAAACATAAAAAATACCTAACAATTTGAAAAATATTCATAACCATTGAGGTGTAATATGACACATCTATGCAGCTATTATAGGCTTGGAAAATTCCAAAAGACTTCAGCCACTTGCATTTACAATTAGAGAATGAAAGGCAGAATTACTAGGAAAATCTATGTTGAAGCCCCCAAGGGTAGATGGCTCCAAAAGACTCTTTTAAAGGATTTCGAATTGGGTCTAAAGGTATATGAAGGGTATTAAGACATAAAAAGGAACCTAATGGGTGATTGTAGACTAATATCAGAATACTTCTGCAACATCCATTTAACTTCCGGAGAAGTTGCGGAATTTTACTAGTCAAATCGAGGTTCAAAACCCCCAATGGTAGGGGACAAAGATGCATTCCCAAATGTTGTAAGACCTTCCCAAATTTTAGAATAGAGACGTGGTATTGATAAAGGACTTTAATGATCTCCCCAATGCATCATCAATTAGTTTATATATGCTTCGTCCACTACCATAAATCAGATGTTTGTATCCATGTCTTCACATACTAGGGGGGAATGCTAGTAAACTTCACCACTAGTTATGAAATTCGTGATTTAGGTTCCAAAAACTTGTGCAATGTTAATGAAAATTATTCATAACATTAATGACACTCCATACATCAACAAAATCACAAATATTGACTTATACAATTCAAAATTATGTCTCTTCAAGCTCTGGCAACAAGATAAAGGGAAAATGGCACCATTTATTCATTGTTTGGTATTTTTACATAGTTTCACATGGTATTTCGACCTGATATTCTTCCGTGCATTAAATACAGAGTAGATATATCAGGATATAAATAAATGGATATTCTTGGACCATCACAAAATCTACTCTCCTTCTTTGTTCTTGCGACTTTTATAAACTTCTCAAGTCCTCCATGGGTACATCTCAGGACTGATTACACTGTCTCTGAAAAACCTATCATGGAATCAACCGAATCTAATGAAGCATCACTCAATAGCTTCAAGTTCGATGCCATATGTGTGGCCATGTCCTTGCATTCGATCACCCCAAACCGCTTCAGGATCTCTATTGCATACTTCTTTGTCCAAGGAAGATTCTATCTGCACTCTGCCTAGAAAATTAATTAGTGCATCATACCCAAGTCCCTTATCTTGAAATCGGCAGCAAGCTTCCTCTTCATGTCAGCAATCAACCCATCCTCAACTATCACAACCAATTCATCCACATACAGTAGGAGTATCACTGGATTGCCTTCCTCAACCTTCTAGTGAACCGTACAAGGCTTTCTTTAGGAATCACTAGAATCTGCTTTACTCTTGGTAAAGCCAAAACTAGTCAAGAAACTGTCAATTCTTCCGTACCATGTCCCGGGTTCTTGTTTCAAATCATACAAGGCTTTCTTTAGTTTACCCACATGATTCTCCCTATCATGTGTCTCAAACCCGAGCAGTTTCTCCACATACACTCCCTCTTCTACTACACCATAATTCAAGAATGTTGTCCACATATCCTGTAACGTTCTAGATGCCTTCCATCTCTACCAGAACATTGTTAAGAGTGTGCACTACTCCAACATGTCAACAAAGAGGTTTCATTCTAGATAAGTAGCAATGGAATGTTGTACAGTAGCAATGCAATGTTGTACAGTACCATAGACCATTTAGTACCCATTACTTGCATATAAGTAGTATCTTGTTCATAATTTAATGTAATTTTTTTCTAACATGCATAATATACATCCTAAATCTAGGAACATAAGTATGTATATGAGTGAACAACATTATTTAAGTAATCATATATTATACAAGAAATAAAAATTCAAATACGTATCTTTGTTTGGTTCTTGGGTGGACTCCCTCTCAATCTTTGCTTCCTTGCAAGAACTACTGGAGTCTGTAACAGAGTCTTCTTCTTCTTGTGGGAGCTTCCTTTATTCCTGGGACAATCTCCTTCTTGTGATGAGGATGCTCCCTCTTGTTGTAATTCTTCTTGGTGTGTGCTGTGAGAGCCTAGTCTTCACTACCCATGTTTTCTTTTCGAGCTACAATTCTAGCTTCTTCCTGTGAGCATTCCTCCCACAGCCTACTGAATTTGATGAGCTTCTTCCTAGCACAAATTCCTTGGATGAAGGAATCCCATGACCTAGGAGGACCATTCAAGATGGTCATCACTATTTATCCATTCTCTATAAATTCTTCAATGGCTTCAAGTTGTTCTTTTATCTGAGAGACCCTTATAAAGTGTGACTGCATCATCTCTTCATTTTGTATCTTAACATTCTTTCATTGATTCCTCAAAGTCATCTTCTGATTTATGTTCTTTCCTTCAAACAGCTTGGTCAAGTAGTCAAACATCTCTTTGGGTGTCTTTAGGGATGACACATGTGGTATGAGATGTTCCTTGATAGAATCTGCAATGATCCTCGTGGCCTTGACCAAGTTCTTCTTATGTAAGGCCTTAGCCTCATCTCCCTTTGGGACTAGAACCTCTTCACTTATGTAGGTATCCAATTCATGCTCTTCTAGGATTAACCCCATCTTATACTTCCATGTTCAGAAGTTATCAACCCCTTCAAGATTAATAATCCCCAGGCTTGGTGTGGTGAGACATCTTAATGAGAAACTCAAATGGAAATAAAAGATTTAGATCTTACCACTAGATTTGGAGTTGGCTAGGGTTTGACAGAGAAACCGTAAAAATCCAAACTTGAAATTTCAAACTTCTGACTGGACATGGAGATGCAATTGATTGAGGAGAGCAAGATGGTGTGCTCATATTTTGAAAAATCCACAAATTGGTACTAAGGCAAGTTGAGTAAACACTCCACTAGCATGGACAAGGTACAAGCTCTCCAAATTGCAAAGATGCAAATAAAAATCATCAAAATCTACTCTCCTTCTTTGTTCTTGTGAGTTTTATAAACCTATCAAGTCCTCCATGGGTCGAATTCCTTCCAAAGGATTCATTCCAACTCAATTTGGGAAGAGATTCCAATGTGTGCCACTTCTCCAACAATTCCTAGTGACTCTCCTTATTCCCTCATTTCGAATGGGTGTCTCTTTGGCTGACCTAACTCCCTTGTGCACCTTCTTGGAGGCCATTTTTATCCCTAACATGTCATATATTTTAGATGTCAGCATTCAAGTCTGATTTCTGTCATAGATGTCATCGCATCTTCATCATTGTTGTCATACTAGAGGCTAGGGAATCTAGCCCAAGTGTCACAATTCTTCTAAGATGTCTCTTCCTCTTCCATGGGACTTATTCTTCCACTCCAATTCGACCTTACATGACTCATGCCATGAATAATACCTCTTAAACTACCCCAAGTATGTTACCCTTTATCTTGAACTCGAATTGGTGAGATAATCATTCCAAGTGTAGTGGGGAATCTTGCCACAAATGGGTCCCACAACCTCTTAATATGTGTCCTCATGGTCCAAGCACAATGGCCTCTCCAATTCCCAATTAGGATGGGAATATTTCACCCTCGAAATTGGTATTAAGGCAAATAGAGTAAACACTCCATAAGCATGGACAAGTTATGCTCTCCAATATGAAAAATGAGAAATGATAAAAACCACTCTTTGATGGCATAGATATTATTGGTGATTGTATTGGAATATTCCATGGTAATGATATTGGCATGAGATCCCTCTAAGGTTTTGGAATGTACTATGAGATCTATGATGTAAGGGTTTGAAGGTGAAAATAGATGAATTCTATTGGTGATTGGGTTTTGATTACACTCTTTGGAGGCATATTGTTCTTCTTATTCATATTAGAGTGGTAAGATCGAGCAAGGATAAGAGATTGAAGTCTCCTTTGGGTTGGTGCTCGTGATATCAAGGAGTTGGGGATTCCATCTAGTTGGTGCTAGTAAAACTATTGATTTGGACTTCACTGAGGTCTGTAGTCTTATCTATAGGTTGGAAATTATGAAAACCAAGGGGTTGTAGCCTCATTCTAGATGGAGCTAGTAAACTAAGGAGTTGGAGCTTCCTTAGGTTTCGAGCCTCCTTCCAGTTGGTGCAGTTAAATCATGGATTCAATTCCTTCGAGAGAGTCTGATAGCTAGACCGAAGATCTCTAGAGCACATGGATGAACATGAAAGTCCCTACTCTGCATATGGGGTTCGACTGTTCTATGGATCAAATTCTAATCTGATTGGATTATAAGAATGAGACTCCATTTAAATGCACAAGGTTTTCATATCTAGAAATATATTATAAATGCTTACATCACTCTAAAAAGACTACAAAAAAATGCATCCATGAAGGATTTAACAAATAATAATGCAATGGAAATGGATATCGTTTTGCATGGAATACATGATCATGTGAAAGATAAATTTGGAAGCTGTTCATCAAGTGGGACAAGGTACAAAATATTTGCACAAAGGGACCCCATTCTTAGCATTATTTTTGTTCTGAGTACCTAAAAAGATTGGGTAAATAGTTCATGAGCTTTGGAGTCCAAAGAAGGCTTAAAAAGTATAAGGGAAGTAAGCTTACCTTAGGGGGCCTACAAAATTATGCCAATAGGCCCAAGTGCTTAAAATATTAAGCAGAGGCACTAGAGCATCAACTACACAACATGTTAGGCGACGATGAGGGGGCTATGTGGCAGGTGTTGGTTCATCCAACAATACTAAGAGGTGGGGGGAATCAATATTGCCTTTTTCAACACTTTTATATAAAATTAGTATTAAGAACAAGTTAAATAATCATTCCCAATGTGAATAGGACAATTAAAAATTTGAACACACCGATACAAAATTGTTCTACAAGCACCAACTTGATGGAGAACCTAATCCCATGAATTCTTCTGCCGCTACATAAAGGATGCTCCTACACCCCTGGGTTTCTACTTGCTAAACAGACAAGTATTCCCCACCACCCTAATTATCTACCCACGACTGGAAGGAGGCAACAATTCCCGTAGAAGGCTTGAACCTACCCCAAGAAGCACCCAACAAACCTCTAATTTATTATCTTGCTTCGGTTTTTCAGATCTTGCTTTTGATATGCAATTACCAAAACTTCATAGATATCTATGGTCCTCTTCATATATTTGAATTGTATGGTTATATATATTTTCAAAGAACTTTATTATTTGAGAACTTTATTAAGGAAAATCATGCCTCTTCATAAAAAAAATATTGGATCATGCATCGATTCATCATTGATCTTCATAGTCTTTCAATCTTGTTTTAATTAGTAAGGAATTACTAATTATGAACCCTTTCCATCAATATGTCCCATCATTTCAATGAAAGGGCAACGTCTTTGGCCCTTAATATCCTATAACACGCTATAATAGTCTTTCAATCGCTTTGATCTTTAATTCCGAGAGCTAACCAGAGCCTTAAATGCGGCAACTTAGCATTGAGCTGCAGAGTATTAAATGTGACAGCTTAGTTGTTAGGGTCTGTTGAATCTGTGTATTGGAGAAAACTCACTATGGCTTGGGAATACCACAACAGATAGATGACTACCAGAAATCTACTCAATTCTCAAAACAATGCTAGTATAAATGACAATGTTAAAATAATGGAGAAATGTAACCAACCTCGATCCAACGTTTGATGTAGATCCCCATTGGAGCTTTCAATCCGCGCACATCCAAGCACTTATAATCTACAAATTAGTCTTGACAACCAATATCTAACAAGTACATGTGATATATAAATGACATTAACATTATCGATAACAATGGTCCATAATATCATAAGCAAACGTAACCCAATGTATAATAAATGACATTCACACCATGAATGGACAAGAATATGAGTATTTCTATTAATGAACAAGAAGAAGTACAAAGTGATACGACCTCTTGCCGGAAACCAATCTGAACCAAGATCTAGATCAATCAACTTGTGCCTCCACCACTTCAATCCTCCATGAAAGGAAAACTCAAACTAGCAAGGAGTTTGGAAGGTGAACATAACTGGTTCACAACTACAAGGATCAATGAGTGCAGACTCAAGATAGGGAAAAAATCCACTAGAGTTACTTTACTATTCTTTTCTTCCTCCCTTCCATATTAAGCCATATGTGCTCAATATATAATCCTCTCAAAGGTAGGTGAAAGGAATCATCGAGACGTTACTTGGGCAGATGGAGAGCCAAAGGTCACCCAATGACCGCTTTTTGGGAGTAAAAAGTAATAAAATAGTGGTTTTTACCATTTTACTTGATACCTATGGGCTATAGGGATGCAACTCACGGGTATGCATGCTATAGTGATGCAACATGCAGGTAGGAACAAAAATAGGGAAAACTGGTATCACTGAAGGATAAAAATGGATCTGAGTCACTGAAATGGATCCTACAGGCCAAAGAATGTTGATGCTCACAGGGTGGAATATTTCTATGTAACAGATGCCCCCTAATGTGTGAGGACAGAGTCTGAAATGTGCTACAATGGCCGAAATACATTATAAAACTCATAAGTGGAGTGATGGAGACACGAGTGGAAAGAACCGCTCACTCGTCATAGTACAGTAGTATCTCTGAATACATGTCGATATAGTACAACAATTTGATACAATGGCCATAAATAGGCAGTACATAAGTAAATATATGTCACAAGTGATCATAGCCATGATCCCTCTACAATAAGATATGGTCTTCTACTGAAAAGAAGACAACTGGTGCAAAACTGGAGGTACAAACTGCTGAAATCTGAGAGGTGATATCTCAAATGTAAAGTCAAAGTCATATGTAGCATACTGAATGCCATAATCGCCTGGGGTCTTCTACATAAGTCTTCGACAGTGCAAGTCCCATCAAGTGAATAAAGGAGTTGGGGTCAAACCTGATGAGACATTGCCTGATTAATGGTCATTGATGTATACCGTTAACAGACGTGAGATGACCCACCAATAATGAAAGTGGGCATCAAGGCACAAAGGACAATCATCAGAGTGTGAATAAATGGGTTGAAGTCGAACACTAGGATGAATCCATCGATTAGGAGACATTGATGTATTCCCAAAACTGTCTATGGTGAGAGAACCTGCCACTAATGACTGCAAGCCTCAAGGTACTCAACCGAACTCTAAGCCTCAAGTCCCGGAATAAATGAGTTGAAGTCGATGGAACGAGACTCACTGGAAGGAGGGCATTAAGGCATCCCCCATCAACCAGCACGAGGTACCAGCAATGCTGAAAGATTTGGAAGATCTCAGGTGAAATGGACTGACTCAATAAGGATGGCCGACATGCAATAGTCAAGATATCTAAGGAGTGGCCGACACTGGTTTTAGGACTTCCTTTGAACAAGAGCATGAGCAGATGGATAGACTCAGGAAGCATAGACTTGAAACAAACTATGCAATGCAGGAGGCATTACAGAGGGCTCCATAATGAATGGAATCTTAACCAATCGGTGGAGAAAACTGAGAAACAAGTACAGCTCCTAAGGCCCAACTATAGTCCCAACTCATAATGTACAGAGTGGAATGAATGCTCTGTTCAAAGGCGACACAATAGCTACCAACAAGAAATAGTGACCATAATCTCGTCCGGATTTTTGGAATATCTGATTTTTTTTGTCTTTCCATATTTGGGAAAAGCTTGAAAAAGAATAAAATTGCTTATAGTACAACATGTGAGGGAACGAGTGTCAAATAGCTAGCAGATGAGTCCCAAGCAGTGGAACATACCTATGCTCAATGCAAGTAAGTGCATGCAAGATGTGGACACTCGGGGGTGTGTTCCCTTAGGGTCAAAGGGTCATCAAATTGTGAAGGGAAAATATATAAGCTCTACAAGGCTCGACAAGGAAAAGTGCTCAGGCACCAGGCTAACAATTGAGTAAGTGGGAGCCGACACAAGGCTCAAGCGGCAAGCAGGATGATGCAATGCAATCACAACATGATATAACTGAGGGGAGTCCTTAAGGGAGATGGCCAGCATAAGACAAAGTAGAGTATGAGTCTTTATCGCAACGTCATGGTGTGACTACAAAGGACACCCAATCCTGAGGACAAACAACGGCATGGGCACCAAAAGCATAATGGGGTTCTAACTAGGGCACCCATGTTTGGGAAATCCCTACCACCACATGACGACACTTCTATAATAGTGTGAAGGTTCTGTGTTAGTCACGAAGCGGGTCGCACCTAGGGTTTATGAAAAGTGGTCAAAGGTCAAATGCATAATGCATTTGAAAATGGCATCTAACCTATGTGCCAGGTGTGAAACGTACCTGTCGTAGGTGTGAAATGGATCAAAACAACTCTCGTCGAGGAAATCTGTGGAAAAAACACTACTCCATGACACGATATTAGTTCATAATGGCTCAAAATGGAAAAAAATATAGAAAAGTGGGTCCAGAAAATTATAAATAGTAATAAAATTTAATAATTTTCAATTCATTTGCACTATTCACCATTTTGGAGTTTAGTGGTAAGTTTGCACCTGAAACTTCAAGCACCAATCGTGGGAGCTACGAGCAACCATTCAGCGAACTGTCTGGAGCATGTTAGTGGTCATTGCCATACCTTTCATTTAAGTGCTTTTATTTCAATTTTGGTCGGTGAGATATTTTGTTTGGCCAAGCCCTAAATTGATTCGGTGCTACCCGCAGGCTGTAAGTGTGCGGGTCGCGGGTAGGGCATCAAATGCGCAGTCAAAAAACTGATTGCCCGCGTCTACTAGCAACTATCTACAATCTAGCTCGTGGGTACGGCCGTGAAGAAGTTTTTAAACATGATATTGACTAAAAATTTCTTGCTTTCCACTCCAGGATGGTTCTAGAGTGGAGGGAAAGAGAGCATGACCAGGTAGATGAGGCCGTGTGCAACGATTTGCAAGCACAACAAGCATTGCAATCATGTGGCTTATATAAATACTGGAGTCTCGGGGGCTTAAGGGCCCAAAACCTACAACTCTGTCATTTGATCAACTATTGGGATTTGGATCAACACTTCATCATCAATGGGAAAACACTGACACTAGAAGTGGAGGATATCTACTTCATTACTGGTTTGTCCCGTATAGGGGAGGTGGCTAGTCTTCAGTCACGGACCGTGGGTGGTGGGATCACTGTGCAGGAATACATAGTACGGTATTGTCCTGCCAACACACGACCAGTGGGAAGTCAAGTGCCAGTCAACCTCATAACGGATCTGAGTACAAATATCATTGTGGCTACCCAAGTGCGAATCACAGGATCCAAAGCACTACATCAGGCATCTAGATCGGTGATGTTCTATGCATCACAATACTTGCAGCCTAATATATTCGACTAGTGTACTACTCTGCTGGTGTCTATGAAGACACAATTGACGGAATGCAAAGAGGGGAATGCCAAAAATTTTTGGTATGGTAGCATCCTATGCAGCTTCTTCTTTGAGAGAGTTCCGAGACTTAGCCCGAGGGTGGATGTCTCTCCTCACAGTCTCTGAGATCCAGCCCTAAACTGGTGGGCTGAGATACTGACACGACAGGGTGGTGGCCATTTGGCGTCACCATGTACTAAGGAGTTCTTCCACTGGTGGAATCGGTAGGTGATCGCGATAGAGGACTATCCTAATGCAAGGATAGACTTTAGATAGGAACGTGACATGCTGCTCCCACTAGGCGCAGCCTTCGGAGACATCGATGAGTACTCTTTTGGTTTTGTGTTTTTTAAATTTTTATGGATTTTTTTATTATAGTTGAAATACAAAAAATATTCTTGGTGGTAATGTCATGTGATAATGGGTGACTGTTTGCTCGCAGACAAAGGCCCAATGAGACCAGAGGGCTTCCCGAGACATGGTCGTCAGGGTAGAGATGAGGTGGCAGTAGACGCTGCAGCAGGGCGCACACTCCAGACGTTGTGGTGCAACGTACCACGGATGTTTGCTCGAGTTCCACTGATAGAGGTGGCCCGAATACCTGAGGCCATGCAGCGCCAGGTAGTGGGTGTTCCCAGGGAGTGGGTACGGTTGCTGCAGCGGATGGCCAATGCAGCACAATACTACTATGAGACACATCCCGTCGAGGCGGCAGCTAGACCTCCTCGGAGGGAGTAGATATCCCAGGGTATCATCATTTTTGTATCGATATGTAAATTTTTGAGGGCTACGAGCTCCAGTCTTGTATGACACTACCATTTTTGGACATATTTATATATATATATACAACTTTGGTTCTCGGTTCTACTATATGTGTGTATGGTACAAATGTATGAATGTATTTGTATTTATGTGCTTCATGATGAATGTGACAAATGCCAGTCTAATACATAGTTAGCGTATGCATCAGATATATAATTATGACTTTTTGGAATGTGAATATATGTAATGGAAACAAAATGTCTCTCCAAGAGTCGTACCTTAAGGAATATCCATAGTAATGTAGGGTCTCGTACACGGTACTACCCATTCAGCTGAGACACAACTATTTGTGAATTTATGTGGACTTCTAAAGACTGGATACCATGTGAAATGGCATCCCGAAGTAGCTCAACAATGGAACTATACTCAACCACATTGTTAGATGTAGGACTGAGACAAGCACCTCCGGAGGACACAACTAGATGGTTAGGTGAAAAGATAACCCAGGTAGCAGAAGCAATCTTCTACGTATGTTAGCTAGCACCATCATCTGCGAAACCTAAGAATGTAGGACATCCCGCTGACATCTGTCAATCAAACAGAGGCTAATCAGCAGACCCGACAACCAAAAAGGCAACCTAGACTATGTACAAAAAAACTATACAATAGTGTACAAAAGTATCAGCCTGAACCAAAGGTTCAAGCGTAATACTACTTGAGGTAGAGCCCATTTCTAGGCTCATTCAAGATAAATCCCTCGTAATCTTGTAAGTCATAAGATCCTTTTTCAAGGACACACCTCACAATGTAAGGACCGTGCCACATGGGATTGAACTTGCTTGCCCCCAGGGGTTCTTTAGCTTGGTCATACAAGAGTACCAAGTCACCTTCAGCATATTGTTGGGGACGGATAGACCTATACTATTGAACCTTGATACGATGCTTGTTAACATTAATGGCCACAGCAGCATCTCGATGGTGCTCGTCAAGTTGCTCGAGGTGTACTAAACGTTGCTCAATCTCCGTCATATTAGGGAGGAGCTCTATGGATAGCTTGAGCAAAGGGATCTTGCATTCAGCCGGTAAAAGTGACTCCACACCATGAACTAACTGGAATGGTGAGAACTCGGTGGCAGTCTTAACTGCGGTTCGATATGCCCACAAAGTAGGATATAACATGATATGCCAATTGGTCTTTCTTTGTTGGATGGTACGTTGGAGAATGGTCTTCAAAGATTTATTTACTGTTTCAACCTGACGATTCTCTTGAGGATAGTAGGAAGAGGAGTGTTCCTGATGAAACCCAAGCTTGAGAGACAAATCCTCCATCATCTTATTTTGAAAGTGACTGCCATGGTCAGTGACAATCTCTTTCGGGATACCGAATCGAGTGATAATCTGATTGAACACGAAATGGGTTACAGTAGCACCATCGGCTTTTACAGTAGGCATGGCCTCAGCCCATTTGGAAAAATAATCCACCGCCACAATAATATGATGATGCCCCCCAGCCGAAGCTAGTTTGCAATCCATGAAATATACCCCCCACTTAGTGAAGGGACCGATAGTGATGACCGGATGGAGGGGCGCTGGATGCGAGTGTATGTTCCGAGAAAACGCCTGGAAAGGGTGACATCTCTTCACAGCGTTAATACAATCTTTAAAGATAGCAGGCCAAAAATAACCCGCTTGCATAATACGCTGGGTTGTAGCAAGCCCGGATAAATGACCGCCACATGCCCCCGCATGGAAATCATTAAGTACCCATTCCGCTTCTTCATGAGTCAAGCAACGATGGAGAATGGAATCCTTTCCTCAGCGATACAAAGTGTCACCGACTATAGTATAATCTTTAGCATGATGTCTCACACGCCGTCGCTCATCTCGTGAATAATGCGAAGGAAACTTCAAAGTTTGGAGATATCTAATGACATCCCCATACCAAGGGTCCTCGGTCGAGATAAGAAATAAGTGTTCATCCACAAAGGAATCTTCATGAATGACATCCTCATCAAGCCATGGAAGGTCCGACATAAGCTCAGTGAACACCAATTATTTCACTGATTTTGTAGAAGCAAACTCGAGATCAAATTCCTGAAGGATCACAATCCATTTATTATACTTACCCCCGATAAGGCGGCGTGATAGCACGAACTGAAACGGATTGATATGAGCTACAACAGTGGTTGTTCAAAGCAAAATGTAATGCCGTAACCGCTGGACTGCATGAACAGTCACAAGTGCCAACTTTTCTACGTGGGTGTACCTTAGTTCAGCGTCTACTGAGTTTCGACTAAGATAATAGATAACATGCTCGACAAGCGCATCATCTATCTAAACCAAGACCATGCCAATAGTCTCTTGAGACGCGGCCACATAAAGAATGAAATCTCTTGTAAAGTCCGGCAGACTAAGCACAGGGGCTGACACCAAAGATTTCTTAATGGCATCAAAAGAATGCTGGGCTCTCTCATCCCAGATAAAAGGTGTGTCTTTCTTCAATAGGCATGCGAAACCTTTAGTAATACTTGCATAGTTAGCTATAAACCAACGCAGAAAAGTAGCTCTCCCTTGGAGGCTCTGAAGTTGAAACAGATTACGTGGAGGAGGTAAATGAAGTATTGCCTCAACTTTGAGAGGATCGACTCTAATACCCTCCTTCGAAACTATGAATCCTAGAAGGAGACTAGTCCTAACAGCGAAGATGCATTTGTTCAGATTCAATCAAATTTTGTAGTGGATACATCGTTCGAGAATCATACAGAGGTGCTTGGGGTGGTGCACTGTCTTGCGAGAATGGCCAGCAAGATCATCCAAGAAAACTTCCATAATCTTCTTAAGATCGTGAAAGGCATAGGTCATGGCTCATTTAAAAGTACCTCCGGCGTTTTTGAGGCCGAAGGGCATTTTCTGGTATGCAAAGGTTCCCCATGGACAAATAAATTCCATTTTATGTTGGTCTGCGGGTTTGATTTGAATCTTATTATAACCTGAGAAGTCGTCCATGAATGAAAAAATCTCACTTCCTGCACAAGCATCCAATATTTGATCAATGAATGGTGTGGGGAAGTTGTCTTTCAGACATGCACAGTTCAAATCTCTGAAATCAGTGCATACACGGATCGTTCCTTCCTTCTTATCCACAGGAACGGGGTTTGACACCCATTCGGTAAGGGGAACGGGATAGATGAAACCAGCTTTGAGCAGTTTCTCCACCTCTACCTTAATAGAAACTGCCTTCCTAGGGTTCACAGCACGTAAGCGTTGTCGAACCGGTTTAGCATCGGGATACATTTTAATCTCGTGTTCAATAATGCGGGGGTCTAATTCTGGCATCTCCTCATATGACCAGGAAAAATATTCCCAGAGTTCAGTAAACAAATGAGTGTAAATAGCAATCTCCTTAGGAGTGCAATTGACACCGACGTAAACATTCTCAATCTTTCCGGGAGTGTAGGAGATGTTGATCGAAGTGGTTGGGGAAATATTGGCCATATTCTCCTCCAAGAAAACATCATGCCACTGCAAAAGAGCCACAGGGTGACCAACCATCTCAGCTAGAGTCATCCTAAACTCCTCCTTTTCAATGAGTTCAAGGTTGGGAAGGAAACAATATCGATGGTGCATATCCTCCCAAGGCCTCTCACTACCAAACATGGCTTCGAGGATAGCTTCATCCGATGGCAAAGTATCATCGAGGAAATCGTGAGAACAAGATGAGTTGGCTGCCGAAACAGGAAGCGCAACGAGATCTTCTTCAACTGTCTGGGAAGAAGAGAGATATGGATCTGCAGTGGTTTGTTGGATGTCATCATAAGTGAGCTCCGCTACAAATAAAGGCATAGACATCCCGACGTGCGCAATGTCTCCAGACATAGAATCCGCGGATGGCGAAATCCATGGATCACCACAATAGGAAGTCCAGAATGGCATACTATTCGAAGGAGGAGGTGCACGGTCGAAAATGGTTCCAATAAAATTCACAGGTATAGAATGGTTAAAAGTTCCCATCAACAAGGGGTACATTCCAACACCTATGTTCCTAGTTTCCGACTGACAATCAAAAACTTACAGGACTACTGATCCCATGGATGCTGTGGAAGTAGTGCCAACATAATCCAGTTGATCGATCATCACAATCTTGCCTTCATGGGGAAAGAAAATAACTCAAAATACAGTAGACGCAATAGCCTTCATAGCGTACATCCAGTTCCGACCCAGTAAAAGGTTGTAGTCGATGGGCACATCAACCACTTCGACTAAAATAGGCACGGACTTACCTCCCAAGGAGACAACAAGGGAAGGGATAATTCCATGCAGTGTAAAATATCTACGGTCGAATGCAGTGAGTGTAGTTATAGACGCGAGTAGAGGAGGAGAGCCAAGAGCTTTCCAACAAGTTAACGACATTACTAAAGTGGAAGCACCTTCATCAACCATAGTACGTTTGATGAAGCTCTTAAGGAAAACCACTTGGATTTGAAAAGCCACGTGGTAAGGCAAGCCAGGTTGGACATCAGTAGTATCAAACTTGATAACAATAGGACTTCCCCCATCTTGAACTCCTAACGCACTCAAAAGGGCATGCTTCTGTTGGAGAGAACTTCCGCAGCATTTAGGAAGCTACTAATTTTGGGAAAGATAACCATTTTTGGGGAGAAAGTACCAATTTTGGCGGCAAGACAAAGATATCGCCATAGCGCAAATTCCGACGGGAATTGCGGCGATAGGTACAGAAAAGTCAAAGCGTATGGTACAAGGAAGAGGCCGAAGGGAGAGCTCAACCACCATAATAAAGGCGCCGAAGATGAAGAGAGGGTTCAGCTACCCTCATTAAGAAGAAGGACTACAGTCAGCGTTGCTTGAACCAAGAAGAAGCAACGGGCCGATGCATTAAAGACTAAGGACTGCAGGAAGCGGCGACGAGACAGGAGGCGGCTATGGAAGTACAGCTAGTTGACTGTAGGTGGTTAGGGTTGAGTCACTGTTGGGATAAGGCCCACAGTTTTGTAACTGCGATGAGACCTTCGGGCCATCTATATATAGGAGTCTTTTTATATGAAAACGGGTTGTCCATGTAGTGACAGAAGCTAATAGGTAGAGGGTAGTCGAGTCTTTGTTGATACTGAGTCTGAACATCCCCTAGAGAACAAGGGCCGACCCTTTGAGAGATTGTGCAATCCACTGGGATTGAGAGAGAAAGAGAATGCATTGTAAGAGGCAGGAGAAGAAGAGAGGTCTATAGAGAAGGGCTCCCACTGAGGTGGAGTTTCCCAGAAGACCTCTGTTGTAAAGAGTTGTAAAGAAACTGTGTTTTACTCTCCGGAGTTGTTAACAGGAAACACAGTTCCTGTGGACGTAGCTCCCCTCCTGGGAGTGACAACGTGCTTATCTAAGTAGCGCGATTGTATTTGTGTGGTTGTTGCTCTTATTCACTTATCTTTATTATACATGAATGCTTCCTTCAGTTATAAGTAACGTGTATGGTCGTCAGTTTAAGTCCCGGTTGATGTATAACAATTGTGATAATCATAGCTAAAATCCCAGCGAACTAGATATTTGTCTAATAAAGGATAATGTTCGAGTATGGACTGAATGTAATGCATGAATGATTCACATAGAACAGTGCTCAAAGTAATACTCTACACAGTCACATCGTTGCGAAACATCAAGGGTCAAGCTCATTAGCGAAGTTTATGCTTAGAGATTAAATGCTATTACTATCTTCAGTAATAGGATAAGGGTGGCTGAGACCACGTAATAATCCAGGAAGCGGTTAAGAATCACGTACCGCAGGGACAGAAAGGAGGAAGATATCGCACCCATGATATCTTAGGTATCGCTAGACGGGCTCACATAAGGGGAAGACTTATCGCACTCCCTGCGTGATGCGATAAGACAGAGGTATAGCCGGAGTAATAGAATGAGATAAGTCAGCCTATGAGGAGAGAGCTAAGGTGGGTTTAAGCACCTTGGATGCCTCGGAACCTGGCTGAGGACACTTGAGTCTTCTGCAACCCATTAGAATCACTTCGGGTGAGACTTCAGGTTACTTCTGTGACCTGTTGCCGAAAGGGCCAGTGAGCTAAGGGTTCTGTTGGTCTAAAAGGTACAGCTAGCCCGGGTCTACCCAGAAAGAAAGTTAGCCAACAAATGGTTCCGTTGCCAGTTTGAACACATTGAGCTGATGTTCTGTTGGCATCCTACCAAGAAAGAACTTAACCAGTGGGTTGAGTCAAAAGAAAGAGAGTTTGCTGTAAAAGAAAACAAGAATCCTAGACTGAGCACTGAGGCTTGGCTACAGAAGCACATTTTTACAGATCTCCGTGAGATATTCTTCGTAACCTATGCTATTGAGTTACATGATTGGTTATCAAAGCTTGCTGACAACAACGGTTCCAAGAATAATCGAGAAGTTGTCTGGACAGCAGAGCTGATTCAGACCTTGAAAGGTGTCGATAATCCCATCTCACGCGCAGTAGACTTCTGGCTTGCGAGTTTGCTGGAAGGCTTCATCACAGAGTTCGCGGTTGATCAGAGAAAGAGTTTCAGCGCAGCAGAACGGTACTTCTTCAAGGGTTATCGCGGTAAGTACCTAAATTCTCTAAATCTATCCATTAAGCAATTACTATATGAAAAAGGAGTACTGGATATACTCTCAGATGAATAGTAGTATGATATTGTAATGTCAGTAGACTCTGAGAGTGATTACAAGTATCTTGGACATACACGTAGTGGTAAAAGATATAGAGTCAACGATTCATCTTCTTCTGAAGAAAACAGCTCAGATAACCCTAGACAGCAGATTCAGAATCCTAGGACTCCTCAAAAACCAGTCGGGACTCAGAATAATCCCGCAGGAACCCCGTCCAGTAGCTCTCATACAGCGCATACTACCGCTACATCCTCTACATCTACACCGCCGAGTGGTAGTAATACAGCAAACCAGAACCCACCACCTAGAAACAGAATGGGAGATGATATGAAGTTACCAATATTCAAAGGTTTAGGGTCGGAGGACCCTGAGCAGCACTGGTTCTTATGCGAAGCCATATGGACCATTAAGCAAATACAAGACGATAATGTCAAGCTTGTCCAGCTGGCCACCACATCCAGAGAAAGAGCATTAACTTGGTATATGAAGTATACCACTGGACATAACAGAACGCTTGCACAGGTTAGAACTGCTATGATCAAAGAGTTTAAAAAACCTAAATCCGAGTCACAGTGCATAGTAGAACTTAAAGACATTAAGCAATTGCCTACGGAGACTGTTTGGGATTTTGACCAGAGATTCAAAACCCTCATTGATCAGGTAAGTTTTGAGCTTGCGCCTCAACAACATAAAGAGTGGTTTATCGCAGCAATGTTACCACACATCAGACTTCCACTAATGCAACAGAAATTAAATACACAAGATGAAGCATTAGAAATGGCAATGAAACTAGAGGCTTCACCTCTAGCAGAGACTAGCACAGGTATCACTAATCTGCAAAATCAGCTAGCTAACCTCACCTTACAGCTGCATGAAATTAAGAAAGGAAAGGAGGTTGCGCATGAAATTTGGTGTACTAAGTGTAAAACGCAGGGACACAGTAAGGATAACTGCCCTGTCTTTGTTGACTATATCGCCAGTGGAGCTCCTAACCCGTTGATGCAGAATCAGGGGCCATGGTGTGAGATTTGTAGAACTAGAGGACACAGACCTCAGGAATGTCCTCTCTTTCAGAAGTACGTACCGACACCAAAGAACCTATACTGCAATTTTTGTAAATCTATTGGACATGAAGAAAACAACTGTAGAGCTTATGAGTTAATGATAGAAAGAAAGCACGACCTTTACAGAGTCCAATCAGAAGCATCTGGACCATCAGTACGTCCACAAATTGATCCGGCTCAGGGAGGCCGTGGAGGAAATTTCAGAGGTCGAGGACGTGGAGGAGGCTATGAATCTGGCCGTGGCCGTGGACCTATTACCTGTTATAATTGTGGAGGCACGGGACATTATGCTAGAGACTGCCAGAACCCTACTACAACCTGCAAGTATTGCAAATCTTATGATCATACAATAGAGGAGTGTCCCATATTGATAGCCAAGATCAAGGATGCCAAGCCAGCAACCAATCAGACTATCCAGTTTATCGCTGCTGAGCAGAATGAAACAGAACCACGAGTTAATATTGTAACTCGCAGTGGTCTCTCTACAAGTAACATATCGCAGGATGCGGAAAAAACGACAGGAACGCAGTGGGTGCGTAAAGCTCCAGAAAAACCTATCCCACTTGATCTACAGAAGAATAAGGAGGCATTTCAGCAAACTAAGACCTCCTTTGCTGAACAGACACATTCCAGATCACTATTATTACCATCTCAGGGTATACTGCGGAAGCCACCACATGATGTTAGTACCGTGCAGATACCGCAGGCTAGCACCTCTGGAAGATGCGACGAAGAGGAATTGACCGGAAGTGTACAGTCCTTCCTGCAGAGTTGTTTGAAACTTCTGAGAAATGGGAAAGTTGTAGAGGAACTTCAGAAAGTTATTGATCAATGTCAACAGAGCCCTTCCTTGAGCAACACACAGTGAACTATTCACCATATAATGGGCCATACAAGGACAGGAAGAGAGATGAGGCTCACAGCGCAGATCGGACTATTTGAAATGGATGAGGTTATCCTAGATTTAGGATCAGAAGTAAATGTCTTGACTAAGCAGACATGGGAACAGATGGGTAGTCCAAAACTAAGCAGATCCCCTATCCATCTGAGACTAGCTAATCAGCAGAGAATATCACCGATGGGTCGCCTATCGCATGTCCCAGTGGACATCGATGGAGTTCACACGTATGCAGATTTTGAGATCATAGAAATTATTGGTGATACCAAACCCTATCCAGCTCTATTAGGTATTGATTGGGCTTTTGATAACAAGGCTGTTATCAACTTGAAGAAAAGGCAGATGACATTTGAAGATGCTCAAGTCCGGGTTATCGCACCACTAGACCCTTTACAGGGTCCTCGCTACATTGAGCCGATCAAAGCAGAAGAGGAGGTGCATAACATAGAAAATTTGTACCAGATGACTTCTAATCAGACAGATTACATTGATCCTACAGCCGATGGACATATTAGCTGGAGATGCGATAGCTCATGCACATCAGATTCGGATGTCGGCTTGGAGAATTGGCAAAATAGACTCCACGAAGTTTCTACTCGCAGATGCGCATTCATGACTAAATCACTCCGATGGATTGGGGAAGAAAACAGGTATATTCCAACTTTTGATGGATTAGCGGACGTCAATGATTTTTTACAGCAGTTTGAACAAGAGATCCCTCAAGAGCAGAGGATGGAGGTTTTTGACCTTGCAGTTAGAGCCACACCTGCAAGATGGTGGTACACACATAAGGAACATATCGCATCATGGTATGATTGTAAGAGACTGATGCGTATTAGATTCTCTAAAGAAAGAGACGGTACACAGCGGAAATACATAGGAGAAAGTGATCCCAGAACACACATTATGATCTGTGAGCAGAGTTGGTTAAAAATTCCAGCAGATGAGTGGGTTCATTTGTTTATCCACACACTGGATACAGTTCCACGGAACTGGTATACAGAAACAGAGCTAAGAAACGGAACTATCTCATGGCCTATTATGAGTGAAAATTTTTTGCTTACTTTCAGTTTTGAATCGGAGTATCCCAGCATTGATCGGGCCTTGAAGATCATAAAGACTAAAATATTTGAGGATTGCACATTACCAGCGGATTCGCAACCCGAGTGGGCTATTCAGATGGAACATGCTCTGGAATGTTACAACTTCGCACAAGATTCAGGCGATGAGGATGAAGATCCTCGTAGTATCAATATCGCAGAAACATAAGGTACGCGTGAAGTTGAAGGTCCACACTTAGAAATCCCAGCTGTAATAGAACCAATCAAGATTAAAAAGAGCAATATTGGCACAGAAACAGAACCTAAGTTTGCCTCTATTGGAGACTATTGGGATGATGAGACAATTGGCCAAATCACAGACCTATTACATTAGTATCAGGACCTATTTCCTACCAACTTTACAGAAATGAAGGGAATAGTGGGTGACCTAGGAGTCATGAGAATACCGCTTAAGGAGGATGCTAAGCCGGTTAAGCAACGTCCATACAGGTTGAACCTGCGGTATAAAGCAAAAGTAAAAGATGAAATAGATAAAATGATAGCAGCAGGCATCATTGAGCCTGTTGAAGAAAGTGAGTGGGTTAGTCCCATGGTAGTACAAGAAAAGAAAACAAAAGGAGACATCAGGATCTATGTCGACTTGCGCAAACTGAATGATGCATCGCTGCATGACCCATTTCCGACACCCTTCACTGATGAAGTCTTAGACAATGTTGGAGGACAAGAAATCTATTCATTCACTGATGGCTTTTCAGGCTATCACCAGATAAGAATCCATCCAGACGACACGCACAAGACCACGTTTGCGACAGAATGGGGCTCCTTTCAGTATATGGTAATGCCCTTTGGTCTTAAGAATGCCCCAGCAATTTTTTCTAGAGTAGTTGTTGCTGTCTTTAAGGAATACATCCATCGATTTCTAGAAGTTTATTTTGATGATTGGACTGTATTTGGACTAGTCAAGAAGCACATAGGAAATCTAAGATTAATGTTTGAAAAATGTAGACAGCACCAGATTTCCCTTAACTTAAAAAAATGTATATTTTGTGCGCCTTTTGGTACGTTGTTGGGGCACATTGTGTGCAGACAAGGCTTGATGGTAGATCCTGCGAAGATCGCCATCATTGTCAATTTACCAGCACCTAACTTAGTAAAGCAACTGAGAACTACACTTGGTCATACCAGGTACTACAGAAAGTTTATCAAAGGTTATGCCAAGATTACCGCACCAATGGAGAAATTATTGAAGAAGGATATCAGATTTCAGTGGAATGAGGAACGTCAGAAGAGTCTTGACGCTCTAAAAGAAAAAATGGTTACAACACCTATTTTGGTATTTCCAGATTGGAACAAGCCTTTTCATGTTCATGTGGATGCATCTGGCATCGCACTAGGCATTATTCTCACGCAACCAGGAGAAGGGGGTATTGACCACCCTATCGCATATTCGAGCAGGAGATTATCGACAGCTGAGAAGAATTACACCACCACAGAGAGAGAAGGGTTAGCAATGGTGTATGCTTTACAAAAATTTCGGCACTATCTGTTGGGTGCCCCGTTCAAGATGTTCACTGACCATTCTGCATTAAAGTACTTGGTCAATAAGCCAGTGTTAGGGGGAAGAATATGCAGATGGCTATTGTTGTTTCAGGAATATGATTTCGAAATCATTGTCAAGCCAGGAAGACTAAATGCAGGACTTGATCACCGGTCAAGGATAGACTCAGGTGAAGAACCAAGTAACTTAGAGGACAACTTGCCTGATGCGCAATTGTTTTCCATTCAGGTCGCAGACGAATATTATGAAGACATAATTCAATTTCTCACTATAGGGTGGGCACCGCCTGAGTTTACTAAGCAACAAAAGAAACAATTAGTGGTGAAAGCAGCAGACTTCACCTTGATTGCAGGACATCTCTATAAGTTGGGCCCAGATGAAATTTTGCGTAGATGCGTTATGCCCCATGAGAAACAGACCATTCTTAAGGAAGCACATTCGGGCATCGCAGGAGGTCATTTCGCAGGGAAGCCTACTGCTCAGAAAATCCTATCAGCCGGATTATGGTGGCCTACATTACATAAAGACAGTAAAGAGTTTCGCAGATCATGTGATATCTGCCAGAGGACAGGAAAGCCCTCCAGAAGAGATGAAATGCCGTTGCGACCACAGATAACGCTACGCGCATTTGATAAGTGGGCTATAGACTTCGTGGGTCCTATTAACCCCCCAGGAAAAAGAACTGGTGCGAGATATATTATTACAGCAACATAATACCTCACCAGGTGGGCTGAGGCAAAACCAGTGAGGAATTGTGATGCTGCTACAGCAACACAATTTATTTTTGAAAACATCATCACTAGATTTGGATGCCCAGTGACTTTGATGAGTGATCAAGGCACACATTTTTTGAATTGCACCATAGAAGCCTTGACAGAGGAATTTTAAATCCAGCACCATAAGAGTACACCTTACCACCCTCAAGCTAATGGTACGGTGGAGGCTTTCAATAAGATATTAGAACATGCTCTTACATAGATTTGTAATAGTCAAAGGGATGATTGGGACCTTAGAGTTAATGCTGTATTATGGGCTTACAGGACCACGTGCAAGAAACTAACAGGGCACACACCTTTCAGCCTGGTATATGGACAAGAGGCTGTTATGCCTATGGAATACATTCTACCCAGTCTAAGGATTGCTCAGCTTACAGAGATGGCTGATTCTGATACTTTAGAGGAGAGATTGGCACAGCTGCTCAATCTGGAGGAAGACAGATTTATCGCAGGATTCCATCAGACCATGCAGAAAGCACGAGAAAAAGCTTGGCATGATAGGCACATCAAGAACAAAACCTTTCAGCTTGGAGACTTGGTACTCCTTTATGACAATAAGTTTATAAAGTTCCCTGGAAAATTCAAGACTCATTGGTTAGGGCCATATCAAATCCAACAAATAACAGATGGAGGTGCTATCCAGCTTCGTACTATGAGTGGGGAGTCTCTTCCTACCTTGATCAATGGCAGTAGGCTTAAGCTGTATTGTGAAGGCCATGCTACCTCCTAGCCCTAGCCCAAAAAAGAAGCAAATGGTGCAGATGTCCAGTGTAGTTGAAATGAAGCATCGCACCCTAAGGAGTCTACACTGGGAAATACTTTAGGTAAGAATTCGCAGCAAGCTTTTCTGGTTGTTGCGATAATTTTGATACGAGGCGAGTTTTTGCACTTTCCATTTCCAGGCGACGCGATATCGTATCGCAGAAGACAAAACAGATCGATGCGATACCAAATTTTGAATTAATCAGAGGGCTAGTCACTTCGCCTTCTGACAAGCATTAAGTGTACGACTGACAAGTATCTATTGCACTAAGATTTGGCAACAGTACGTTGATTCTTCTAGATTTGGAAAATCTGATGCGACACCACTCCGGCGCACAGTTTCCCAGCGAAATTTCAAACGGCGTTTTCAATAAATGGGCGCGGGGTGCTGTCTTGTCTATGCATTAAATGCTGCCAACGGGTCCATCTTACTGGTCCGTTTCCGTTTGAAGTTCCCGCCTTATGATAAATACACGCCTTATTCAAAGAATGGGGCTACTTGGTCATTCTTATCAAAAGAGTTGAGAGCATTTGAGAAGAGCAAAGCGTATTCTCAACAGAGTTCTTAGCAGGGAAGCCAAAAACAGTTGCAGACTGTGATTTGTATCAGATTAGAAATCATAGGAAGTCCAGAGTACCACAGGGGAAGGTTCCTCGCGCCAGACGAGCCTCTCGAAGACGTGTTGCAGAGATTCCAAAAGGGTGGAATTGAGTGTGCTATGACTTCAGCTGTGGCCAAGAAAGGAAAGAAATTTACTGCTGGGTCTCCATCCACGCGACAGTCACCAAGAACCTTAGCTAATATGGAGTATAGCGAGACCCCGAGTAGCACCGAGTCAGAAGAACCGGAGCAGGAACTTCTGGAAGAAGTCACAGTCGCTACCGTATACTTCCCACCAAGGATAGAAAATGCACCAGCAATTGTCCTTCCGAAAGACTTTAAATATGAACTCGTACTCCCACCACTGGATAACCGAGTGAAGGAAGAAGGTAACCTGTGGGGGAATATGCATGCTGTTAAGTTTGCTGATTATAATCTGAGAGATTATAAGCTTTACCCACACTTCCGTCGCGATCGTTATATGACGATTCAGAGGAACCCAAGGACAGAGCGCGATGAGTTCGTCCTCATGGACCATGCAAGCCATTTAGCACCGTCGGGACTGCTCAATCTCTTGGAGATTCCACACTTTGGACGGGGCTCAGAGGTAAATGCTGTAGTGCGGATGCTACTCTCATGTGTGCATGGTGGTTACTTATGGTTGGGTAACCAGATAGATGTGAATGTTGACCTTATTCACCGCATTACCGGTCTGTCGAAGACTGGCTTCGACCCTCAGATTAATATTGATGGCGCCACAAAGGATACCAGGCTCTCAACCAAGCAGGTTGCGGAGTATAAGCTGCAACGAGGAGGTCGCGCCTACGATGTCAACTCAATACAGGATGACGCCTTGCGATTTACTGTTAGTCTGTTGGCCGGAAAGCTCCTCCTCAAGGTGAGGCCGAAGGAGGTCACAGGCTCAGTTATCCGCCTAGCGATTGAAGTCATAAAAGGTAAACCTTACAACTGGAGTTTATTTTTGCTGAATAGTTTCTTTCAAGACTGTGCGCAGGCACAGCAGGATCCACTTCACAGCTTCCACTTCTCGTGGCTGCTGATCCTTATGGATTTTATTGGATGGAAAGAGCCGCCCAATTCGCAGTTTCCACAACTGGCACCAGGGGCGTGCAGAGGCACGAGGTACTCAAATCTTTGGGCGAGTAGTCACCCAAAGAAGCACAAGAATAATGCAATGGTATTCCATGACTATTATACGCTATTGCTTGAGTCCGTAGCAACGATTCCGCGTGTCGAATCGCCGGTCGTTGATCTTTATCAGTCCAAGCTGGAATTTAAAGTCGACAGGGATAAAACATATATCAGACCCAAGGGATTCAGGAAACATAAGGAATGGGCCCCCGGCCCATATCGCATGGAAATCCAGCAAGTTGAAGACACCATTAAGAACTGTTTTGATGAGGAAATGAAACAGATGTATGATGATCTATCCTCTGGCCTAGTTCCAGTTGATGCCCCAGTTGAGGATCCAGAAGATGTTCCGGAGATAGATCCTAAAGATAAAGTGAAAGAACCAATAGGTTCTAAGAGAAAGGGTACTGAAGGCCCTTCTCCACTGCGAGCAAAGAAGAAGAGAACAAAGGCGGTTACTTTCGACGAAACGCAGGCACCGATCATGACAGAGGATGAGTATGATCTCATCGCCAACCGAATACAGGAGAAGATGCGGGATAAATTCGCTGTGATTCAGTCATCGCAGGATCTGATGCGCATCAGCCTTGACAAGAAATTGTGAGAGCTGAAGGAAATAACTCAGAAGAATGCTTCCATGCAGATTCAGCCAGCTCCAACCACAGTCACAGAAAGTTCGCAGCCCCCTTTACAGACCAGAGAAGAAAGTATTGCAATGGATCGCACGAACATTGCTCGTATACCGCCAGGAAGCATTAAGTTCCCTATTCCTATGGAAGTACAGATGGTTCATCCTCTTGAGGTGAACCTACCAGAAGTACCTGTGGACCAGTTGTACGAAATTTTCTAGCAGATAGGCACGGAGCTGAGGCACAGAGAACAAGTCACATATGAGCATAATGTTTTACTTTCTAACGAAAACGTGCAGCTCATCGCACAGCATGAGGCAGAGAGTGCCCAGTTGACGCAATATGTTCAGCGAGAGCAGGATGTCTCTCTTGTTTTAAAGAATATCGCAGCAGAACTTCCGCAGTGCGATATCAGGCCTGAGTTAGAAATAACTCAAAAGATCAGAAAAATAGCGGAAAGAGAAAAGGCTCTAGATGAAGAGAAGAAAAAGATGGAGGAAGAATACGAAGCAAGGATTGCTGCACTGGAAGCGAATAGGCCGCTTACTCCAGAGGAAATCCAAGAAGCACGAGTGCAAGCTATCAGAATTGTACAGACACAAATGCAGTCTCGAGTGGAAGCAACAGAGGCTATCCTAGAGGATGCATCAAAAACATGGCTGGAGCTAGAGGAGCTCCCACAGAAAGTCGAGCTCAATCAGCATATTAAGCACTGTGAAGATGCGATATCGAGAGCTGAAGAAGAGTACAAGGGCTTGAGTGCTCTTGCGAAGATAAGGAAGAAAGGAGAAATCACGCAATTTCAACAGCAGGTGCAGAAGTACAGAGAACAGCAGATCAACCTGGCTAACGAAGTTAGCCCGCATGAAAGCAAAGTCGCACATCTGGTTGATGAACTGGAGCAAAAGGTAAAAAGCTTCACCTCAAGTAAAGGAGTCATTGAGAGCACAGAGGACTCCTTGGTAATAGCTGAGCTGCTAAGCGCAGCGCAGGAAGAAGTAACAAGCATGGATGAAAGTATTAAAACGCTTAAGGCACAATTCGCAACAATCTCACGGGCAGCAGAGGATAAGCTTAGGCAGATGAAGCAGGCTGATGTTGTGAGTGGCTCGGGGACGAGCCACAAGTAAGTGTTAGGGGAGTTGTTGGAGAGAACTTCCGCAGCATTTAGGAAGCTGCTAATTTTGGGAAAGATAACCATTTTTGGGGAGAAAGTACCAATTTTGGCGGCAAGACAAAGATATCGCCGTAGCGCAAATTCCGACGGGAATTGCGGCTATAGGTACAGAAAAGTCAAAGCGTATGGTACAAGGAAGAGGCCGAAGGGAGAGCTCAACCACCATAATAAAGGCGCCGAAGATGAAAAGAGGGTTCAGCTACCCTCATTAAGAAGAAGGACTACAGTCAGCGTTGCTTGAACCAAGAAGAAGCAACGGACCGATGCATTAAAGACTAAGGACTGCAGGAAGCGGCGACGAGACAGGAGGCGGCTATGGAAGTACAGCTAGTTGACTGTAGGTGGTTAGGGTTGAGTCACTGTTGGGATAAGGCCCACAGTTTTGTAACTGCAATGAGACCTTCGAGCCATCTATATATAGGAGTCTTTTTATATGAAAAAGGGTTGGCCATGTAGTGACAGAAGCTAATAGGTAGAGGGTAGTCGAGTCTTTGTTGATACAGAGTCTGAACATCCCCTAGAGAACAAGGGCCGACCCTTTGAGAGATTGTGCAATCCAGTGGGATTGTGGGAGAAAGAGAATGCATTGTAAGAGGCAGGAGAAGAAGAGAGGTCTATAGAGAAGGGCTCCCACTGAGGTGGAGTTTCCCAGAAGACCTCTGTTGTAAAGAGTTGTAAAGAAACTGTGTTTTACTCTCCGGAGTTGTTAACAGGAAACACAGTTCCCGTGGACGTAGCTCCCCTCCTGGGAGTGACAACGTGCTTATCTAAGTAGCGCGATTGTATTTGTGTGGCTGTTTCTCTTATTCACTTATATTTATTATACATGAATGCTTCCTTCAGTTATAAGTAATGTGTATGGTCGTCATTTTAAGTCCCGGTTGATGTATAACAATTGTGATAATCATAGCTAAAATCCCAGCGAACTAGATATTTGTCTAATAAAGGATAATGTTCGAGTATGGACTGAATGTAGCATGAATGATTCACTTAGAACAGTGCTCAAAGTAATACTCTACACAATCACATCGTTGCGAAACATCAAGGGTCAAGCTCATTAGCGAAGTTTATGCTTAGAGATTAAATGCTATTACTATCTTCAGTAATAGGATAAGGGTGGCTGAGACCACGTAATAATCCAGGAATCGGTTAAGAATCACGTACCGCAGGGACAGAAAGGAGGAAGATATCGCACCCACGATATCTTAGGTATCGCTAGACGGGCTCACATAAGGGGAAGACTTATCGCACTCCCTGCGTGATGCGATAAGACAGAGGTATAGTCGGAGTAATAGAATGAGATAAGTCAGCCTATGAGGAGAGAGCTAAGGTGGGTTTAAGCACCCTGGATGCCTCGGAACCTGGCTGAGGACACTTGAGTCTTCTGCCACCCATTAGAATCACTTTGGGTGAGACTTCAGGTTGCTTCTGCGACCTGTTGCTGAAAGGGACAGTGAGCTAAGGGTTCTGTTGGTCTAAAAGGTACAGCTAGCCCAGGTCTACCCAGAAAGAAAGTTAGCCAACAGCTTCTGAGAAGGACAAGCTTGCAAAACTTCAAGAGCCGACATGGCACACGAGGTTTGGCCCAAATCTTCTACGATGGAGTAGTTCTGGGTGGCTAGAGCATGAGGATTATGCGTGGAGCGCTTGAGAACACCTTTCAGTATCCGTGGCATAATAAAAGGCTTCTCGATATGCAAGGAATTATCAGGAAGAGGGGGAGGCTCATTCCCCAAATTCGGTTGTGGTGCACCATAATCACGTTGACGAGTAGTAACACAAACCTTCGACTGAACCATATTCACACATCCATAACCACTAGTATTGGAAGAAGACGTTGTTGTTTCATTAGTACCATAACCAGTGGTGGGAGCATGAAAAGCCATGTTTTGGTGATGAGGTAGGGGATCCTTCAACACAGCTGGGATCTATGCCAAATGCTTCGATGCTTCTTCAATATGAGGACATAAGGGAGTAAGATGATCCTCCCCACAAAGCTTGCAAGGGAATTTCACCTTACGCCTAGGTTTATGATCCTTTCCAGCATTGCTTCCTTCCCAAGGAGGGTTGGCATTCTCTTTACGAGGAGTATTACAATTGCTATTGTTGTTACTTCCATTCTTTCCACCCCTACGATTATTTCTCCCCTTTTTCTTACCACCAAGCTGCTGGTTACCCGATGGTTTCGTTGATTGCACATTGTGTACATCAGATGATGGAGTGGAAGTGGACAAGGTGTGAACCTATCCGGGAGCAAACTGGTTTAGCGACAAATTTTGCATTTGATTAGCTAACAAGTCTACAGGGTGAGTGCGTGCGGACCCCACAATTCCATCGGCATGTGGTCGAGGAACTGACATGGGCTCATGTCTTGTTCTCGGTGCGTCAAGAATAATGTCATACAAAATTCCAGACTGAGAATAAAGTAGATCTAACTGCTGGACTTTCAAGATAGCTTGTTCCTCAGTCACAATGTTGGACATCGAAACATCCTTAGAAATGTATGGGAGTAAAGACTTAAGGAACCATTCCAACAGGAACGTTGGAGGAATGTTGGCTTTCACTATTCTCTTATGCCGACGCCACTCTTGAATGTGGTCAAAAATATGTGTGGCCTTATTCTGATGGAAGGTGGACAACAACTTAGTACCAGTATCATAACGAACTGGAAACTGGAAATGGTCTAAGAAAACCAAAGCAATCTCGTTGAATCCCCTATAGGTGTTTCCGGGCAACTCCACATACCACTTCACGGCTGCCCCCATGAGGGTGAGTTGAAATAGCCGTACTCAAATGGAATCATGATTCAAAGAGTTGGAGGAGCACCAAAGGTGAAATGTCGTGAAATGATCTCCTGGGTCCTCACCACCTTTCCCTTCAAACTTTGGAATGTCTGAAGGGAGCTCGGTAGGGACCGGGGGCCAAGTAGGGTCGTGACACACCGGATCATTCGTGAGCTTCAAAAGATACGGGATATTCAAGCGTGCAAGGAAGGGGAGCTGCGTCTAGAAAGCTTGATTATAAGCTCCCATAAAAGGTTGGTTAAACAGAACTATGTTGTAAGATGGACCAAAAGCTTGACCATGAGGGTTAAACTGCTGATAATGAGGACCTGATGGCCCGTAAGCTTTCCCATGGCCATAAGATGGATAACCTCCCCCTGCCTGACCCATTTGAGAGTAAGCAGGTATATGTGCGTTTTGAGTATCATATTGGGGTGGTGGGTGATACTGGTGGCCAGCACCGACTGTGTTGTAGTAAGGGTTGCCACCATGGGTATGGGGAATGTATGTACTATTCATAGTGGGAACCATGTTGTAGTGACCGTAATGGTATGTTATGTTCCCACCCCCAACATTAGGATGAGCTTGAGTAGTTGTGTGGTGACCAATAGCATGAGAAGTATTCCCAAGTCCAGTATGGGCGTGACCAGTAGCAGGGTTGGTGGTGTGATGTCCATGTGGATAGGAAATATTCCCACCCCCTGCATTACTATTACTAGCGGTGGCAGTGGATGCAAAAGTATGTGGTATGTGTCCACCCCCGTGGTTGGGAGGAACGGTATCATGTGCAAAAGTAGTCCTGGGTTGATGAGTAGCGACATGTGTATTAGGTGGTGGATGGCAAGTCATGTTTCGAACAACATTCCAACTAGGTTGGGTATTCCTAGGGGGTGGTTGCATTCCAACATTAGCATGGTTAGGAATCTTACCAGTCCCCATGGTTTATAACTAACTATGCCAGTATTAGGTTGGGAAGGTTCGACAATATTGTGACTAGGCATACCAAAAGAGAGTGCAGTGGGGTTGACCATAGGGCCGGAAACATCATGACTCTCAGGCCTCCTATATCTAAAATCGCGTAGAAACGAAGGAATGAAAGGCTCGTCCTGTTCTACATCGTCAGGTAGGTCGGGCATCCCATAAAGATAATTATTCAGATTCAAAGATCAAACGGATCTTGGTCAAGTGGATTAGGCCAAATAGAACCAGGTTGAGTCTCAGGTGGATCACCTCCCCAATCCTCACAAGGATTCTGGGGATCGAAAGTATGTTCAACTCTTGCCGAAGGAGTAGAAGGGTCTTGCCCGATATCGGGATGTGCAGCCATGTAATCTTCAACGTAAGTCTCGTAAGAATCCGAAGACTTAGAGGGAACCCTCCGGCGTCCTCTAGCAATACGACATGTAACCTCGAGTGGATTTAAATGAGACAAATGATGGGACCGACGAAGATTAGGGCTCCGCACCACGTTCTCTCCAGAGAGAGACACAACATCTCCTAAAGGCCAACTATCGATCAAAAACAGTAAATCAAAAGCACACACCTAGAGAAACTACAGCCAAGAGCAGACAAACAGAGTGGCTAAATGAGCTTCCGACATTAGAGCCGGTATGTCTCTCCTAGGAGAAGCTTGAGACTCCCAAACTATAGCCGGAGGTAACAGAATCAGTTATAGAGACACCTAGGCTTCACTGTGTCGACAGGGTCAAGTCCACTGCATGAACACAACTGTGTTGTCCAATCCCTATCTGACTCAGGACACAAACAGCTTAACCACTACAAGTACCCTGTGCGGTACCTAGGTAAGGAAACTATGTTCACCGCAATATAACCAATGCTCAGGGGGATAGTCGCAGGTGGGACCCATCGTATGGGCAGAGTAGCTAAGCCCGAAGCACAAGAGGACGAACCTCCTGTACCCCCAGATACGAACAAATCTTGGATATATCTCCCACGTTCAGCCGATATCAGAGGGATATCTCCTCAACCAACCTCCCGTGACCTCGTGCTTAACTCTGGATTGAGTAGAGCTTTCTTGGGAACACCGATCTATACCATGGATTCCTCCACTCCCTGGTCAGACACCTAATGTTTTGTTCAGTAGTCTTGGATTTTTAACTCACAATGATCTATTCCAAGACTCTAAACCTATGCTAGTTGGTGTACCCTATAAATAAAATAAGTCTAATCAATTTTATGATTAAGTATTAATTTTAGTGGCTGTGATTACTCAAGGGATATGGTTGTGAAACTAGTGATGTGTAGACTCAATAGTATGCAACATCATCCAATCCTAGACTCATCTATACAATAAAACAATGTCACTAATATGCAAAATTAACCAACAATTCCGAAATAAATATGCAAACTTTTATTTTTTCAATGCACAAGCAGAACCTAAAATGAAGGAAACAAGCACTCAATGCAAAATGCAGTACATGGAAATAAAATATTTTTGTATTTTCTCTTATAAACAGAAAGGAAAATGCAAAAACTAAATGAATAATTTTTGTATTTTTTCAGTATATACGGAATGAAAAAATGCAAGCAAAATCTTACTATTCAGTCACTGAAGTGCCAAGAAGATCACTAAGACAACCCGACAGATCCTAAACAACAAGACTCAACCAAAGGAAAGAGCTCAAAAGGAAGCAACCAAGAGGCTAAAACCAAAGATTGGTAAAAAACCAAGAAGGCTCAACCAAGAGAAACAAAGAGATCTGGTCACAACCAAGGCATGGAACAGTCAAGAAAGAGGCCAACAAAGACTCAGGAATCAACAAAACTCACCCAGCAACAACCAATAGCCATAAACCAACAAAAGACGGAGTTACACGCTACTGTCGAAGGAATACCTGCGGGTACCCATGAGCAGTAGTGTAAAGAGAGGCGGGTATATGCGGGAAAAACTAAGCCAGCCCACGGGTGAGGAAAAGAAAATCATCAAATAAAGAGTCCAGAGGCTCAGAAAAAGATACATTGTATCTTAACGGCCAATCAGTGACATAGAGCTTCGATAAACATCAACTCTAATTATGGACTAATGCTCAAACATTTTCCCAAACATGGATGTTTTCCCCAGTGGAGTCGCCATTTCTATATTGGATAAAACTCACTATGTCTTGGGAATACCACAACAAACAGATGACTACCAGAAATCTACTCAATTCTCAAAAAAATGCTATTATAAATGACAATGTTAAAATAATGGAGAAATGTAACCAACCTCGATCCAACGTTTGATGTAGATCCCCGTTGGAACTTTCAATCCGCGCATATCCAAGCACTTGTAATCTGCAAATTAGTCTTGACAGCCAATATCTAACAAGTACACGTGATATATAAATGACATTAACATTATCAATAACAATGGTCCATAATATCATAAGCAAACGCAACCCAATGTATAATAAATGACATTCACACCATGAATGGACAAGAATATGAGTATTTCTATTAATGAACAAGAATAAGTACAAAGTGATACGACCTCTTACCGGCAACCAATCTGAACCAAGATCTAGATCAATCCACTTGTGCCTCCACCACTTCAATCCTCCATGAAAGGAAAACTCAAACTAGCAAGGAGTTTGGAAGGTGAACATAACTGGTTCACAACTACAAGGATCAATGAGTGTAGACTCAAGATAGGGAAAAAATCCACTAGAGTTACTTTACTATTCTCTTCTTCCTCCCGTCCATAAGCCATATGTGCTCATTATATAGTATTCTCAAGGGTAGGTAAAAGGACTCATTGAGACGTTACTTGGGCAGATGGAGAGCCAAAGGTCACCCAATGACAGCTTTTTGGGAGTAAAAAGTAATAAAATAGTGGTTTTTACCATTTTACTTGATACCCGCGGGCTATAGGGATGCAACTCATCGGTATGCATGCTATAGTGATGCAACATGTGGATAGGAGAAAAAATAGGGCAAACTGGTATCACTGAAGGATAAAAATGGATCTAAGTCACTGAAATGGATCCTACAGGCCAAAGAATGTTGATGCTCACAGGGTGGAAGATTTCTATGTAACAATCTGTAGATTTTTCAAATCCAATGCACCCTAAGCACCGAGATGCCACATTTAATGCTCTACAGATTAGTGCTTAGCTTTCGCCCTGTAGATCTATTGCGATCCATGTTCTATTTTTTTTTATCTACTGTGATCCATGTTCTGTTTTTTTTTTATCTATTGCGATCCATGTTTTGTTTTTTTTTATCTGTCTTTCAATTGCTTTAATCTTTGCAATTTATGAATGCATATGATTTGTTGGTTCAGATTTTTCTTAACTCACTGTTTGGATGTTATTATGTATTAGGTAATTATGTTGTGATTGTGAAATTGAAAGGTGCTTTCCACTGTGCATGTGCAGGTTGATGTGGAGAAACCACGTGGGCAGGAAGTCTGGCGTAGAGGAGACACATAGGTAGGACCCCCGAGGTGGAGGAGTTGCATGAGAAGAAGGTGTGATGTGGACCGGCCACATCATATCCACACGTGCCAGCGACTGTGAAAGATGGGAGAAGGTGGTTTCGCAAATGGAGGAAGGAGGTTTTCCTTACCACCCTTCCAACTTGAGAAATCATATGGTGCTTCCACGTGGAGAGCAGTTTCATATTCTGCAACCACCCATCCCTCCATCCTAGCGCGCATGTTGGGGATGCGGAACGGAAGTGGGACCCTTGATATTTCCCCACCCGATTGATCATTTCCGCCATTTAAAATTGTTTGTACGTTGGAATGGAGATTGTTAGCACCTGATTTTTTTGCAACATAAAAGACAAAGATGAAGGGAAGAGAGTTAAGGAATTACCTGATGGATGCTTGAGGTCTACTTCATCTCTCATGGCCAGGTGCTAAAATATGAGAAAGGTTGATAGGGTGTGCTAAATAGACAAGGCATGGCAAAGAAAACATTAAAATGCAACTGAATTAACCCAAATATGCCTAAGTCTATAGTCCAAAAGAAATGATATAAGAGGTAACTACCATGCCAGTTTTCTTCGTCGGATGGATGCTCAGGGGAAATCAATGGTCCTCATTGATGGTCGCAGAGATAAGACGCATGGGGGATAGTCATAAGGGTGGTCACGATAATGAATACCGCTAGCCAGATGGCATCAAGAGGAGACGTCGCAAGGATGAAAGGTAGTTAGCGGTGTCGGTTTAATACACATGTGATACCACCAGAGCGTAAAAGTAGATCTCTGGCCACATGGATGGCTCAGGAAGGTGGAGCGATATCCTATGGTCTAGATTGATGGCCCCACAGAGGTAAGTGAAATATGACTGGGAAAACGGTGTAGATGGGCCTTGGGAAGATCGACGATCTAGGGTGACCCTCTCGTCGGAAAGTTGCACGTCGGTTAGCCTAGAAGGTGGTCGAGACGGACGAAACCATTCGATAGGTGTCGACAAAAGGGATGGTCGTGCGGAAGAAAAGAGGGATTGAAAACTGCATTGGGGTGTTCATGATACCACTCCCCAGACACGTGGTTCCCAAGGAATGATGCCGATTGGGACCTACGAGAAAATCCAACGGTGGGCATATGAGGGCCATCAAATCAGATAGTTAAATAAAAGCCATATCTAACAACAGAGAATGGGCGCATGGAAAACCAACGACCGGGATCAACGGATAGCTAGTGGATAATATTGATAGATAAGTAAACGAGGTTTACATATATAGTCGTCGATCGGTAAAGGTGACATTTTTATTTTTCCCAGAGCCCGTTTGGGCCAGCGATTTTTGGGTCGCATGGTGATAAGGGTTTTTGAAGCTATTGGTGCAAGAAAGGACCCTAGCTATCACAGGGAAGCTCTTTAAAATTGTCCCTTCGATAATATCAGTGGGATTGTCGCAAAGTGGCCGTTCTAGGAAACAGGGTTTTGGTTTTGGAACGGCAATTTGATTTCTAACCTCCAGGATTAGCAAAAGGCCGAAAGCCTTGTAGGGATAGTAGTGTGTAGAGGGTCCCGTTCGCCCTATATCTTGTCCTGCCTTGACCATGTCGGTCTTCCAGGTACTTGTCCCTCGAAGCCCTTAGTATTTGGGTCTAGGAGTTCCCCCGAATATGTCGGTCATCGCCTTATTTCATCAAATTCGTCTTGAGAGTCGGAAAGCCTTTTTGAATACCAACTTCGAGCTCAGCCTCAAAGTTGAAGATACCTCTCCAACCCTTTTGGGTGTTCAAAAGAAGCATCAGTCCACCCGGAGCTGAATGTGGATCAATACCAGGCTTCAATTTGGGATAGTATCTGACCAGAGGTATCCACCCACAAGCGATAGACTCCTCCAGTACTAGTGACTTCAGGCCTCAGCCCCACATGGGGGAAGGGGAGTAAGATGAGGAGGCAGGGAAGACATTACTCCTAGCCATACGGGGGCAGGGGCACAGTACTAAATAAATTATAAATAGGATAACAAAAGATTAAACTTGTATAGAGGTCCCTCATTGACCATTTTCCCTTTGTACAATCTATCAAGAGTGCGTTTTCCTCTGAGCCGAAGTTTTTTCAAGGGAGTCTATCATCATTGATCAGACAAGGTTTTTCTCCGTAGAAACCGCCAAGGCCTTAGAAGGTTAAATAATTCGAACACTAAAGTTGGTGGAGATAGAAGGATGGCAAAGTTGGGAGTGCGGCGAGTGCTGAAATGGGGCTAGCAAACATGGCAGGTCACCCCCTGGTCGACAATGGAGATAGTAGGGTTGGGGTATCAAATAAAGGAGGGCAGGATGATGTGACCCAAGTCATCCAAAGGATGGTTGCAAACACAATGGAAGTCACCTCAATATCATCATATGCTCCTCCGCCTATCTGGAGAGGTTCACCGCGCGTGTTTCACGTCGTCTCGGACCTTGGGCATCATTGTTACTTGATTGAGGATTCCGATCAAGTTATCATGGTGATTATGGACGCACGTAGATGTTTTCATCATCACAGCAGTTATGGATATGTTTTTTTTCATTAGCTGTATGAGATCGGTGTATAGAGAAGGTGGCACACCTGACAGCTTTAGGCATATTTCAATTAAAAGGGATCATGGAGAAGGTGTCGAGATCTAGAGTGGTTTTCATGCCAGGGAAGGCGTGGTATGAGGTGGAAGAAGAGCATGCTCCTCTGTTCCCTATGTTGTTTGACCACGTAGAATCCAACTCTGTTATTAAAGATGAGGAGCCTGAAGGGTGACAAGTGCGCAAGAGAATCCGGCGTCTGAAGAAAACGAAGATTCTTGAAAATGAGGAAGACATCCAGCTGGACAAGGAGATTGTCCATGATCTCATGATCCCTACTGAGGAAGTGATACCTCCACCTCCAGCTGAAAAAGTACAAGCAGACAGCTCTCTGAAGGTAGAATACTTTTTCAATTCGCGAGGCCATCTGAAGATTTTGAAATAGGGTGGTGCCCTGTTCATCGATATTTTTGTTTCCCGTCTTCATCAGTCTGTTTTGGAATGAACACGAATGTAATATTCCTGATTCGGGCCTGTCCAGGTGTCATCATAATTTTTGTTTGTTTCCTATGAACTAAGTCAAGGCCGAAAGCCTATAAAAAGCATTGTAATAGAATAACGCCAGGTTGAAAACTTTTTGGAGAATTGTATATTGTTCTGTGTAAGGCATTTTGAGGTATTTGTGAATAAAGTTGGTAGATCCTAGAAGGTGTTTTAACAGGGATTCCTGTGTTATTGGTCTTGCAGTCTATTCCTTCTCTTTTCCAATGTGAATTGTGTTCCTCTCTTTGTTAATCCATTATGTATTGCTTATTCGTGTTTGGTTCAATGTATTATTTGAATGGAATTCATAAAAATAATGCTCTCTTCAGATCTTACCAAGCACTCCACAATTATTTTCTGCTAAAGTCAATATAGAATTCATGTTATCCATGCTTTATATTGATGGACTATTCATCTCTCTTCTAACTCACCAACTAAAAGCTTTTTGACTGTGAGTTGGTGGCTACCTTGCCCCTGTGTGAACGCATTTGTGAATATTTGTCAATGATGTTCATGTTTTGTTTAATCTGACTCCATCCGCCCAATATAGACCGATGATATTTTCCAACCACCTTTCATATAAATAATTTGTTCTAATGGAAATCTGACCTTCCATGTATGTTTTGATCGAATATCTTAAGAGATGAATGCTGATGTATGTTTTCACTATTGACGCCTTTAATGATTTCCAGTCTTTCATATGTTTGTAGAGATATCCCTCTCTGACTATGTTGGGTCAGTAGAATTAGTCTAAATATTGGTTAGTGGTTACCCCGACTTGCCCTCTCCCACAACCTAGAGGATACGATTTGGGTGTTAACAAATTGGCGTTGTTGTCGGGGATCGATTGTCTTATCATCCATGGAAGAACGAAAAAGGATTCATATCTTATTGTTGATGGTTGACAGCAGTCAGACATCAGAAGGGTTGTGTACCATCCGCCTGGCGACTCGACTCATTATCTAAGCCTATTTGCAAACTCCAATGGAGAAAGAGCCCAGCTGCTTTAGACATGGAATAATTGAGTTCCAGGTATCAAAATATCAATCTCTTCAAAGAGGCCCTATTCTTCTGTGTCGGCATCCTTTTTCCCTTATATATATGTGTCAAAAAAAATTTGTCCTGCCCAAGAGCTCTAGGTCATGAGAGAGCTTCCTTTGTATATCCTTCACTAGAATTCGAAAATGTACATTCTCTTTTCTCCCCTAGAGTCGATCTCGTCCTTTCCTTTGAAACTTGTATAAATCATGAACGGCCTTATGAAACCTCTGAGAATAAAGCCAATGATATCCTGCCTACCCCTACTCTTTTAACTTCCAGAGCTCAGCTAAGATACAACCCTTTAAAGATACCCCCTGTCCTTCATGATTTTCCTCCAGATTACCATAAACACCTCCTTGTCTTTGATGGAGAGTCTGAAATTCTCACCACAGAGAAACATCTGCAAGGTTTCGAGCATTTTCTGGATCTTTTTGAAATAGAGCACGATGATGTCTGTAGGAGGGATTTTGCGAAATCCCTCCAAGGGGATGTGAAGAGATGGTTCATCCATTTATAGCTTGAGTCCATTGGCACCTGGGGAGAGTTATCTGAAGCCTTTTTAGGGTTTTGGGGTAAAAGAAGGTCATGGGACCTAATTTTGTCAGAGTTTTACTCCATGAGAAGGCAAGAAAGTGAAATTGTGTCTCACTTTAACAGGAGGTTTGTGAATTTCTATTATGACATGCCCAAAGAAATTCAGCCCCGAGAGAATGCTGCAAAATTATACTATGCATCCATCTTTCCTCCTGATCTGTCTTTTCATCTTTTGGAGAGGAAGTCTTCCAATCTACAGCTTATGTTCAGGGATGCATTAGAGGTTGAAGAGAACCTCAGGATGTCTGGGAAGCTATCAAAACAAGGTGATGATAAGAATATTGAATAAGAAACAAGGTTTGAGAAGATACATGAGCCAAGGGATCCTGCTTTACGTCCCATCCCCCCCATTAAAGAGAAGAGAGGTGATCAACTCAGTGAAGTGATAGAAGAGGGGGAATCTAGTTTGTTCTACGTGGACTACAATCAGCCTATTGAAATTCCTATTTCTGATGGCCCCCATGAAGTTCTCAGTCCACCTAAATATGATGACTATGACGAGGATCGTTGGGAAAATTTCATAAGCTCTTTTGAGATAATGGATGAAGAGTCCCTCAAGGCTCTACAGGGAAAGCTACACTCCCGTCAACATAGAGAAGAAAAGGATAGCGATCAAGAGGTCCCAGAAGAGCCCCAGCAGGCAGAGTATTCCTCATGGATGGATGAAGAGGGAGAATATGTGATCCTGGAAGAAATTCTAGAACCTGGAACATATTCGGAGCAAGTCGACTGGATAGCCGAAAGGATAAGAGATGACCAGGGTGGTTCGCATGATTCTTATTTGAAAGCCGTCTCCTGGACTGAAGATGATTACAGACTCTTTGGAGAATTTTTTGGGCTCGGCCAATATCTTTGGCCAGATGACCAGATGATCAAGGATTTTCGAGGAGGCCAAGCTACGCAGCAGGATTTTCAGGCAAGTCTACCAGGATTGGAATCCGAGTTTCAAGGAGAATGGCGTTTCCTTGACCCTTTCGGTAGAAAGAGGGGACATTATTTTGAAGTCCTAGGAAGAATCGGGTTTTCATCCCAGGAATCATGAGCCACCCGAAAAGAAAGTTGTTCGGTGTTGGTTGTGAAAATATTACCAAGTCATGTGGATGAGTTTCAAGTTTTGATGGAGGTTTTTCAGAGGCACGCAACCCTGGGGCCTGACAAGAGCACCAGGAAAACTACATGGCACCCGTATGGCTCTACTAAAAGAAATTTTGTTGCAATGCAAGAGGAAGGAAGAGCGCGCCACATTTTTTATGATCAAGTGGAAGAATACATAGAAGATTTCTGTGGCTGGAGGAAGGTTTCTGGTTTCACTCAAAGGGACCTCACCCGTCGCCGCCGCTTTGGGCCATTGACCCTCGTTGTTCTGAAATTAGTTGAGCATGATAAGAAGACCCATCGGGAGAGTCAGTTACTCGACTGGCTAAACTGGCATTTTTTGCTAACCTAAAAATGGCAGTCTCTCAAGTAGGGTAGGCTGTATATAAATAAGCCTAAAATTTTCGGCATTTTCCAATTTCAGTATTGAATTTCTATTTTTAGTATTTCCCAGTTTGTTTCAGAATGTACAACTCCACTTTTGGCTTTGGTTCCAAGAAGTCTCCAGTCTGAAATAGGATAGATCATTTGGCTGAGGTTCAAGTTGTCACAGGATACGTCGCACAGCCCAATTAGGATCGGTTTTTTCCATGAATGTTTTCAGACAAACCCCTCCCACGTGGTCTAGCAGGGAAAATTTTCTTGCAGGAGCCGCCCAATGGATCAGGCACCCGGTCTACGAGATTCTTTTCTACCTCATAGGGAGGATAGCATGCCAAAGTTGGAGCCAGTTGTTCGCACCTGATTTTTCTGCACCATAAAAGACAAAGATGAAGGGAAGAGAGTTAAGGAATTACCTGATGGATGCTTGAGGTTTCCTTCATCTCGCATGGCAAGGTGCTAAAATATGAGAAAGGTTGATAAGGGATTCTAAATAGACAAGGCATGGCAAAGAAAACATTAAAAAGCGACCGAATTAACCCAAATATGCCTAAGTCTATAGTCCGAAGGAAATGATATAAGAGGTAACTACCATGCCAGTTTTCTCCATCAGATGGATGCTCAGGGGAAATCAATGGTCCTCGTTGATGGTTGTGGAGATAAGACGCACGGGGGATAGTCATAAGGGTGATCGCGATAATGAATACGGTCGTCCAGATAGCAGCAAGAGGAGACGTCACGAGGATGAAAGGTGGTAAGCAGTATCGATTTAATAAACATGCGATACCACTAGAGCGTAAAAGTAGATCTATGGCCATGTGGACAGCTCAGGAAGGCGGAGCAATATCCTGCGGTCTAGATTGATGGCCCCAAAGAGGTAAGTGCAATATGACTGGGAAAACGGTGTAGATGGGCCTTGGGAAGATCGAGGATCCACGGTGACCCTCTCATTGTAAAGTTTCATGTCGGTTAGACTCGAAGGTGGTCGCGACGGATGAAACCATTCGACAGGTGTCGACACAAGGGATGGTCGCGCGGAAGAAAAGCGGGATTGAAAACCGCATTGGGGTGTTAACAATACCACTCCCCGGACACATGGTGCCCGAGGAACGATGCAGATTGGGACCTACGGGATAGTCCAACGGTGGGCATATGAGGGCCATCGAATCAGATAGTTAAATAAAATCCAGATCTAACGACTGAGAATGGGAATGTGGAAAACCAATGACTGGCATCAACGGATAGCTGGTGGATAAGATCGATAGATAAGTAAATGAGGCTTACATATATAGTCGTCGATGGGTAAAGGTGACATTTTTATCTTTCCCAGAGCCCATTTGGGCCAGGGTTTTTTGGGTCGCATGGCGACAAGGGTTTTGGAAGCTGCTGGTGCAGGAAAGGACACTAGTTGTCATAGGGAAGCTCTTTAAAATTATCGCTTCGATAATTTCAGCGGGCTTGCCACGAAGTGGCCGTTCTAGGAAATAGGGTTTTTGTTTTGGAATGGAAATTTGATTTCTAACCACCAGGATTAGCAGAAGGCCGAAAGCCTTGTAGGCATAGCAGTGTGCAGAGGGTCCCGTTCACCCTGTATCTTTCCCCACCTCGACCATGTCGTTCTGCCTGGTACTTGTCCCTCGAATCCCGTAGTATTGGGGTCTGGGAGTTCCCCCGAATATGTCGGTTGTCACCTTACTTCATCAAATTCCTCCTAAGAGTCGGCAAGCCTTTTTGAATACCAACTTCGAGCTCAGCCTCAAAGTTGAAGATACCTCTCCAACCCTTTTGGGTGTTCAAAAGAAGTGTCAGTCCTCCCAGAGTCGAATGTGGATCGATACCAGGCTTCAATTTGGGATAGTATCTGACCAAAGGTATCCACCCACAAGCGATAGACTCCTCCAGTACTAGTGACTTCAGGCCTCGGCCCCACAGGGGGTAAGACTAAGATGAGGAGGTAGGGAAGACATTGCTCCCAGCCATATGGGGGCAAGGGCACAGTTCTAAAGAAATTATAAACAGGCTAACAAAATATTAAACTTATATAGAAGTCCCTCATTGACCATTTTCCCTTTGTAGCATCTGTCAAGAGTGCGTTTTCCTCTGAGCCGAAGGTTTTTCAAGGGAGTCCATCATCACTGATCAAACAAGGGTTTTCTCAGTAGAAACCACCAGAGCCTCAGAAGGTTAAAGAATTCAGCCGCAAAAGTTAGTGGAGATAGCAGGATGGAAAAGTTAGGAGCGCGGCGAGTGCTGAAATGGAACTAGCGGACATGGTAGGTCATTGCCTGGTCCACGATGGAGATAGTAGGGTCGGGGCAGCAGATAAAGGAGGGCAGGATGATGTGACCCAAGTCATCCGAAGGATAGTTGTAAACACGATGGAAGTCACCTCAATATCATCATATGCTCCGTCGCCTATCTGGAGAGGTTCATCACACGTGTTTTGCGTCGTCTCGGACCTTGGGCATCATTGTTACTTGATTGACTAGTCCTATCAAGTTATCATGGCGATTATGGCCGCACGTAGCCGCTGTTATCATCACAGTAGTTATGGATACATGTTTTTTGTCAGCTGTATGAGATCGGTGTATAGAGAAGGTGGCACACCTGGCAGCTTAGGGCATATTTCAGTTAAAAGGGATCATGGAGAAGGTGTCGATATCTAGAGTGATTTTCATGCCAGGGAAGGCATGGTACGAGTTGGAAAAATATCATGCTCCTCCGTCCCCTATGGTGTTCGACCATGTAGAATCCAACTCTGTTAGTGAAGATGTGGATCCTGAAGGGTGACAAGTACGCAAGAGAATTCAGCGTCTGAAGAAAATGACGATTCTTGAAAATGAGGAAGATGTCCAGCCAGACAAGGAGATTGTCCATGATCTCGTGTGTTAGATTTTGAGCATTAATTCAACATACTCTAGGATCTTTACTAAGAGAATAACATGTACACTATATCAATCGTATCAAGCATCTATCAAGCATATCAAGCATGTATCAAGCATATCAAGCAATCACATAAGATAATGGACACATAGAGTTTCACTGGGGAAAACCATAAAGGTGAAAAACCCCACAACTTCCTCAGAGATAGAAATAGCAATGATACAACCAAATACAAGAGATACTCTTCTACTAGCAGCTACTACTTCTCCTCAACTAGTGCACCACTTTTCGAGTGATGTAAGAGTGAGTAATGAGATTATCAACTAGAGATCTCCTGATCTCTATTTATACTTGTCCTGTCCTGCCCAATAAACTAACAGGGACGACTTGTCTAACTTAGTCTAATAACCCATGGTTACATTAATCAGGGCCGACCCCACACTTGGTGGTCTAATAACCCATCACAGCAAGTTACGATACTTGCGACACTTGTCAATACAAATGACGACACTTCGGTATAGAGGAATAATACCATATCTATAGGAGTACAATATACATAGGTGAAATACATTCCGAAGTTACATATACATCAACACTCCCTCTTGACTAGGAAGGTATTCCTCGACACAGATCTGCTAGCACAAGTCTTCTTTTTTGGATCATCGTCACTGGATCATCGTCATCGAATCATCATCATCGAATCATTGTCATCATCACTGATGCTGCTATCTCAATAAATCTCCAATCTACTCGTCATAGGAAATTCTACAGGGCTAGTCCTTTTTCATACTGGATGTAGGCCCGCCACCTGCAGGTCCTCATCATCTACAGAACCAGCCCTTTTTCATGCTGGATGAACATCATCAACATCTCTATGAGCAAGCCATCAAGTATGTACACCTCAGGACTGATTACACTACCTCTGCAAAACCTGCAAGATCTCCCAGGACTGATTACACTGCCTTTGCAAAACCTACAAGAGCATCTCAGGACTGATCATATGCCTCTGCAAAACCTGTGTACCATACTGCCACATCATCATCATCATCATCCACAGAGCACAACCCAGATGCACATCTCACAGCACTTACACCACCGACATGGGATAACACATCTATCACCATTCGGAGAAGGCTCAGCACTTACATCACGACCATGAGAAGACTTACCTACCACCATGTCACCATGGGAGGACCTACCTATCATCATGTCGGAAAGGCACAACACTTATATCACAACCATGGGAGAACACATCTGTCACCATGTCGAAAAGTCTCACTCGACCCTTACATCTCATCATGTGAGAATGGCCCCAGCCCTTATATTTCACCATGGGAGAACACATCTATCACCATGTGAAAATGGACCAGCCCTTATATTTCAGCATAGGAGAACACATCTATCACTATCTGAAAATGGCTTCATCCCATACATCTTAGCATAGGAGAACACATCTATCACTATCTCAGAATGGCTCCAGCCCTTACATCTTAGCATAGGAGAACACATCTATCACTATTTGAGAATGGCTCCAACCCTTACATCTCACCATGGGAGAACACATCTATCACCATGTGAGGAAGGCTAATGTGCATCTGTGCCTCCGGACTCATCAATTCCCCTTGGAAGGATTCTTGATCTGAAGCTCACCAAGTCTCCCTCTGGGGTATTCAAACTTCACTCTAGCCAGCGGCTTGGTTAACACATCGGCTATCTGCTCTTCCGTCGCAACATACAGGAGCTTCACTGCTCGTCTCTACACCATATCCCTGATATAGTGATACTTGATCTCAATGTGCTTCGACTTGTCATGGAACATTGGGTTCTTCGACAACTTCACACAACTCTGGTTGTCGCAATATATGCAAGTAGCACTCAGCTGGAGATCAAACAAATCAGACAGTAGCTTCCTAAGCCATACTGCCTCACAACTAGCCGAACAAGTGCAACATACTCTGCTTCGGCTATACTCAGTGCCACATAGGACTGCTTCCTGTTAAACCAAGAGATCATACCAGATCCCATACTGAAGCAGCACCCCGAAGTGCTCTTCCGATCAATGGCACTGCCTACCCAATCCGAATCAACATAACCCTCTAGGTTAAACTTTTGATTCACCTCATACTTGAGTCCATAGTCAACTGTACCCTTTAGGTACCTCAGAATATGCTTTGCAACTATCAGGTGAACATGTCTCGTATCTGTCAAGTATTGGGTCAAGGTGTTCACCGCAAAGAAAATATCTGGTCTCGTATTTGTCAGGTACATCAAGGACCCAATCATCTGACAATACATCGTGGCATCAACCAACTCATATGAAGCATCACACCGAAGCTTTAGGTTCGATGCCATAGGTGTGGCCATGGCCTTGCAGTCCATCATCCCGAACCTCTTCAAGATCTCTACTGCATACTTCCCTTATCTAAGGAAGATCCCATCTACACTCTTCCACACCTCCATACCAAGAAAGTAGTGCATCATTCCCAAGTCCTTCATCTCGAACTCGGCAGCAAGCTTCCTCTTTGTGTCAACAATCAATCTATCCTCACCTATTACAAATAGGTCATCCACATACAATAGTAGTATCACTGGATTTCCTTCCTCAACCTTGTAGTAAAGGTTGGAATCCGCTTTACTCTTGGTAAAGCCCAAACTAGATAGGAAGCCATCTATCCTGCCATACCAGGTCCTGGGTTCCTGTTTCAAACCATATAGGGCTTTCTTCAGTTTGCACACATGTGAATCTCGGTCATGTGTCTTCAACCCAAGTGGTTGCTCCACATACACTTCCTCTTCAACTACACCATTCAAGCAAGTTGTCTTGACATCCATCTGGTGTACCTTCCATTTCATCACTGCATCTAGAGCAAGTACTAATCTAATGGAAGTGTATCTGGCTACAGGTGAAAAAGTCTCTTCATAATCAATCCCTTCTTTCTAGGAGAAGCCACGAGCTACAAACCTAGCTTTGTATTTCTCTATGCTACCATCTGCAGTATGCTTGATCTTATAGATCCACTTGGAAGTCACAACAGACTTCCCATCTGGTCTTGGGACCACATCCCAAACATCATTCTTCGTGATCGACTGGTATTCCTCGACCATGGCATCCTTCCATTATTTCTTTTCTGCTGCTTCTTCATAACTAGAAGGTTCTTTGTTCATGATATCACAAAGTAAAGCAACATAGCTGGTATGTGATCTTGTTTTTTTCCTTTCTCTGTGTTCCTCTTCTGGAATGCCAAACCTTTCTGCATCTTGGATGAGCTCTCTATCCCATGTTGGTTTCCTCTTGTGAGAGTTCTTCTCACGGGGTGGCTCTACAGGTTTTTTTGGATCTTCTATTTCATGATATTCTTCAAGAACGGCTTCATTTATGGTGGTGTCTTGAATTCTAGATATTCTGGGTTCTTCATTATCTTGAACTGGTGTTTTCCTTCATTTGATGTATGCTGAGCTTTCATCAAATGTTACATCCCTACTGATATCAGTCTTCTTGAATCCTGGGAAGCATATTCTGTATGCCTTTGAGATTTCACTGTAACCCACGAATATGCCCTTCTTTCCCGAAGGATCTAACTTTGTCCTCTTTTCTTTTGGGATGTGAGTGTATACTGGACAACCAAATATTCTGAGATGGATAACTTCTGGTTTCTTACTAGTGAACACTTCTTCTGGTGTTTTTTGGTCAAGTATCTTATGGGGTGTTCTGTTCTGCACATATACAGCTGTCCTAGCTGCTTCAGCCCATAGGTGCATAAGTAGATCTTAGTCATGAAGCATTGCCCTAGCGACTTCCATGATTGTTCTATTCTCTCTTTCGACAAACCCATTCTGTTGTGGATTGTAAGGAGTAGTCAACTGTTAAATTTTCAGAATTTACTTCAATTTGATCTAGGATCTTAACTGAGAGAACAACATGTACAGCATATCTACAGCATATCAATCATGGAGACAATAATGCAAGCACACAAGAGACACAAAGATTTACTTGGGGAAAACCATAAAGGTGAAAAACCCCAATAACTTCCTCAGAGATAGATGGAAAAATGATACAACCAACCAAGAGAGATAGCCATAACCTAGCATCAGATCCTCCTCCTCCATAAGTGCGCCACTCCTCCTTGAGTGCATGTGTGAGAAGTGAGTGAGTAAATAGAGTGCCTCCCGCACTCTATTTATACTTGACTTGACTTGCCTTGTTACCTAACTCATGTAGGCTCGAACTTAACCACATAACATAATGCTGAGTGGGCCGACCCCCAATAGGGTGGTCTAATAACCCTTTGACCCACATGACTTATACAGGGCCGACCCCAAATAAGGTGGTCTAATAACCCATCAAGTATAAGTTACGACACTTACAATATAAATGACGACACTTCCTTATAGAGGAATAATACCATCTCTATAGGAATACAATATACATATATGTGAAATACATTCCGAAGTTACATATACATCAACACTCCCTCTAAACTAGGAAGGTATTTCTCAGCACAGTTCTTCTAGCACAAGTCATCTTCTCTGGATCATCGTCACTAGATAATCGTCATCGAGTCATCATCATCGTCACTGCTGCTGCTATCTCAATCAATCTCTGAATCTACTCATCATAGGAAGTTCTACAGAGCCAGTCCTTTTTCATACTGGATGTAGGCCCACCACCTGCAGGTTTTCATCATCACTGGCCATACTGTGGAATCCTCAGGACTTATTACGTGTGTCACAAAACCTCGAAAGAGCATCCCAGGCTGTTACGAGCACACAGCTCTACCTATAGGATATCCCAGGGCGCTATTACATGTGACCCCACCACAAAACCTCGAAAGAGCATCTCAGGCTGTTACGGGTACACAACTCCGACCTGAAATCTCCCAGGGCGCTATTACATGTGGTCCACCACAAAACCTCGAAAGAGCATCTCAGGATGTTACGGGTACACAGCTCTGACCTGAAATATCCCAGGGCACTATTACATGTGGTCATGGCAAAACCTCGCAAGAGAATCCCAGGACTGATTACAGGCACACAGCCCAACCTATCGGATCTCCCAGGGAAACGAATTACATGCCATATGACAAAACCTCGAAAGAGCATCTGCCAGATATCCCAGGGAACCGAATTACATGCCATAGGAAAAACCTCGAAAGACTATCTGCAGATCTCCCAGGGCACTGAATTACATGTCCTCCCAGAGCAAAACCTCGAAAGAGCATTTGCCAGATGTCCCAGGGCACCGAATTACATGCCATAGGAAAAACCTCGAAAGACCATCTGCAAATCTCCCAGGGCACCGGATTACATGCTCATCTGCACAACCTGATCCACGGCCATAGAGTATCAACCTAATACTCTCCATACATCATCCTGATGTATCCATGATCATCCTGATCATCATCACTGCAACGTCCTGCTGCATGTCATCTGGAGCAAGATCCTGAAGCTTGTCATCCATGATCATCCTGATCATCACTGCAACATCCTGTTGCATGTCATCTGGAGCAACATCCTGAAGCTCGTCATCCATGATCATCTTGATCATCAATGCATCTACCTGATGCATACCAAGTATCTACCTGATACATATCATCATACATGATCCTCCTGATCATACAATGTATCCACCTGATACAAATACATGATCCACCTGATCATACAATGCATCTACCTGATGCATACCAAGTATCTATCTGATACATATCATCATACATGATCCACCTGATCATACAGTGTATCCACGTGATACAAATACATGATACATATCACCATACATGATCCCCCTGATCATACAATGTATCCACCTGATACATATACAGATACATGGTCCAAGCATCCAACATGATGCATACATACTTACATAAAATGATCCAACTGATCATATCCAGCATCCACATGATGCGTACATACATACATAAAAATGATCCAACTGATCATATCCAGCATCCAACATGATGCGTACATACATACATAAAATGATCCAACTGATCATATCCAAGCAGAAACCAGAACATCATCCTGATGCTCACCATCCAGTGCTTACATCCACATCCATGTGAAGGATCCTCCTTCCAACATGCTTGGAATGGCTTCAGCAAATGTGTCCATCACTTCTTCCTCGAAGTATCCTCGATCTGAAGAATGCCAAGTCTCTCTCTGAAGTACTCGAACTTCGCCCTAGCTAGTGGCTTCGTCAGCACATCTGTAATCTGCTCGTCCGTCGCAACATACAGGAGCTTCACAGCTCCTCTCTACACCATATCCCTGATATAGTGATATTTGATCTCTATGTGTTTCGACCTGTCATGAAACACTGGGTTCTCGGACAGCTTTACACAACTCTGGTTATCACAGAAGATACCAGTAGCCTCCAACGGGAGATCAAATAGCTCAGACAGTAGCTTCCATAGCCATACTGCCTCACAACTAGATGAATAGGCTGCAACATACTCTGCCTCAGCTGTACTCAGTGCTACGCAGGACTGCTTCCTGCTAAACCAAGAGATCACACCTGATCCCATACTGAAGCAACACCCAGATGTGCTCTTCCTATCTGCAGCACTGCCAGCCCAATCTGAATCAACATAACCCTGCAGGTTAAACTTTTGATTCACCTCATACTTGAGCCCATAATCCACTGTACCCTTCAGGTACCTCAGAACATGCTTTACAGCAACCAGGTGAACACTCCTCGGATCCGTCAGGAACTGGCTCAATGTGTTAACAGCAAAGCAAATATCTGGTCTCGTGTTTGTCAGGTACATCAAGGACCCAATCATCTGACGATACAAAGAGACATCAACCGGCTCAGATGAAGCATCACATAGAAGCTTTAGATTCGATGCCATAGGTGTGGCCATGGCCTTGCAGTCCATCATCCCGAACCTCTTCAGGATCTCTAATGCATACTTCCCTTGTCCAAGGAAGATTCCATCTACACTCTGCCACACCTCCATGCCAAAACAAATAGTGCATCATCCCCAAGTTCTTCAACTCGAACTCAGTAGCAAGCTTCCGCTGCGTGTCAGCAATCAATCTATCTTCACCTGTAACAAACAGGTTATCCGCATACAAAAGTGGTATCACTGGATTGCCTTCCTCAACCTTGTAGTAAAGGTTGGAATCCGCTTTACTCTTGGTAAAGCCCAATCTGGATAGAAAGCTGTCTATCCTACCATACCAAGTTCTGCACACATATATGACTACACCATGCTGTCTTGAAATCCATCTGGTGCATCTTCTATTTCATCACTTTTATATTTCTCAATGCTGCCATCTGCAACATGCTTGATCTGATAGGTCCATATAGAAGTCATAACAAACTTCCCTTCAGGTCTTGGGACTACATCCCAAACATCATTCTTCATGATCGACGAATCATGGCATTTCATTTCTTCATCCCAGATCCTGGGAACTTCAATATCTTCAATATATATCTTTGTTGCTGGAACAAATGTTGTAGTTCTTCTTTTGAAGGAGATGGCATACGATCTTTCCTACACAACAAGTTAAATTGCATGATTAGAAAACATCTCATAGTTTTCAGAACAAATTCTTACACATAAAGAAATATGTCATACAGTCATGCAATTATCTTTGCCAATGCTTCAATAAAACATTTATCCATATCCCGTAACTTTCTAGATGCCTTCCAATCTCTACCAGAACATTGTTAAGAGTGTGCACAACTCCCAACATGTCAGCAAAGAGGTTTCATTCTAGATAAGTAGCAATGGAATGTTGTACAGTGCCATAGGCCACTTACCCATGTATATTAGGAGTATACTGTTCATCAATGCAATTATTCTAATATGCATAATACACAACCTAATTCTAGGAACATCAGTATATACATCATTGAACAATTTTATTTAAACAAACATATATGCAAGAAATGATAATTAAAATACTTATCTTTGTTTGTTCGTTGAGTGAACTCCCTCTGAGTGTTCGCTTCGTTACAGGAGCTGCTGGAGTCCTAATCTGAAGTAGCTTCTTCTACACCTTTCTATTGTGGAAAGATGGTCAACTCCCTCTGAATATCTACATCCTTGCAGAAACCACTGAAGTGTGTTCCTTTGCTTTCTTGCAGGAACAACTGGAGTGTACTCCCTCTTGATCTTTGCTTCCTAGATTACCTGTTCTTGAACTCATAGTCATCCTTGGTCCCTATGCATGCTTATTAGTATCATGATTGTGTTATCCTTGTGATCTCATATAAAATCATACATTCATTAGTATACTATTAAAACACAATAATCTCAAGCATGTATAATCATGATTATTTCAAACCGAAAATAATAAGCATTAGCATTCAAGGTTTATGTAGGATTCTTATGGTTAGTCAAATCATAAGAAACATAACATGTCTAAACCTGTAATTAGTCAAACCTATGACTCTTCAGGTTAGTTGAATCATCAATCAAGATAAGAGATATAATATACATAAAACCTGTGATTATTCAAACCTATACCTTCATGATTCTTCTGGTTAGTCATATCATCAATTATGGTAAGACACATAATATGCATACAACCATGATTATTCAAACCTATGACTTCATGAATAATCATTATCAACAATAGTATAAGATCCTAACACAAGGTAGGATTCTATCTTGATATAGGAAAAACATACCTGGATTAGCATGCTAGTTAGTTATGTCTAACATACTCACATGATGTCTTCTTGTTCTTCTTCAATGACTTGTGCTAGTAACCTGTATATCTCATAGGTTAGCCATTATAAAATCAAGTTATACATACCTCGTAAATGGATCTTCTATGATATCCATAACAATGGATGAGTCTTTATCCTCATGTCATCATGATCATATGTTCTTGAACTGAAACATGATTTGTCTTTCTTGGTGTACCTTTCATGTTAGTAGACAACATAAGCCTCATACAACACCATAATGCATTAGTACAATCATAAGTGTCAACACCCTAACCAATGAATATCTTCTATCATGCATTCAAAATTTTGTTAAGGTGATACTACAAATCTAAAATGAAGATTGTACTAACCGTAATAACATGAAGACAAACATACCATAAACTTAATCATGAACAAATCTCAAAACATACCTCGATGAGTCATACCTGTCGAGATCGCTTGTAATCTTCTTATGTAAGGCCTTAGCCTCATCTCCCTTTGAAGCAGGAACTTCTTCACTTATGCAGATGATCAATCAATCTTCTTCTAGGATTAACCCAATCCACTTTAATTGCAAGAATTGGACCTGGAGCTCAATATGGGTTGGTCAGAGAAACCCAAAAAATTCAAACTTTGAATTTCAAACTTCCGAAAGGATAGAAATATGCGCCTTGATGAGCTGATCAAGCTGGTATATTCAGAATTTGAAAATTGCAAAGTTTCACTCCTCAATTTTGCCTTTGAAACTTCTGGATTCACTAGACGTGACCCTGAACTAGGGTTTGATGAATCCCACTCTTCTGCCCAATCAAAATGTTTGATCCAAAGCTCTAAGTTTCTATTTTTCCGAGGAGCTTCCATCCATGGTCACAGATTTCAAAAATTCCCATTTTTACAGAAGCCCTAATTTTCCACTTTTCTGATCAAAGTCCCGAACTAGGGTCTAATCAAGCCCGACCTTCTGCCCAACCAAAAATTCAGATCTTGGTCTCTAAATTTCTATTTTGATGAGTAGCATTCAGCCGTGGTCTCCGTTTACAAAAATTCCAACTTTCTCCAAAGCCCTAAATTCCGGAAGCCATGAATGAAGGTACCAAAAATAATTCTGTTTTGACAGAAATATGTACCTGATTGTTTCTAGTGTAACTCCAAACTTTTCAATCCACAGGGTCTGAAAAAGTTTTTTGAGATATCCTGACCTGTTATCTTTCCATCATGATAGGTCTGACCTCAATTGGATTCTCTGAGAGAGAGTTATGTCAAATGTCGCAACGTGACCTGTTTTGGGATAAAACAGAAGAGAGAACTTGTACGGCGTGCCACGTGTCACTGTTTGAACTTCGGCCTCTGAAAAAATTTCTTAAGATAGCTCGGCCTGTTATCTTTCCATCCTGATAGTTCTGACCTCAATTGGACTCTCTGAGAGAGAGTTATGCGAAGTGTCACAACGTGACCTGTTTATGGGATAATACAGGAGAGCGCACTTGTACGGAGTGCCACGTGTCACTGGTTCAACTTCGGCCTCTAAGAAAGTTTTTTGAGATATTACGGACTGTGTACTACCTATCACGTTTGATGAAATTTCATTTGGAGCTTCCTAGCCCAGGTTATGACCTTTTTCCCAAGGTCACCGGATTTTGACTCAGATCTGGAAGAGGCAGAAACCCTATATTGTACAGATCATAAATCACAAAGTACAACGAATTAGAGGTTTTCCTTTGGACACAAGGTACCTGGATATTTAATCTTCGTCCTGTAACAATTTCAGATCCGAAAACTTCTCCAAAACGGATTTATAGCGAAAGTGCTACGATGACTGGTTTTTGCTATATCAAGCCCTAGCATCGTAAGTGCAACAAGTGTCATACATGCCATATCATGCCTTCTTTCAGGCTAGCTCTGATACCATGTTAAATTTTCAGAATTTACTTCAATTTGATCTAGGATCTTAACTGAGAGAACAACATGTACAGCATATCTACAGCATATCAATCGTGGAGACAATAATGCAAGCACACAAGAGACACAAAGATTTACTTGGGGAAAACCATAAAGGTGAAAAACCCCAATAACTTCCTCAGAGATAGATGGAGCAATGATACAACCAACCAAGAGAGATAGCCATAACCTAGCAGCAGATCCTCCTCCTCCATAAGTGCGCCACTCCTCCTTGAGTGCATGTGTGAGAAGTGAGTGAGTAAATAGAGTGCCTCCCGCACTCTATTTATACTTGACTTGATTTGCCTTGTTACCTAACTCATGTAGGCTCGAACTTAACCACATAACATAATGCTGAGTGGGCTGACCCCCAATAGGGTGGTCTAATAACCCTTTGACCCACATGGACGACCCCCAATAGGGTGGTCTAATAACCCTTTGACCCACATGACTTATACAGGGCCGACCCCAAATAAGGTGGTCTAATAACCCATCAAGTATAAGTTACGACACTTACAATATAAATGACGACACTTCCTTATAGAGGAATAATACCATATCTATAGGAATACAATATACATATATGTGAAATACATTCTGAAGTTACATATACATCAACATCAACTCCCTCTTAATATCCGAATCACTGCATAGCTTCTTGAAGTCACCTGAAGTGAAATCTCCGCCATTATCGGATCTGAAGATCTTGATCTTCATGTCAGTTTGGTTTTCTATCAAGGCTTTGAATTCCTTGAACTTGGTAAAAAATTCATCTTTTTTCTTCAAGAAGTAAACCCAAGTCTTCCTAGAGAAATCATCAATGAAGGAAACATAGTATACATACCCACTCATAGAACTGGATGACATCGAACTGCATACATTGGAGTGGATGATTTCCAAGATTATTTTTTCCTTGCTTTCACTGCTTGGAAATGTCTTCTTTGTGTTCTTTCCCTTTGCAAATGCCTTCATGATTTGACTGGATTTCTGGAAGACCTTCCATTGCTTTGCTTGCAATTGGTAATGCTCTATAGTGCATGTGTGCAAGCCTTCTATTCCAAAGTTCACTTGGCTCTACTGAATCATGGACCATGGCTTGTTCTAGTTGGCCCTTCAATTTGTATAATCCTCCCTCTTGCTATCTAATTACCATTGCATCATCAATAGTCTTACCCTTTGGCCACATTAGGACTTGGCCATCTACAAATGCAACCCACATGCCTTTTGCATCCAATGCAGATATGCAGAGTAGATTCTTCTTGAGACCTGGAACATATAGTACATCTTTCATCTTCATAGACTTTCCAGAGTCTAGTTTATAGGAGGCTTCACCACTCCATTTTATTGGATACTGGTAGTCATCCCCAAGTTTTACCTTGTGGGGTGATTCATGTTCAAATAGGTTCATAAAGGATTCCTTGAATCCTGTCATGTGTTTAGAAGCCCCAGTATCTATAAGCCAATCATTACTTCCATGAGTAATGGTTCCAGTGAGAGCAGAAATCAAAACATATTCTTCATCACTTGAAGAACCTTCACTATCTTCTCTAGCCGTCTTCCTCGGAGGTTCATCATCCTCTGCAGCATGAGCATGATGTCTTTTTTTGATGTTCTTCTTCCTTTTGTGAGATCCATCTTTATTGTTTCTGGGACAATCCCTAACATAGTGTCCCTTTTCATCACAGGTAAAGCATCAGGAATTTGATATGTTTCTTTGAGATCTGAAGTTGCCCCGTTGATAGTGATGGTGATGCTTTATTTCTTACTGTGGTGATGTCCCTTTTTATCATCATGTATTTTGGAGTGTGTTGTGAGAGCTCGGTCTTCATTCCCCATCTTTTCTTCTCGAGCTACAATTCAAGCTTCTTCCTGGGGCATTCTTCCCACAACCTGCTGAAAGTGATAAGTTTCCTTCTAGCACAAATTCCTTGGATGAAGGAATCGCATGACCTAGGAAGGCCATTAAGAGTGGTCATTACCACTTCTCCATTTTCTATATCTTCTCCCACAGCTTCAAGTTGTTCTTTTATTTGGGAGACCCTTGAGAAATAAGACTACATAGTGTCTGCATTCTCGATCTTGATATTCTTTAGTTGATTCCTCAAGGTCATCTTCCGATTTATGTTCTTCCCTTCAAATAGCTTGGTCAGGGAATCAAACATATCCTTTGGTGTCTTTAGAGATGACACATGTGGTATGATATGGTCTTTGATAGAATCAACAATGATCCTTTTAGCCTTGACCAAATTTATTTTGTTTAAGGCCTTAGCCTCTTCTTCCTCTGGGATAAGCACCTCTTCACTTATGTAAGTGTCCAACTCATTTTCTTCCAGGATTAACCCAATCCTATACTTCCATGCTCGGAAGTTATCATCCCCTTCAAGTTTATCCTCAAGCTTGGTGTGGTGAGACATCTTAAAGAGTACTGCAAATGGAAATAGAAGATATTTAGGTCTTACCACTTGAATTGCTGAAAACTGGATCTAGTCCCAGATTAGGGTTTGTCAGAGAAACCCTAAAAATTCAAACTTTGAATTTCAAACTTCTGAGAAGATAGAAAGATGCGCCTTGATGAGCAAATCAACCTGGTATATTCAGAATTTGTGATCTGCAAAGTTTCACCCTTCAGAAATGCCTTTTAGTCTTCTCGAATTCAATAGGGCAGGCCTTGAATTAGGGTTTGAGTTTCCCAGAGCTTCACCCAACCAAAAATGTTGATCCAAAGCTCCAAACTTTGATTTTTCCAAGGATCTTCGAGCTATGTCTTCATATTTCAGAAATTCCTATTTTTGTGGAAACCCTAAGTTTTAGGGCCAAAACTGAAAGTGCTCAGAATTGAATTCTAATTGGACAGAAAGATTCACCTTGATGAGTAGAGTCAATCTACCTTACTACTTTTCCAAAATATGTGGAGAGAAACCCAATAAACAAGAAACCCTAGCTTTTGCCACTGCACAATGTCTTCTTCTCAGGGAATCTCTAATACCATGTTAGATTTTTAGCATTAATTCAACATACTCTAGGATCTTTACTGAGAGAATAACATGTACAGCGTATCAATCATATCAAGCATATCAAGCAATCACATAAGACAATGGACACATAGAGTTTCACTGGGGAAAAACATAAAGGTGAAAAATCCCACAACTTCCTCAGAGCTAGAAAGAGCAATGATACAACCAAATACAAGAGATAGTCTTCTACTAGCAGCTACTCCTCCTCCTGAACTAGTGCGCCACTTTCTGAGTGATGTAAGAGTGAGTAATGAGATGATCAAATAGAGATCTTCCGATCTCTATTTATACTTGTCCTGTCCTTCCCAATAAACTAATAGGGCCGACTTGTCTAACTCAGTCTAATAACCCATGGTTACATTAATTCGGCCCTACCCCACACTTGGTGGTCTAATAACCCATCACAGTAAGTTACGACACTTGTGCCACTTGTCAATACAAATGACGACACTTCGGTATAGAGGAATAATACCATCTCTATAAGAGTACAATATACATAGCTGAAATACATTTCGAAGGTACATATACATCAACATCGTGCTCCCTACCAAGGAAGTGATAGCTCCACCTCCAGCCGAAAAAGTACAAGCAGACAACTCTCTGAAGATAGAAGACTTTTTCGATTCACGAGGCCATCTGAAGATTCTGAAATAGGGTGGCACCCTGTTCATCGGTATTTTTGTTTCCTGTCTTCATTAGTCTATTTTGGAATGGACACGTATGTAATATTCCTGATTCGGGGTTGTCCAGGTGTCATCATAATTTTTGTTTGTTTCCTATGAACAAAGTCAAGGCCAAAAGCCTGTAAAAAGCATTGTAATAGAATAATGCCAGGTTGAAAACTTTTTTGCTAATTGTATATTGTTCTATGTAAGGAATTTTGAGTTGTTTTTTAATAAAGTTGGTAGAGCCTAGCAGGTGTTTTAATAGGGATTCCTGTTTTATTGGTCTTGCAGTCTCTTCCTTCTCTTTTCCCATGTGAATTGTGTTTCTCTCTTTGTCAATCCATTATGGATTGCTTATTTGTGTTTGGTTCAGTGTAGTATTTGAATGGAATTTATAGAAATAATGCTTTGTTCAGATCTTACCAAGCACTCCACAATTATTTTCTACTAAAGTCAATATAGAATTCATGTTATCCATGCTTTATATTGATGGACTGTTCATCTCTCTTCTAACTCACCAACTAAAAGCTTTTTGACTGTGAGCTGGTGGCTACCTTGCCCCTGTGTGAATGCATCTGCGAATATTTGTCAATGATGTTCATGTTTGGTTTAATCTGACTCCATCTGCCCAATATAGACCCATGTTGTTTTCCAACCACATTTCATATAAATAATTTGTTCTAACGAAAATCTGACCTTCCATGTGTGTTTTGATCGAATATCTTAAGAGATGAATGCTGGTGTATGTTTTCACTATTGACGCCTTTGATTATTTCTAGTATTTCGTATGTTTGTAGAGAGAGCTCTCTCTGACTATGCTGGGTCAGTAGCATTAGTCTAAAGATTGGTTAGTGGTTACCCCAACTTGCCCTCTCCCACAACCTAGAGGGTACGATTTGGGTGTTAACAGTGGTGATCCTGAGGATTGTGTCACTTGTGTTAATAATCTCATCATGTTTATGATGGATTGTGTTTTATGTGTCACGACGTACAAATGATATCATGCCACACTATGATCATTAATGTCACATTTATGATGGATAGTGTTTATGTGTCATGACGTACAGATGATATCCCGCCACACTGTGATAATTAATGTCACCATCTTTTTTGCATTGATACTGTGATGATATCCCGCCACACTGCTCTAGCCGCCCACTGCCTACATTGAAACTTAAAGTTTAAACTCTCTGTGTTTTCCAGTTTGGAGCTCTGTTTTCTCTCAGGACAGAGGTTTTCTTTTGCTGAGGTGGAACCGAGAAGAGCGTTGGGTGGGTAGAGCAGTAAGATTGGTTTGAAGAATTGACTGCTAGTTTTTCAATTGGAAGGTATTTATATTATTCAAACCATAAATCTAAATTTGTAACAGAGCATGCTTATTCAGCCTCCGGGCTAAAAACCATATCTTCCATGGTTGTCAAAAATCAATGCAATGATAGTTTCAAGTTCGCGGTAATTTAAAGTCGCTGAACATTTTAGATTCTTCAGATTTCCTTCCACCCTTGTCTGTCTTCTTCAAATTTCCAAAATTTATTTCCTTCAATTCTGGGTAGTTATCTTGTTACAATCCATTAATATGAATTTACATCGTTATATTTGCAAAATCATGAGTTACTCATTACTGGGCTCAATTAACAGAATTAACAAGTTTAATGTCGATTAATGCAAGCTTGCATACATTTTTTGTCTAGTGATGTAGTGTATTATTTTCATATATTCCATATTTTTTTTTGCAAATCCTCTAGCATTTGGCTTGGTTTGTTGGAAAAATATAACAACAAATGAACTCGGAAAATTGAAACATGTTTTTTGTTTTTAATATCATTTTGCAGTTAATATTCACTATAGTATACTGATCTATGTAAACGCTATACTTTATTTGAAATATTTGAAATTGATAATTTATGTCTTAATTTATATAATATTGATTACATTTCTTTTATAAATAAATATAATTTAAGTCTTTATTTTAATTGAATAAAATTAAGCAATCAAATAGCTTTAAACAAATTTATTAACGTATAATTGTTTGCCAATACACTATCTTGGCTAGAAAAGTCCCATGTATTGGGTAGTTGGACGTGGTGTATGACTCAAATTGTTGGACGCAATGAAAACACATGTGAGTCTTGCAAACGATACCAAGGCACTTAGTTGAAGAGATAAAGTTGATAAAAATGTTCTTAAAATTATGTGAATTTTAGCAAAAAATTGGTGATGTCTGTCTTAATTTGCAGGTTGATAATGAAGAAAAGTGTTACTTTTTTGATAATTTCATTCCATTATCATTCGCGATCTCTAAGAGAATAACATGTACATCATAGATGTCTCTAGCAAATACTCCTCCTCCTCCACATGTGTGCCACTTTCTCACCTAGTTATGCGAGCTTGAGAAGTGAGTGAATGAATAGAATGAGAGAGGCACACCCTCTATTTATACACTCACTTGACCTCCCAATAAATCACTGGGGCCAACTTCCTAATGAATCCTAATAACCAAACCACATGACCTAACTAGGGCCAACCCCACACTGGTGGTCTAATAACCCATCAATACAAATGACGACACTTACAATGTAACTTGCGACACTTGCAAATACAAATGACGACACTTCCAATCAGAGGAATAAGACATCTCTGTTAGATATACAATAAAATGTAATATAAAAGTGAATATCTTCCTAAGTTACAAATACATCAACACTCCCTCTTAACTAGGAAGGTATTCTGAACATAGGTCATCAATACATATTGGTGCAAGTCTTCAATTCTGGAGTTGGATCATCATCACTGGATCACAGAGCATCATCTTCATCACTACTTCTATACTCGACATCTTGATCATTGCACTATCTCATAATTATTCTCATCATACGAAATTCTACAGAGCCACCCCTTTTTCATGATGGATGTAGGCCCACCTCCTGTAGGTCTTCATCAACACTGGCAATACTATGGAATCCTCAGGACTTATTACATGCATCACAATGACTCGAAAGAGTATCCCAAGATCCTTTATGTGCCAAAGCACGACCAACAAGATCTCCGAAGTCAACTTACATGTGACTATCACAAATCCTTAAAAGAGTGTCTTTCCTAGCAAGATCTCTAAACAGCATCCGAGGCCTTTTACGTGATTATCACAACCTGTCCGGATCTCCAGGACGTATTACATGTGACCCCCACCACAAAACATTAAAAGAGTGTCTTGCACAACAAGATCTCTAAGAGCATCCGAGGCCTTTTACGTGACTAGCAAAACCTGTCCGGATCTCCAGGACATATTACATGTGGTCCCCACAAAACCTTAAAAGATTTTCTTGCCCAGCAAGATATCTAAAGAGCATCCAAGGCCTTTTACGTGACTAGCATGACATGTCCAGATCTCCATGACATATTACATGTGGTCTAGAAAAACCTTAAAAGACTGTCTTTCCCAGCAAGATCTCTCAAGAGAATCTGAGGCCTTTTACCTGACTAGCACAACCTGTCTGGATCTCCAGGTTGTATTAGATGCTACCCTCGCACAACCTATCCACGGTCATAGAGTATCAACCTGATGCTCACCATACATCATTCTGATGTATATCATCACATGATCATCCTGATCATTGTCACTGCATCATCCTGATGTATATCATCACATGATCATTGTCACTACATCATCCTGATGCATATCATTCAGAGCATCATCCTGATACTCATCACACATGATCATACTGATCATCGTCTTGATGCATATCATCTAGAGCATCATCCTGATACTCATCACACATGATCATCCTGATCATCGCCACTGCATCGTCTTAATGCATATCATCCAGAGCATCGTCCTGATACTCATCACACATGATCATCCTGATCAACATCACTGCATCGTCCTGATACTCATCACACATGATCATCCTGATCATCATCACTGCATCGTCCTGATGCATATCATCCAGAGCATCGTCCTAATACTCATCACACATGATCATCCTGATCATACAAAGCATCCAATTGATACATATCCAAAGCAGTAATTGGAGCATCATCCTGATGCTCATCAAACAACACTTACATCCACATCCATGGTAAGGATCCTCATATCACCATCCTTGGAATGGCTCCTGCAAATGTGTCCCATCACTTCTTCCTCGAAGTATCTTCAATCTGAAGAACACCAAGCCTCTCTCTGAAGTACTCAAACTTCACTCTGGCTAGTGGTTTCATCAACACGTCTGCAACCTACTCATCCGTCGCAACATACGGTAGCTTCACTGCTCCTCTCTGCACCATATCCCTGATATAGTGATATTTGATCTCTATGTGCTTCGACCTGTCATGGAACACCGGGTTCTCAGACAGCTTCACACAACTCTGGTTGTCATAAAAGATACTAGTAGCATCCAATGGGAGATCAAATAAACCAGACAGTGGCTTAATAAGCCATACTGCCTCACAACTAGCCGAACAAGTTGTGACATACTTTGCTTCGGCTATACTCAGTGCTACACAGGATTGATTCCATCTAAACCAAGAGATCACACATGATCCCATACTGAAGCAACACCCAAAAGTGCTCTTCCTATCTGTAGCATTGCTTGCACAATCTGAATAAACATAACCCTCCAGGTTAAATGTTTGATTCGCATCATACTTGAGCCCATAGTCAATTGTACCCTTCAGGTACCTTAGAATATGCTTTACAGCAACTAGGTGAACACCTCTGGGATCCGTCAGGAACTGGTTCAATGTATTCACTGCAAAGAAAATATTTGGTCTTGTGTTCGTCAGATACATCAAGGACCCAATCATCTAACGATATACGGTGACATCAGCCGGATCAGATGAAGCATCACACAGAAGCTTGAGGTTCGATGCCATAGGTGTGGCCATGGCCTTGCAGTCCATCATCTCGAACCGCTTCAGGATCTCCACTGCATACTTCCCTTGTCCAAGGAATATTCCATCTTCACTTTGCCACACCTCCATGCCTAGAAAGTAATGCATCATCCCCAAGTCCTTCATCTCGAACTTGGAATCAAGCCTCCTCTTTGTATCGACAATCAATCTATCCTCACCAGTAACAAACAGGTCATGCACATACAATAGTAGTATCACTGGATTTCCTTCCTCAAACTTCTAGTAAAGGTTGGAGTCCGCTTTACTCTTGGTAAATCCCAAACTAGATAGAAAGTTATCTATCCTACCATACCAAGTTCTAGGAGCTTGCATCAAGCCATACAAGGCTTTCTTCAACTTGCACACATATGACTCCCTATCATGTGTCTCAAAGCCGAGTGGCTGCTCCACATACACTTCCTCTTCAACTACACCATTCAAGAAAGCTTTCTTGACATCCATCTGGTGTATCTTCCACTTCATCACTGCAACGAGAGCAAGTACTATTTTGATGGAAGTGTATCTGGCTACAAGAGAAAAAGTCTCTTCATAGTCTATTCCCTCTTTTTGGGAGAAGCCACGAGCTACAAACCTTGCGTTGTATTTCTCTATGCTGCCATCTGCAGTATGCTTGATCTTATAGATCCACTTGGAAGTCACAATAGAATTCCCTTTAGGTCTTGGGACCACATCCCAAACATCATTCTTCATGATTGACTAGTACTCCTCGACCATGGCATCCATCCATCCATTCTTTTCCACTGCTTCTTCATAACTGGAAGGTTCTTTGTTCATAATGTCACAGAGTAAGGAAACATAACTGGTATGTGATCTAGTCCTCTTCCTTTCTCTGTGTTCTTCTTCTGGAATGCCATACCTCTCTGCATCTTGGATGAGCTCTCTAGCCCATGCAGGTTTCCTCTTGTGAGAGTTGTTCTCACGGGGTGGATCTATAGGTACTTGTGGATCTTCAATTTCATGATCTTCTTCTGGAATTGCTTCTTTCATAGTGGTGTCTTGAAATCTGGTTACCTTTGGTTCTTTATGGTCTTCAACAGGTGTCTTCCTCGATTTGATGTATGCTGAGTCTTCATCAAATGTTACATCCTACTGATGTCAATCTTCTTGAACCCTGGAAAGTATATTCTGTAAGCCTTCGAGATTTCACTGTAACCCACAAAGATGCCCTTCTTTCCTGAAGGATCTAGCTTTGTCCTCTTTTCCTTTGGAATGTGCGTATATACTGGACAACCAAATATCCTGAGATGGCTAACTTCAGGTTTCTTACTAGAGAAAAATTCTTCTGGTGTCCTGTTGTCAAGTCTCTTGTGAGGTGTTATGTTCTGCACATATACAACTGTCCTAGCTGCTTCTACCCATAAATGCATAGGCAGATCCTGGTCATGAAGCATTTCCCGTGCTGCTTCCATGATAGTTCTATTCTTCCTTTCTGCAACTCCATTTTGTTGTGGATTGTAGGGAGCAGTCAACTCCCTCTTAATCCCTTAATCACTGCATAGCCTTTTGAAATCTCCTGAAGTGAATTCTCCGCCATTTTCATATTTGAAGGTCTTGATCTTCTTATTAGTTTGATTTTCTATCAAGGCTTTGAATTCCTTGAACTTATCAAACACTTCATCTTTATTCTTCAAGAAATAAACCCAAGTCTTCCTAGAGAAATCATCAATGAAGGAAACATAGTATACATACCCACTCAGAGAACTGGATGACATTGGTCTGCATACATCAGAGTGGATAGTTTCCAAGATGCCTTTCGCTTTGTGTTCACTGCTTGGAAATGATTTTTTTGTGTTCTTTCCTTTTGCACATCCTTTGCAAACCACTTCATGATTTGACTGAATTTCAGGAAGACCTTCTACTGCTTTGCTTTCAATTGGTAGTGCTCTATATTGCATGTGTGCAAGCCTTCTGTGCGAAACTTCACTTGGATCCATGGACTCATGTACCATGACATGTTCAGGTTGTCCCATTAATTTGTACAATCCTCCCTCTTTCTCTCCAATCACTATTGCATCATCTATGGTCTTACCCTTATGCCACATGAGTACTTTGCCATCCACAAATGCAACTCTAATTCCTTTTGCATGCAAAGACGATATGGATAGGATATTCTTCTTGAGCAAGGGTACATATAAAACATATTTCATCTTCAAATACTTCCCAGAGTCTAGTTTGTAGGAGGCTTCACCACTTCCTTTGATAGGATATTGATAGTCATCCCCAAGTTTCACCTTATGATGCGACTCATGTTCAGATAGATCCACAAAGGATTCTTTAAACCTAGTCATGTGTTTGGAAGCACCACTATCAATAAGCCATTCATCACATCCATGAGAGATAGTACCCGTGAGAGAGCAGAGATTACAACATATTCATCTTCACTAGATGAGTCATCACTTTCTGCTCTAGTCTTCTTCTTGGGAGGTTCATCATCCTCGGCAACATGAGCATGATATCTCTTCTTGTTGCTCTTTTTCTTGTTGTTGTTGTAGCCCTTTTTTTTCTTGGGACAAACTGAGGAAAAGTGTCCCTTCTCATTACAAATAAAGCATCTTAGATCTTTCTTGTCTCTATGATGATGGTGTCGAGTTTTCTTTGGATAAGAATTCTCCCTCTTGGACTTTCCTTTCTTGGTGTGTGATGTGAGATCTTGATCTTCATTTCCCATCTTTTCTTCTCGAGCCACAAGCCTAGCTTCTTCTTGGGAACATTCCTCCCATAGTCTACTGAAAGAGATCAGTTTCCTTCTTGCACAGATTCCTTGGATGGAGTCCCATGACCTAGGTAGGCCATTCAATGTGGTCATTACAATTTCACCATTCTCCACTAATTCTTCCACGGCTTCAAATAGTTCCTTGATTTGAGAGACCTTAGAAAAGTAGGATTGAATGGTCTCTCCATTCTGAAACTTTACCCATTTCAATTGGTTCCGCAGAGTCATCTTCCGATTCATGTTCTTTTCTTCAAACAACTTGGTCAAGGAGTCAAACATCTCCTTAGGTGTCTTTAGGGAAGACAATTGAGGTATGAGATGGTATTTGATAGAATCAACAATGATTCTCTTAGCCTTGACTAGGTTCTTCTTGTGTAAGGATTTAGCCTCTTCTCCCTCTGGGACAGGAACCTCTTCACTTATGTAAGTGTCCAACTGATTCTCTTCTAGGATTAACCCAATCCTATACTTCCAGGCTGAGAAGTTATCAGCCCCTTCAAGCTTATCCTCAAGCTTGGTGTGGTGAGACATCTTAAAGAGTACTTCAAATGGAAATAGAAAAGTTATTAGGTCTTATCACTTGATTTGCTGAAAATCGGATCTCGAGCTGGATTAGGGTTTGTTAAAGAAACCCTAAAAATTAAAAATTTGAATTTCAAACTTCTGAAAGGATAGAAAGATGCACCTTGCTGAGATGGTCAAGCTGATATACTCAGAATTTGAAATACGCAAATTTTCACCCCTCAAAATTGCCTTTGAAACTTCTCGATTCACTAGATAGGATCGTGAATTAGGGTTTGATTTTCCTAGAGCTTCACCAAACCAAAAAGTTCGATCCAAAGCTCTAAACTTCGATTTTTCAGAGGAGCTTCCAGCCGTGGTCTCAGATTTCAAAAATTCCAATTTTTGCAGAAACCCTAATTTTTAGGTCAACAACTGAAAATGCTTAGAATTGAATTTTGTCTCGACAGAACGATGTGCCCTTGCTAGGAGAGTCAATATAGCCTCCTTCCTTTGATGATCTGTGGAGAGAAAACCAAAAAATAAGAAGCCCTAGCTTCCGTAGCTGCACAGTGCCTTCTTCTTGTTGATGTATATGTAACTTCGGAATGTATTTCACATATATGTATATTGTATTCCTATAGAGATGGTATTATTCCTCTATAAGGAAGTGTCGTCATTTATATTGTAAATGTCGTAACTTATACTTGATGGGTTATTAGACCACCTTGTTGGGGTCGGCCCTGTATAAGTCATGTGGGTCGAAGGGTTATTAGACCACCCTATTGGGGGTCGGCCATGTGGGTCAAAGGGTTATTAGACCACCCTATTGGGGGTCAGCCCACTCAGCATTATGTTATGTGGTTAAGTTCGAGCCGACATGAGTTAGGTAAAAAGGCAAGTCAAGTCAAGTATAAATAGAGTGTGGGAGGCACTCTATTTACTCACTCACTTCACACACATGCTCTCAAGGAGGAGAGGCGCACTTATGGAGGAGGAGGATTGCTGCTAGGTTATGGCTATCTCTATTGGTTGGTTGTATCATTTCTCTATCTATCTCTGAGGAAGTTATTGGGGTTTTTCACCTTTATGGTTTTCCCCAAGTAAATCTTTGTGTCTCTTGTGTGTGCTTGCATTATTGTCTCCATGATTGATATGCTGTAGATATGCTGTACATGTTGTTCTCTCAGTTAAGATCCTAGATCAGATTGAAGTAAATTCAGAAAATTAACATGGTATCAGAGCTAGCCTGAAAGAAGGCATGATATGGCATGTATGACACTTGTTGCACTTACGATGCTAGGGCTTGATATAGCAAAAACCAGTCATCGTAGCACTTTCACTATAAATCCGTTTTGGAGAAGTTTTCGGATCTGAAATTGTTACAGGCCGAAGCTAAGATCTCCAGGTATATTGTGTCCAAAGGACAACCTCTAATTCGTTGTACTTTGTGATTTATGATCTGTACAATATAGGGTTTCTGCCTCTTCCAGATCTGAGTCAAAATCAGGTGACCTTGGGAAAAAGGTCATATCTTGGGCTAGGAAGCTCCAAATGAAATTTCGTAAAAAGTGACAGGTAGTACACAGTATGTACTATCTCAGAAAATGTTTTCAGAGGCCGAAGTTGAAGCAGTGACACGTGGCACGCCGTACAAGTTTGCTCTCCTGTATTATCCCATAAACAGGTCACGTTGCGACATTTGGCATAACTCTCTCTCAGAGAATCCAATTGAGGTCAGACCTGTCAGGATGGAAAGATAACAGGTCAGGCTATCTTAGGAAACTTTTTTCAGACCCTGTGGATCAAAAATTTCGGAGTTACACCAGAAACAATCAGGTACATATTTCTGTCAAAATAGAATTATTTTTTGGTACCTTCATTCATGGCTTCCGGAATTTAGGGCTTTGGAGAAAGTTGGAATTTTTGTAATCGGAGACCACGGCTGGATGCTACTCATCAAAATAGAAATTTAGAGACCAAGATCAGAATTTTTGGTTGGGCAGAAGGCCGGGCTTGATTAGACCCTAGTTCGGGACTTTGATCAGAAAAGTGGAAAATTAGGGCTTGTGTAAAAATGGGAATTTTTGAAATCTGTGACCACGGCTGGAAGCTCCTCAGAAAAATAGAAGCTTAGAGCTTTGGATCAAACATTTTGTTGGGGCAAAAGAGTGGGCTTCATCAAACCCCAGTTCAGGATCACGTCCAGTGAATCCGGGAGTTTCAAAGGCAAAATTGAGGAGTGAAACTTTGCAGTTTTCAAATTCTGAATATACCAGTTTGATCAGCTCATCAAGGCGCATATTTCTATCCTTTCGAAAGTTTGAAATTCAAAGCTTGAATTTTTGGGGTTTCTCTGACAAACCCATATCCAGCTCCAGGTCCAGTTCTTGCAAATCAAGTGGATTGGGTTAATCCTAGAAGAAGATGGATTGATCATCTGCATGAGTAAAGAAGTTCCTGTTTCAGAGGGAGATGAGGCCAAGGCCTTACATAAGAAGATTACAAGTGACCTTAACAGGTATGACTCATCGAGGTATGTTTCGATATTTGTCCATGATTAATTTTATGGTATGTTTGTCTTCATGTTATTATGGTTAGTACAATTTTGATTTTAGATTTGTCGTATCACCTTAACAAAATTATGAATGCATGATAGAAGATATTCATTGGTTAGGGTGTTGACACTTATGATTGTACTAATGCATTATGGTGTTGTATGAGATTTATGTTGTCTACTAACATGAAAGGTACACCAAGAAAGACAAATCATGTTCTGGTCCAAGAACATATGATCATGATAACATGAGGACAAAGATTCATCCATTGTCATGGATCTCATAGAAGATCCATTTACGAGGTATGTATAACTTGGTTTTATAATGGCTAACCTATGAGATATACAGGTTACTAGCACAAGTCATTGAAGAAGAACAAGAAGACATCATGTGAGTATGTTAAGACATAACTAGCTAGCATGCTAATCCAGGTATGTTTTTCCTATATCAAGTTACAATCTCATCTTGTGGTAAGATCCTTTATATAAGTATACTTGGAATGATTGATTATGATTATTCATTGAAGTTAGTAATCATGGGTTTAGGCATATTATGCTTTTTACTTTGTTTAATGATATGACTAACCAGAAAAGTCCTATGGTCAAATAGGAATATAAGTAAAATAATATGTCTCTTATATTGATTGATTTGACTAACCAGAAGAATCATGAAACCATAGGTTTGAATAGTCATGGTCTTATGCATATTATATCTCTTCTCTTGATTGATGATATGACTAACCCGAAGAGTCATAGCTTTGAGTAATTATAGGTTTAGACACGTTATGTTTCTTATGATTTAACTAACCATAAGAAACCTACATAAACCTTGAATGCTAATGCTTATTATTTCTGTTTGAAATGATCATGACTATACATGCTTGAGATTATTGTGCTTTAATAGTATATGTATGATTTAATCATGATACTAATAAGCATGCATAGGGACCAAGGATGAATATGAGTTCAAGAACAGGTAATCCAGGAAGCAAAGATCAAGAGGGAGTACACTCCAGTGGTTTATTCAAGGATGCAAATATTCAGAGGGAGTTGACCATCTCTCTACATTCCACATCAAAAGATGTAGAAGAAGCTACTTCAGATTAGGACTCCAGTAGCTTCTGCAAGGAAGCGAAGACTCAGAGGGAGTCCACCCAACGAACAAACAAAGATAAGTATTTGAATTGTCATTTCTTAAATAATACTGTTCAAAAATGTATATACTGATGTTCCTAGAATTAGGTTGTGTATTATGCATATTAGAATAATTGCATTAATGAATAGTATACTCCTAATATGCATGGGTAAGTGGCCTATGGCACTGTACAACATTCCATTGCTACTTATCTAGTATGAAACCTCTTTGCTGACATGTTGGGAGTTGTGCACACTCTTAACAATGTTCTGGTAGAGATTGGAAGGCATCTAGAAAGTTACGGAATATGGATAAATGTTGTATTGAAGCATTGGCTAAGATAATTGCATGACTGTATGGCATATTTCTTTATGTGTAAGAATTTGTTCTGAAAACTATGAGATGTTTTCTAATCATGCAATTTAACTTGTTGTGTAGGAAAGATCGTATGCCATCTCCTACAAAAGAAGAATTACAACATTTGTTCTAGCAACAAAGATATATATTGAAGATATTGAAGATATTGAAGTTCCCAGGATCTGGGATGAAGAAATGGAATGCCATGATCCGTCGATCATGAAGAATGATGTTTGGGATGTAATCCCAAGACATGAAGGGAAGTTTGCTATGACTTCCAAATGGAACTATCAGATCAAGCATGTTGCAGATGGCAGCATTGATAAATATAAAAGTGATGAAATAGAAGATACACCAGATGGATTCAAGACAGCATTCTTGAATAGTGTAGTTGAAGAAGAAGTGTATGTGGAGCAGCCACTTGGTTCTGAGACACATGATAGGAAATCATATATGTGCAGAACTTGGTATGGTGAAGATAGATTGATTGTCGACACGCAGCGGAAGCTTACTATCGAGTTCGAGATGAAGAACTTGGGGATGATGCACTATTTGGTTTTGGCATGGAGGTGTGGCAGAGTGCAGAAGGAATCTTCCTTGGACAAGGGAAGTATGCAGTAGAGATCCTGAAGAGGTTCAGGATGATGGATTGCAAGGCCATGACCACACCTATGGCATCGAATCTGAAGCTTCTTTGTGATGCTTCATCTGAGCCAGTTGATGTTTCTATGTATCGTCAGATTATTGGGTCCTTGATGTACCTGACGAACACGAGACCAGATATTTGCTTTGCTGTGAACACATTGAGCCAGTTCCTGACGGATCCGAGGAGTGTTCACCTGGTTGCTGTAAAGCATGTTCTGAGGTACCTGAAGGGTACAGTGGATTATGGGCTCAGATATGAGGCGAATCAAAAGTTTAACCTGCAGGGTTATGTTGATTCAGATTGGGCTGGCAGTGCTGCAGATAGGAAGAGCACATCTGGGTGTTGCTTCAGTATGAGATCATGTGTGATCTCTTGGTTTAGCAGGAAGCAGTCCTGCGTAGCACTGAGTACAGCTGAGGCAGAGTATGTTGCAGCCTGTTCAGCTAGTTATGAGGCAGTATGGCTACGAAAGCTACTGAGTTATTTGATCTCCCGTTGGAGGCTACTGGTATCTTCTGTGATAACCAGAGTTGTGTGAAGCTGTCCGAGAACCCAGTGTTTCATGACAGGTCGAAACACATAGAGATCAAATATCACTATATCAGGGATATGGTGCAGAGAGGAGCTGTGAAGCTCCTGTATGTTGCGACGGACGAGCAGATTGCAGATGTGCTGACGAAGCCACTAGCCAGGGTGAAGTTCGAGTACTTCAGAGAGAGGCTTGGCGTGCTTCAGATCAAGGATACTTCGAGGAAGAAGTGATGGACACATTTGCTGAAGCCATTCCAAGCATGTTGGAAGGAGGATCCTTCACATGGCTGTGGATGTAAGCGCTGGATGATGAGCATCAGGATGATGTTCTGGTTTCTGCTTGGATATGATCAGTTGGATCATTTTATGTATGTATGTATGCATCATGTTGGATGCTTGGACCATGTATCTGTATATGTATCAGGTGGATACATTGTATGATCAGGTGGATCATGTATGGTGATATGTATCATGTATTTGTATTTGTATCAGGTGGATACATTGATGATCAGGAGGATCATGTATGATGATATGTATCAGGTAGATACTTGGTATGCATCAGGTAGATGCATTGATGATCAGGAGGATCATGTATGATGATATGTATCATGTATTTGTATCAGGTGGATACATTGATGATCAGGAGGATCATGTATGATACTTGGTATGCATCAGGTAGATGCATTGATGATCAGGAGGATCATGTATGATGATATGTATCATGTATTTGTATCAGGTGGATACATTGATGATCAGGAGGATCATGTATGATACTTGGTATGCATCAGGTAGATGCATTGATGATCAGGTGGATCATGCAGCAGGATGTTGCAGTGATGATCATAGATGATGAGCTTCAGGATTTTGCTCCAGATGACATGCAGCAGGACGTTGCAGTGATGATGATCAGGATGATCATGGATACATCAGGATGATGTATGGTGAGTATCAGGTTGATACTCTATGGCCGTGGATCAGGTTGTGCAGATGAGCATGCAATTCGTTGCCCTGGGAGATTTGCAGATGGTCTTTCGAGGTTTTGCCTATGGCATGTAATTCGGTGCCCTGGGACATCTGGCAAATGCTCTTTCGAGGTTTTGCTCTGGGAGGACATGTAATTCGTTGCCCTGGGAGATCTGCAGATAGTCTTTCGAGGTTTTGCCTATGGCATATAATAGCGCCCTGGGATATCTGGCAGATGCTCTTGCGAGGTTTTGTCCTATGGCATGTAATTCGTTTCCCTGGGAGATCCGATAGGTTGGGCTGTGTGCCCGTAATCAGTCCTGGGATGCTCTTGCGAGGTTTTGCCATGACCACATGTAATTCGTTGCCCTGGGAGATTTCAGGTCGGAGTTGTGTACCCGTAACATCCTGAGATGCTCTTGCGAGGTTTTGTGGTGGACCACATGTAATTTGTGCCCTGGGAGATTTCAGGTCGGAGTTGTGTACCCGTAACATCCTGAGATGCTCTTGCGAGGTTTTGTGGTGGGGTCACATGTAATAGCGCCCTGGGAGATCCTACAGGTCGGAGTTGTGTACCCGTAACATCCTGGGATGCTCTTTCGAGGTTTTGTGACGCACGTAATAAGTCCTGAGGATTCCACAGTATGGCCAGTGATGACGAAGACCTGCAGGTGGTGGGCCTACATCCAGTATGAAAAAGGACTGGCTCTGTAGAACTTCCTATGACGAGTAGATTCAGAGATTGATTGAGATAGCAGCAGCAGTGACGATGATGATGACTCGATGACGATTATCCAGTGACGATGATCCAGAGAAGATGACTTGTGCTAGAAGAACTGTGCTGAGAAATACCTTCCTAGTTAAGAGGGAGTGTTGATGTATATGTAAATTCGGAATGTATTTCACATATATGTATATTGTATTCCTATAGAGATGGTATTATTCCTCTATAAGGAAGTGTCGTCATTTATATTGTAAATGCCGTAACTTATACTTGATGGGTTATTAGACCACCTTGTTGGGGTCGGCCCTGTATAAGTCATGTGGGTCGAAGGGTTATTAGACCACCCTATTGGGGGTCGGCCATGTGGGTCAAAGGGTTATTAGACCACCCTATTGGGGGTCGGCCCACTCAGCATTATGTTATGTGGTTAAGTTCGAGCCGACATGAGTTAGGTAAAAAGGCAAGTCAAGTCAAGTATAAATAGAGTGTGGGAGGCACTCTATTTACTCACTCACTTCACACACATGCTCTCAAGGAGGAGAGGCGCACTTATGGAGGAGGAGGATTGCTGCTAGGTTATGGCTATCTCTATTGGTTGGTTGTATCATTTCTCTATCTATCTCTGAGGAAGTTATTGGGGTTTTTCACCTTTATGGTTTTCCCCAAGTAAATCTTTGTGTCTCTTGTGTGTGCTTGCATTATTGTCTCCATGATTGATATGTTGTAGATATGCTGTACATGTTGTTCTCTCAGTTAAGATCCTAGATCAGATTGAAGTAAATTCAGAAAATTCAACACTTCTTAGGTCAACTGTGATACCATGTTAATTTTTCGATAATTTCATTCCATTATCGTTCAGTATCTTTAAGAGAATAAAATGTACAACATATCTACAGCATATCAATCATATACATAATAACAAGCACACAAGAGACACAGAGTTTCACCGGGGAAAAACAAGAAGTTGAAAAACCCCGCAACTTGCTCAGAGATAGAATAAGCCCCAATAAGATGTTTCTAGCAGATACTCCTCCTCCTCCACATGTGTGCCACTTTCTCACTTAGCTATGCGAGCTTGGGAAGTGAGTGAATGAATAGAATGAGAGAGGCACACACTCTATTTATACACTCACTTGACCTTCCAATAAATCACTGCGGTTGACTTCCTAATGAAGCCTAATAACCCAACCACATGACCTAACTAGAGCCGACCCCACACTGGTGGTCTAATAACCCATCAATACAAATGGCGACACTTACAATGTAACTTGCGACACTTGCAAATACAAATGACGACACTTCTAATCAGAGGAATAAAACATCTCTGTTGGATATACAATAAAATGTAATGTACAAGTGAATATCTTCCGAAGTTACAAATACATCAACAGAAAGAAAACAGTCCATTAATATTGGGCATTGGTCATAAATGAATCCAATATTAATTTTAGCATAAAATTAGTGAATACTTAGATGTGGTAAACCACAGCATAAACATATGAATTCTGATTTAATATTACTTTCATCAAAGCATGAAGAATAACACAATGGAAAAGATTTACTGGAAAGAGCAATTAATAAAGAAAGAAAGGAAATTTACAGACTGTCATTACTGGAAATAACAATTAACAGAGAAAGGAAGTAAATTTACAGACTGTCATTAATGAATAGTTTTGTCATCAGTGGTAGAATTATATTCAACACAATCCAGGCACACCATAATGCTAATTAAAATTTAAGCAAGATACCGTGTTGGAAAAGGAATTTAGCATTGATGACAATGCAGATAGTGATGCCATCAGTTGGAATGATTTTGACTACGATTAACCAGACAGAAACATTCTTTCTTTTTTTCTTTAAAAAAAAAATAGAAACAATATGCTTTTGGGTGTGCTCTTCCCAAGAATGACATGAATGATATAACGGCTTCTACTTCGCCGAGTGTAGTACAAATCAATTCTGGAATAATCAAAGCCACATGGCACAATTTGAGCATTCCACATGTCACCCTAGACACTAGATTTCGATATTTGAACAACAAAATTTACAAACGTTTTGCTACAAAGAGTTTGCTGTCAAGTCAAAATTTTGTTAGAAAAAGCGAGGTTGCTCTTTTGTCAGGTTGTTCCATTTTGGGGTGTTGGAAGTAGATGCTGAGGACAAAGAGCGTCTGCTCCTTCCCTTAGGGATTAGTTTTTCGGAGTGGCTAAAGTAGATATCAGCACTTTAAACACATATTTCATAGAAACATTGCTTCACATATTTTGTTGGAAAGTGGAAATATGCATAGAGAAAGATCGACTGCTCTTTCTCCAAGTTCTATTTTTACAATACCCTTGTAAAAGAAGGTGTGGATGATCCTTTTTCTTCCCAATATTCTTTTCATTATAGATTGAGACTGCAAGAAGTGTCGGTTGATCCTTCTTCGTCTTCCCCATTATGTATATCGTTTAATTTCTAGATAAAGGTTTTCACAATTATCTACTAAACAAAGGGGCGGCCGGCCCTTCTTCTGGTGTTCACCATTTTAGATATAGATGAATTGACGAATTAGATTTCGTAGGTTGAATAATTTTACAATTCCCTCATAAATGAAGGGGCGTCCGACCCTTCTTCTGCCCAGTATTGTATTCATAATAGTTCTAGAATGCAAGAAGGGTCGGTAGTTCCTTCTTACTTTTGCCATTCTGGATATTATAGGTGAATTGTTGGATATAGTTGTTCACAATTATCTCCTAAATGAAGGGGGGACCGATCCTTCTCTTTGGAAAATGGAATTCAGGACAAACATTTTTATATGTTAGAACTTAGATGATGTCTGGGTCCCTACTATTTACAGCGGAAATCGGAAGTCGGGAATTGTCGACATAGCCTTCGTAGATTAAATATATTTAAATTTATATCGTAAATGAAGGGTCGGCTGACCCTTGCTGTGCTCAGTATTCTTTCCTTGTTCACAATTTTGGAAATACATGTATTGATGGCCTAACATTCGTAGGTTGAACATTTTCAATATTCCGTCATAAATGAATGGGCAGGAGACGCTTCTTCTACCCAATATTATTTTGGTAATCTTTCTAGACTGCAAGAAGGGTCGTTCGATCCTTCTTGTGTTCTCTTCTTCTTCAAGAAGGGGTGCCCGATCCTTACATTCGGAAAATTGGAAGTCCAGACAAACATATTTTTATATATTGTAACTTATGTTATATCTTTGTTTAAAATAAATATGATTCTTAATGTCCTCCTGTTATTTTATATTTCATAAAATGCTTCTGAACTGGATTTTTGTTCTGAACAATGTGTCCTGTTATTTTATATTTCAGATATCATTTATGAAATGGATTTTGGTACTCAACAATGTGTGGACCTGCTTTTGAATGGATTGAAAGTTGCCGAGGGAATCTCTTTTCCAGAAAGAATTTTTTTGCATAATATCAGCATTAATGTCGGATGTATCATTGTAAATGTTACCAAGACTTTAAATGCAAGTATTCCATTGCCCTATCCATTGGAAGGTGCAGATGCATTGTCAGAGGTTGTTGGTGGTTATATTCAATGGCCTGAATTTGAGATCGTTAACCAGATTGGGTTCGCTCTTCGCGAGAATGAGGTGAATGATATACCAGCTTCTACTTCGACGAGTGTAGCACGTATCATAACAACTGAGAATGAGGTGAATGATATACCAGCTTCTACTTTGATGAGTGTAGCACATATCATAACAATTGAGAATAGATCTTCTTTTATTATGAGAAAAGTTAAGTTGTTACATAAGTGTTCAGAAAGCAATGATTGCATTTCCATAGGTTTGCTAACAAATGTGAGTGGGACTGATTTTGTTGGGGGAACATTTTTGGGTGACTTCTCCTTTGGTGTTCTGGTGAATGAAGTGGTGTTTTATTGTATGGAATGTTGTCCAGGGTTGAGCAGTGGAAGTTTTGTTGTATGGCCGATTAAAAGAATCATCGATTTTAATATAGAAACATTGCTTTCTGTTGCAAGCAATTTCAACAATAATCAATTTGAATCTACTTTGAAAGTATTAAGAGAAAATCATAATGTCAGGTTTCTGGGATAGAAAGTTAATTTGATACATCAATGTTCTTTAAAGCCAGAGTATGTTTCTCGGGGAATAGTGTCAACTGTTTTTTAGGGAGACATTGTACAATTCAAAGCACTAGATGCTGGTGAGTTTGGTATTTTAGTTCATAAAGTCTTTTGCAATTGCAATGATTGTGGTGTATTTGAAGGCTCCCTTATAAGATGGCCTACAAACCATTTTCTTGACCTCCATGATGTTCCTTTGGATGTCATACTAAAAAAGAAAGCAGATGGAGTTATGGTCAACTTTTGGAATGTGTTTGAAGAATGTCCTTTATAGATGGTCCTTCCAGGTACTCCCCAATGTGAATATACAGATGTTAAAGGTAATGGAACAAGGCCATACAATTCCGTAAAGCGGCAAGCTGGAAATAAAATTTCCTATAGAAATTCAAGATCGGTACCTTACAGGCCTGCAATAAATCAGGGTGCATTCTGTTCAAAAATTGATACCGAACATTGTTGCTCAAATTTTTGTATATAAAAAATTCCACTTCATTCGATAGTTGAATGTCAGAAGAAATTTTATAGTATGAATGGAAATTCAAAAAGACAGTATGTTATAAATTCTATGGGATCAAATGCTCCTGTGGCCAAAGAAGGAGATGAGAAAAAAAGAAGCTTGTTTACAATAAGATTAGACACAAGAGACGTCTGTCAAAATGCATGGTATAAATTCCATGGGATAAAAAAGAGCACTTTCTTCAATTATACAAGAATGTTCTTGAATGGTGATGTGAGAGTTGTGAACGGTAACAGTGGCTTGGAAAAAACTAGGGTGAACACTACTGCACTGGTAGCTACTATTAATAAAATCGTAGTAGAGAATTTAGACAAATCTCCATATCTTACACGATTAATCAGTGGAGATGGAACAAGGACAACCTTGAAATTATTGCCCACGAATATGCCCCATGGTTTGCTGCGACAAATGGCTAATGTTGAAATCGAAAGAATCGGTTTGCCTCCAGTATCACAATGCTCCTTTAGCAAGGTGATGACATAATATTTTCCAGGTATTAAAATTTCTAAATCAAACTCCTTTGCAAGGTGTAATGAGTGCATTACAATACAGGATAGGCTTAAGGGGACTACTAGTCCAGCTGAGGTGGAAAAGTTGTGAGCAAACCAAGAAGCTCATAATAAATACATCATAAGTTGTCTCTAGCTCTATTATTCGCACAGGTTGGCTTTACAGAACAATCTGAAGACTTATCTCAGTATTGTTCATGACAAAATCGATAAGTCAAGGACTTCCATTCCATGGATGGATAAGAAGGAAAAAGATTTTAGTAATGTTATGAATATTCCCATATCATTGATTGGAATGTTGACTCGTTGGAACAAGACTGGAGGTTTTGGTCATTTCGGCCTCTCATTTTTAGAGATGGGATCGAATTTCACTGTGACATCCCTGGCTAAATGCTTGAAGTGTCTTAAATATCCAGTGGGTGATAAATATGGTGATTTGCTCTACAAAGGCGGAACATCTAAGCACCAATTGCATGATGCTCTATTGCAATCAGACTCATATGAAAAGTGTTCGATATACAGACAAGATGTAATGCAAGATGATGTAAGGTGTGTTGATGGTACTAATCAGTGCATGCCAAATAGAAAACTACCACCCATACTATTGTTGCAAATGGATAATTGTCCAGGCCATAACAAAAACAGCTTTGTATTTGCATTTTTATCTCTTTTAACAACAAGGAGAGTGTTCGAGACAGTTGAATTTGGATTCCTCCCAGTCGGACACAGCCATGAAGACATAAATGGAACTTATGGCAGGTTATCAGCAAAGCTAATGTGCAAGGATATATTTTCACTCCCGGAAAGTATGGATATGTATAGGACTTGTGAAGATCAAAATTCCTTTGTTCCTTATCTAATTGATGAACTTTATGATTTTAAGAGTTTTGTGAAACCCCACCTTTTGGATGGAAATGCCAAAATCATCGGTATAAAAAAATGCCAGTTTTTTAAATTTAAACTCATAGATGACATTCCAGTCATGCAATGGAACGCATCACTTTGGGATGAAGCTTGGTCATCTCCTATTCATCTCAGGCGGTCATTGCCAGATGGTAGCGCAAACTTGCCAGTGGGACAACCTAGGTTATTAAATCTACAATCAAAAAGTCCTTCGGAGATTGACGAAATTAAAAAGGGAATAGAAACATATATTTCATTATGGAATCAAGGGATTGAGAAGGGAGGTGAACAATTTTGGCATCCCAAGTTAAATTATTGGGAGGCTGTACTTAAAGCTTTGGATAGTCCCTTCAAGAGTGTTGATCAGTCATCAACTAACTTTTGGCCATCGAAAATCCATGATATTCGTAGTAGTGAACCTACAAGATCTGAACATGAAATTATGGATGCCTATTTGAATGAAAATGTTCCTGCTTTGCAGGATTGCTATGTTGGACCACTGTGCAACAAGTCTAGAGATGAACTCATTCCAAGAGTGGATGTTGTAAAGTGCCAAATGGTCATTGTACAATCACCAAAGCCAGATTGTGCAATCTGGTTAGGTAAGGTGATTGGTGATATTTATTAGGAGTCAGATGCTAGTATTGTTGGGTCTTACAAAGTAGAGGTGCAATGGTGGAATTCAACAGAAGCATCGAAGGATTTGAATGTCTTGTACAAAAAATGCTTAGATAGAAAGAAACAATGGGTTGTCGGTGCAGAAGAAAATATGATGATCGACGTAAATAACATTATATGGGCATGGTCACCGAGGCAAGGATGGGTAGGAGAAAAAATTACAATAAACGAGAAGGGCCTTGCAGTAGTCAGGGCAAAACGAGAAAATATGGTTTCTAAATAGTAGACAAAATTGGTTTCTAAACTTAAACCCTAATTTCATTAAATTTGGACTTATTCCTAGTCTAAATTGGATTTTAAATATGGTTAAGCCACATTTCTATGAGGCTCAATACTATAAAATAATACCCATTTGAGTTAGCTTCCATCTTATACTACCAAAAGTCATGGAAATGTTTCTTAACCGTATTAAAAATCCAATTTAGACTAGGAATAAGTCCAAATTTTCTCTATCTGGCAGTTTTAGGAAACAAAATTGTTGTGTTTCTAAATTTCCACTTGGTCAACAGAAAGTTGTATTTTTTCATTTTCAATAAAGTTTTATAAAAGGAAAGGCCATTGCGATTGATAATGGATGGTTATCTGTTAAAAAATTAGATTTGTGATCACTGTCGTCATTTGCGCACTAACTGTCATTAAGTGTTGTAATTAACGCCTTAATTACTAGTAGTGGTTTATCCGTTGCACTTAAAATCAAGTAATTATCCTCAGGGTAACTACCTAAATACTAAAATATGATCAAGTAATTGTCCTCAGAGTAATTATCCTCAGAGTAATTATACTCAAAGTACCAAATTCGGTGGTGCTCATAGGAGAAAATATTATATACGAGCAAATATTATAATTAAACTATATTTCTAATAGTCAATGTGCCAAATCAAATATGCCACGTGTCACCCTGGCATACTAGATATCAACATTTAAACAGCCAAATTTATATACATTTTGCTTCAAAGACATTGCTGACAAGTATAAATATTCTCAGAGAAACAACGACCGCTCTTTCCCAAAGGTGTTCTATTGTTACGATTCCCTCATAAATGAAAGGTCGACCAACCCTTCTTATTCCCAATATTCTTTTCAAAATAGTTTGACAGTGCAGGAAGGGTCGTTCGATCGTTCTTGTGTTCTCTATTATGGATATAGCGAAATTATTAGATAAGGGTTTTTACAATTAACTACAAAAAGAAGGGGCGGCCGAACCTTCTTGTAGGAAAACAGAAGTCGAGAGAGACTATTTTTATATGTTAAAATTTCCAAGGTGTTCTATTTTTAAAATTGCCTTGAAATTGAAAGGTCGTCTGACCCTTTGTGTTACCAATATTATTTTCATAATAGTTCGACATTGTAAGAAGGGTCGACCGACCCTTCTTATTCCAAATATTCTTTTCATAATAGTTCGACACTGCAAGAAGGGTCGGTCCTTCCTTCTTGTGTTCTCCATTATTGATATAGATGAATTACTGGATAAATGTTTTCACAATTAACTGCGAAAAGAAGGGGCAGTCGATCATTCTCGTCGGAAAACAGAAATCCAAACAAACGATTTTTATATGTTGTAACTTAGCAGATTGACTGGCTATTCGCACAATGCGTGAATATTTTAGACATTGGACTTTTCACTTTAAAATTTTGAATATTTAAAATGAAAATTGTACTTTTCAAATAAAAAATTGCATTTCTTGATTTGAAATTCACACTTTTCAAATCAAAATTTATATTTTTTTATTTGAAATTCATGCTTTTAAGGTTCATAAGTAGTTAAGAAACACTCTATTCGAATAGAAAAACACACTTTTCAAAGCCAATATTTCCACTTTCAGAACTTGATTTTGCACATTAGAAAGGTTGATATTGAAACTTTCAAAGTCAGGTAGATGTTGAAACTTTCCTTTGAAATTTTCTTGCATTTTTTAGTGTTTTTGTGAGTTGAGGAAAGCACTGAGTTTTTCCAAAAGTCAAGTTCTTTCTGCAACCCGCAATCTGCAATCCACAATGCGGATTGCGAAATCTTGGTTTTCGGTTTTGAAACGTTTTCTTTCCGCAACCTGCAATCCGCAATGAGGATGCATAAATATTCTTCAATAATTGTGGTCGTATGCATCCGCAACCCGCAACCCAGAATTACAGGTTGCGGATGCAGAAGACCAACCTCGCAACCCTTCTTTTCCTTCCTGGATGTTTACGTTTTAACCATCAATTTGTCTTGATCCTACGGATAAGATTACACTAGGTGATTTAAATGAATTTTAGCTCACTCATTTAGCTTGTCGGTGTTAGCACTAGTTTTGTCCTGGACGAAAGTGGGGGGTTCAATTTCTAAAAAGAATGCAGAAAGCCTCAGTGGTCTAAGAAAAATAGAATCATCTAGGTCGGTATTCATGGCCTTAATGGTGGAATGATCAAATCCCAAGCCCGAAACTTTGAAGGGAGAATTACATTGCAAAGGTCCACCTCCAGTTACATATCTGCACAAATAAACAGTCTAGATTGGCGGTGGTAAAGATCTACAATCATGGGCACGCTTAGTGAAAAAAGAATGAGGTGTTTTAGATGGAGGTGGGAGGATTATCCCACAAGCATATTAAGGAGAAGATCAACGGCCAATGGAGTAGATCGACGGTCGAGATTTACTTCTCCGATATGACATGCGCGGAGCAAACAAATTTTCGGATCCACGAACATTTGGTAGAGGTCCGCGAGTTTGGATGGCTCAGATCTGACGAGGTCGAGATCTATGGCCGAGGTTTTGTTCGTGGATCTAACTTGCACGAAACATCAAGGCAAGCCAAATCAAGGAATTTGGTAAAAGTCACACCGTTGGACGACCAAGATTCATGCAAGATCCAGATCAACGGTGGGTGACTTCCCTTGGTTTTAGCTGGAAGAAAAGGAGACATGTCGTGGAATTCGAGACCACCAGGGATCATAGAGTTACAAAGCAGTGGAAATCCACGGCCCAGAACGGATCAGGAAAATAGATGGCCAAGGAAGCTTCCATGCTGCAGGAGATGCAGGGGTGATAGTAAAGGATAAATAATATAAGGGTTGGCCGACCCTTTTTACAATTCCCTCATAATTGAAGGGTCGGTCGACCCTTCTTATTCCCCATATTATTTTTATAATAGTTCGTCATTCCAAGAAGGGTCGTGCTTTTTACAATTCCCTCATAATTGAAGGGTCATCCGACCCTTCTTATCCCCCATATTATTTTTATAATAGTTCGTCATTCCAAGAAGGGTCGGTTGACCCTTCTTATTACCAATATTATTTTCATAGTATTCAACACTGCAAGAAGGGTCAGTCGATCCTTCTTGTGTTCTCCATTATGGATATAGCTAAATTGTTGTATAAAGGTTTTCACGGTTAACTACTAAAAGAATGGGAAACCGATCCTTTTCTCGAAAAATGGAAGTCGGGACAAACTACTTTTATATGTTGTAAATTCCAAGGTCTTCAAATTTCGTAATTCCCTCAAAATTGAAGGGTCGACCGACTCTTCTTATTCCCAATATTATTTTCGTAATATTTTAACACTGCAAGAAGGGTCGGTCGATCCTTCTTGTGTTCTCCATTACTTATATAGCTAAATTGCTGGATAAATGTTTTCACAATTAACTACGAAAAGAAGGGGTGGTTGATCCTTCATGTTGGAAAATGGAAATCGGGACAAACAATTGTTTTATGTTATAACTTAGCCGATTGACTTGTTATTGAAACAATGAATGAATATTTTAGACATTATTCCTTAAACATGTAAGCTTTGCATCAGACTATTCCATCATTCTGTAGGAATATCAAGCAATACTAAGAGGGGGGGTGAATCAGTATTTTCACTATTCTTAAATTTTATCACAATTAAAACTGAAGGATGCACCAACACCCTGTTTTGTCAACTACAGCTGACTGGATGCACCAACACCATTAGCAGTCTGCAACCTTCCCTAGCACCACACTTCCACCCTTGTCTGTCTTCTTTAGATTTCTAGAATTTATTTCCTTCAATTCTGGCTAGTTATCTTCTTACAGTCAGTCGATTACTGTTGGGCATTGGTCATAAATAAATCCAATATCAATTTTAGCAAAATATTGGTGAATACTTAGATGTGGTAAACCAGAGCATAAACATATGAATTTTGATTTAATATTACTTTCATCCAAGCATGAAGAATAACACATTGGAAAATATTTATTAGAAATAACAATTAACAGAGAAAGGAATGTAATTTACAGACTGTCATTACTGGAAATTTACAGACTGTCATTAATGAATAGTTTTGTCATCATTGATACAATTATATTCAACACATTCCATGTATAATTTAAAAAACAAGCAACTCATGCATGCCTTCCCAGACACACTATATTAATGCTAATTAAAATTTAACAGTGATCGACACGATGGTTCGACATGTTCTCTGAAGTTGTCGAATGGAGGACCGACCTAAGCTCATCCAACATCTCCCTCACGAACAATACCTTTCTTTGTTCCAAAGAAATAAAAAAAAAACTGCAACAACCCATGTTGTCTTAGAGAAGAAAGCTTCCAATACTGCCAATCTCACTATTTTTCCTCCTCAATGCATACCAATCAGTTATTGAAAGAAGAGTGATGGAAAGAAGATGGCCGAAAATGTGATTGGTGCCAAGGAACATAATGACAAATCCATGTATTGGGACTTCGAGAGTGCTCGAAATGTCCATATATCATGGTGTACTGAGGATTTTCAAGGGAGCCGATTTCAAAATGCTCATATATCATGAGGAGAATTGGGGAGAGATCATAAGACTCAAGCATTTCTCATAAAACAACAAAGGACAAAGAATAGAGGAAGTAAATAATCAATATACATAGAAGTAGTAGACTCATCCCCTGCAACCGCAAAAATAATCATTCATTATTCCTCAAACATGTAATATTTGCATCGGACTATTACATCATTCTGTTCGAATATCAAGCAATACCGAGAGGGGAGGTGAATCAGTATTTTCACTATTATTAAATTTTATCACAATTAAACACTGAATAAACAAAGAAAATGAAGGACACAATTTTATCGTGGAAGACCAATTGGGAAAACCACCAACTCTTTCTAATATTGAAAAAATATATTTACAATTAATTTGCAAGCTCCAACTTTCTGGATGCACCAACACCCAAATTTTCAGCTACAACTGAAACATTTTTATTTTCATTTATTTTTAAATAGAAACATTCTACTTTTTAAAGAGAAACATTCTTTATTTTTTGTTTTTTTTAAATAGAAACATCTTACGTTTTTGTGTTGTTTTTTTTAAATAGAAACATTTTACTTTTTTTTTTTTTTTAAATAGAAACATTTTACTTTTTATTTTTGTTTTTTTTTTAAATAGAAACATTTTACTTTTTAAAGAGAAACATTCTTTCTTTTGTTTTTTTTTAAATAGAAACATTTTACTTTTTGAAGAGAAAAATTCTTTCTTTTCATTTTTTTTAAAATAGAAACATTTTACTTTTTATTGCAACGATGTGGATAAAAAATCTTATAAAAAGAATGAAATCTCATAAAAGGAATGAACAGTGCTAATTACCTTAATGAACAATAAATTTCCTTACCCTTCAAATGAAAAATAGAAAATAACCATCCTGCCATACTGTGTTAATTACCGTTCCCCATCCCTCCCATCCCATTCAATTAACCAATTCACTAGCCACACACTATATATAGGCTAAACAATACCCCATATCGCTACAAAATGAAATCTTCCATAAGTCATGGCACTCTTATTTTTGTCCTTTGTTCTGTTTCCTTTGTTGTTTTATCAGAAATACTTGAGTCTTGTGGTCGCTCCCCATTTCCTTTTGTGATATATGAGCATTTCGACATCAGTTCCATGACAAATCCTCACCACACCATGATATATGGGAATTTCGAGCACTCTCGAAGCCCCAAGACCACGATTTGGCATTCTTTTCCTTTCCAAGAATATTGATTGGTGTTCGTGGTAATTGTTTCATGGGACACTTCTCTAAAACAACATGAACATCCATTGTCATCAACATTAGGCTTCCAGCAGGCCTCTCGGAATAGCCTAATTGACAACAAAAATACCAATGTTGACAACAAGAAGAGCCATTTTGAGAGCAAGAAGAAGAGCCATGTTTAAAGCAATAATGGCCTTACTGACAACTAGGATGGCCACGCTGATAGCATGAATAGCCATGTTGATAGCAAAAATACCCATGTTGACAGCAAGGACACCCATGTTGACAGCAAGAACACCCATGTTGATCCAGCTCCAGGTGGCACTGAGACATTGAATTGTATTGTACTTGGTCGGCTCTGAGAGATTGTATTGTATTGTACTTAGTCCTCGGTAATAGAATGCTTCTTGAATTCTTGACTATAATTCTATATATCATGTATCAGGTATCGTTGGTATCTATATACCATGTATAGGTTGTTTGTTATATATCATGTATCGCTGGTATCTAGATTCTCATTATCCTTGAATCATATCATCTCCTTTGCAAGAGTAATAAAAGAATAAAATTTTATTGGAGCTTCGACTTGTAGACACAGAAGTAGTAGACTCATCCCCTGCAACCGCAAAAATAATGACTCATTATTCCTCAAACTTGGATGTGTTTTGACAGCAATTTTGGAATTTTTTTTGCATGACTCATTATTCCTCAAACTTGGATGGGTTAAATTTAAAGAGCCATACTGGGAAAGCTATTTATGCTCCCAGGCTCTCATTTTTGTAATGAATGGTTGTACATAGCCGTTTGACTAAATCCATCTATATGCTTCAATATAATTATAGAGAAGTATTTTATCTAGAAATATGGTCAAATGATGAATATATGTTTGTGAATATAACTCATTGTATTTTACATATTAAGAACAAAATGAAATCTTCAGGAATTCATGGCACTCTTCTTTACCGCCTCTATTTTATTTCCTTTGTTGTTTTACTAGAAATACTTGAGTCTTATGGTCGCTCTCTTCGTGATATATAAGCATTTCGACCACTGTCGAAGCCCCAAGGCCAGGATTTGTCTCTAATATGACTCATAGCTTCTAGTTGAAGCTTCTAGGGGAGAAACGTGTCACAATATGATCGTTCCATGTGTCACCCTAGGATACTAGATATCAACATTTTAACAAGAAATTTGATAGACGTTTTGCTTTAAAGACTTTGTTGGCAAGTAGAAATATTCAAAGAGAAAGAGCGGCCACTCTTTCTCCAAGGTGTTCCTTTGTTACAATTCCCTCCTTAAGGAAGGGTCGGCCGACCCTTCTTATTCCTAATATTCTTTTCATAATAGTTCAAGACTGCAATAAGGGTCGGTCGATCCTTCTTGTATTACCCATTATGGCTATAGCTGAATTTATGGATAAAGGTTTTGACAATTAACTACGAAAAAATAAGGGGCAGCCGATCCTTCTTGTCAAAAAACGAAGGTCGGAACAAACCATTTTTATATGATATAACTTCCAAGGTTTTCTATTTTACAATTCCCTCGTAATTGAAGGTTCGGTCGAACCTTCTTATTCCCCATATTATTTTCATAATAGTTCGACACTGCAAGAAGGGTCAATCGCCCTTCTTATTACCAATATTCTTTTCATAATATTTCGACATTGCAAGAAGGGTCGGTCGATCCTTCTGTGTTCTCCATTATGGATATAGCTGAATTGTTGGATAAAGGTTTTCATAATTAACTACAAAAAGAAGGGGCGGTCGACACTTCTTGTCGAAAAATGGAAGTCGGGACAAACTGTTTTTATATGTTATAACTACCAAGGTGTTCTATTTTTAGAATTCCCTTGAAATTGAGGGGTCGACCGACCGTTCTTATTCCCAATATTATTTTCATAATAGTTCAACACTGCAAGAACGGTCGGTCGATCCTTCTTGTGTTCTCCATTATGGATATAGCTGAACTGCTAGATAAATGTTTTCTTATTTAAATACGAAAAGAAGGGGCGGCTGATCCTTCTTGTCGAAAAACGGAAGTCAGGAAAAACCATTTTTATATATTATAACTTAGTTGATTGACTTGTTATTCAAACAATGATTGAATATTTTAGACACTGAATTTTTCACCTTAAATTTTTAAACATTTACAAATGAAAATTGTAATTTTCAAATAAAAAATTAAATTATTTGATTTGAAATTCACACTTTTCAAATCAGAAATTGCATTTTTTAATTTTAAATTTACACTTTTCAAATGAAAATTTTCATTTTTTGATTTGAAATTCATGCTTTTGAAATCAAAGTTTGCATTTTTTAATTTGAACATCACACTTTTCAAACAAAATTTGCATTTTTTTATTTGAAATTCGAACATTTTGAATTTAAATTCATAGTTTTATAACAAAAAACTGCAATTTTAAGGTTCATAAGTAGTAAAAAAAACACACTATTCGAATAGAAAAATGCACTTTTCTTAGTCACAGCAAATTTTTCAAGTCTAACTCATTTTTCTGATTGTACCGCACTGCCGAGCAAGTACTGCAAAATAGATTTTCAATTGTACGAGATGGCCTTTTACATGGATTTTGAGTCATTCGATCTGTACAAAGCCATTACAAATGTGTGGGCTTCTGTGAAACCTCTGAAAATCTCTCATGCAAATTTTGAACATTTACAAATGAAAAATGCAATTTTCAAATAAAAAAAGTTATTTTAAATTCAAGTTCACAGTAATTTAAAGTCGCTGAATGTTTTAGATATTCCATATCAATCGATGAACTTTGGTGGCATCTTTTATATCAGCCATGGATGCCACCCCTATCAACCATCATTACAGTACTATTTGGATGGATGTAGGCTCGTTTGAAGGGATGGTAGTGGAGGATGACATGGGGCAGGGGTCAGCCAGACGTTGTGTAATGTCATGCCCCTAATAAATTACGCCCTAAATCATTATGCTAATGTCGGTTTACACAATTCATTTCCATCATTGCTCCATTGAGGCAGCTGGATTCCTTAGGCATAACTACCTTCATACTGAAGGCAGTAATTCTCTTTGTCAGTCACTACACATTGGAGGCATATTTTATGTCAGCCACGGATGACACCCCTATCAACCATCATGACAATACTATTCGGACGGATGCAGGCTCATGTAAATGGATGGTAGTTGAGGATGATACGGGGCAGGGGTCAACCAGACGCCCTGTAACGTCATGCCTCCAATAAATTACACCCTCAATCATTAAGCTGATGTCATTTTACACAATTCATTTCCATCATTGTACTGCAAAAATGATTTTCAATTGTACAAAATGGCCTTTTACATGGATTTTGAGTCATTCGATCTCTACAAATCCATTAATGTAAATCCTCTCGTATGTGTGGGCTTCTGTGAAAATATCTGTGAGTCAAGTCGGCTCTCTGCCCTGCTTTCCATAGAAATTACTATAAATATTCTCAATGGACTCAAGCGAGCTGCAATTTAAAGGTTGGCTGAACTTCTGGGTGGATTTCTAGTGGTTCAGTTTTTTGAATCGGTATATCATGGATCCCCGTAGTTGCAGGGGATCCAGCAAGGGTGGAGGGTCTTCATGACCTGGGGGGGGAAGTCGCTCTGAGGGAGAAGGCTCATCTCAACAACAGATCATGGAGCTGGAAGAGTTTTCCCTGTAAAGCTTCATCAATTGGGGGGCTCAGTATCTAGTAAAGACGACTGCTCTGATAGAGGCGCAGATAGGACTCCGTGAAGTAGCCCTTCTTTATGAATACGAAGCCCAGTTGGGCCGAAAATTAATCTCCAACCCCTTATAGGCAGTCAGGATCTTGTTGGCTCGCGATATTCAAGCGAGGAACCAACTGGCTCATGGCCTCTGTGAAGCCATCCAAATTATAAAAGGCAGCCAACAAACTAATTCGGCCGGTGTTCACTTGCTCAAGTCTGCTCTGGAAGATTATATGGATAGCTTGAGGGAATTCCATCGTGAAGAACTAGTTTCCCCACCGGGGGAGCACCCTGCTCCTTGATTGGTCTTAGCAGTCTGCGTTCGTGCCGGTCTTAGTGCTCAACATCCACGTTGGTAGCTCGTGGTCATTTGATGGTATGATCTTTTTTCTATTTTTTCGGTGGATTTTCCCATGTCTTGGGAAGTTCATTCTCGGTGCAGACTCCAGATGTTAGTGTGGTTTTGTTATGAGGGTTGCTCGGCCAGAGCCCTCTTCCTTTCTTGTTAAGTTTTTCCTTTCTTTTCTGATCATGTTGGGGTCTTCTGAGGCTCGGGACCTCTTATTTCTTTCCGCGGTTACTTGTCTATCTGCCATGATATCTTCAGTCTATTGTAATCTCAGGTTTTATGTGCAGTTTCCTCTTCTTCTTGGGATGTTTATCCTAGTTGTATGTTCCTCATTTTGATCTCTTCTTACTTTTTTCCCATACTCTGTATGGCATGAGTTATTGGGCGCTTGTTTGTAATTGTATTTTGTACCATTATTTTGTTTTTAGTAATAAATTGGACCTATGCTTACTTGAAAAACAAAAGATCATCTCCTTTGTAGGAGTAATAAAACACTAAATTTTTATTGGAGTTTCGAATTGTAGACATAGAAGTAGTAGACTCATCCCTTGCAACCGCAAAAATAATTAGTCATTATTCCTCAAACATGTAATCTTTGCATCGGAATGTTCCATCATTCTGTTGGAATATCAAGTTGGAGCTTGCAAATTAATTGTAAATATAATTTTGCAATATTAGAAAAAGTTGGTGGTTTTCCCAATTGGGCTTCCATGATAAAATTGTGTCTTCCATTTTGGTTCTTTCCAACCTGCTAGATGCACCAACACCCAATTTTTCAAATTTTTCGGCTACAAGTGAAACATTTTATTTTTTTTAAATAGAAACATTTTTCTTTTTAAAGAGAAACATTCTTTATTTTTGTAATTTTTTAATAGAAACATTTTACTTTTGCTTTTTGCTTTTTTTAAATAGAAACATTTTACTTTTTATTGCAATGGGGTAGATACAAAATTAGTGACAATTATATTCAACACTGATTCCATGTATAATTTCAAAAACAAGCAACACATGCATGCCTTCCTAGACACACCATAATTCGAATTAAAATTAAGCAGGATACTGTCTTAGAAAAGGAATTTAACAGTCACGACAATGCAGATAGTGATGCCATTGGTTGGAATGATTCTAACTTTGATTACCTAGACAGAAACATTCTTCATTTTATTTATTTATTTTTTTAAATAGAAACAATATACTTTTGGGTCTGGTCAAAGTTCCAAATCAAATATGCCACATGTCACAATATGATCGGTTCATGTCTCACCCTAGGATACCAGATATCAACATTTTCACAACAAAATTTATAGAATTTTTGCTTTAAAGGATTTGCTGGAAAGTGGAAATATTCTTAAAGAAACAGTGACCACTCTTTCTCCAAGGTTTTCTATTGTTACAATTCCCTCCTAAATGAAGGGTCGTCCGACCCTTCCTATTCCCAATATTTGTTTCATAATAGTTTGACACTGCAACAAGGGTCGGTCGATATTTCTTGTATTTTCCATTATGGCTATAACTGAATTGTTGGATAAATCTTTTCACAATTCACTACGAAAAGAAGGGGTGGCCGATCCTTCTTGTCGTAAAATGGAAGTCGTAACAAACCATTTTTATATCATATAACTTCCAAGGTGTTCTATTTTTTCAATTACCTCATAATTGAAAGGTCAGTCGACCCTTATTATTCCCAATATTATTTTCATAATAGTTCGACACTGCAAGAAGGGTTGGTCGATCCTTCTTGTGTTCTCCATTATGGATATAGTTGAATTGTTGGATAAATGTTTTCACAATTAACTACGAAAAGAAGAGGCGGCTGATCCTTCTTGTCGGAAAATGGAAGTCGGGACAAACAATTTTTATATGTTATAACTTTTCACCTTAAAATGTTGAGTCTTTAAGGTTGATAGTAAGGATTTCTATTCAGTTTCCAAGGTTGATAGTAGACATGGGAATTTCTCTATACGGCAGTTTTTGTCTCAGAAGTGCAATGTGAAAAGAAGACGGATGTAATCTTTTTTACCAATATATAATACAAAGTTTTTCTTTTTTTGCTTAAAAAGGCAAATTTGAATGGCTAAACTTAATTTTAGGTTGAAGGTTATATATTCATATCTCCCTTCTAGCATGAAGGCCTTTAATTAAAAAAAGATAATAAATGCTTTGATTAAAAAAAAATGAAAGAATGTGTCTATTTAAAAAAACATTATTTCATTATTTTTAAATGCTTCGTTAAAAACAAAAGGAAAGAATGCTTCGATAATAAGGGATTTCATTCTTTTTATGATATTTCATTCTATTTAAAAAAAAAAGAAAAAAGCAGTAATGCTTCGATTTAAAAAAAACAAAAGAAAGAATGTTTCTATTTAGAAAAAAGAGAAATAATGTTTCTATTAAAAAATAAAAATAAGAATGATTCTATTTTAAAAAAATAGAATAGTTTTTGTATAATGATGCTATAATGCTACTAATGTAAATATTGAAAGTTACTTATTTACAATTACTTCCAAAAGTAAACTTCAATTCGACGAGCATTATGGACCACCAAGGAGCAAGAGGAGAATATAACCTGTGGTGGTGCAGATTCTCTCGTGCTCATAAGATGATTGATGGATTAAACATTTGGAACTGTTGGCGGATCGAAGTTTTATTTCAAACTTTGAGCCAATCCCTCAATTCGGTCCCTTATCTAACCTCTTCTCTCAGGTCAATGGTGGGCCTTGCTGATGGAATGATGTTCCTAAGGTCCAGTCTGGAAGACTTCAAAAAACACCTACTAAAGTTTTATGAGGCAGTCTGCTTGGGCATCAAAGCGCATAGAGAGTCAACCGACCACATAAGGTATATCTCTCAGCAATTAACCTGTCACGAATCCATAATTGATGATTTGGAACGCAATTTGTTTGAACTTATGGGGACAGTGGATTTTATAAAAGATGAAATTTTGAAGAGGGCTAGGATATCACAGTGCAGCCACTGCCAGGAATCCCCCTCCGTGGACATGAGAATTGCTAAGAAAACCTCTATTCAATGGCATAATTTTTTGTATAAGAGATCCCTACTTGGATGAGTTTTTACATCAATTTTGGAATTTTTTAAATTTACAAAGCCATACTGGGAAATCTATTTATGCACCCAGGCTCTCCTTTTTGTAATGAATGGATGTGCACAACCTTTATAATAAATCCATCTATATGCTTCGATATAATTATAGAGAAGTATTTTATAGAGAAATATGGTCAAATGATGAATATATCTTTCTGAATATAACTCATTATATTTTACATATTAAGAACAAAAGTATTTTACATATTAAGAACAAAAGTATTTTATATATAAAGAACAAAAATATGGCTAAGTGTTGAACTCACATGCTAAGTGACAAATTGGCTATCTATTTATAGGACCAGAGTTGCCTCTGCAGTTCACACGTGTGAAATACAAGATTGCCAAAATGAGAAAAAGGTTGTTCTGTTTTGCATATTAAGAACAAAAATTTGGCTAAGTGTTGAAATTCACACTTTTTGACTTGAAATTCATAGTTTTATAACAAAAACCTGCAACTTTAAGGTTCATAAGTAGTAAAAAAACACTCTATTCGAATAGAAAAACATAGTTTTCAAAGCCAATATTGCCACTTTCAGAACCCGGTTTTTCACTTTAGAAAGGTTGATATTCACACTTTCAAAGTCTAAATTCATGCTTTCAAAGTCTAAATCCCTTTGAAGGGCATTAAAATATTCAAATTTTATGCGCTTTCTTTTCAAAAACTTCTCAAAGTTTTATGTGTTCTCTTTTCAAACATACATATTATAGAATTAAATAACAGAGAAATCACAACATTACAATTAACAGAATATAAAATAATATTGCACTACATTTAAGAAACCAAATCACAAGCTTAGTTAGAACATATAAAAAATGTTTGTCCTGAATCCCTATGGCACTAATGGTAAATAATGGCGGTGATCTTGGTGTTTGTGACAGGACATAATTTCGACTAAAGCATGATGTGATTATTTTCTTCACAAACGTGATAACCGCCATTTCGTAATTTCATCATATAAACCATCGCCATGTCAGCATACATTCCTTTCTCAAGGCATGTATTGAAGTGATACATGTAAAACTACTACAGTCGGTACAGATCATATCTATGCTCCATCAAAATATACAGTTGGTATAGATCATATCTATGACCACCATCCATCCATAATTATCCTTCCCCATCCGTAACATCCAATTCAATTCACCAATTCACTATATAAAGACTAAATCATACCCGGTATCATAGCCGAATGAAATCTTCGGGAAGTCATGGCACTCTTCTTTACCGCCTCTGTTATGTTTCCTTTGTTGTTTTATCAGAAATACAAAGGAACTCATGGAGTCTTATGGTTGCTCTCTTCGTGATATATGAGCATATCGATAGCACTTCCTTGAAAAATACTCACCACAGCCTGATATATGGGCATTTTGAGCATTGTCAAATCCCCAAGGCCAGGATTTGTGTCTAATGTGACTCATAGCTTCTAGTTGAAGCTCCTAGTTGAAGCAAAAATAAAGTATAGCTTCTAGTTGAAGCCAAAATAAAGTCTGTAAATTCTCTGTAGTAGAAGAGTCCGTCTTTGTGAGCTCAAGCTCGTAGTCCTGAAATGTATTAAGATCCCAAGCTCTGTAAAAGGTCAAAGATCGAAGTAAATTTCATCTATGTTTAATGCGGCGAAGTTGCATTGTTTTAACCCGGAATAACTTCTACTGATTTTTATGTCTAATTGGTAAGAAATTTTTTAATATAAATCTTGTAGTAGAAGAGTCTGTGTTTGTGAGCTCAAGGTCATAGTCATGAAATGTATTAAGAGCCCAAGCTCTGTAAAAGTTGAAAGATCGAAGTAAATTCAATTGCTAGGAATAACTTCTACTGATTTTTATGTCTTAATAATAAATTTGTAACAGAACATTTAAATCTAGTTTTTCAATTGCCAGTTATTTATATTTTTCAATATCTCATAAGTTGGGCGCATGAAACCAGTTGGGTTTGATGGCTGATTAGAACATGAAACATAGGCACAAAACATCAAAACACGGTCTTTGCCTTCAATACCTTTGTTTTTTGAGGATTTAGGTGTCAATATTTCCAATCCATCGGTCTCAACGATTGCAAGTATCTAGATCAACGTGAATTACCAAGATAATAGGGTGTATAAGTAGCTAGAGAGGCAGTGATAGGGTGAGAACACAAATGCTACTATAATTATTCACTTCCTCTTGCAATTCGCCAAGCATATTTAAAACATAGTTTTAATAGAGATTAAAACATAGTATGGATTCAATGGTGCTCAGAGGATAAAATATTATATACAAGCCAATATTATAATTAAACTATATTTCTAATACTCAATGTGCCAAATCAAATATGCCACATGTCACAATATGATCGTTCCACGTGTCACCCTAGGATACTAGATATCAACATTTAAACAACAAAATTTAGACATTTTGCTTCAAAGAGTTTATTGGAAAGTGGAAATATTATCAAAGAAAGAGCGGTCGCTCTTTCTCCAACGTGTTCTATTGTTACATTTCCCTCGTAAATGAAGTGTCGGCTAACCCTTCTTATTCCCAATATTCTTTTCATAATATTTTGACACTGCAAGAAGGGTCGGTCTCTCCTTCGTGTGTTCTCCACTATGGATATAGCTGAATTGTTGGATAAAGGTTTTCACAATTAACTATGAAAAGAAGGGGCGGTCGATCCATCTTGTCAAAAAACAGAAGTCGGGAGAAACCATATTTATATGTTTAAACTTCCAAGGTGTTCTATTTTTAAAATTTCCTCGTAATTGAAAGGTCGGTCGACCCTTCGTGTTCCCAATATTATTTTCATAATAGTTCGACACTACAAGAAGGGTCGGTCTACCCTTCTTGTGTTCTCCATTATGAATATATCTGAATTGTTGGATAAATGTTTTCAAAATTAACTACGAAAAGAAGGGGCGGCCGATCCTTCTTATCAGAAAATAGAAGTTGGGACAAACCATTTTTATATGTTATAACTTAGCCAATTGACTGGCTATTCAAACAATGAGTGAATATTTTAGACATTGGACTTTCACCTTAAAATTTTGAACATTTAAAAATGAAAATTGCAATTTTCAAATACAAAATTGCATTATTTGATTTGAAATTCAAATTTTTCAAATCAGAAATTGCATTTTTTGATTTTAGATTCACACTTTTCAAATGAAAATTTTCATTTTTTGATTTGAAATTTACACTTTTAAAATCAAAATTTGCATTTTTTGATTTGAAATTCACACTTTTCAAATCAAAATTTGCATTTTTTTATTTGAAATTCATACTTTTTTAATTGAAATTCATAGTTTTATAAGAAAAAACTGCAATTTTAAGGTTCATAAGTAGTCAAAAAACACACTATTTGAATAGAAAAACACAATTTTCAAAGCCAATATTGCCACTTTCAGAACCTGTTTTTGCACTTTAGAAAGGTTGATATTGACACTTTCAAAGCCTAACTTCACACTTTCTTAGTCGAAAAATTGCCTAATTTGTCCAAATTTAATGAAATTGGCCTTACATGGTATCAAAGCAGTCAGCAGCTATTCGAATTGTAGTAGTTGCAGCAGTAGCAGTTACAACATTTCTTTCAGAAGCTATCTTTCACTTGAGCACCAGAAGCCTCTGAGTTTCCACAACAAATCCTGGTGCTATTACTTGAATTCATTGGAGAAATCCAGTGAGGTTTATCCAGGTGTGAAGGAGTTAGTCTATCTACTCAGTGTTCAAAAGGTAGTGTTCAGTCGAAGTGTATCATTCTCCATCAACGAAAACTCTTCTTGTTTTGCAGGTTTATTCACCCATTCGAATTCTTCTTCAATTATTTTACCTTCTCTATTCAGATGGATCTAAAGCTCACATCTTCCAACTATGTTGAGTGGAATGCCAAGATGGCTCTCTTCATGAGAACCAAGAGCTTCACCAGAATACTAAATGGAAGGATGATAGAACCTTTCAGTGTAGTTGAAAAGTACAAGTACTTGGATAGGCTTGATGAAGCAGTTGGCCTTCTCCTTCTCTCAATTTCTAAAGATCTTCACTTCCATGTCATCGATCTTACATATCCTAAAGAGGTTTGGGAGAAGCTCGAATCCCTTTTTGGACAGAAATATGATATGAAAGGTCACAAATTGGAGAATGAACTTATCTCTTTGAGTCTAGACAGCTTCGAATCTATCAATGCCTTCCTTACCAAGATCAAAATCTTGATATCACAGTTGAAAAGAGATGAGATAGTGAAAGAATACAAGCATCTTATTCTTGCGATTCTCTCAAAGTTGGGGCCAAAATTTCTAAGTTTTTGTCTCTACTTTTCAGTTAGCTAAGATGTCCATTCCAAAATGGAAGTTTCCCTCACTTGATGACTTCATCCAAACTCTCACTCAAGAGGAAGAGAATTTTATCTCCATGGAAATAATCAAACCCATGTTGGATTCGGTCCCTACAATTACTGAGGCCAAAAGGGCGAATGGTAAAGGAAAGAAAAAGTTCTTATAAGAGGTCAAATGATACAAAGCCTACAGATATTCCACATCAGTCATATGGGGTTTCGAACCCAAGGAATACCAAGCATTCTTAGAAGGGGAGATCCAAGTGCACATATTGTCATAGAGATTTCCATCCTGAGAGTACTTGCATGAAGAAGACTATGGATTTGATGTCTCAGTTACTTGAGAAGTACAACCTTCTTGTACCCACATGTGCAAGGAAGAAAGATACTCATACTGAACCTTCCAAATCCGAAGACAAAGAAAGATGTCATGCCCTCATGGCAAGTGCATCAACAGATTCTTCTTTCATCATAGATTCTGGAGCTACAAGATAGATGTCTTTCTCCAAAGATCTCTTCTCCAATTTCGAAAGTTCAGTTGGCCCTTCCACCAGATTGGGCAATGATACAAAAGTCTCCTCTCAGGGGATTGGAAGAATCAATCTTGACTGTGGTTACTTTTCTGATGTGATTTATGTTACTTCTCTTGCAGCAAATTTACTTTGAGCGTATCAAATGACTCATATTGGAGAGACCAAAAGAGTGACCTTTTCTCCAAATGAAGTCAAGATACAACACATGGTTTCAGGGGAAATCATTGCAAAAGGAGTTTCAAATCATGCTTCAAAACTCTATGATTTTTCACACTTCTTACCGCTCTCTAAGCCATCTGCTCTCCATACTCAATCCAATGAAGAAAGCAAATTGTGGCATGAGTGATTTGGACATCTCAACTACAAGCATTTGCAGGACATGCGAGCTCAATATGTGGTTGTAGGCCTTCCAGATGATAAGTTTTCTCATGGTGCCTCCAAAGGTTGCTTAAAGTAAAAGGATCCACAAAAGAATATGAAGAATCTTGACGAAGTGTGAATGTTAGATCCAGATCCACAAGAACCTAGATATCTAGCACCTAAAGTTTTGTTAAAATTCAATATGCTAAGACAGAAAATAGCAGCATTACATTCCATTTCACAATAATAGCATATACAGGATCACTGAAGAAACAACAAGCACAGCATAAACACAAGAGACAGAGATTTATCCTGGGAAACCCTCATGGGGTAGAAAACCCAGCAAAGCTTCCTCAATATAGATGACCAGCAATATAAAAAGATGAAACCCTGAGACATGATCTCCTCCTCCACAATAGCAGACCTCTCCTCCACAAGTGCGCTATCCTCAAGTGTGTGAGTGTATCAAACGAGGAACACACCTCCTCTATTTATACACTACTCTGATATGTATTTTACACAAGTACATGTAGGCTCGTATTTAACCATTAGGTTAAATACCCCATTATAACTGACTGGGCCGACCCCCACATGGTGGGTCTAATAACCCTAGTTACCACACCCAACTCGGAGGAATAACCATCTCCGGATTTATAGTATAATCACATCGGAGGTATGGAACATCTCCGGAATAAATAATATACAAATATAATATTCTTTGAAGTTACAATATTTCAACACTCCCCCTTAACGAGAAGGATATTATAACAGTATCTGCACGAGCAAGGAGTCATCAACATCATACATGATACATCTATAAATCATTGGAAGCTTTCTCAACATCATCAGTAACTCAAGCAGTTACTGGAACATCTTCAATACTCGAACATCAACATCTTCAGTACTGAGTCTTTATCTTCTGCAGCACTCGAACAACTACAACAACATCAACATCTGGATCCTCACGATCATCAGTATCGTCATCTCACGATCATCAGCATCGTCATCACACGATCATCAGCATCGTCATCACACGATCATCAGCATCGTCATCTCACGATCATCAGCATCGTCATCACACGATCATCAACATCGTCATCACACGATCATCAGCATCGTCATCACATGATCATCAGTATCGTCATCTCACGATCATCAGCATCGTCATCACACGATCATCAACATCGTCATCACATAATCATCAGTATCGTCATCACATGATCGTCAGCATCGTCATCAACACAGGTATCCATAACAATACAAGTATCCACATCATTAGTACAAGTATTCATGCCAATACAAGTATACATATCATCAATACAAGTATCCATACTGATACAAGTAATCATGTCATCAATACATGTATCCTACCGATACAAGTAACCACATCATCAATACAAGTATCCATACCGATACAAGTAACCACGTCATCAATACTAGTATCCTACCGATACATGTAACGACATCATCAATACAAGTATCCTACCGATACAAGTAACCACATCATCAATACAAGTATCCTACCGATACAAGTAACCACATCATCAATACAAGTATCCTGCCGATACAAGTAACCACATCAAAAATCAGTTTCTCGGAGACCATACGTCTACGGATCAATTCAGGGACCGAAGTCCGGGGATGATACAATCCCCACTTCTCGGAGACCATACGTCTACGGATCAATTCAGGGACCGCAGTCCGGGGATGATATAATCCCCACTTCTCGGAGACCTCACGTCTACGGATCAATTCAGGGACCTAAGTCCAGGGATGATACAATCCCCACTTCTCGGAGACCTCACGTCTATGGATCAATTCAGGGACCTAAGTCCGGGGATGATACAATCCCCACTTCTCGGAGACCTCACGTCTACGGATCAATTCAGGGACCTAAGTCCGGGGATGATACAATCCCCACTTCTCGGAGACCTCACGTCTATGGATCAATTCAGGGACCTAAGTCCGGGGATGATACAATCCCCACTTCTCGGAGACCTCACGTCTACGGATCAATTCAGCGACCTAAGTCCGGGGATGATACAATCCCCACTTCTCGGAGACCTCACGTCTACGGATCAATTCAGGGACCTAAGTCCGGGGATGATACAATCCCCACTTCTCGGAGACCTCACGTCTACGGATCAATTCAGGGACCTAAGTCCGGGGATGATACAATCCCCACTTTTCGAAGATCATACGTCTACGGCTCTCTTTAGGACTGAAAGTCCAGGGATGATCCAATCCCCTCAACTGTCCACTAAGGACTTCATTCTCGGAGACCTCACGTCTATGGCTCTCTTTAGGACTGAAAGTCCAGGGATGATCCAATCCCCTCAACTGTCCACTAAGGACTTCATTCTCGGAGACCTCACGTCTACGGCTCTCTTTAGGACTGAAAGTCCAGGGATGATCCAATCCCCTCAACTGTCCACTAAGGACTTCATTCTCGGAGACCTCATGTCTACGGCTCTCTTTAGGACTGAAAGTCTAGGGATGATCCAATCCCCTCAACTGTCCACTAAGGACTTCATTCTCGGAGACCTCACGTCTACGGCTCTCTTTAGGACTGAAAGTCCAGGGATGATCCAATCCCCTCAACTGTCCACTAAGGACTTCATTCTCGGAGACCTCACGTCTACGGCTCTCTTTAGGACTGAAAGTCTAGGGATGATCCAATCCCCTCAAATGTCCACTAAGGACTTCATTCTCGGAGACCTCACGTCTACGGCTCTCTTTAGGACTGAAAGTCCAGGGATGATCCAATCCCCGCAACTGTCCACTAAGGACTTCATTCTCGGAGACCTCACGTCTACGGCTCTCTTTAGGACTAAAAGTCCAGGGATGATCCAATCCCCTACCTGTCCACTAAGGACTTCATTTTCGGAGACCATACGTCTACGGCTCACTTTAGAACATGTGTTCAAGGATGATACAATCCCCACATGTATTCTCGTCAATACAAGTACAAGTATCCTCAACCATACACGTACATTAATCAATACATGTGTCATCAAAAGTATGTATTCTTACCAATACATCTTATCATCAAAAGCATGTATTCTCACCAATACATCTATCATCAAAAGCATGTATTCTTACTAATACATATAACATCAAAAGCATGTATAAGTAAAACTAAGTATTCTAAGTATACGAGTCCTAAATCTAAATATTTCTAAGTATCTAGGTGTAGAGAACAGGTTACCTCATCATCGACCTTGTTGTTCGATGAGACAATCTCATCATCAGTGACTATACTACTCCCCCTTTCGAGGAGGGTCCTTTTGAGCTACACCAAGCTTGTCTCGAAAGTATTCAAATTTCACTCAAGACAGAGGCTTGGTTAGTATGTTGGTAACTTCTTCACTCGAGGTAGAGGTTTGGTTAGTACATCGGTAACCTGTTACAAATTCAAACTTTAGTTCCTTCTGCATCATATCTTATTAGATCCCTATGTTCTTTGACTTATCATGGAACACTAGATTCTTTGTCATCTTCATACAACTCTATTTGTCACATAGGATCACAGTTGGTTCTATCTCTAATTCAAACCAATCCTGAAGCCAAGCTTCTTCACAACTAGCAGAGCAAGCAGCCATATATTCTGCTTGTGCTGAGAGAGCCACACTAGACTGCTTCCAGCTAAACCACGAGATCATGGTTAATCCTAGACAATAACATCCTCTTGATGTGTTCTTCCTGTCTGATACACTTTCTTCCCAACCAACATCTGATTAGCCATCTAAAGTCATGATCTTCAAGATAGCATAGATCAAATTCTATCGTGTCCTTTATGTGCCTCATCACATGCTTTGCCACTATCAGGTGAACACATCTAGTTTCCACTAGATACTGACTCAAGGTGTTCACAACAAAGCATATATCTAATCTAGTATTTGTTAGATACATCAATGACCCAATAATTTGACTGTACAGAGTTATATCCACTAACCCTGATGAGCCATCTCATAACAGCTTCAAGTTGGAATCCATAAGAGTGGCCATTCCAACATATCAAGTCTTCTCAAGATTTCTCAGCATACTTTCTCTGGTTGAGAGAGATTCCTTCTGAGACTTTCCATACTTTTAGACCTAGAAAGTAATGCATCAATCTGAGATCTTTCAATTTCATTTCTACAGTCATCTATCTGTTCCATCTCTCATCAGATGGGTCTATTGATATGAGCCTCAACATCATTCGAACTCAGTGGTGAGTTCCTTCTTGCATCCATGTCATATGTGTATAGAAGCCATATTCAACCTTGTAGCAAAGTTTGAGATCCATATCACCCATGGTGATCATTAAGCTCATCAATTGATTATCGATCCTGGGAACCATATAGAACCTGATTCACACTTCTTCTTTAATTACACCATTAAGAGAATGGTCTTATCTTAGCCACTTGGAGCAAACATCTCATCATGATTCTCTTCCTCTTTCTAAGAGAATCTTCTAGCCATGAGCCTTCTATATTTTGTTTGATTTGTAAATCTTCTTGTTGAACATCCATTGCTTGTTCAGTGTTCATCATTCATCATGATCTTTCCTACAAATCAAAATTAAGTACAGGATTAGTAATACTTCATAATCATCAAATCATATTGACATGGTAACCTATTATGCATACAGATATCATTTACATAGTGATGCAACTATTTTGACCAATACTTTGGCACAACACTTTCCCATATCCTGTATGCATACAGTGGCTATCTAGATGCCTTCCATCTCTACCATAACATACTATCGAGAGTGTGCACAACTCTCAGCATGTCAGCAAAGAGGTTTCATTCTAGACAAGCAACAATGGAATGTTTGTCCAACTTACCAATCATATGCATATTAGTAGTATACTATTCAATGTTCTATGAATATTTACACTGAGCATGATATATTATAGGAATACAAATATGCATACAATCTATTACAGGCAATATCATTTACTATTTCAAATAACAACTCAAATACTTATCTTTTATGTTTGTGTGGTTTCCTCCCGCTTGATATTCTGTATGTCTTTTGAACTTCTATTCATTCTGTACCACTGTGCATGTTCAAGTGTCATCCTCATGATCTCATACACAAACATACACCCATTAGTATGTTCTAAATGTTATCAAAACATTATAGTTCTAAATTCTTGAAAATGTATAGTCATGATTAATTAGTATTCAAGATTTCAGGGAAGTATTCTTTTTACTCATGCATATCATCAATCAAGATAAAAGACATAATATGCATAATCCCTTGACTACTAATTTTATGAATAAGCATAGCCAATCATACCAAGTATACTTATATAAGGGATCCTAACACAACGTAAGATTCATGGGAAACATACCTGGATTAGTATACCTATTTAGTTATGTACAACATACCTAAACAATATCTTCAATGATTTAGAGATCCTGAGCTAGAACCTGCATGTCTCATAGGTTAAGCATAATATAACAAAGTCATACATACCTCATAAGTAGAACAAAGATTATGGATGAGTCTTTGTCTTCATGTTTTCATGGTCATGGAGCCTGATTTGTCTTTTGTGATGTACCTGTATCTTGTTAGCAGACAACATCAACCTCACACAACATCATAATGCATTAGTACAATCATAAGTGTCAACACCCTAACCAATGAATATCTTCTATCATGCATTCATAATTTTGTTAAGGTGATACAACAAATCTAAAATCAAGATTGTACTAACCGTAATAACATGAAGACAAACATACCATAAACTTAATCATGAACAAATCTCAAAACATACCTCGATGATTCATACCTGTCGAGATCGCTTGTAATCTCCTTATGTAAAGCCTTAGCCTCATCTCCCTCTGAAATAGGAAGTCCTTCACTTATGCAGGTGACCAATCCATCTTCTTCTAGGATTAACCCTATCCACTTGATTTGCAAGAACTAGACCTGGAGCTGGATATGGGTTTGTTAGAGAAACCCCAAAAATTCAAACTTTGAATTTCAAACTTCCGAAAGGATAGAAATATGCGCCTTGATGAGCTGATCAAACTGATATATTCAGAATTTGAAAACTGCAAAGTTTCACTCCTCAATTTTGCCTTTGAAACTTCCGAATTCACTGAACGTGACCCTGAACTGGGGTTTGATGAATCCCACTCTTCTGCCCAATCAAAATGTTTGATCCAAAGCTCTAAGATTCTATTTTTCTGAGGAGCTTCCAGCCATGGTCACAGATTTCAAAAATTCCCATTTTTACAGAAGCCCTAATTTTCCACTTTTCTGATCAAAGTCCCGAACTAGGGTTTGATCAAGCCCGACCTTCTTCCCAACCAAAAAATCTGATCTTGGTATCTAAATTTCTATTTTGATGAGTAGCATTCAGCCGTGGTCTCCGTTTACAAAAATTCCAACTTTCTTCAAAGCCCTATTCCGGAAGCCATGAATGAAGGTACTCAAAAATAATTCTGTTTTGACAGAAATATGTACCTGATTGTTTCTGGTGTAAATCCAAACTTTTCAATCCATAGGGTCTAAAAAATGCTTTCTGAGATAGCCTGACCTGTTATCTTTCCATCCTGACAGGTCTGACCTCAATTGGATTCTCTGAGAGAGAGTTATGTCAAATGTTGCAACGTGACCTGTTTTGGGATAAAACAGAAGAGCGAACTTGTACGGAGTGCCACGTGTCACTGGTTCAACTTCGGGCTCTGAAAACGTTTTCTGAGATATTAAAGACTGTGTACTACCTGTCACTTTTTACGAAATTTCATTTGGAGCTTCCTATCCCAAGATATGACCTTTTTCCCAAGGTCACCTGATTTTGACTCAGATCTGGAAGAGGCAGAAACCCTATATTGTACAGATCATAAATCACAAAGTACAACGAATTACAGGTTGTCCTTTGGACACAAGGTACCTGGAGATTTAATCTTCGTCCTGTAACAATTTCAGATCCGAAAACTTCGCCAAAACGGATTTATAGCGAAAGTGCTACGATGACTGGTTTTTTCTATGTAAAACCCTAACCTTCAAATTGTCGTAAGTAAAGCAAGTGTCTTCAGTGCCATACCTTGTCTTCCTTCAGGTTAGCTCTGATACCATGTTAAAATTCAATATGCTAAGACAGAAAATAGAAGCATTACATTCCATTTCACAATAATAGCATATACAGGATCACTGAAGAAACAACAAGCACAGCATAAACACAAGAGACAGAGATTTATCCTGGGAAACCCTCATGGGGTAGAAAACCCAGCAAAGCTTCCTCAATATAGATGACCAGAAATATACAAAGATGAAACCCTGAGACATGATCTCCTCCTCCACAATAGCAGACCTCTCCTCCACAAGTGCGCTATCCTCAAGTGTGTGAGTGTATCAAATGAGGAACACACCTCCTCTATTTATACACTACTCTGATATGTATTTTACACAAGTACATGTAGGCTCGTATTTAACCATTAGGCTAAATACCCCATTATAACTGACTGGGCCGACCCCCACATGGTGGGTCTAATAAACCTAGTTACCACACCCAACTCGGAGGAATAACCATCTCCGGATTTATAGTATAATCACATCGGAGGTATGGAACATCTCCGGAATAAATAATATACAAATATAATATTCTTTGAAGTTACAATATTTCAACAAGTTTCATCTTCTATTGCTACATGGGCCACCACAACTCCTATCTCCACCATTGATCTTGTCAAAAATAGATCTGATCTTCATGATACAAGAACTACACTCTCTCCCTCAGATCCATTTCTAGCTAAGATATGTTTTCTTATGATTGGATCTGATCCAAATACATACTTTGAATCCTCCCAAAATCCAATATGGGTACCTGCTATGGAAGAAGAGTACCAATCTCTACAAAGAAATGAGACTTGAGAGCTTGTTTCTCTCCCACCTGGAAGGAAACTTGTTTGATGCAAGTGGATCTACAGAACTAAGATGGATTCAGATGGAGCCTCCCATAAGTACAAGGCCAGATTGGTTGCAAGAGGTTTCTCCCAAGTTCATGGGATTGATTATTCTGAGACATTCGCTCATGTTGCTAAGATGGATTCCATCTATCTTGTTCTTGCTCTTGCTGCATCCAAACACTGGGAAGTGCATCATATGGATTCCAAGAGTGCTTTCCTTCATGGATATCTAGAGGAGGATATCTACATGAAGCAACCCAAGGGTTATATTAATGATTCTTCACTTGTTTGCAGATTGAAGAAATCCTTGTATGGGTTTAAGCAAGCTCCCCGAGCTTAGTATGCCAAGATGGATTCCTTCTTACTTTCAGAAGACTTTCAAAGGTGCAAATCAGATTCGAATGTCTACATGAGACATACTGGTAGCTCCTTACTTCTCATTATACTTTATGTTGATGATTTGTTGATTACAGGGAGCATTTTTTCATGTATTAGATCTATAAAATCTTCCTTGCACAACTCCTTCTCCATGTCAGATCTGGGATTGTTGAAACAATTCCTTGGTCTTGAAGTCACTCAAAGTGATTTAGGAATCAAAGTTGCTCAATCCAAATATGCTTCAGATCTGCTTGATGGGTTCCACATGAGAAAATGCAAACGAGTTGCATTCCCTTTTCTTTCAGGGATCAACCTTGAGGATGGATCTTCTACCCCTTTGGTAGATTGTACTTTGTATCCGCAGTTTATTGGTAGCCTTTTGTTTCTTACACATAATCAGCCTGATCTATCCTATGCAATTAGTGCTATCTCTAGATACATGTAGGAGCCTCATGAGCTTCACGGGAAGGAAACAAAGAGGATTTTGCACTATGTGCAAGGTACCAAGACTCATGGCCTTCACTATTCAGCTAGGTGTCATTTGAACCTAGTTGGATATACTGATTCTGATTGGGCTGGAGATAGCTCAGATCGGAAATCTACATCTGGTTTTGTCTTCATGATTCGATCTGGACCTATATGTTGGTCGAGCAAAAAGAAGACTCCTTTAGCTCTTTCTTCAGCAGAGGCTGAGTACAGAGGTGCAGTAAATGCAGCCACACATTGAATTTGGATGATAGGCATCTTTTCAGTGTTTGGGATTCAATTCAGTACTACACCTATTATCTATTGTGACAATCAGAGTGCCATCAGGATCTCCACAGATCCGGTTCTGAGACAGAGAACCAAACACATTGAGATACACATGCATTACATCAGAGGATTAGTGCATGATCATATCATTTCATTGCTCTACCTTCTGACGGAAGAGCAGATTGCAGATATCTTCACCAACACCTTCACGGTGAAGAGGTTCACTTACCTTAGATCTCTTCTTGGGGTGAGTGATGATATGCTACATTAGAATCCTTCAGTCTATTTTGAGGGAGGGATTTCTTCCCACTGGGTTTTACCTCTTTCCTCACTTACTTTATTTTAGATTGATTGTACAAGGTGACCTTTGGTCTTAGTCACCAGGGCCCTATTTTCAGATTTCAATTATTATCTCATAGTATAGCTTGCAGGGGGTGTTCGAATATTCACAGCATCATTTTTGTATTTTGCATGCCTACATGCAAATCTACATGATGCATGCATTTGCATGCCACTGCATGCATCCAATCATCATGTTGGTAGTCCTCCCAACACCTAAAGCTCACTTTCAGCTCCCCAGAGCCTGTCTTCAGCCCCCATTTGGCCTCCTGCCTACATAATGCACTCTCCTTGACTATTCTGCATGGAAAGTGTGCCTTTGGTTACCTACCACACTCAGTTAGTGCACCTTTGCTCACGTATATTCAGTTATCACTCAGTTAGGGCACCTTATCTCACCTACCAGGAGCTATCTTTCAGTTAGTGCATTGACTGAGTAGTTCTTTCACTAATTGCTCATGGTGATTGCTTGTAGCTTCTAGTTAGCTAGTTCTGGAGTTCCACTTCACTATTTGACAGCCTCATGTGCCCCCCTTAGAGTATCCATTCCCTGATATATTCCTAGATGGTTCAGTTAGACTCAGTTAGAATCACTTGACTGACTATTACCATTTATGACTAATACTATTGACTGGATGATGTCTCCATTGTACTCCAAGCTATAATTTGAGCTCTGATTCGAATGCCCTACTTGGTTAATTCGAATCCTATATGATGCTACATCATAGTTTATTGTAACACATTCTTTACATTCATTATTCATTGTATGATACTGATATTGTCTATTATTTTGTGTTTATGAGTGAACATTGAGTGCATGCTTCTCTTCTTCTTTGCAACATTCTTTAGATTTTGAGTGTGAGTTTGTTATAGTTGCTAGATCCCCTGCAGATGATCACACCTCCCCATGTACACTAGTCATCCCGAGAATTATCAGTCTGCAAATCTATGTAAAAACCCAGTTTCCTTCCTAAAGCTGTGGATCGACCCAGTCATCCCTCTCAATACATATTTTGACAATAAATGGCATTGATTAACATGTATGACTATTGGGTTACCATACTTAAGTAAGATATATCTCAATTTATTTTTCTTTGTTTAAATAATTTACTTATATGAGGTTCCACTATCCTATGTTTACCATCTCTATTTCTATTACATTTTCATAAATAGTAAGACAATCTTATAAGTCCGACCACTTTTAAATCACACACACACACAGACGCGCACACACACACACACACACACATATATATATATATATTGATACACCAAGCATGATCTTTAATTTCCTCGTATAATATTATAACCACAACTAAAACATATTTCTTTTATACCATATATCCATGGAACACCTATTAAAAGGAATTGCATACAAGTTAAAAGACAATCCTTTGCACATATATATATATATATCTGTGTGTGTGTTAATACCAGCGAACTATTTAAAATATCATTATCTATAAAGAGGACGTATTCATAACTACTACCCATTCCTAAGAAAGGACTTACAATATATAAATTGTTTTCATTTATCTAAGCTCGGCATATTTAAAAAAAATAGTAATCACTGCACCCTAGCCCACTCATTCCACATGTCAAAAAGAATTATCATGAATAAAGAAAATAGAACTAGTTACGTAACAAAAAATTAATTAATGAAATGAAATAAGCAGGCGTCGTAGGACCCAAGTCATAGATTTATTCCAATACTCACAACCTCATTTAAGTACTCACTATTTATTTCAATACTCATTATTTATTTGAGTTCTCACAACCTGCGATAAGAACTTCGCCATCGATAAGAGATAGTTGGAATGTTCCTCTATACCCAAAATAACTAGACTACCGCCGAGCCAAGAAACTAAAAGAGGTTAGTGTGTGAATCAACTCAAATCTAAGTTTGAATCCAAGTGGAACATCAAAAGAAAAGGAACATATCATTTTTAAAACAATGGGCAGACCGAGGAAGATACGACCGAAGAGATTTCAAGTAGAAATCACTTCAACTAAGATAGCAAGGGATATCATCGGTGCACCCTGAGACTCACTCAACCACGAGATTAACCAGGTATTTAGGGGGTAGGTTTCAGAACTCATCAAAACCTATGGTCATACTAACAGAAAAAGATGAGATGGAGGTCATGTCCAACGAAGGTTAAGACTCTGAAGAGAATCAGATATTAATACAAAGAAAACTTTTACACAGTCACTGAGGGTTTAACCCGACATTTAATGAGCTGACTGCAGAATACCATAAGGACAATCTCGGAGGATTGTATCTCTATACACAGAGAGAATATCAAAGGTTAAATGTGGTAAATCCAGACTCAAGAAACCAATAGTGCGTAGCTACATTCTGTCGATCAATGCTCGGATAGAGGCCAACAAAAACTTTAAAGAAATGAAAAGTACAGGAATCAAAATCTTGAAGGAAATACTCCACCGGTTGCTACTGAATTAGTTTTAAATGAAGTCGATCATAAGGAAATGATTCATTTATTTTCCAACATGTTATTTTCTACGCTAAGTTCATATATATATATATATATACACTATATCAGATCTTAACCATAAAAACTGTATACTAAATGCAGTCACGTCTAAATGCATGAACAATGCATGACATTAGGTAGAAAGAATTATGTCGACTTTCAAATCCAAGCATAGATCCAAGTCATGCACAGTATAAATATATAGATTAGTGTATTCAAAACACAGTATGCAGGATTTCAAATCCGAGCATAGATCCAATTCATGCACAGTATATAAATATAGATCGGTGTATTCAGAATGTAGTATGGAGACTTTCAAATAGATCCAATTCATGCACGGTATATAAATATATAGATTGGTGTATTCAAAATGCAGTATGCAGGCTTTCAAATATATCCAATTCATACACAGTATATAAATATAGATCGGTGTATTCAAAACGAAGTATGCATACTTTCAATACGAGCATAGATCCAATTCATGCACAGTATATAATTATAGATCACGATTCATAAACTCAGAGTTGGGCGTTGGCATAGAGATTGTCGAGATCGAGATCTCAGGTTTTGGCAAGAACCAATTTATACGAACCTTAGAATGAAAACAATCGCTGAGTTCCAAAGCATGGAAAAAATGAAGAAATTGCAAATCTTTCGAATGATGTACGTACCAATCTAAAACAAAATTTTAGTATCATTTCCTTTTTTCTAAAAATTCAACGATTCCTATATTATTATTGCATCATTATTTTGTTTAGAATAACTTACTCTACATAATAAAATGTATACAAACTATGCTCTTAATGAGTGATATACATTCAACCATTTTTAAGAAAATCATCACTAGATTTATAAACGTGAGTCAACAAAAAATTCATCATATACATACCTGGAAAAGGGATGAGCGATATACCGAAATTGGGAAAAACACTTGGAGAAGTCAGCTCCTCCCAACCACATGAGATAGAAACTCTTATGTTTTCCCAGCTCCACCCCGAGATGGATCACCACCTTGCACTAGAAACGCAAGCCAACACTTCCTCACAACACTCTCTTGCAGATTTCGTAACAAGTAGATGGACTTATGAAAAGAGAGAGATCACTCAACTCGATCCTCTATGCACAACATGGCATCCCATGCTATCCCAGTCCATCGTATTTATAGTTTTTTTCCAGGTCTTATGCCATCCCAATCAAATCTCCAATATGTCCTTAAATCCCTATGATTTAGGATCTTGTCTGGTTGTTGAGTTTCAGATTGAGTTTGATTGGTTCAGTTATCTCTAGCTTGCTTTCACTTGTTCTTTTGTGCCATGGTGGTGTCCCCTCATTTAGCCTAACTCTCCAAGTTCCATTTATTTTATTAAAAATAAAAAATAAAAATATTTTTGTAAGTAACACTTTGTGTTTTTGAGTTTTAATAACTCTTACATAAGAATATTTATCAAAAATATTAAATCAAAATTATATTGTTTTCGGGGGTATCACATTTCTCCCCCCCTTATTCTTAACACCATCCTGGGTGTTCTTTATTCTGAGATCCCTTGCTCATTCCAGAACATGGAGGGATATGTTTCTCGCATCTTATCCTCCATTTCCCAATTTGCCTCTTCATGGATGAAGCACTTCCATTGCACTTTTACTTGAACAATGGCTCGATTATGTAGCATACGTTACTTCAAGTCTATGATGTGGAAAAGTTCGGTCTGGAACTCACCCTTGGGTTCTACCTAAATCACATTCCAGTTAATTACATGATAGCATCATGTATATATTTCTTTAATAATGAAACAGGAAATACATCATGCAGTTTTATATTAGGGGGAACTGCAAGCTGATAGGCTACCAGACCTATCTTAGGTAACACTTCGAAAGGTCCACAATACCTAGGTTCCAACTTGGAACACCTTCCCAAGTTCAAGGTACTCCTTTTCCCCTTTACCTTTACATATACATGATTACCAATGCTGAAATCTCTTGGAGTTATTTTTAAATCTGCATAACTCCTTTGGCGATCCTGGGAATCTTTTAAATTTTGTTGTACCTCTTTCACCATCTTTTCCATCTCCTTTAACATGTCAGGTCCTAGAACAATCCTGTCAACAAGGTTATCCCAAGAGAGGCATGTGGCATTTTCAGCCATACAATACTTCAAATGGACTCATTATTAACAAATCTTGATACCCATTATTATATGCAAACTCTACTAAATGCAAATACTCTTCCCATTTATCTGGTTTATCCATCACATACATTCGCATCATATCTTCTAACACTTGATTTGTTCTTTCATTTTTCTAATTTGTTTGAGGATAATACGTAGTAGTGAAATTCAGTTGTGTATCTAGACCTTTAAATAAGGATTTCCAAAAGTTACTTGTAAATTTTGCATCTCTATTAGAAATCACAACTTTCGGAATACCATGCAAATGGTATATTTCTTTCATAAAAATATTTGCTATGTTAATGTGAAAATGCTCACAGTACATCGAAGAGATTATGTAAACCTCACAATGAAATAATTTAGAAATAATAGAAGAAGAGCAGTAGAACATAGATCCAAAGGAGCTCAGATAGAGGCAGAATAATTACACATGTTACATTAATATGAATAGTAAAACAGTAAATATACAAGGCTCAGGATTCGAATACACTAGATGTGATTCGAATTAGCCTGCATGGATAGATCCAAAATTAGTGGAGTGTCATCAAGCACAACTAGAAGTCTATCTCATCATCGGTGGAGTCATCAATGCACAAGTAACTGTCAACCATCAGTCAAACTGAGTCCAACTGAGTGTGGTAGGTGTAACTGGCACATGGAGGCACTAATTGAATGAAGGAGGCTCAATGGAGGGCGCATGAGGAGCTATCTGGAGTCAGAATGGGCATTTAAGTCTCATCGAAGGTCCATTGGAGTGATACAGTCAGTTGAGAGTCATTCTAGCCTTAAATCAAGGAAAGAACTGATGATAACCCAACTAACTAAAGTACAGCAGGAGTGGTAGGGGATAAAAGGAGCTCTTCTCAAGTGGTGGGTGAAAAGAGGACGCATCACTGACTTGGAGGGCTCAATCTAAGTGGAAATAAGCTCCCAAGTGCTGGAAGACTAGGGACTAGGTGCTGGAGGTGTCAACCTGATGACTGGGCAGCATGCGAATAAATGCAGAATGCATGCTGCATGCAAGACTGATAATGAAAATAACTGAAAGGCTAGTAGGACTAGGATGGAGTATAGGAATATCTTAGCACCCCCCCCTTAATCCATCCTAGGCCCTAGTATCTAGGACCAAAGGTCACCCATACAATCAAAATAAATGATAAAAAGAACTGTCCATAAACCGAGGAAATGGGGAAAACCTCATGGGAAAAATACCCCCCTCAAAAGAATAGTAAATAACTCAAAGAACCATCATACTAAGCAGAAAAGAAAGAAGCTTTCATCAGTGAAATTTTTTTCAAAATACTTGGCAAGCTGATCCCCTATAGGATGTCAAAATAGGTGGTAGATATGAATTTGATCTTCTGATCTGTCTTCCACTATGTAGAGGATGTGTTGGATGAAGCAAGTCTTTCAGGAATTCTTTCTGCAATTGGAGCAAATGGATCATGAGAAGTATTCCCAAGGGATGGAAGAGAGAACCTCATCATCATGCTGCATCTTTCATGGAGATGTAGATGGCATAATGCAAGGTTGGCATGATGTTGAAGTCTGGTAGTTCTATGATCAAACGAATCCTCAACTGTGTTCTCAGTAGGTGGAAGGATTGTGTGAGCCCATGTTGGCCTTGGCTCTGGATTGACAACATGTGTTGGTTCTGGATCTGAATGTTCTTGAACTTTGATCTCAACATCAAGATCTTCATCTTCATCTTCATTAGAAGAAGAGTCACTTGAATCTTCATCAGAATCTGAAGGAGTAGGAAGAGAGAAGGGCAGAAAATGAGAGAACTCATATGCCTTGGAGGCATGATTTGCAAACCCTTTTGCTATAGTATTCCCAATAGAGATTTTTGTGATCTCAACTTTTTCGGGACCAAAAGTCACCTCCTTAGGTGATCCGGTGTGAGTCATATGATATACAAATAACAAGTTTGCTATCAAGGAGGGAACGAATAGAACATTCTTGAACTTGCCATGCTCCATATGAACTATACCCAATCCTTTGGCAGAAATATGAGAGTTGTCTCCCATGTGAATAATAGGCCCATCTTTGAGATCTAAAGAGGAAAAAGATTCTTCAGAGTAAACCATGTGGTCGGGGGATCCAGAATATATGAGGAGGGATTTTGATTTTGAAAAACTAGCCATCAATGCATGGCAATCCTCATGACCATCAGATCCACTTCCAGAATCAGACATCTTTGCATCTTTTGGAATAGCAATTTTGTTTTGTTCAAGAAGCTTGGTTAGTAGGCTTATTTTCTTGTGCATGCAAGCTTTCTCAGAATGGTATCCTCTCTTGAAGTAGGGACATCCAGATCTCTTATGTTTGTCCTTCTTTGGGTTGGAGGCTCTTTTTGATGGACTTGACTTACCATTCATCTTGGATTTAGATGGGTTCTTGTCTTTTTTCCTCCCTTTCACATTTGTCCCACTTGCTCATCCAGCTAGAAGAGCTTGATATTTGGAGGTGTTGATGGCACCCATTTGAATCAATTTGTCCTCTTCTTGAATGAGAGCATCAGTGAAGACTGCTAAGGTGGGCATCTTCCATCTAGGAATTGACATTCGTCCAGAATGGAAGGTAGATACAAAGACTGAAAACTGAGATCCTAGTTTTCTCAAAATGGAGAGCACCAATTGATCATCACTTTTGGTGATGTGACAATGCTTGCATTGTAAAACCAATTTCTGATATTTTGAGAAGAATTCTTGAATGGTCTCGAAATTGCTAGGTTGTAGGGAAACCAATTCATTTTCGAAAATGTGGCCTCTTGGCCCATCTTGTTTTCCAAAGAGACTCTCCAATTTTGGCCATAACTCATTTGGAGACTTCAATCCTTCAACATGAAACAACAGATCTTTAGACATATGAAGGAATATGAAACCAAAGGGTTCATCCATTTTATTTAGAAACTTGGTTCTCTCTACAACTGTATGTGGTATGGTATCTTTTTCATAAACCAATCTGAATAGCCCTCTATGCATCAAGTGTACTTTCATCTCACTCTTCCATTCAAAATAATTGAAGGGAGTGAGGATCATAGGAGAGGAAGAAGCATTCGAATTGCTCATCTTGACTGTAGGAATGAGTGCAAAAATGAAACTGCTGATACTGCTGCTGCAACTGCTGGAACTTCGAAATACCTAGAAAAAACTCTCAATAATGGAGGTAGAATATACTCTCAAATGGCTCTAATACCATGTGAAAATTCTCACAGTAGATCCAAGAGATGATGTAAACCTCACAATGAAAGAATTTAGGACTAATAGAAGAAGAATAGAGCAGTAGAACATAGATCCAAAGGAGCTCAGATAGAGGCAGAATAATTACACATGTTACATTAATCTGAATAGTAAAATAGTAAATATACAATGCTCAGGATTTGAATACATTAGGTGTGATTGGAATTAGCCTGCATGGATAGATCCAAAATTAGTGGAGTGTCATCAAGCACAACTAGAAGTCTATCTCATCATCGGTGGAGTCATCAATGCATAAGTAACTATCAACCATCAATCAAACTGAGTCTAACTGAGTGTGGTAGGTGTAACTGACACATTGAGGCACTAACTGAATGAAGGAGGCTTAGTGGAGGGCACATGAGGAGCTATCTGAAGTCAAAATGGGCAGTCAAGTCTCATCGGAGGTCCATCGGAGTGATACAGTCAGTTGAGAGTTAGTCTAGCCTTAAATCAAGGAAAGAACTAATGATAACTCAACTAACTGAAGTACAACAGGAGTGGTAGGTGAAAAAAGGTGCCCTTCTCAAGTGGTGGGTGAGAAGAGGGCGCATCACTGACTAGGAGGGCTCAATATGAGTGGAAATAAGCTCCCGAGTGCTGGAAGACTAGGGACTAGGTGCTGGAGGTTTCAACCTGATGACTGGGCAACATGCAGATGCATGCAATGCACGCTACATGCAGAAATGCATGCAAGACTGATAATGAAAATAACTGAAAGGCTGGTAGGACTAGTATGGAGTATAGGAATATCCTAACAGTTAATAGATTTAAAAGTAGATTTTACTTAACTTATCAACTACTACCATTATGGAGTCATGTTGTTTATTTGTTTTAGGTAATATTGTTATAAAATCCATACTTATTATCTCCCACTTCCATTCTGGAATGGGTAAGGCTTGAAGTAACCCGGTAGGATGTTGATGTTCTGTTTTTACTTGTTGACATTCAATGCATCTAGCTAAATAATTTGCAGCATTGTTCTTCATGTTAGGCTAATAATAGCTCTTTATTAGTTTTGTTATCATCTTTTGGTACCCCGAGTGTCTGGAATATGGTTTTTTATGTAACTCATTGATGATTAATTGTTTAACAGCTTCTAATTAGGTATGTATAATCGATTTTTATAGACTAATAAGTCTTCTGAGCTTATGGAATAAGCTGAGGGTTTCTTTCCATTAACATCATTTGCTAACTGTTCTTTAATTTTCTTGTATCATTCATTATTTTTAGGTGCATCCATTATCAAATCTTCCAGATTTGTCTTATAACTGATAAAAGTAGTCGAACAAAGTGGGATGGCATTCCTACTCAAGGCATCCACCACTTTGTTCTCTTTTCCTTTAATGTGTTTAATTTATAAATCATACTCACTCAAGAAGGATAACCACCTTGTTTGACGAGCATTTAAACTTTGTTTATCAAATAAGTATTTTAAGCTTATATTATCCGACATTAAGGTGAATTTTATCCCTATCAAGTAGTGTCTCCACATCCTTAAGGCATGTATTATGGCAGCTAGTTCCATGTCATGAGTTTCATAGTTATGTTCATGTTGTTTAATTTTTCATGACTCATAACTTATTACATGATCCTCTTGCATTAACATGCCACCCAACCCTTCTAAGCAGTAATCCGTACATACAACAAAGTCCTTGTACGGATCTTCTACTCTTATAATAGGTGCGGTGGTCAATAGTTGTTTAAGTTTTTCAAAGATTTCCTGAAATTTATTAGACCATGTTTTTGGATTCAATTTATTGGGTAATCTATCTTGGAGAACCCCTCAATGAACCTATGGTAGTAACCCGTGATCCCCATAAGGGATCGAATCCCGGTTACATCCTTAGGAACAAGCCAATCACTCATTTCCTTGATTTTATAGGGGTCTACAGAGATGCCTTCCCTAGATATCAAATGACCTAGGTATTGAATTTTATCTTGAAAGAAATTGCATTTACTAAATTTCACATATAGCTTATGTTCCCTAAGTGTTTGTAAGACTAGCTTTAGGTGTCCATTATGTTCTTCTTCATTTTTAGAATATATTAAAATGTCATCAATAAACATTATTACAAACGTGTCTAAGTATTTATGGAGGATGCTATTCATCAAACACATGAACATGGCCAGAGCATTGGTCAAGCCAAATGGTACAACCAAGAACTCGTAATGCCTGTACCCTGTCCTGAATGCGATTGTATGAACATGCTCGTGATTAATTCTTACTTGATGGTATCCATACCTCAAGTGAATTTCAGAGAATACCGTTGCTCCCCATACTTGATCAACCATATCATCAATGTGGGGGAGAGAGTGTATGTTCTTAATTGTCGTTTTGTTTAATTGTCTATAATCAATGCAAATCTTATTGTGTCATATTTCTTTTTAACAAACAAAACTGGTGCTCCCCATCGAGACACTCTCAGTATTATATATTCTTTATCTATTGATTCTTGTAACTGTAATTTTAGTTCCACCAACTCGGGTGAGTTCATTCGATAAGGAGCCTTTGAGGCAGTTACCGCTCCGGGTACCAACTCAATGGTGAAGTCAATATCCCTCTTCGGAGGTAGCCCAGGTATCTTTTCTGGGAAGACATCTTCAAATTCGTTTAAGAGAGGGAAATTATCTAAACTAAGTTTTCTCTTATCATCATTATTTTCGGTGATGTTTACAACAAACAACCTACATCCTTTTCTAGCACATTTTTTAATTGCAAAGCATATACTTTTATAGTATGTGCTTTTTTTTAATGCCTCTAACCATTTTACTTTCACCATTTTCATCAATGCAATTAAAAGTTTTCTCGAAGCAATTTAGTACAACTCTATGTTTTTCTATCCAATCCATTCCAATTAGTATAATATAATATCCTAATGGAAAAATATTCAAATCTACTTTTGTAATCAAATTTTGCATATGAACTTCACAATTAAAAATAAATCTGGTTACTTTTCTTTTTGTACCGGTGGCTAATTGTACTAACCCCGACTTTTCAAAATCATAATTTTCTATTTTACATAAATTTACTAGCTTAGGAGAAATATAACTTAAAGTAGACCCGGAATCAATTAATATAGAAATAGGTCTTTGAAGTATCTTACCATCTACCTCGATCATGGAAGGTTGATAATCTACTTGATGGTTGTTCAAAGCATCGGTAATATACGGTATATTCAGAGCAACCTCTCCAACTATGGTTGCTTCTTGGACTGTGTGGATATTCTGATTATCCTTTTTATGACGACAATCCTGATAGTAATGACATTTCCCACACCCCCAACACTGTAGAGGTTTGTGTTTTACTTCTTCTTTCTTTTTATTACAGGAAATTATCTATATACTCAACAATTCTCATGGGTTGTTTATATTCAGCCCTTACTATTTTTTGTCTATCTTTAAAGTATTTCTTTGAAAACTTTTATGTTTATTGAAGGGTTTGAATTCTCTCCTCTTAAAATTACTTCCATCTCTTTTCTTGAAGTTATAAGGGTTTTCATTCTTACTCTTAGATTGATCATATGTTAATTTGGCCTTCCTCATTGCCTCATACAAATTTTTTAGTTCATCAAACTCCAACTTATCTTTATAAAAGTTAGGTAAACAACATAGGAATCTCTAAATTTTAGGTTTTTCATCGTTTAAGTAAGGAACATATCTTAACAAGGATAAAAATTTGGTGCAAGACTCATGCATAGAAATGGATCCTAGTCTTAATTCATAAAATTCTTTAGCTTTCCCTTCATAGCGATATTCTGAGAGGTATTATTTTCTAAATTCCTTTTTAAACCAGTTCCAACTTACTTTTCTATCATTAATCATTTTTTCTCTTTTTAGGTCTTGCCACGAAATCTCAGCCTTTCCGAATAGATTGAATATGGCCATTTTTGCTTTCATTTAGTTGGAATAGGTATACATAGTAAAGTAATTATTCATCCAAGAAATCCAAGTGTTACACCCAATTCTCATCATCATGAGACTCATGTCAACTTAGTGCCCTGATCCATGAAGTCTTCTTGATCAAGTAATCATTTAGAGCAAGTTGTTGACCTGTGTCCACCATTTCTAGTTGGGTTGGAGTAGGTTGCATTCTAGCAAGGAGTTCCCAACTAGGTCAGTCGCATGTAGTATTTCGACGGACTATGCCAGTGGCTCAGGTTTCCTTTGTGCAGCCTGCACTTTCCCTCTTAGGCGCAAGTGTCCCTCATGCAACTTGCTCCGGAGTTGGTTAAATTGGATAAAGGTATATTCCGAGCGAATTCTAGAAAGTGGATTAGGTGGATCTCTATCCCTAACTTGTAGGTGAGCTTTCCTATGGTTCCCTAACCTCGAGGGAGGATCCCTTAGTCCTCTCCCCATGATCCTCAACCTAGTCTTTCAACTTGGTCTTATAAATACAAATATCCTCTCCATTCCAAAGGGAGGAATTCTATGGCACTTACATGTTGGTGGAATTAACCTAGGTGATCCCTATCCATCTCTTTGGAGGCATTGGCTTGGCTTGTTGGAAAAATATTGTAGCATTAGGCTTGGGTTGTAATCATCACTCTACTATGTATTTCCCTCTTATTTATAGTAATATAATCGATTTCCATAAATGTCTTTGTGTTAATGATATTTAGAGATCACTTCCTTAACTTTTTTCTTAGATCAGTTAGTGTTTAGATGTACTTTTATTGCTTGTTTTGTCTCTATGTGCTTTGATAGGTATTGCAGCTACAGATCTGACGACCACGAAGCTTGGAGTGATAAAGAGGAGAAAGATCTATGAATCTAAAGGTAAGGAATCTAATTACCTTGATCTCTAATTGATCTAGGAAAGTAGTTTTATATTCTTTTTCCATTTTTTATAGATCCCGTTGGACTAGGGAGATCATGCTTGCATCCACTCGAGTAGATTGTACAATAGAAAATCTAGCGACCACACTGGAGAATACTTTGTTTTGATTTCAAGTTGAATGTGTTATTCTTTGATTTCTTAATGAGCCATTGTTTTGCCTCCTGAGCCTCTTTTCACCATCATATTTTATTCTTGAAGCATTTGCTGACCTTCTCTGAGTCTGTTTGAATCATTATCAATCAATTTACTTATTCATTATTCATAGATTTTTTTTTTTTTGCATTAGGTTATTCACCCGACGCACCTGGGTAGTGAATGCAATGCGTCTGTCCATCCCGAGCGCAATCTTCCCTTGAGAATCATGCTCCATCGACGCTTTTTCCGATCTGACAATTTGCGCCGCCGACGCTTTACATCGGTATACAGTCTGCACTGGGTGCTCTGCGCCTAACCACAGACTACGTCGGTCTTTTAGGTTTGGTGCTTGGTCTATCCACTCTCCAACATTGATTTTGGTGTGATCCACAGACTTCTCTGTGATGTACCTTCCAGTCATAGGCCTCCTTATTCAACATTGTTTGTGTTTGGTTTGCTTGCGTTGATTTTTAGGTTCCATTTGGTCAAGTGAGAGATTCGGTGGTGGCACGCAATTTCAATCCCCCGCGGTCATCTGCTCGATCTTGCATTCCATATTTCAACTTGTCAGATCTATTCAGCATGCTAGGTCTGATTTCCAAACCTTTCTTTCTCTTAGCCATTTAAGTTTTCTTGCATTTGATTTATTTTGAGAGACTTGAGTGTTGTTGGGTTCATTTGAGTGCTTGTTATTTTTCTTTGAGAATTTCTGAGTTTTTAGGGTGTTGTTATTAGTCTCTTTTTTTCTGCTATTTACATTTGAAAAGCATAATTATTATCATATTTTTTTTTATATACATATTGGAAAATTGAAAGTGTCTCATTCTTTTGTTTTCAAAGTCATTTGGAAATCGTTGTAGTATTTTTTTCATGCATTGGAATTCATTATTTACCAATCTTTGAAAAGGAAATCGGTTCATGGTATTTTTCTTGAATTGTGAATTATCCATCTTCTGAAAAATCAAGTGGATTCAAGCTTTTACAAAGTGGTTCCAGGTTTGAAGCTTTCTGTGCACTTTTGATCTTTTTTATGCCTTTTAGTTCATTATTGCGAAAATTAAGAGTTAGTGCATACTAGATAGAAGTTCTCCCTTTTTCAATACATGGTTTATTCTAGTTGGAAAAGACAAAAAGAAAAAGATTTTGATTTGCTGTTTTCTTGATTTCGTGTTTTGTTGGAAAAACGAAAAGAGTGCTTTGATCATTTTTGGTAGATTTTGAACTTTTGGGAATTTTTTCTTATTGAGAACATTGGAAAAATAATTTCTCCTTCCCTTACGTAGATTTCATCAAAAGAAAAAGTGCATTTTCATGTAGTTAGGATTGCATTATGTTTAAATTTTTGTCTTTACCTCATGCATTCAACTAACCATCAAGATAAAATTTATCGGTAGAACTAGGTTAAAATTTACTTGTAACTTGTGTGCTAAGTTAGTGTCGTGGTCTGACGTCGTAAAACGTGGCAGCTATCATTATTTTCTTGCACTGCATCCCGGGGGCAATGTATTTCTTCCACATACCAATTAGTATATCGAAGTCTCTTTCACGTACCTTAGGGTATATCGAAAGGAACTTCACATACTCGGTAGTATCTCAGAAGGCTCTTGTCGTATGTTTGTTCATTAGACATCACCACTACAGATTTGATCTCCCACGTACCTTGTGTATATCGGGAGACACTCCTAGGATTCTTGAAACCAACTAAGCTAACCATTTGACTATCTTGGCAGATCAATACACCGAGAACAACACTCCCGGAGTTACTACACATGTACTATCAGGTAGTCGGGTTATATGGTTAGAGGTATGGTCCTAATCCTCCCTGGATGGTGCTATGAAAAATTGGGCTGAGTATAACTATTGGACCCTAGATTATATCACGAGTTGTGAAGCCTTAACAATCCTGTGAGGTTGCAGTCTTTTCAATCCACACCTATAACATAATTTTTCTTGCAGACTTAGTTTGTGTAGATTTTTATGGATTGATTTTTCTTTTGTGTAGAATACACTTAGGGGAATTTCACGTTCGGTCATTCTGTATGAACAACCTTTGAGAAGGACCTGTAGAAATTTAAACTTGCCACCTGAATATCCCCTTAATCAGGAGGCAATTTAGAGGAAAATATGGATCTACCAGTTACTCTCATGTCATCTGAAGAACATAACTCCACCATGGATTCAGGAATGAACTTTTCACATCCTTCTAGTCCACTAATCACTAATCCTCAAAGGTATGTTAGCATGGAGCCATTTACTTCATGAGACACATCCTTCCACCATTTGTTGGAAGGAGAACCTGGGGCTATAGATTGGTTAAATCCATCCCAGGATGACCCTATATCCATAGCATTTGGTCCATCTGCATCCTTTTGGGACACCTCTCTAGGGAAACAATGGGCCCACCTAGCATTACATCCGGAGGCATAACCTTCCCGTCTTGATTGGGCTCCCCATGCTTAGCGCTTAGGTCCAGTCTATAAACTCATGGACCAATTACGCCAATGTGGAAAAAATATTCAGCACCAGAGTCTCTGACGAAGGAGAGACACTTTAGAAACGCCCATATTTCAACATACCCCAATTTGTTCATTATCTATTGATTCACCGAAAACACCCATACATAATGTGACTACCTACGAACCTAGTCAATCCTCGTTTCCTGCGAGTACACCTCTCAATCAAGAGACCAGTTCCATACCTCAAGTGATTCAAAATGTTGAAGGACAGCAGTCCAACACCCCTCCTACTACTACTGGAACATTACGCATCCCTCCCCCACCCCAAAATTCACGAGGAGGATACTCTTTACCTCCTAATTTTATCACATCAGTAGTTTTCCTCCAATAGTATGTATTCATCAACCCATTATTAGTCAACCATCGATAAGTGGTCAAAACGTTGTTACTAGGGGGAAACCCCTATTCTCTAGCCATAATACGAGTGGAGGAATTCCGATCGGTCATTCCATTGGAAACTCCTTACCCATTTGGGGATCCACCATGGGATTACATCATGGGGGAGGTCCATCCATCTCAATTCAACCACCATGGACTCAAGCATATCTAGGCCATCTTAACCACGTGTCGGGACATTTCAATCCTGGAAACATACTCCGAGTGATACCTTATCCCGGAAACCCATATACTCTAAGGGGACATTATAACGTTGGACCATTTGGACCCCCACAAACTTTCCCTCATGTCCCACCACCCCCACCACCATTTGTCCCACCTCCTTCGGGACGGGGCGGACCTCTACCCTCTGGAAGAGGTAGAGGCCCACCCCATTCTGTAGGTGGAGGCCCACACCATTCAGGCGGTGGAGGCCCACCTTACTCCGACGGTAGAGGCGGAGGACCCTCACCTTTCGGTAGTGGCAGACACCCACCATTCGGAGGAGGCCTACCTTATTCTGCAGGTGGTGGCCCACCCTATTCCAGTGGTGGAGGTGTTGGCCCACCCTATTCCAGCGGCGGAGGCGACGGACCCCCTTATTCCGGTGGCGAAGGAGGACCCCCACCTTTTGGTGGAGGCCCACCTTATTTCGCCGGTGGAGGACCACCTTCCAGTAGCGAACCACCCTATTATGGTGGCGGACCTACATACGGTCCGTCACCCAACCCAGGAGGAACACCTCCTTATGGCCAATTCCTAAAGGGAACACCTTACAATCAGTCGATTCAAGGTCCTAATGGTCCATATATGCCATATCAATAATATCAATATTCGCAGCCGAACCAATAGCTACCATTTTTTGCTACTTTGGACCTACCCAACCTGTCTCGTTTGACCAATGATCCGATCCTACACGGTTATAATTGGCAACCTGTTCTAGTCAAGCTACCCTCTGATATTCCCAAATTTGATGGCAAACCCGGTGAAGACCCGAGAAACCATGTGATGACATACCATTTATGGTGCTCATACAATTCCTTGATGGACGAATCGATCCGTCGAAGGTTGTTTCAAAGGACCCTCACCGATCCAGTTGCCAAGTGGTATATTGAATTACCACCACACTCATTCCCCGATTTCCACTCTCTTTCTACGTCCTTCCTAACTCATTTTCAGTTACCCAGACTCTACGAAACTAGTATAGACCTACTAACTTCGCTCTTCCAAACCACCGCAACTCATATATCTGACCATATCCATGAGTGTCGGAGGAGATGAAGTCTCATCAAGGATCTCATTCCAGATCAACTCTTAGCTGACTAGTTCACGAAGTCTCTTTTACCCACCGTAGCTTAAGATGTGGCAATGGGAGGGGTCGTCACCAAGGAACAGGCTATCGCTCATGCCCACTACTTAGACCTTGTTTATGCTCAATTCGGCACATTATATGACATCATTTAGGACCCACCCCTCCCTACATACGATCCTCCAAAACCACCCAAGGGACCTCAGGACGATGACATTATCGGTTCCCTTAACTCCCAGCCTTCTACTCAAACCGGTGGATTGTCGAACCACCATGGTTTTTCCCCACCCTCACCAAAGGCTGGCAGCAGCACCACCAAGTCAGCCACTCCTTCTGCCACCAAGGAGGTGAATTCTATTCAATCAGCTTTGCCTCAGAAATCTGGTGAGAAGAAGAAAAAACGGGGTAAACCCAATAAATATTCCAATCAGCAGGAGCACAAGAACCCCCCTGAAGACACGAAACATAAATGAAAGCTCATGTATCCTTATTTACTGTGTGGTGGTGACCATTTCTCCAAAGAGTGTCCCCACCGAGACGAACTGCAGAATTTTCTTAAGGGAAACTCCACACCCGCAGTGCTCAATGATCCCTTCCCCACCCAAAATCAACAAATGATTGCTCAACCCTCTCCTTCCCAAGGAGTAACATCATCCACCACACATGCTCTCATGATGCGTAGTGAGACAGCTAACTTGAACACACGATCGCGTTCATACGACTCAGACCCTCAAAAGGAACCTGTCGGAAGTAATACTGAAAAATATTCCACCTCTATTCCAGCTATTACCATACTGCAAGCTTCTCTCACCATTGAGAAGCATTCATTAGAGTCAGTGTTACATCCTCCTAAGAGAACGATTCGAAAGGAAGTTTTCAATCCTAATGCTCATGCAGCTCAGAACTATAACATCGTAGAGGACTTGGAACAAGCCCCTTGTGCCATGTTGATGCTAGAGGTATTGCATAATTGTCCCAACCAACGCAAGACTCTTCTCGCTTCCATTGGCGCGGTAGATCCATATTCCTCGAATATAATCATGTTTAAGCTTAAGTACTTTAAACCAAGGCTTTCCCACCAGCTGGATTTCCAAATTGCAATGAAGGTTGCTGGGAAGACAATCCATGGCACTGTACTATACGAAGGTGCTTCTAGCTCGGTCATGTCGTTATCTTGTTGGAGAGCCATTGGTTCTCCTTATTTAAATTGTTCTCCTACTACCCTGAAATCATTCGACGATAGTGACTTTCAACCCCATGGGATATTACAAACCTTAGCAGTAGAGTTGGGGGGTAATACTATAACCACTAATGTGGAAGTATTCACAGCCCCTTTGGATTATAATCTCTTACTTGGTCATAATTTGTTTTATGCCATGACTGCGGTTGCGTCATTTGTCTTCCGCATTGTGCAATTCCCCCATTAAGGCCGAATTGTCAACGTCGACCAATTTGACTTTTGTACATCGAACACCGCTACTCATCCCGGCAATAATTTCCCCTTGCTAGGAAAATCTTCGTTGGTATATGAGAGGGTGGGGGTAAGCCTCATAAAATATTAATCTCTTATGGGTGTCTTTCCAACCCCAGATCCCTCTAACCATGTTTCCATGGTGAGCATGATCTCCTCCATGATTCCATATTTTTCCAACTCTACCGATCAATGGATTGTACCTGATGAGGCCACCATGCAGTTGATTGGAGATACCATGCCTCTCTCACTCGTTGAAGATACTAATGAGGCTATCCAATAATCCCCTGAGGACCACTTGGTCGTGGCCTATACATCTTGTTCTCTACAGTAGACGTCATCCTATTCAGATCCTTTGCTTGGGACTTTTCACTCCGACTAGTCCATTATGGATATTATGAGCGCGGATGACCTCTCGTGGGAAGAACTTCACCATTGATCATCTTTCATACCCCCATTAGATTCCATGGAGAACAAAATCACAACCATTTTCACACGATATGTCCATCCTTTCCCCCATTCACCGATCCTCACATGCCATACGGTCACTAAGGGAAAATTTGCAAACATCGATCCCACCATTGCGATCGACATCTCGGTTATCCCTAGTGTCGTGTAACATATTTGTTTAGGAGAAAACGGTTCTCTCGAAGATATCATGATGTACACAACCTTACTCAAACAATTATGCGATGTGTTCAGTTGGACCTATGAGGAGATGCCCAGGATAGATCCTACCATTATTTCGCATGAGATTAAAACCTATCCCGATGCTATACTAGTCCGCCAAAATTTACGATGAGTGCACCCTCGAAAAACTATGGAAATTAAAGATGAGATTGAAAATATCTTGAAGGCCAGCTTTATCTAGCCTATTCCTTTAACATAATGGGTCTCTAATGTTGTCCCTGCGGCCAAGTAGCAAGAAACCATCTGAGTCTGTGTTGATTATAGGTATCTGAATAGCGCTTGTCCTAAGGAAAATTACCATACTCCCTCCATCGATCAGATCATCGACACATATGCTGGAAGTGTCATATTTTCCTTTATGGATGGATTTTTGGGTTACAACCAGATTGAGATCCACCTAGCCAACCAACACAAGACCGCTTTCATCTTCCCTTGGGGTACGTTTTCTTATCATAAAATCCCTTTTGGTATGAAAAATGCTGGTGCTACATTCCAGCGGGCCATGTCGTATGATTTTCATGATATGAAGGACTTTGTGGATCCCTATCTTGACGATCTCCCTGCTCATTCACAACATCACGAGTTCCACATCAACCATCTAACGACTGTATTCCTCAGATGCAATAGGTATAACATCCATATGAATCCTCACAAGTGTATCTTCTGCATCTATTATGGCCACCTCCTAGGTTTTATCGTTTCAAAAGATGAGATCCGCATTGATCCCTTGAAGGTCGAAGCGATTGTCGCTCTCCCACCTCCTACTGACATCACGAAACTATAAAGTTTGCAATGGAAAGAAAATTACCTACGACGTTTTGTATGTAATTTCACTCAGAAGAAACAGGACTATATGCGATTACTAAAGAAGGACGTCTCTTTCATATGGGACGACCAAGCGCAACAATCCTTTGACAGTTTAAAACATGCCATTACACACGCCCCTGTGCTCCAACCACCCAATTACTATAAGGATTACATCCGTTATCTTTCTGCTTCTTCCACCACGATCGCCATGGTCTAGGTCTAGGAGGACAACAACGCCAACGAACATGTGATCTATTACCTCAGTAAGGGTCTTATTGGCTCCAAAACGCGTTACTCACATGTCGAGAAACTCGCTCTAGTGGCAATCATTTCCGTCCAAAAGTTTCGTCACTATATCTTACTCTGCACCACTATTGTTATTGCCGAATTGAACCCCATGTACCACGTTCAGACATGTCAAGTGCTTGGAGGCAAGTATTTACGCTGGATCATGATACTTCAGGAATTCGATCTCCTCTTTGAGAAGGCCAAATCAAAGAAATCTTTGGTGTTTGTGGAGCTCATTTGTGATCTTCCCCGTGTTGATTCAGAATTTGAGCCCAACGATTCTCTTCCAAATGAGTCATTGTTTTTCATCAGCATGTCAAACCCATGGTATGCATATATCATTGTATATCTTCAAACCCAATGGTTCACCCCCCAACTATATCGTGATGACCGTCGTCGTATACGCCACCACGCCAAATATTACTTGATCATCAGCGATACCTTGTATGGTCGTGGTGTTGATTCCATTATTCGACGTTGTCTGACACATGATGAGGATGAACATGTACTGAATGACTGTCACACTAGGGCTTGTGGTGGTCATCATTCCGGCATGGCTATAGCCTATAAAATACTAGGTGCAGGAAACTACTGGCCTTCGATCTTCAAGGACTGTATTGAGGTTGTTAAGAAGTGTCCTCCATGCCAACACTTTCAATCGAAAAAACGCTCCCATCCATCTCCTTTACACCTGGTTATTGCTGTTAGCCCCTTTTCTAAGTGGGGCATATATTTCATGCAGTGTAAGCCTGCCTTGGCCATGGTGCATGGTTACGTCATAGTAGCCGTTGATTATTTCACTAAATGGGTCAAGGCTATGCCTACATACAATGAGTATGGAAAAACTACCACACTCTTCATGTTTAATCATGTCATTGTGCAGTTTAGAGTTCCACAAGCCATAGTTATTGATCATGGATCTCACTTTCAAAACCAAATGGTAGATGAATTGAGCACTAGACTGGGTTTTCTCCACGAAAACTCAACCCCTTACTACCAACAGTCTAACAGAAAAGTAGAGGCCATTAATAAGGTCTTGAAAACTATGATTCAATGCATGGTGGGTACAAACAAATCAAACTTGCATAACATGCTCTTTTTTGCACTATGGGCATACTGGACCTTGGTCAAGACTGCCACCAGATTCACACCGTTCTAATTATTTTATAGATTAGAGGCAGTTTTACCAATAGAGTGCGAGATTCCATCTCTCCAATTTGCTGTTGAAATTCTCACTGAACACCACTCCCGAGGAAGAACGCTTCCTCCACCTAGAAAAACTCGATGAGACCTGTCACGATGTTGCTCTTACCAATGAGGCACATAAGAAATGCATCAAATATCAGTATGATAGCTCAGTCAAACCTCGTATCTTCAAAGAGGGTGATTTGGTCCGCACATATCACCAAAGGCGTGATAAGTTGGGGGCAGGTAAGTTTGATTCCATGTGGCATGGGCCGTACATTGTAAAATGTGTTCTCGAGAAGTGAGCATACGAGCTAGAGGATTACAATGGAATATCTCTAGGAGAGCCTCGCAATGGGATCTACCTAAAGAGGTACTATACCTGAGTTTTTCATGCATAAGTATCTTATATATATTGTACATGGCATGTGTTTTGTGTGGTGTAACGCTTTGTTTTAGTGTGCCAAGATCTTATTTCTCTACTTATACCATGCTTTGTCTACATCTAAAGATGGAAACCTATTTTGGATTCACGGATGGTGCCAGTCGGCATACTTGTAACCTTGCTTCGGCATCTTGGGTACTTTATTCCCCTACTGGAGAGCTTATTAGCTCAGGAGGAAATTGTTTAGGATATGCAACCAACAACGTCACTGAGTATCATGCAGTGGTTGGAGCCTTAATAATTCTCTTTCATTGGGTATGAACCACATTGTAATTCATCACTATTCACAACTAGTGGTTTCTCATCTTAACCGGATTTATGCTATCCGCGAACCCACTCTGCTCCATCTTTTCCGACGATTTCATCTCCTAAAGAGGTCCTTTGAATCTGTTCAATACCTGCACATTCCATGAGACATGAACACTTTTGCCGATGCTATGGATAATTTCATTCTAGATTAGTACATTGCACACACATAAGATATCCATAAGATACAAAAACAAACATGACATGTAAATCATCCATTGTATAAGAAAAACATGTAGACAAGATCCCATCAATCACCAATAGAACACAATAGGTATAAAAGCTGCCAATAGTGTCTGTATATATAAAATCAGTACAAAGTACAAAAATGGTAGTGTTGATACAAAATCTGAAGCATGCAAGATTTCAGTAAGAGTCCTCTCTACAAAACCTGAAGCTCATAGGCTTTCAGTATACACATATAAAACATGAGCCTAGTCCCTAGGATGCTCATGATAGCAGATCACGACCCTCACCACTTTCTGTAGCAATGTGCCAAAATGCAAATATACAGTGATCGTAAGCCGCTCGTAGCGATGGGGTAGATCAAGGACACCTGGCTTTGGGATATCCAATGTCATCCTGTGGAGGTTCTCCTCAACCTCCTTTATCTCCTCCATGGCATCTTGGGTTGTAGGGACCATCTCCATCATCGCCCCTCTCCGCGCAATAGGAGAGACTCCAACCAGTTGCACCGGCCCCACATCTGCATGAAACATGTGAAAACCGTCAGCACTACTCCAAAACAAAATCATAAATACATAAAATGAAAAACACAAGCAGTAGTTTTTCTTGTGAAATTTAGTTCACATCAGGATCTTAATAAGCAATTACACTCTCTCATAAGAAAATTTCACACAACTAGTCAAAGATACACAAATTATGCATAGAGATGGAATTATGTATTAACTTCTCATGAACAAAATAATTCAGCCAACCTTCTGAAAGTTATAGGATGTTGTTATAAAACATTACAACAGAGATTGGAATGGCTAAGGATGCCAAAAGAATCATTCCATCATCAAACTTACTAAAAATATGCTCATCCGCCCTAGGTGGCAAGTATGCTTTCCAAATCTCTCCAAAAGCTCATGAATTGCTAAATTAGGGAGATGAAGGTGATGTGTGATGGAAAATAATTCCAAAAACAAAATTTGAGAAGAGGAAATATTGTGGAGTGTCATGGGTGCAAAAAACAAGTTTCATAGGTGACTAGCTTTTCCCCATGAGGGAAAAAGCTGTAAAAAATAGTAAAAACTCAGAAATGCGCCTTTCCTAGTAAAATCTTATCTAGAATATTTTGGCAGTGCGCCCAAGTGGCCTCAGTGGCTTGGGGTCCACACCTTGGATGTATTGTGATCCCCCAATGTTGCCTTGTGGTCCACACAAGGCAATTTCCTAGTCTATTACATAATAATTAATCATAGGAGATCAATTAATGTATCTAATGTAATCAAATGACATGGTAGGAAGATTTAATATTTCAAGACCCCCTCATAAATCTGAATTATAAGGTTTAAATGTTAGAAAATGAAATACTAAGGCTTAGTAACAAGACTTGGTCACCCTATACAATACTGTCGATCCACAAAAACAAGGATAGAAGGAAAACCTGATGGGAAAAACCTCCCCTCAAAACATGGACATATCAATATTGAAAGGTTGTTGATCAACCCTTAACTCCACCACATGTTCATCCATCCCAAGCAGTGATCTAAGATAGTTGAATGTCTTCTCTGTGAAATCCTTGGTGAAGATATCTACAGTTTGCTTACCTGTGGGGAAGTACTGCAAATCTATGATCTGGTCATGCACTAAGCCGCCGATGTAGTGCATACAAATCTCAATGTGCTTGGTCCTTTTCCACTATACTGTATCACATGAAACTCTAATAGCACTCTGGCTGTCACAAAAAATGACAATAGGAGTACTGAAGGAAATCTCAAACTCTGTCAAAATCCCTTGCAACCATACACACTATGTAGCAACGTGCATTGCTCCTCTGTACTTTGCCTCTGCTAAAGATAATTCTATGGCATTCTGTTTCTTGCTTGACCAGCAAATAGGGCCACCTCCAAGCATGAATACAAATCCAGATGTGTATTTCCTGTCAAGGCTATCACTAGCCCAATCTAAATAAGTGAATCCCAAGAGATCTAGGCTCGAATCTACAACATAGTGAATCCCATCACTCTTTGTGCCCTGCACACAGTGTAAGATTCTTTTTGCAGCCCTCCAATGGAGCTCATGTGGCTGCTCCATATATCTATATGCCACACTCATAGCATAATCAATATCAAGTCGAGTGTGAGTCAGATAAAGCAAGCTGCCAACAAGCTGTCTATACAAGGTGCTGTCAAACAAGGGTGTAGATTCGGCCTCTTCCATTTTAATTCCTGAAAGGAATGGAGTCTTAGAAGGCTTGCAATCATCCATATTGAACTTATTTAATAGATCATATTCATATTTTCACTGAGATACCTTGGTTCCATCTTTTGTTTGAGAAATCTCAAGCCCCAAAAATTGCTTAAGAATTCCCAAATCACTCATTGAGAAGGCTTGATTCAAAGCGGTCCTCAAAGTGGCTATTTGATCTGTTGAACTTCCTGTGATCATCAAATCATAAACATACAGAACTATGATCATTATAAAACCATCTAATAACTTCATATAGATATTTGGGTCAGATTTACACCGAACATAAAACTGAGACAAGAGAAAACTGTCCATTTTTGCATACCAAGCCCTGGGGGCTTGCTTAAGTCCATGCAAATACTTTTTCAACCTGCAAACAAGATTTGGATCTGATGTGTACCCCTGTGGTTGCTACATATATATTTATTCTTCAAGTTCTCCATGAAGGAAATCACTTTTCACATCCATGTGATGTACTTCCCACCACTTGGAAGCTGCAACTACCAAAACTAGTCTAATGGAGTCTTTATGTGCCACAGGTGCAAAGGTTTCATTATAATCAAGTTATTGGACCTGAGAAAATACCTTTTCTACCATCTTTGCTTTGTATTTTACCATTGTACCATCCTCTACACATTTTGTTTTAAACATCCACTTGCACCTTACCAATTTTCTGCAAGCGGGGAGCTTGACTAGCTTTCAAGTTTCATTCTTCTATAATGACTAGAACTCCTCATCCATAGAAATATGCCATCTTGGGTCATGTGAGGCTTCCTCATATGACTGAGGATCAGAATCTATCATCATATAACATCTCTCAGAAAGGTAAGGATCATTCACATTGAGAGAAGTCTCAAATTGTGATCTAGTCCTCCTTTGGTTTTGAGGATTGCCAACTAGTTCACCTGCTGCTTGCAAAGTTTTTGCACCCCATTTAGGCCTTGTAGGTGAGTTAGAATCTGCAATAAAATGATCCTCATCATCATAAATATCAGAATAAAAAACTTCAATAACATCACTTACTTCTTCTTCAGGTGGTGGTGAAGATGGTTCTCCAATTTCAGCGCTCTGAGAGGGCTCTTCCTCAAACTGCACACTTCTTTCGATGAATGTTTTATGAGTGGTAATGTTCATAAAATTATAAACTTTGTATTCCTATGAATATCCAACAAATAAACATGGTTGGATTTGGTCTTGTAATTCCCTCCTCTTCTCAAGTGGAATCCTAGCCCAAGCATTTGAGCCAAAAATCCTGAAATGAGAGATATCAGGTTTGTGACCTATCCAAGCCTCGAAAGGAGTGATACCTTTGAGAGCTTTGTGTGGCACTCTATTCTGAATGTAAGTGGCACAATTTATTGCCTCAACCCATATCTTGGGAGACAATGACTTTTCCTCAAGCATAGAAGTGGCCATCTTCTTTAGAGACCTATTTTTCCTCTCATCAACCCAATTCTGCTAAGGTGTATATGGAACTGTGTGTTGCATCTGAATGCCTGAAGAGGCACAAAATTACTGAAACTCTTATTTCACATATTCACCACCATTATCAGATGTGATAATTTTAATATGCATACCAGAATGGTTCTCAACTGAGGCTTTGAATAGCTTGAACAGACCAAAAACTTTAGATTTTAGCTTGATGAAATAAATCCAACAATACCTCCTAAAGTCATCTATGAATGTGAGGATGTATTTGGCATGTTTCAAATACTGATGGGGGAATGGACCTGATATATCAGTATGAATATGGTCTAATGGTGCAGTGGTTCTCTCAGAATTGAATCTCCCATACTTATGCTCAGGGTGTTTTCCCTAGGATGTAAGATTGACAGACACCTTTGGAAAATTTGATATTGGGAAGCCCTATAACCATCTCTTTCTCATGAAGTTGGGAAAGGTCTTTGTAATTTAGGTGGCCAAATATTTCATGCCATAGTTTGTTGGACTCATTGGCATGGGTTAAAAGAGCAGAAGGTGAGGGATTTGGCACAAAATGAGAAAACTTGTAGATTTTAGAATAGTGGTTTGCAGTACCAAATACAATAATTTTTCCTGTTGAAATTTCAGCTATCTCAACATCATTGGGGATAAAGGTTACTATCTTGAGAATCCCTGTATGGATCATCTGATAGACTAACAGTATATTTGCAGCAAGTCTAGGTACATATAAAACATTATTAAATGACCAAAAATCGAGATCTATCCTACCTTTTCCTTTGCTAGAAGTTTCAGAATTGTCTCCCAATACAGTATTTGGACCACTGGAAGAGTCAAGTGAAGTGAAAAACTTGTAGACACCATGTGTCTCAATGCACCAGAATCAATAATGAATGAATAAGGTTTGGATGTGCTGGCCATTAGTGCATGAACTCTCTCTTTATCATCAGAATTTTGTCCTCCATCCTTCCTCCTTGCGCTCTCTAGAAGAGGAATGATGGCTTTCTCTAAGAGTTGAGCCATTTGGTGAATGGTTTTCTTCATGCAAGAGCTTTCAGGATGAAATCCCTTGCTGCAATAATTGAACTTTGTCCTCTCATTCTTCTTGTTCGAATTCTTCTTCAAATTTGATGTCTCTCCATTAAAATTCTGCTTGTCTTTCCTCTCACCAGTGGGTTTCTTGAAATTGCCCTTCTTCTTTCCTTTTGAACCCTTTGAATCTACAACATTCAGACAATGGTCTTTGGATGGATTTTTAATGGCTCCAATCAAGACCAATTTGTCTTGTTCTTCTGTCAAAGACTCCATGAATTCTGAAAGTGTCGGGCTCTTCCAATTTTTAATTGCCTTCTGGGTGGAATGGGAGGTCAAGGTTAAGATTGAATAGTCAGGGCCAAGCTTGGAGAGAATGGAAAAAACTAATTGTTCATCCTTTTTGTCAATACCACATTGCTTCAGCTGCAATACAAGAGATTTAAATTTGGAGAATAAATCCTGTAGATTATCAAAATTTTGTGGACTCAAAGAGACTAGCTCGTTATCCAATTGGTGGCCTCTCAATTCATCGGTTTTCCCGAACAATTCTTGAAGTTTCAGCCATACTTCATTGTGAGAAGTGAGGCCATCAAGATGAAATAAAATCTCTCTGGATGTAGTGAGACATAACATCCCATAGGATTCATCCCTTTGACTATGCCATTTATATTTCTCTACTACTGAGGTTGGCTCAGCTTCAATTGCCATTCTCACCCTGCAGAGCCCTTTGCTCCTCAATAGAATCTCCATTTGCGCCTTCCAATCAAAGTAATTGAATGGAGTGATGATGATTTGTTGTGTATGATCCATGTCTGCTCTGAAATAGCTTGTGGACTGATTTTAGTACACTTCTGGATGCCAAAATGCACCCTATAGAGAATAGAATTCACCCAGTGGATTGATCAATGTGCCCTTCGAGAGACTGGTTGGATCCTGCAAAACAATCAAAGATGATAGGAATATCTTGATAGCTCTAATACCATGTGAAATTCAGTTCAAATCAGGATCTTAACAAGGAATTACACTCTCTCATAAGAAAATTTCACACAACTAGTCAAAGACACACAAATTATGCACAAAGATGGAATTCTGTATTAACTTCTCATGAACAAAATAATTCATCCAACCTAATGAAATTGATAGGATGTTGTTATAAAACATTAGAACAAATATTTTAATGGATAAGGATGCCAAAAGAATCATTCCATCATCAGACTTACGAAAAATATGCTCATCCCCCCTAGGGGGCAAGTATGCTTTCCAAATCTCTACAAAAGCTCACGAATTGCTAAATTAGGGAGATGAAGATGATGTATGATGAAAAAAAATTCCAAATACGAAATTTGAGAAGAGGAAACATTGTGGATTGTCATGGGTGCAAAAAACAAGTTTCCTAGGTGACTAGCTTTTCCCCATGGGGGAAAAAGCTATAAAAAGTAGCAAAAAATCAGAAATGCGCCTTTCCTAGTAAAATATTATCCATAATATTTTTGAAGTGCGCCCAAGTGGCCTAGGTGGCTTGTGTTCGACACATTGGATGTATTGTGGTCCTCCCATGTTGCCTTGTGGTCGACACAGGGCAATTTCCTAGTCTATTACATAGTAATTAACCATAGGAGATTAATTAATGCATCTAATGTAATAAAATGACATGGTGGGAAGATTTAATATTCCAACAATTCTTACCAATACTTCCCCACTTCATTCCATCAGGAATCACTAGGTCATGGTCCCCTCTGAAGTTCATCCCATCATATGAGTATTTCTCCACAATGAGGAGCTGTCCCCTCAGCCATGTGAAGAAACTTGTACTGAAGCTAATAATAGGACGCCCACCACCATGGCAGGCCATCACCTCGGACCACCTTGTCATATGATGATCTTGAGCATCTCTATCCTTAATCTCTACGTGCGAGCGTAAGTGCGGCACCCGCTCCAGCATGAATGATATCACCACTGAACCGTAACCAAATTGCTTCAGTGCCCTGCAACGACATTTGGTCTGCTAGTCCCGTAGACTGGTGAGGATCCCCTCACACTAGTTGAATAAAGTAGGATCCATACACTCCTTAGCATTCATAATCTCTGATTTACTTGCTAGATGAGCAGACTGACTACCGGCCACCCTCACGATTGTGAAGAGCACAGTACAGAGAGCTCGGTCTCAGATGTCCTTGATGGGAATCTTCCCACCAACCATCTGAGTTCCTACAGCGCACCATTCGTAAATCATGTCCTCCACAGTGAGATCACTCACTTGTGATCCAGATAGGGACACAAGGTTTCCCCATCGGGATAGCCCTATCAGAAAGTAGATGTCCTCAACATCTATGCTCAAAGTGTGCACACTAGTCTAAAAGTGTTGTTGTACCGGGTCCCAGCATTCGACCATATGTGACAGCAACGGTACTTGGGCCCTCATGCCTGACACTCGGAAGTACTTGAGAAAACCACAATTCCTCAATGCGGCTATGCATTGGGGATCATTTTCTGCTTGAGCGTCGTCAAGCTCATGCTCACGTTATCGCCACTCGAGGACCATTTTGGTCACTGTAATCATGTCCAAAAGGCCAATAAAACATCATTAGAATCTTTTCAACCCATCGAAAGTGATTTTTTATGGTTAGATTTTGCACATTCTCGGTGGACTTGCGTCGGCTTCGCCCGTGTTTACAGTCAGGGCACCACCAGTGCAAGAAGTCAGCTCGGTATTTGTGTCAGTGCTATCGCGACGCAGTTCTCCAAAGGGGAGACTGCGTCAGCCGTCAAGCGTAATATCTCCCTCCAACGATGTCTAAAACCCAACAAAAATGAATAAAATCAAAAAAGTAAACCACTGAAAAGTTAAATAGCTGAGTTTAGGGTTACTTATCGTTGACGACACTCGAAAAGGTCGATCACACCTCCTGGAATCCGCAAAGGAAAAACCGCTCCCAACGGTATGTTTCACCTCTCCAACTTGGTAAAAACAAATAGTAATTATTTTTTACTATTTACCCCTTTTTATATTAAGAAAGAGCATATTCAATTTTTTAATTTATTCCATTGTGGGTTATTTTACTATATTTGGAATTATTTATACTCGGTTAATCATTTTTACCTAGTTTCGAAGCTTGCAGGTGAAGTTAAGTACCTCATTAATACTGGTTTTCACGATTGTGGTCATTTCACGCATATTATCAGGTATGAACAACTCGTTGAGCGTCTTTATGTCATTATTCTACTCATTAAATTGAATTATTAATGATACCAAGCTAACTCTTTGTTCTTTCTTGTGCTCGTAAAATGATGAGAATAAGTCACCGAGTTATAGTTTATCACTTTTTTGGGCTCGTTAAACTTCCACGAAAAAGGAACCCTCGTAGTCTTTCATTAATCTCTTTTCAGGCTCTCAAAATATGAAAATATTGCCAATCGAACTTGATGCATTCACGCTTGTAAAAGTATTTGAATGATCGTCTTTCTGGTGATAGTTTACCCTTTTTCGCACCAGGACGCACTACTTATGAAAAAGGACCTTTGGAGTCTTCTTTAGTTCCTTTCAGACTCTCTAAACGTGAATTGAAGCGGAGTTTACCTTCTATGGACTCGTTAAAATTTAACATTGAAGGGACCGTCGTGGGACAAACCCCTCCTATCCTAGGTTCGTAAAACATTTGGAATTGGACTCATCCATGGGATGAGCTATATCGAGCATTTGTTTACCCTCCTCAAGCTTGTAAAAAAACAAATGAGGCACTCATCAGTCATGATGCGGAAAAGGAAAGATTTTGTGTTACACTATAATTCATGGAAGTACATAGTCTCTCTTGAACATGGCACTCATTTTCATTTGCATTCCATACTTGGGTAATCCGTTTGTCTTTGAGTCCTACTAATTTCATGAGTCTTGTCACTCCTTTGGGTCATCCAAAGAATGCTTCCACTATCAATTGAATTGGGGTTTGTTGTCATTCTCATCATGTCAATACTACCAAGTCATGCCATGCCCATGTTCAAGATATGTTCATTATTCATCATCTGCAGTCAGTACACCTTCCTTCATGTTGGTCTACCCTGAGTCAGTCTTGCATGTTACCCTCTCATCTGATCTACTCCAAACATTTGTTATCAACTTTCGTGTCGATGATGGGGAATTCATCATGGCCCTCCTTGGACGGATTCATCCTTGTCAACTTCAACACATCATCCAAGGGTTGAATCTAGAAACCATTCAAGTACCTTGGGCCTGCATACCTTAATGGCAGGTTACCTCACTTTCAACATGCGTTTACATCCTTGACTCTTGATTGAAATATTTCATCGGACGTTCGACCTCAACTCATTGATTCATGCTCGGTGATATGTACTATGATACCTTGGGGATCATTGACATCAATGGTGATTTCCCTTGCACTTGTTAACGATATACACCAATGACCGGTAATCAAGTGGTTTCTACGATGTTCTAATCCAAGACATTGTAATCACATGGATAGATTCGTATCATTGTGGGTTCAGCTTGAACACCCTGGGGAAAATCATATCTTTCCCAGGTTGCATTGGAGATTGTTTGATTAATATTACATGGATCCACTTTGTATTGGTCGTGGCTATGTTATCATCTCATCATGGATGTATGATTGTTTTTAGTAGCCACGATTATGTTCATTCGGTCCCTACTACCATGGGTCTGCATTGTATTGGTCGGCATCCATGTTGTGAGTCATGTGATAATTGGATCTCAAAGTTAGTTTTACTGCAGCAGTATCTTCAAACCAAAAATTCCTTTCCATCCATCTTTCAAATCACTTCACCTGTCTTGTTTTTCCAACTTCATGCTTTGGGGGGCATTCTGTTACACCTAATTCTTGTCATCATGAGAGCCATGTCAACTCAATGCCCTGATCCCTGAAGTCTTCCTGATCAAGTAATAATTTAGAGCAATTTGTTGACCTTTGTCCACCGTTTCTAGTTGGGATGGTGCAGGTTTCCTTCTAGAAAGGAGCGCCAACCTAGGTCAGGCGCAGGCTGTATTCTAATGGGTTGCACCAGTGGCTCAGGTTTCCTTTGTGCAGCCTGCGCTTTTCCTCTCAGGCGCAGGTTTCCCTCATGCAGCTTGCGATGGAGTTGGTTAAATTGGATAAAGGTAGCTTTCAAGCGAATTCTAGAAAGTGGATGAGGTGGATCTCTATCGCTAACTTGTAGGTGAGTTGTCCTACAGTTCCCTAACCTCAAGGGAGGATCCCTAAGCCCTCTCCCCATGATCCTTAACCTACTCTATCAACTTGGACTTATAAATACAAAGGTCCTCTCCATTCCAAAGGGAGGAATTCTATGGCACTTACATGATTGTGGAATTAACCTAGGTGATCCCTACCCATCTCTTGGGAGGCATACATTTCCTTTGGAGGCATTGGCTTGGCTTGTTGGAGGAATATTGTAGCATTAAGTCTTGGGTTGTAATCATCACTCTACTATGCGTTTCCCACTTATTTACAGTAATATAATCTCTTTCCATAAATGTCTTTGTGTTAATAATATTTAGAGCTCACTTCCTTAACGGTTTGCTTAGATCAGTTAGTGTTTAGATATACTTTTATTGCTTTTTTTGTCTCTATGTGCTTTGAAAGGTCTTGCATCTATGGATCTAACGACCACGAAGCTTGGAGCAATAAAGAGGAGAAAAATCTACGAATCCGAAGGTAAGGCATCTATTTACCTTGATCTCTAATTGATCTAGGAAAGTAGTTTTATATTTTGTTTCCATTTGTTCTAGATCTCATTGGACTAGGGAGATCATGCTTGCGTCCGCTCGAGTAGATTGTCTGATAACACCGAGCCTTATCTTCTTCTCCATTTTTGAATTATCCTGTTAATTCATGTTAGTATTTTCTTTTATTTTTATGTCTTCTCTCGGAACTGTCGCTAGAATATTCCGATTCACTAGATATAGGGATTTCGTCAAAAGAGGGGGAGTCAGAGAATGAGGATTCTCTTTTACGTTTCCCCTTATCATTAGTTATATCATTTAGTTTATATAGTAGGGATTCATTTAAATCATCTTGGGTTTCTAGTACCCTCTCATGTTCAGTCTTAGTTCATTAATTCAGTTTGTAATTCTTTCACTCTCTGTAGAATCTCATTGTTCACATTATTATTATCATCATTCATTTCAACCCAAACAAGTGGGGTAGGGTATCATCTTCTGGCCATATATTCCTGGAGTCTTAGTAACACAAAATTTCTTTTCGACAAAGATGAACAACATATAGAAAATTTTAGTTTTCATAATACTTAGGGTACAACATAGGCTGAGTGTCGTAACCTAAGCTCTGATACCACCTGTCACGGACCTAAAATTTGTCCAAAAATGCGGAAAAAAAAATATTATACCCATATTCTGTGTAACTTTACTAATCTACATTAGTTATCAAATTTAAACGGTCTTAATTTTCAATTTCATGTTCTCCTTAATTGTAAGAAATTATGTCGAAGGTATAGTAAGTGCCTCTACCATATCCTAGCATAAAAAGAATTTTTATACAAGCATTTTCACCATACTGCCATTTATATCTAACTATAGTTCATGCACATAGTTACTAATGGACTTTCACATAATATTTTAATAACAAGAGAGACTATTGGGTTACCATATGTAAGTAAGATATATCTCAATTTATTTTTCTTTGTTTAAATAATTTACTTATATGAGGTTCCACTATCCTATGTTTACCATCTCTATTTCTCTTACTTTTTCATAAATAGTAAGACAATATTATAAGTCCGGCCACTTTTAAATCACATATATATATATATATATATATATATATATATATATATATATATATATATATATATATATATATATATATATTGATACACCAAGCATGATCTTTAATTTCCTCATATAATATTATAAACACAACTAAATCTTCTTTCTTTTATACCATCTATCCATGGAACACCTATTAAAAGGAATTTCAAACAAGTTAAATGAAAATCCTTTGGAGATATATATATATGTTAACAACAACGAACTATTTAAAATATCGTTATCTATAAAGAGGATGTATTTGTAACTAATGCCCATTCCTGGGCAAGGACTTACAATATATAAATTGTTTTCATTTAGCTAACCTCGACATATTTAAAAAAATAGTAATCACAACACCCTAGTCTACTCATTCCACGTGTCAAAAAGAATTATCATGAATAAAGAAAACATAACTCGTTACGTAAAAAAAACTTAATTAATGAAATGAAATAAAATGGGTCGTAGGACCCAAGTCATACATTTATTCCAGTACTCACAACTTGATTTCAATACTCACTATTTATTTCAGTACTCATTATTTATTTCAGTACTCATTATTTATTTTAGTGCTCACAACCTACGATAAGAACTTCGCCAGCCATAAGAGATAGTTGGACTGTGCCTCTACACCCGGAAGAACTAAACTACCACCAAGCCAGGAAAATAAAAGAGCGCAGTGTGTGAATAAACTCAAATCTAAGGTTTACTCCAAGTCGAACATCAAAAGAAAAGGAATAGAGCATTTTTAAAACAATGAGAAGACCAAGTGGAATATGACCTAAGAGTTGTCAGGTAGAAAGCACTTCAATTGAGACAACAAGGGGTATCATCAGCGCACCCTGAGATTCGATCAACCACGAGATTAACCAGGGAATCTGGTGGTAGGCTTCAGCACTCTTCAAAATCTACGGTCATACTAACAGAAAAAGATGAGATGGAGGCATCCAACGATGGTTAAGACTCCGAACAGAATCAGATATTAATACACATAAAATTTGTACACAATCACTAATGGTTTAACCTGGTGTTTAATGAGCTCACTGTAGAATACAATAAGGAAAATATCAAAGGATTGTATCTCTGTACGCAGAGAGAATCTGTCACATCCCCACTGACCCCCTTAGGCCTCGGGAGACCCTGATACATTTTTTTTTTCTTCCTAATCCGACTGAATACACCCACACAATCAGAATAGCTCGGATCCACAATCTACAACTACATCTGCAATCTGAAATCCGAAATTGTGGATGCGAAGTGCGAAACTTCACAATTAGAAACTTACCTTTCTGTAATTTGCAATCCACAACACCGGATCTGCAATCCGCATTTGTAGATGTGGAAGTGCACGATTTCCACATTGGAAATACTATTGTCCCGCAATCCGCGATCCAAAATGGTGGATCCGCAATCCTCGTATGCGGAAGTGCGGAACGTCAAATTTCAACCTCCCAAATGGTCACTTCCCCAATCCGCAATTGTGGATGCGGAAGTGCCGAAGTCCAAAATGTAACTTCGACTTCTATGTTTTCGCAATCCGCTAGTCGCATTACGGATGCGGGCATGCCGAACCATACCCCTGCAATGGTAACTTCCCACACAACTTCTGAGGAGAATTGCTCCCTCATTCTTTGTCCAAATGAGACAAGGTTGGTACCATTGGAAAGCTCTTGGAGAGATCTATCCATTGGTGAAATCCATTCCCCATCTGAGGTCTCATACCATGTTAAATTTCTCACTAAATTTATCTTCCATAACTTCACTTAAAAGACTTAATCCTTCTTCCTGGCATCATTTTCCCATCCACTTGACCCCCAAAGGGGTTTTGAAACATTTTGGGTCTTCCCCTCCTTCCCAAGGATCAAATGTGAGCATACAACTCATTTCCAAGTTAATCAAACAAATCATGACATGTAAAGTGCATAAAGTTAGATCTAACAATTATATCTATCACATGCAAGACTTATAATGCATTAAACTCATGTAATACAATGATATACATAATAATAACTCAACCTTCTACTCAGGCCTGCACATGAATTCTTGTCAATCAAATTCATATAAACATGCATTCCACAATTCCACAATTGAACATGAGCAATTATTTCACAACAATTAAATACCATCATTTAACATAACAAGAAGTACTTATCTTTTAATTTTCAAAGCTGCCAAGCAACTGGCTAAGTGAGAGCAATGTTCCACCCAACCTTAGATATATGTCCATCCTGTACTCTTTCAGTTGAGAGATCACCCTCGAGATGGGTCATGTATCCACTAAGGAGAGATATCAGGTTCTCTCATAATCAAGGTTCCATAACAATGCTAAGCCAATCTATAGTTGGGTTTATCAAGCCTTCCAGGGCACCTACCCATGCTAATCCAACCTACAGTGGGTTTCTCAATCATTCAAGGACATACAGGTCATGCTAAGCCAACTTCTAGTTGGGTTTATCAAGCATACTAGAATAGTTGATCATGCTAAGCCAATCTACAGTGGGTTTATCAGGCATACCAAGCAATACAATCATGCCAAGCCAACATACAATTGGGTTTATCAAGCATATCAGACTAGCTGATCATACTAATCCAATCTTGAGTGGGTTTATCAGGCAAACATGGATAGCAAGGGAGGCGTTTCTAATCCAGTGAGCTCAACCACAGAGTTGTGTTGAAATATTGTAACTTCAAAGAATATTATATTTGTATATTATTTATTTCGGAGATGTTCCATACCTCCGATGTGATTATATTATAAATCCGGAGATGTTTATTCCTCCAAGTTGGTTGTGGTAACTAGGGTTATTAGACCCACCATGTGGGGGTCGGCCCAGTCAGTTATAATGGGGTATTTAACCTAATGGTTAAATACGAGCCTACATGTACTTGTGTAAAATACATATCAAAGTAGTGTATAAATAGAGGAGGTATGTTCCTCATTTGATACACACACACACTTGAGGAGAGCGCACTTGTGGAGAAGAGGTCTGCTATTGTGGAGGAGGAGATCATGTCTCAGGGTTTCATCTTTGTATATTGCTGGTCATCTATATTGAGGAAGCTTTGCTGGGTTTTCTACCCCATGAGGGTTTCCCAGGATAAATCTCTGTCTCTTGTGTTTATGCTATGCTTGTTGTTTCTTCAGTGATCCTGTATATGCTATTATTGTGAAATGGAATCTAATGCTGCTATTTTCTGTCTTAGCATATTGAATCTTAACATGGTATCAGAGCTAACCAGAAGGAAGACAAGGTATGGCACTAACGACACTTGCTTTACTTACGACAATTTGAAGGTTAGGGTTTTACATAGCAAAAACCAGTCATCGTAGCACTTTCGCTATAAATCCGTTTTGGAAAAGTTTTCGGATCTGAAATTGCTACAGGACGAATATTAAATCTCCAGGTACCTTGTGTCCAAAGGAAAACCTCTAATTCGTTGTACTTTGTCATTTATGATCTGTACAATATAGGGTTTCCGCCTCTTCCAGATCTGAGTCAAAATCAGGTGACCTTGGGAAAAAGGTCATATCTTGGGCTAGGAAGCTCCAAATGAAATTTCATAAAAAGTGACAGGTAGTACACAGTCTGTACTATCTCAGAAAACGTTTTCATAGGCCTAAGTTGAACCAGTGACACGTGGAACTCCGTACAAGTTCGCTCTCCTGTATTATCCCATAAACAGGTCATGTTGCGACACTTGGCATAATTCTCTCTTAGAGAGTCCAATTGAGGTCAGACCTGTCAGGATGGAAAGATAACAGGCCGAGCTACCTCAAGAAATGTTTTCATAGGCCGAAGTTCAAACAGTGACACATGGCACGCCGTACAAGTTCGCTCTTCTGTTTTATCCCAAAACAGGTCACGTTGCGACATTTGACATAACTCTCTCTCAGAGAATCCAATTGAGGTCAGACCTATCAGGATGGAAAGATAACAGGTCAGGATATCTCAAAAAACTTTTTCAGACCTTGTGGATTGAAAAGTTTGGAGTTACACCAGAAACAATCAGGTACATATTTCTGTCAAAACAGAATTATTTTTTGAGTACCTTCATGGCTTCCGGAATTTAGGGCTTTGAAGAAAGTTGGAATTTTTGTAAACGGAGACCACGGCTGAATGCTACTCATCAAAATATAAATTTAGAGACCAAGATCAGATTTTTTGGATGGGTAGAAGGCCGGGCTTGATCAAACCCTAGTTCGGGACTTTGATCAGAAAAGTGGAAAATTAGGGCTTCTGCAAAAATGGGAATTTTTGAAATCTGTGACCATGGCTGGAAGCTCCTCAGAAAAAAAATAGAAGCTTAGAGCTTTGGATCAAACATTTTGATTGAGCAGAAGAGTGGGATTCATCAAACCCCAGTTCAGGGTCACGTCCAGTGAATCCGGAAGTTTCAAAGGCAAAATTGAGGAGTGAAACTTTGCAGTTTTCAAATTCTGAATATATCAGTTTGATCAGCTCATCAAGGCACATATTTCTATCCTTTCGGAAGTTTGAAATTCAAAGTTTGAATTTTTTGGGGTTTCTCTGACAAACCCATATCCAGCTCCAGGTCCAGTTCTTGCAAATCAAGTGGATAGGGTTAATCTTAGAAGAAGATGGATTGGTCACCTGCATAAGTGAAGGAGTTCCTATTTCAGAGGGAGATGAGGCTAAGGCTTTACATAAGGAGATTACAAGCGATCTCGACAGGTATGACTCATCGAGGTATGTTTTGAGATTTGTTCATGATTAAGTTTATGGTATGTTTGTCTTCATGTTATTACGGTTAGTACAATCTTGATTTTAGATTTGTTGTATCACCTTAACAAAATTATGAATGCATGATAGAAGATATTCATTGGTTAGGGTGTTGACACTTATGATTGTACTAATATGATGTTGTGTGAGGTTGATGTTGTCTGCTAACAAGATACAGGTACATCACAAAAGACAAATCAGGTTCCATGACCATGAAAACATGAAGACAAAGACTCATCCACAATCTTTGTTCTACTTACGAGGTATGTATGACTTTGTTATATTATGCTTAACCTATGAGACATGCAGGTTCTAGCTCAGGATCTCTAAATCATTGAAGAGATTGTTTAGGTATGTTGTACATAACCAAGTAGGTATACTAATCCAGGTATGTTTCCCATGAATCTTACCTTGTGTTAGGATCCCTTATATAAGTATACTTGGAATGATTGGTTATGCTTATTCATAAAGTTAGTAATCAAGGGATTATGAATATTATATCTTTTATCTTGATTGATGATATGCATGAGTAAAAGAAGACTTCCTTGAAATCTTGAATACTAATGTTTATTAACTATAATCATGACTATACATTTTCAAGATTATTTAGTACTATAATGTTTTGATAGCATTTATAATATACTAATGAGTATATGTTTGTGAGGATGACTATTGAGCATGCACAGTAGTACAGAATGAATAGAAGTTCAAAAGATATGCAGAAGATCATTCAATGCTGAGTGTGAATAATGGACAATTGACAGCTTCATGACAAAGCTTGGGCTTTACCAGAAGTAAAGTTGTTCCTAACCTTAAGGTTGTGGATGATGAACCTATCATACCATTATTGTATGACGATGATCTCTTTCTGATAAGGAATGAGAAACAGGTCATGAAAATGGCTGCAGAAATGAAAATGAAAGATCTCGGATTAATACTTCTTAGGTCTAGAAGTATGGCAATATCCAAAAGGAATCTTTTATTTCAAGGTAAGTATGCTGTGAAGTTTCTAAAAAGGATTTGATGTGTTGGAGTATAAAGCCATGGCCACTCCCATGGACTCCAACTTGAAGTTGTTAGTTAATGACTCATCGTATTTAGTGGACCTAACCCTATTTATAGACAAATCATTAGGTCATTGACGTATTTAACAAATACTAGGCCAGATATATGCTTTGTTGTAAATACCCTAAGTCAGTATCTAGTAGAACCTATAAAGGTTCACTTAATAACTACAAAGCATGTAGTGAGGTACCTAAAAGTTACAATAGATTTTGGTCTATATTATCTTGGAGGTCATGAACTCCGTTTACATGGTTACTCAGATTCTGATAGGGTAGGAAGTGCCTTAGATAGAAAGAGTACATCAGGTGGATGTTACAGTCTTGAATCTGCCATGATCTCATGGTTCAGCAAGGAACAATCTAGTGTGGCTCTCAGTACTGCTGAAGCAGAATATATATATAGCTGTCTGCTCTGCCAGCTGTGAAGCAGTGTGGCTTCAGAAGCTATTATATGGAGTGTTTGACTTAGAAATGAATCAAGATAGAAAATATTGTATTCCACGATAAGTCAATAACATATAGAGATCCGATACTTCTATATACGAGATATGGTGCAGAGAGGAGCTATCAAGCTCGAGTATATAAGCACTGAGGATCAGATTGCTAATATCTTGACCAAACCTCTGTCTCAGGTAAAGTTTAAATACTTCCGAGACAAGCTTGGTATAGTCCAGAAGGACCCTCCTCGAAAGGGGGAGTAGCATAGTATCTGATAACAAGTCTGTCTCATCAATGATGAGGTTAGCTATTTACTGCACTTAGCTACTTAGAATTATTTAGATTTAGAACTCTTATATATCTTTTATTTTAGATGTATACATGTTTTTGATGTGATGTATACATGTTTTGATGTATTAGTGAGAATACATGCTAGATGTATACATGTTTTGATGTGATACATGCTCTTGGATATTTGTACCTGTATAGATGAGAATACAGATAGGGATTGGATCATCCTTGAACTTAAGTTCTAAAGTGAGCCGTAGACGTGAGGTCTCCGAGAATGAAGTCCTTAGTGGACATTTGAGGGGATTGGATCATCCCTGGACTTTTAGTCCTAAAAAGAGCCGTAGACGTTAGGTCTCCGAGAATGAAGTCCTTGGTGGACTTGAGGGGATTGGATCATCCCTGGACTTTCAGTCCTAAAGAGAGCCGTAGATGTGAGGTCTCCGAGAATGAAGTCCTTGGTGGACTTGAGGGGATTGGATCATCCCTGGACTTTCAGTGCTAAAGAGAGCCGTAGACGTGAGGTCTCCGTGAATGAAGTCCTTGGTGGACTTGAGGGGATTGGATCATCCCTGGACTTTCAGTCCTAAAGAGAGCCGTAGACGTGAGGTCTCCGAGAATGAAGTTCTTAATGGACAGTTAAGGGGATTGGATCATCCCTGGACTTTCAGTCCTAAAGAGAGCCGTAGATGTGAGGTCTCCGAGAATGAAGTCCTTGGTGGACTTGAGGGGATTGGATCATCCCTGGACTTTCAGTCCTAAAGAGAGTCGTAGATGTGAGGTCTCCGAGAATGAAGTTCTTAATGGATAGTTAAGGGGATTGGATCATCCCTGGACTTTCAGTCCTAAAGAGAGCCGTAGACGTGAGGTCTCCGAGAATGAAGTCCTTGGTGGACTTGAGGGGATTGGATCATCCCTGGACTTTCAGTCCTAAAGAGAGCCGTAGACGTGAGGTATCCGAGAATGAAGTCCTTGGTGGACTTGAAGGGATTGAATCATTCGTGGACTTCAGTCCGAAAGAAGAGCCGTAGACGTATGTCTTCGAAAATGAAGTTCTTGGTGAACATGTGAAGGGATTGGATCATTCCTGGACTTCAGTCCGAAAGAAGAGCCGTAGACGTATGTCTTCGAAAATGAAGTTCTTAGTGAACATGTGAGGGGATTGGATCATTCCCAGACTTCAGTCCTAAAGAAGAGCCGTAGACATGAGGTCTCCGATAACAGAACGATAGGACTGGATCGTCCCTAGACCTCGGTTGAAAATGTACGTGACAAATCCTAGAATTTCTCTAGGTTACATCCAGCATGAAACAGGGCTGGCTCTGTAGTTGTGATACATCCAGCATGAAACGGGGTTGGATCTGTAGTTGTGATACATCCAGCATGAAACAGGGCTGGCTCTGTAGTTGTGATACATCCAGCATGAAACAGGGCTGGCTCTGTAGTTGTGATACATCCAGCATGAAACAGGGCTGGCTCTGTAGTTGTGATACATCCAGCATGAAACAGGGCTGGCTCTGTAGTTGTGATACATCCAGCATGAAACAGGGCGGGCTCTGTAGTTGTGATACATCCAGCATGAAACAGGGCTGTCTCTGTAGATGTGACACATCCAGTATGAAAGAGGACTGGCACTTTGGTCGGGCTTGAAGTGTCCCTAGACATGAGACTTGTCTTAAAAGAGATAAGGATTGATCATCCTGTAATATGATCGTGTGATGACGATGCTGCTGATCGTGTGATGACGATGCTGTTGATCTTGTGATGATGATGCTGCCGATCGTGTGATGACGATGCTGCTGATCGTGTGATGATGATGCTGCTGATCGTGTGATGACGATGCTGCTGATCGTGTGATGACGATGCTGCTGATCGTGTGATGATGATGCTGCTGATCATGTGATGACGATGCTACTGATCGTGTGATGATGATGCTGCTGATCGTGTGATGACGATGCTGCTGATCGTGTGATGACGATGCGACTGATCGTGTGATGACGATGCGACTGATCATGTGATGACGATGTTGATCGTACGATGATGATGCTGATCATGTGGTGACGATGCTACTGATCGTGTGATGACGATGCGACTGATCGTGTGATGACGATGCGACTGATCGTGTGATGACGATGCTGATCGTATGATGATGATGCTGATCGTGTGGTGACGATGCTACTGATCGTGTGATGACGATGCTATTGATCGTATGATGACGATGCTGATCGTGTGATGACGATACTAATGATAGTGATGATATCGATGCTGATGATCGAGTGATATCGATGTTCCAGTAACTAGTTAAGTTACTGATGATGATGAACTGAAGAAAGCTTCCGATGATATATAGATGTATCATGTATGATGTTGATGACTCCTTGCTCATGCAGATACTGTTATAATATCCTTCTCGTTAAGGGGGAGTGTTGAAATATTGTAACTTCAAAGAATATTATATTTGTATATTATTTATTTCGGAGATGTTCCATACCTCCGATGTGATTATACTATAAATCCGGAGATGCTTATTCCTCCAAGTTGGTTGTGGTAACTAGGGTTATTAGACCCACCATGTGGGGGTCGGACCAGTCAGTTATAATGGGGTATTTAACCTAATGGTTAAATACGAGCCTACATGTACTTGTGTAAAATACATATCAAAGTAGTGTATAAATAGAGGAGGTATGTTCCTCATTTGATACACACACACACTTGAGGACAGCGCACTTGTGGAGAAGAGGTCTGCTATTGTGGAGGAGGAGATCATGTCTCAGGGTTTCATCTTTGTATATTGCTGGTCATCTATATTGAGGAAGCTTTGCTGGGTTTTCTACCCCATGAGGGTTTCCCAGGATAAATATCTGTCTCTTGTGTTTATGCTATGCTTGTTGTTTCTTCAGTGATCCTGTATATGCTATTATTGTGAAATGGAATGTAATGCTGCTATTTTCTGTCTTAGCATATTGAATCTTAACAAGTTGCAGGCATATCAACACTTAGGCAACCTGGAACCCACATTACCTACCACATCCAACACAAGCAAGACCCTCTTTTATGCTGCATAGTTCCTCAAGGCCTCTTCCCTTCTAGTGCTATTCCAGGATGAGCATAGAAAGGTCCAGTCACTAGTTCTATGAGATTACAACCTTCACTGGGTTTTTCAAGCAACCCAACCTTCTACAACAGTTCAACAAGATGACTCGTGTCGGACTTGCGGATAGGGCTCCGTTCCGCAATCTACCCCCTGCGATCGAATCCCAGGTTCTCACGGTTTCTTTGCATTGTTCAAGCTTGCGTTTTCCTAAGGGGTTTTTCCCACTCTGTCACCGGCAGACTGGGTTCACTCACACCATTTTCATGGCTAACAACTCTCTGGTATTTCTATTACATAGGGAAAAACATGAATATCTTCAAGCTTCTACGACTGGTTGGCTCTGCTTATGCAGGAATGTATGAGTCAGTTCTCTCTCTGTGGATTGATAGATCGTGGGTGTTTGAGAGAGTGAATGGATGCATGTATGTTTCCTTTTCCCAAATAGGTAATCAACCAGTTCCGCAAGTTTCCAGGCATTGAGTGCCTTTCTGGACAAGAAACTAGAGTCATTCCCTACCATACAAAATTGTAGGCATGCTCCATACTCCATCAGCTTCAATAACAGGTTTCTCAACCACCCTCTGGAACCAAATTAATGTCAGCAGGGAGATCAAAAGGGTTCAAAGTCAGACATGTGGCAACATGGGTACCAATCCCATTACCCCCTCAACTCTCCCTAGTGGATACACGTGGCCCCTTCTCATTAGTTGCCTCCTTATCCTGGTTCTTGGTTATTTTATTCATTAATAATAATTACATCATTTACATTTCTTCATGGGTTAACATCCCATGAATAATCAAACTGGTAGTTTTTCATCATTTAATTCAATATATCTAGGATTTTAACTGAAAGAACAACATGTACAGCATATCAAGCATAAGAGACAAGAGACACAAAACATTTCACTAGGGAAAACCAAGAAGGTGAAAAAGCCCACAACTTCCTCAAAGATAGAATAAGCACCAATACAAATATCACAAATATCAAACCCAAGAAGATAGATGACTGCATCAACTACTCCTCCTCCACTAGTGCGCAGTCCTCCTCTCTCTCACTAATGCGAAGTGAGTGAGTGAGTGAATGTATCAAATGAGAGAGTTGCACTCTCTATTTATACTTATACTTTCACTTGACCTTTTGCTCAACTAGGTCGGCCCCAACTTAACCACTTAGCATAATGTTGACTGGGCGAACCCCACTAGGGTGGTCTAATAACCCTTTAACCCACATGACTCATACAGGGCCGACCCCATCATGGTGGTCTAATAACCCATCAAGTATAAGTTACGACACTTACAATATAACTTGCGACACTTGCAAGTACAATTGACAATGCTTCCAATCATAGGAATAATACATCTCCATTGGGGATACAATAAAGTACAAATACAATATACAAGTGAATATCTTCCGAAGTTACAAATACATAAACACTACCTCTTAAATAGGAAGGTATTCTCCTGACACAGGTCATCAATACATATTGGCACAAGTCTTCAATTCTAGAGCTGGATCATCGTCACTGGATCACGGACCATCATCATCATTGCTACTATACTCGTCATCTCGATCACTGGGCTATCTCTCAATTCTTCTCATCATAGGAAGTTCTACAGAGCCAACCCTTTTTCATGCTAGTTGTAGGCCTAGCCTCCTGTAGGTATTCATCATCTCTGCGAGTGGGCCATCCTGTGGAATCCTCAGGACTAATTACGTGCGTCAACAAAACCTCGGAAGAGTATCCCAGGATCCTTTATGTGCCTAAGCATGACTGACAAGATCTCCCAGGGAGCTATTACATGTGACCATAACAAAACCTTAAAAGAGTGTCCCAGGAACGTTTATGTGCATAGCACGATCGACAAGAACTCTAAAGAGAATCCCAGGATCATTTATGTGCCTAACCACGACCGGCAAGATCTCCAAGACTGATTACATGTGACCACCACCACAAAACCTTAAAAGAGTGTCCCGGGAACGTTTATGTGCATAGCACGACCGACAAGAACTCTAAAGAGCATCCGAGGACTTTTACGTGCCTAGCACAACCTGTCCAGATCTCCAGGACTTATTACATGTGGTTCCCACAAAACCTTAAAAGAGTGTCTTTCCCAGCAATAACTCTAAAGAGAATCCGAGGATTTTTATGTGCCTAGCACAACCTGTCCGAACTCTCCAGGACGTCATACATGTGGTCTAGCAAAACATTAAAAGAGTGTCTTTCCCAGCAAGAACTCTAAAGAGAATCCGAGGACTTTACGTGCCTAGCACAACCAGTCCGAATCTCCAGGACGTATTACATGCTACCCTTGCACAACTTGTCCATGGCCACAAAGTACCATCCTGATACTCAAGATCAACCTGACCATCCTCGCACAAAGCATCATCTTGATGCTCATGATCATATTGATCATCATCATACAGTACATCATCCTGATGCACATCATCATCGCATGATCATCCTGATCATCGTCATAGCATCATCCTGATGCATATCATCATCGCATGATCATCCTAATCATCGTCATAGCATCGTCCTGATGCATATCATCATCGTATGATCATCCTGATCATCATCACATCATCGTTCTAATGCATATAATCTAGAGCATCATCCTGATGCTCATCACACATGATCATCCTCTTCAGATCATCTCGTCGTCCACGGAGCACAACCCAGATGCACATCATACAATACTTACACCACTGACATGGGAGAACACATCTACCACCATTCGGGGAAGGCTCCATCCCTTAATTTTTCACCATGGGAGAACACATCTACAACCATGTGAAAAATGGCTCAACAATTACATCATGACCATGGGAGAACACATCTACAACTATGTCGGAAAAGCTCGGCAATTACATCACAGCCATGGGAGAACACATCTACAACCATGTCAGAAAATCCCATGTGCATCTACGTCTTCTGGACTCATCGCTTCCCCTTGGAAGGAACCGCTATCTGAGGTACACCAAGCCTCTCTTTGAAGTACTCGAACTTCACTCTTGCTAGTGGTTTGGTCAGCACATCTACAATCTGCTCATCTGTCGCAACATACTGGAGCTTTACTACTCCTCTCTGCACCATATCCCTGATATAGTGATATTTGATCTCAATGTGCTTCGACTTATGATGGAACACCAGGTTCACACAACTCTTGTTGTCACAATAGATACAAGTAGCATCCAACTGGACATCAAATAAATCAGACAGTAGCTTCCTTATCCATACTGCCTCGCAACTAGCCAAACAAGCTGCGACATACTCTGCTTTTGGCTGTACTCAGTGATACGCAGGATTGCTTCCTGCTAAACCAAGTAGCCCCTTTAAGTGCTCTACCTATCTACAGCACTTCCTGCCCAATCTGAATCAACATAACCCTCCAGGTTAAACTTTTGATTCGCATCATACTTGAGCCCATAATCAACCATACCCTTTAGGTACCGCAGAATATCCTTTACAACAATCAGGTGAACATGTCTAGGATCCGTCAGGAACTGGCTCAAAGTGTTCACCTCAAAGCAAATATTTGGTCTTGTGTTTGTCAGGTAGATCAAGGACCCAATCATCTAACGATACATCATGGAATCAACCGACTCTGATGAAGCATCACTCAATAGCTTTAGGTTTGATGCCTTAGGTGTGTCCATGGCCTTGCAGTCCATCATCCCAAACCGCTTCAGGATCTCTACTGCATACTTCCCTTGTCCAAGGAAGATTCTATCTGCACTCTGCCACACCTCCATACCTAGAAGGTAATGTATTGTACCCAATTCCTTCATCTCGAACTCAGAAGCAAGCTTCCTCTTCGCGTCGTCAATCAATCTATCATCACCTGTCTCAAACAAGCCATCCATATACAATAGGAGTATCACTGGATTTCCTTCCTCAACCTTGTAGTAAAGGTTGGGATCTGCTTTACTCTTGGTAAATCCCAAACTGGACATGAAGCTTTCTATCCTTTCGTACCATGTCCTAGGTGCTTGCTTCAATCCATACAAGGATTTCTTCAATCTGTACACATATGAATCCCTGTCATGTGTCTCAAAACCAAGTGGCTACTCCACATACACTTCCTCTTTGACTACACCATTCAAGAAAGTTGTCTTGACATCCATCTGGTGTATCTCCCATTTCATCAGTTGCCTACCATCTGCAGCATGCTTGATCTTGTAGATCCACTTGGAAGTCACCACAGACTTCCCTTCTGGTCTTGGAACCACATCCCAGACATCATTCTTCATGATCAACTGGTACTCCTCGATCATGGCATTCTTCCATTACTGCATCTCGGATCCTGGGAACTTCATATTCTTCAATATCTTCAATAGATAGTGAACTTCGTTGCTGGAACAAATGTTGTTGTCCTTCTTTTGTAGGTGATTGTACACGATCTTTTCTACAAGTCAAATTCAATTGGATGATTAGAAACTTCTCATGGTTTTTCAAAACAAATTCTTATGCATGAAGACATTGTCATACAGTAATGCAATTATCTTAGCCAATGCTTCAATACAACATTTATCCATATCCTGTATTTACACAGTAACTTTCTAGATGCCTTCCATCTAACCAGAACATTTGTTAAGAGTGTGCACAACTTCCATCATATTAGCAAAGAGGTTTCATTCTAGATAAGTAGCAATGGAATGTTGTACAGTACCATAGGCCAGTTACCCATTACTTGCATATTAGTAGTATCTTGTTCATTAACGCAAATTTTCTAATATGCATAATATACATCCTAAATCTAGGAACATAAGTATGTACATGACTAGACAACATTATTTAACTAATCATATGACAATTCAAATACTTACCTTTGTTTAGTTGTGGGTGGACTCCCTCTCAATCTTTGCTTCCTTGCAGTAACTACTGGAGTGTGCTCCCTCTTGATCTTTGCTTCCTGGATTATTTTTCATTGAACTTATATCCATCATGGACCACTATGCATGCTTAAGTGTGCACTAGTGTCATCTTTGTGTCATCCTCAAGATCACATACATAATCATACATCCATTAGTATAATCTCAATACTATCAAAACGTTATGATTCTAAACAATATTAAACATGTATGGTCATGAAAATTTCATACACAGATAATTTATCACAAGCGTTAGTATTCAAGGTTTCAGGGAGTACTTCTTTTACTCATGCATATTCTCATTTGACCATAGGACTCTTCTGGTTTTCCATATCATCAATCAAAGTAAGAAGTATAATATGCATAAACCCATGATTACTCAAACCTATAACTTCATGAATGATCATAATTAATCATACAAAAGTATACTTATATGAGATCCTAACACAAAGTAGGATACTAACTCGATATACAAAAACATTCCTAGATTATCATGCTTGTCTAACATCCCCAAACAATGTCTTCTTTGTTCTCTTAGAGACCTTGTGTTAGCAACCTGCATATCTCATAAGTTAATAATTGTAAAACCAATTTATACATACCTCATAAGTGGAGCTTCTATGTGATCCATGACTATGGATGAGTCTTTGTCTTCATGTCGCCATGGTCATATGTTCTTTATCTAGAACTTGATTTGTCTTTCTTGATGTATCCTTCATGTTAGTGCACAACATCATCCTCATACAACAACACGGTGTATTAGTACAATCATAAGTGTCATACCCCTAATCAGTGAATGTATTCACATGCCTTCAGACTTTTACTAGGGTGATAAGACAAGTCTAAAAATTAATTAAGATTGTACTAACCTCAATAATATGAAGACAAACATATCATAAACTTAATCATGAACAGATTTCAAAACATACCTCTATCTCTTCAATTCATACTTGTCGGGATTGCTTGTAGCCTTCTTATGTAAGGCCATAGCCTCATCTCCCTCTAGAACTGGAACTTCTTCACTTATGCAGGTGTCCAATTCACTCTCTTCTAGGATTAACCCAATCCACTTTGATTTGTTGAAACTGGATCTGGAGTTGGATTAGGGTTTGTGAGAGAAACCCTAAAAATTAAAACTTTGAATTTCAAACTTCTAATTGGATGAAAAGATGCACCTTGCTGAGTTGATCAAGATGGTATACTTCAATTTTGAAATATCCAAAATTTGACCCCTCAAAAATTGCCTTTGAAACTTTCTGATCTTCTCGTCAAAATCCCGAACTAAGGTTTGAGAATGCCCGACGTTCTTCCCAGCCAAAAGGTTCGATCTTGTGCTCTAAACTTCGATTTTTTTGAGGAGCATCTAGCCTTGGTCACATATTCCAAAAATTTCAACTTTTGCAGAAACCCTAATTTTCCACCTTTGTGATCAAGATCCTGAACTAGGGTTTGATAATGCCCTCGGTTATACCCAACCAAAAACTTTGTACTTGGTCTCTAAATTTCGATTTTACTGAGGAGAGTAATCTTATGCTAAGATCACTCCAAAATTCCACTTCTGTCAAAAGCCCTAATTTCCCATAGCAGTGACAAGCAAAAAATGAGAATGCTCAGAATCCAATTCTATTTCACAGAAATATGTCCTTGTAATGTCCCCATTCAAATAAGTGCATAGTAAGACAATCCCATCAATCCTACTAGTTTCCGAGGTTGGATGGGCACATGTGGGATGGTAATAAGGAAGCTAATAAATGATATTTAGACATTAGAGGGGTTCAATCATTTAATAAATATGGTGAATAAATAAATTCAAGATAAATTCTAAGTGGCAAGTGGTTTTGGAGACATATGGAGGTGGTGGGACCCACACTAGCTTGATTTTTCATAATACATGCTATCTCTCTTTTGCAAATTCAAATTAATGGGAATGTGAACACTCTTGAGTGAGTTGGTAAGTCATAACACATGTCATTGAGCATCTTAGGTCGAATTGGGAAGGATTGGTAACCTCCATCGAAGATAAAGAGTCAAAGTAGAAGTTTGTGGACACTTGGGCTAGATTCCCTAGCCCCTATGACACCAATGATGGAGCATATATGACAACTATGACAAATTGTAGACTTGACCTCTGACATCTGACCACTATGACATGTCAGCACCAAAAATAGGCTCAAGGAAGGCGAATTTGGGAGTTGGAGAAGCCAAAGAGACTCAAAATCGAATTTGGGAGAAGATGGAAGGTTGGAACTAGGAGACAAGTGGCAAATGTGGAATATTTCCTAAATGGAAATCTATTGAATCTATTGAGAGGATTTCGACCCTTAGAAGGCTAATGTTGGTTATAAAATGTAGAAATGAATAATGAGAATGGATTTTGATGATTTGAGAAAAATTGCATTTGTGAAGAGAGAGCTAGTGGATGACTAGTTTCTTGCCTTAGCCAATTTCGAGGGTGAAAGATTCCCATCCAAGTTGGTGTTTGGAGAGGCCACTCAGGTATTTCATGGTGCTTTAATGGAGTTTGTATTTGCAGGTAGCAGCTACAGGAAGTTTCATGGTTTGGTTTAGTGCAGCACTTTCTCTCCACCGTTTCCAGTTTTGAAGGCATATTCATGCTCCTTGAGGGAGGGCGTTTTTGGTGAGCACTTGTGCTTCTTGAGAGAGATTCTCATTATATATTTCTGATTGTAATAGATTTATATCCTCTTTTATTAATATTCAGAAAGTCTCAGGTCGAAATACCCACTGGTTGTATGCAAAACTATTGATTAATGAGCTTACAATGTCCATTTCCCCAACGCATTGATGTATGACACTATAATGTTGATTATTTCGAATGGATGGATGATTCTATGATATATTTGTGATTAATATACTGACATAGATGTCTTATACAAGTTTCATGTACTCTACTTGAGCATTTGAAGCATTTTTACTCAGTTTAGTTGTATTGGGGGGTGAAATAGTGCCATTTCCCCAAGGGTCGAATTGGGGGTTTTTGCTGTTGAATGTGAGAGAGTTAGAACAGTAGTAAAAATCAATTAATGGTGCATATGAGAACTTAATCACATACTTAACACATTATATACCTATTTTCATAAATTCGTGGGAGTTTGGAGGCATTTGGAAGGCCATTTTCAGTGTTAGCCGAGGGGGATTTGATGCACAAATTACTAGTCAAAATTACCTATATTGATCAGAATACAAATCAAGTATTCAGCAGTATTTGGAGGGCCATAAAACATCCCTGAACCTGATATTCAAGTCTAAATACCATTCATAAACTCCTACAGAATATTTGGGAGCATTTGGGGCGATTTGGAGGTCAAAACAGTTAAACTAGTCAAAGGTCAAAATTGGGGAAAAAGTGGAAAAATTGGCATTTTAATAGAATTTTGAAAAAGGGTCATTACAAGTGGTATCAGAGCATGGTCTTGGAACCTAATGGTATTAACAAGAATACAAACAAATAAAACACCACCCTTTGAATCAGTAGTTGAAGAAGTTTTGGTTGAAGAAGAGATAGTGGCAGAAAAATAGTTTTTTTCTAAAACAATGGGTAGAGAGGAGAAGGAAAAATTAAGACATAAGGAGGAATTTATTGAAGCCTTAAAACCATGTTTTGAAGGAATTACCATGGTTATGATAGATATGAATAAACAAATGATGAAAGGTTTCGAATTGTTGGGTATCCAACTTTCAGGCAAAGGGATGATAGGAAATAATAGTGGTTCACACTCAGGGGAAAAGATGAAAGGGAATGAGCATATTTTCTCATGTACAAGACCTCATAATAGACCTGATGAATTTCAAAGCACACAAAGGCATACTGCACCTAAATTTCTCACACCCAAAGAAAAGCCCAATCTTGAATTGGATTATAAGAAACTAGTAAATGATTGGAATGATTTGAATGAAGAGTGTAAAAGAGGTGTACCACTCAGTGACTACATTGATGCTATGCAAAATATTAAAATGAAGGGAGACAATAGGAGTCCATTCCAAAACAAAGAATTGAATAGTGCTATTGGAAAAATGTCACTTCCTACTTTTGATGGTTCTTCTCAAAATTCTGCTAACACTTGGGTGCAAAAATTGGATGTATATTTTCAGTTGAATCCTATGTTGGAAGAGGATGCATTAAAAATGGCCATTTTGCATTTGGAAGGAGATGCCAATGAATGGTGGTTTCATGGGATGAAAACCTTGGGTCATAATCAGGTTAAAACATATGGAGAATTTGTTGACAGGGTACTAGAAATATTTGAACAAAAAGATCCAGAATTGCCTTTCAAAGAACTAGCTCAATTGAAGCAAACTGGGTCCCCTACCGAATATATGTTGGACTTTCAAAAATTATCAGTCAAGGTGGCTGATGTATCTATGGGAATATTAGTATTGCTGTTCACTGAAGGTTTGGCTGAACCCTTAAGAGGTTTGATCAAATCCCAAAAGCCAACTACATTAAAAGATGCAATGAGCTTGACTAGGGATCTCCAAAATGTGCTTCCTAGAACGAGATTTCCTCCTAAGCCTAGCTACAAATTTGAAAAGAAACCTTGGCAAAGGGATGGATATGATAAGAAAACTTGGCAAAGAGAGTCATTTGAGAGGAATAAAAAAGAGGGACTAAACAGGGATGAACTTAGAAAAAATAAATTGTGCTTCACATGCTTCCAACCATGGACACCGGGGCACAAATGTACCAAAGGAAAGGCTCAATACATAGAAGTATTTTCTGACAATGAGGGGTATGATGGGGGCATGGATGAAGATGGACATATTTCATATCAAGAAGAGGCATATGAGATAGCAGTAGAAGAGGAAATACAAGAAAAAAATCAGCCTTCACCGGACAAAGCAAGAATGGCAGTGCTTTCAGCAGTACCTTGCTATCATACTATCCGATGCAAAGGTGTGGTACAAGGACAAAGAAATTCAGTTTTGGTAGATGGAGGATCCACTCATAACTTCATTGATGCAGAGATGGTAGAGAAAAGAAAGATACCTATTGAACCATTTGATGGCTTCACAGTTTTCATTCCCAATCACAACACAATGCAATGCAAAACATGGGTTCCAAAGCTGCAAGTCACCGTAGGTAACTATACTTTTGTTGATATTTTTTATGTGGTTGATGTTGTTGATACTAATGTGGTTTTTGGAGTGCAATAGTTGTATTCAATAGGAGAGCATACAGTAAGTTATCAAATTCCCGAAATGAAATTCCAAGATTCAAAAGGAGTACAAAGAATTGTGAGAGGGCAACACACTTATCCAAATCAAGTAGTAACTTGCAATAGTATGAGATCTATATTGAGGCATGGGGATATAGAATGGGCTGTTGAATGTCATATTACATCTCCCAAGCCAACTATAAATATTTTCAAACACCCAAAGGAGATAGAGAGACTTTTGCAAAAATATGAAAAGGTTTTTAGAGACCTTCCACATGGTAGGCCACCGGATAGGGGGGTTGAGCACAGTATTATTTTGGAGGAGGGCACTTCACCCATTCAGATACCACCTTATAGACATCCTAAAGAGTTCAGAGATGAGATTGAAAAAGCTATCCAAGAACTCCTAGAGTTGGGACTCATTAGACCAAGCTCTAGCCCTTATGCTTCTTCAGTAGTGCTAGTGAAGAAAAAAGATGGAACATTGAGAATGTGCATAGATTTTAGAGCCTTGAAAACAAAGACTATCAAGAATAGGTATCATATTCCTAGGATTGATGAGCTCATGGATGAGATACATGGGGCCAAATACTTCTAAAAAATTGACCTTAGATCAGGATATCACCAAATTCGAATGAAAGATGAAGATGTGCAAAAGACCGCTTTTCGATGTCATTTTGGCCACTTTGAATTTCTTGTCATGACTTTTGGGTTAACTAATGCTCCATCCACCTTTCAAGCATGTATGAATAGGATATTTTGCAAGCAACTAAGAAGGTTTGTTTTGGTTTTCTTTGATGATATTCTTATTGATAGTAAAACATGAGAAGAACATTTGCAACAGTTAGAGATTGTGTCGAAAATCTTGCAAGAAGAGTCCTTATTTGCTAAATTATCAAAATGTGAGTTTGGGATGAAAGAAATACTGTATCTTGGGCACATTATTGGGCAAGAAGGAGTGAAGGTACACATGGAAAAAATTAGGGCTATCTTGGAATGGCCATCACCAAATAATATTACCGAATTGAGAGGCTTTATTGGCATATGCACCTACTACAGAAAATTTGTGAAAGGGTTCTCCAAGTTGACTTCTCCACTCACTGATTTGACTAAGAAGGATGCTTTCAAGTGGGATGAAGAGGCTGAAAAGGCCTTCCAAAAAATGAAATAGGTAATGAGTACTTGTCCCATACTTGCACTTCCTGATTTTACTAAACCTTTTGTTGTGGAATGTGATGCTTCAGGTGGAGGAATAGGGGCTGTCCTAAAGCAAGGCCAACACCCCATAGCCTTTGAGAGAAGAAAGTTGCAGCCTCATGAAAAAATTTACTCCATCTATGATAAAGAAATGCTGGCCATTATGCATGCATTGGCCAAATTCAGACAATACTTGGTGGGCAGCAAGTTTGTGGTGAAAACTGACCACAATAGTCTAAGACACTTTCTCACCCAAAAAGATCTAAATGAAAGGTAACAAAAGTGGGTAAGCAAGATTCAAGCTGATGATTTTGATATTGAATATGTCAAAGGAAAGAATAATATAGTAGCAGATGCTTTGTCAATAAGGCCTTCTTTTTCTCTCATGGATATTACCAAGGATTGGAAAAACATACTACTAGTTGAATATGCCAAAGACAAATTTGCTTGTGATGTGTTAGATGGAATCAAAGGGGATGATAATTATAGGATTTTGAATGGGCTGATATATTATAAGGGAAGAATTTATTTAGTTCATAACTCCAAGCTCAAGTACCGAATTTTGCAAGAAGCACATGATTCCCCACTAGCGAGCCATCCGGGGATCTTCAAAACTTATAGACAGTTGAGGCAAATATTTTTTTGGAAGGGGCTGAAGGAAGATGTTCAGAAGTATGTGAATGAATGTAAAGCATGTCAACAAAACAAATCAGAACTTACATGTCCAGCCGACCTATTACAACCATTGCCCATTCCGGAGCAAAAATGGGACAGTATTTCCATTCATTTCATCACCGGATTGCCTAAATCCTTGGGTAAGGATTGCATCTATGTGGTAGTTGATAGGTTGAAAAAATTTGCTGATTTCTTTGCTATTACATCATCTTTTAGTGCTGCACAAGTGGCTGATATTTTTTTCAAAGAAATCTTCAGATTGCATGGGCTCCCCAAGAGCATTGTCAGTGATAGAGATAGTAGATTCGTGGGTGCTTTTTGGCAAGAACTTTTTAGATTGGTAGGCACTCAATTGACTCCAAGTACCAGCTATCATCCACAAACTGATGGACAAACAGAGAGGGTAAACTGATGGTTGGAAGGATACCTAGGAAACTATGTGGGAGGGCAGCAAAAAGCATGGGCAAAATGGCTACACTTGGGTGAGTTTTGCTACAACACCATTTATCATATGTCAATAGGAATGTCTCCTTTCAAAGAATTATATGGTTATGATGCACTTACATTTGCTTACATTATATTTGGTGATAGTAGAGCCCCAAAGGCTAAATATTGGGTGGAAGAGAGCCAAGAAATTTTAAAGCTCTTGAAAGACAATTTGCAGGTTGCTCAAAATCAGCAAAAACAATATGCTGATAGGCATAGAGAAGAAAGAACCTTTCAAGTCAATGATTTAGTATCTTTAAGGTTGCAACCTTATAAACAAACATCTATAAAAAAGAATGGATCAGAAAAATTAAAACCAAGGTACTATGGGCCATACAAGGTAGTGCGGAAGGTTGGAGAAGTAGCATATGAACTAGAACTTCCGGAAGGGAGTAAAATCCACAATGTATTTCATGTTTCTTGTCTCAAGAAAGCTCTTGGTCAGTGAATCGTCACTTCAGAAATACTTCCTCCTTTGGATGATGAAGGTCAGCTCACACTTGTTCCAGAAAAGATTTTGAAGACACGGGAAAGAAGGTTGAGGAGTAGAATCATCAAAGAATATTTAGTGCAATGGAAGGACTTACCAAATGAAGATGCCACATGGGAAGAGGAGAATATTTTGCAGCATCCAAATCTGAAATTGCTTGAGGACAAGCAATCTTGGGTTGGGAGGATTGTAATGTCCCCATTCAAATAAGTTCATAGTAAGACAATCCCATCAATCCTACTAGTTTCCTAGGTTGGATAGGCACATGTGGGATGGTAATAAGGAAGATAATAAATGATATTTAGACATTAGAGGGGTTCAAGAATTTATTAAATATGGTGAATAAATAAATTCAAGATAAAGTCTAAGTGGAAAGTGGTTTTGGAGACATATGGAGGTGGTGGGACCCACACTAGCTTGATTTTTCATAATACATGGTATCTCTCTTTTGCAAATTCGAATTAATGGGAATGTGAACACTCTTGGGTGAGTTGGTAAGTCATAATACATGTCATTGAGCATCTTAGGTCAAATTGGGAAGGATTGGTAACCTCCATGGAAGATAAAGAGTCAAAGTAGAAGTTTGTGGACACTTGGGCTAGATTCCCTAGCCCATATGACACCAATGATGGAGCATCTATGACAACTATGAAAAATTGCAGACCTGACCTCTGACATATGACCACTATGACATGTCCGCACCAAAAATAGGCTCAAGGAAGGCGAATTTGGGAGTTGGAGAAGCCAAAGAGACTCAAAATCGAATTTGGGAGTTGGAGAAGCCAAAGAGACTCAAAATCGAATTTGGGAGAAGATGGGAGGTTGGAACTAGGAGACATGTGGCAAATGTGGAATATTTCCTAAATGGAAATATATTGAATCTATTGAGAGGATTTCGACCCTTAGAAGGCTAATGTTGGTTATAAAATGTAGAAATGAATAATGAGAATGGCTTTTGATGATTTGAGATAAATTGAATTTGTGAAGAGAGAGCTAGTGGATGACTAGTTTCTTGCCTTAGCCAATTTCGAGGGTGAAAGATTCCCATCCAAGTTGGTGTTTGGAGAGGCCACTCAAGTCTTTCATGGTGCTTTAATGCAGTTTGTATTTTCAGGTAGCAGCTACAGGAAGTTTCATGGTTTGGTTTAGTGCATCACTTTCTCTCCACCGTTTTCAGTTTTGAAGACATATTCATGCTCCTTGAGGGAGGCCATTTTTGGTGAGCAATTGTGCTTCTTGAGAGAGATTCTCATTATATATTTCTAATTGTAATAGCTTCATATCCTTTGTTATTAATATTCATAAAGTATCAGGTCGAAATACCCACTGGTTGTATGCAAAACTATTGATTAATGAGCAAACAATGTCCATTTCCCCAATGCATTGATGTATGACACTATAATGTTGATTATTTCGAATGGATGGATGATTCTATGATATATTTGTGATCAATATAATGCCATGGATTTCTTCTACAAGTTTCATGTACTGTACTTGAGCATTTGAAGCATTTTTACTGAGTTTAGTTGTATTGGGAGGTGAAATAGTGCCATTTCCCCAAGGGTCGAATTGGGGATTTTTGATGTTGAATCTGAGAGAGTTAGAACAGTAGTAAAAATCAATTAATGGTGCATATGAGACCTTAATCACATAATTAACACATTATATACCTTTGTTCATAAATTCATGGGAGTTTGGAGGCATTTGGAAGGCCATTTTCAGTGTTACCCGAGGGGGATTTGATGCACAAATTACTAGTCAAAATTACCTATATTGATCAGAATACAAATCAAGTTTTCAGCAGTATTTGGAGGGCCATAAAACATCCCTGAACCTGATATTCAAGTCTAAATACCATTCATACACTCCTACAGAATATTTGGGAGCATTTGGGTCGATTTGGAGGTCAAAACAGTTAAACTAGTCAAAGGTCGAAATTGGGGAAAAAGTGGAAAAATTGGCATTTTAATAGAATTTTGAAAAAGGGTCATTACAGTCCCTTATTGTTTCTGGTGCATCTATGAAATTTCAGATCCACAGGCTCTGAAAATTTGGCCTGTAGTAGCATGACCTGTCATATTTCCAACCCCACAAGTCTGACCTAAAATGGATTCTCTGAGAGAGATATGCCAAAAGTCGCAACGTGACCTGTTTATGGGATTAAACAATATAAAGAACTTGTACGTAGTTCCATGTGTCACTGTTTCAACTTCGGCATCTGAAACCTGGACCTGTGAAACTATAGTTTTTGCTCTTACTGACACTTTTTACAGAATTCCATTTAGAGCTTCCTAGCCCTAGATATCAACTTTTTTCCTAGGTCACCTGTTTAGGACTGCATTCTGGAAGAGGCAGAAACCCTAACTTCTACGGATCATATCTCACAAATTGAAATGAATATGAGGCTATCCTTTAGACATAAGGTACATGGACATTTCATCTTCGACCTGTAGAAGTTTCAGATCCTGAAAATTTTCCAAAACTGATTTATAGCAAAAGTTCAACGATGACTGGTTTTTACTATACCAAGCCCTAGCTTCCAATTTGTTGCAAGTGAAACAAGTGTCATAAATGCCATACCATGCCTTCCTTCAGGATAGCTCTGATACCATGTTATTTTTTCATCATTTAATTCAATATATCTAGGATCTTAACTGGAAGAACAACATGTACAACATATCAAGCATAAGAGACAAGAGATAAGAGAGACAAAACTTTTCACCGGGGAAAACCAAGAAGGTGAAAAAACCCGCAACTTCCTTAGAGATAGAATAAGTACCAATACAAATATCACAAAGATCAAACCCAAGAGATAGATGACTGCAGCAGCGACTCCTCCTCCACTAGTGCGCACTCCTCCTCTCTCTCACTAATGCGAAGTGAGTGAGTGAGTGAATGTATCAAATGAGAGAATCACACTCTCTATTTATACTTCTACTTTCACTTGACCTTTACTCAACTAGGTCGGCCCCAAATTAACCACTTAACATAATGTTGACTAGGCCGACCCCACTAGAGTGGTCTAATAACCCATCAAGTATAAGTTACGACAGTTACAATATAACTTGTGATACTTGCAAGTACAACTGACGATACTTCCAATCGGAGGAACAATACATCTCCGTTGGGGATACAATAATGTACAAATACAATATAAAAGTGAATATCTTCCGAAGTTACAAATACATCAACACAAACTGTCAAATACTTTCCTATGCAATAACCTTAAACATCAACTAGTGGGACTTTGGACTTGAGCTCCACACTAGGGAGAATACACATAGATCGCATATACATAGTATTTACATTGAAGCTAATAAACATTAAGGGGAAAATGGGATATTAAAAAATGTCAAATGTTAAACGTGGTAAATCCAGACTCACGCAACCAAGACTACACAGCTACATTCTGTCAATCAATACCCGGATAGAGGCCAACAAAAAATTTAAAGACATGAACAATACAGGAATGAAAATCTTGAAGGAAATACTCCACCAGTTACTACTGAATTAGTTTTAAATGAATTCGATCATAAGGAAATTTTTCATTTCTTTTCCAAAATGGGATTTTCTATGCTAAGTTCATATATATATATATACGCTATATCGGATCTGAACCATAAAAACTGTATAGTAAATGCAGTCACGTCTAAATGCCGAACAATGCATGACATTAGGTAGAAATAATTATGCAGACTTTCATATCCGAGCATAAATCCAATTCATGCAGAATATAAATATATAGATCGATGTATTCAAAATGCAGTATACAGGCTTTAAATCCTAGCATAGATCCAATTCATGCATAATATATAAACATAGTTCGGTGTATTAAAAATGCAGTATGCAGACATTCAAATAGATCCAATTCACGCACAGTATACAAATATATAGATTGGTGTATTCAAAACGCGGTATGCAGAATTTCAAATAGATCCAATTCATGCATAGTATATAAATATATATCGGTGTATTCAAAACGCAGTATGCAGACTTTCAATCCGAGTATAGATCAAATTCGTGCATAGTATATAAATATAGATCACGGTTCATAAACTCATAGTTGGGAGTTTGCACAGAGATCGTTTAGATCAAGAGTTCAGGTTTTGGCAATAACCAATTTATATGAAACTTAGAATTAAAACGATCACTGAGTTCCAAAGCATGGACAAAATGCAGAGATTGCAGAGCTTTGGAATGATGTACATAACAATCTAAAAAAAAAATTAGTATCATTTCCTTTTTTCTTAAAATTCAATGATTCCTATATTATTATTGCATCATTATTTTGTTTAGAAAAACTTACTCTACATAATAAAATGTATACGAACTATGCTCGTAATGAGTGATACATTTAATCATTTTTAGGAAAATCATCACCAGATTTATAAACGCAAATCAAGGAAAATTTCATCATATACATACCTGGAAAAAGGATGAGCGATATACAAAAATTGGGAAAAACACTTGGAGAATTCAGCTCCTCCCAACCACAGGAGAGAGACAACTCTTCTGTTTTCCCATCTCTACCCCCGAGCTGGATCACCACCATGCACCAGAAACACAAGCCAACACTTCCTAGCAGAACTCTCTTCCAGAGTCTCTAACAAGATGATGGACTTATGAAAAGAGAGATATCACTCAAATCAATCCTCTATGCACAACATGGCATCCCATGCTATCCCATTGCATCTTATTTATAGTTTTTTTCCTAGGTCTTATTCCATCCCAATCAAATCTCCAATCCATCCTTAAATCCCTATGATATAGGATCTTGCCTGGTTGTTGATTTTTAGATCGAGTTTGATTGGTTCAGTTATCTCTAGCTTGCTTTCACTTGTTCGTTTGTGCCATGGTGGTTTCCCCTCATTTAGATGAACTCTCCAAGTTTGATTTATTTTTTTTAAAATAAAAAGAATATTGTTTGTTGTGCAAAGTAGCACTTTTTGTTTTTGAGTTTTAATAACTCTTACATAAGAATATTTATCAAAAATATTAAATCAAAATAATAATGTTTTTGGGGGTGTCACACTACACTAGATGGTATGGTTTTTATTGATGTATTTTAGTCAATTGTTCATATTGGACTATATGATGTAAATAATATTTAAGGACCAAACTTTTATATGGAAATATGTTAAGTTTGGATTATCTAGTAACATCATGATGTATGGGTAGAGCTTAGTATGTGATAACACAAGTTTTAGATAAAACATGTGTTCAAAATAATCAAACTTCATAAATGGGAAGTGTTCCATAAAATTCGAAAGTTAGAAGCATACCATCAATGCTTTTAATTAGGATACATTATAAGGAACACTCAAGACCATAGAATCTAGGAAAAAGTTATGTATTTTATACAAAGTATTAGTTTTCTTCGTATAAGAATTTTTTTCCACGTTTATGGAATTTTTGAGGTTATTACAGTTGAGTAGGAACATAGAGAAAGGATGAATTATGACTAAGGAAAGGTTAAACAGCCTAAGGGAAGATGATGCAAGAGGAGGATATTGTAGAGATGAAGAAATGCAAGTTTTTATATAATCCAAGAATGATAATGTAGACCTTAGGAGAAGATATTGGTGGACGTGTGCCCCCATAAAACCAAATCAAGGGTGGGATAGCCAAGACTGGGATTAGAACCTAGTCAATAGTCATGCATGCTAGGTATTCCCATGTAAGGGTGCATGTAGGAACCTAATCAAGGGTGTTCTAATGGAAAAATAAAACCATTGGATTGGAGGTTCACTTCAAAATAGCAATATAAATGATAGATATAGGAATAAAAGATGATTTATCATATAATGATCTCTTGAGAGAGTTTATTGCGGTGGATGATGCCCTAAAATAACCTAGAGCTTGATATATTTGAGAAGAAGAGGAGGTGATATAGGTTTTCTAGGTGAAGTTTGACCTCAAACAGACCTATATGTGGAGATTTCTTATGTTGAGGAGGAATGTAGGGTTGTAGGGTGACCTCGAGATAAACCTAATGAGGCCAAGCTAGATACCAATGATAGAAATTTGTAATCTGCAACTGAAAATGCAAGACAAAACATGATCATTCATATAGTCTAACTATTTCCTTGAAGAATGAGTCCTCTAGAGGGAATTCGAGGTTTAACATTAATACCTTAATGTTTAAGTGGAATCTTGTAACAATTGCATAATTATATATAATAGAAAACCAATATAGATAAATTTTCCTTACGGCCCTTCCTTACATCCCCCAATGTTTAGCCCAAATATGCGCTTTAGGCTCTTTCATGACCTATGTTTACCTCACCACAGTTTGTCCTACCCAAGTGTGTGCCTTATTCCATTGACTTACTTGAGTCTTCCCTAGGGGTCTTGCCCCACTCAAATCTACCTTATCTGAGACCGCCTTAAAAGCTCCAGCATTATGATCTAGCTTGATATAGAAATGATCACGAGGTATGTCAACCCTTGATGCTAGAGGATGTGAGCAAAAGTATACATTAGTTCACTCAAATGAGGATAGGTGTAAGTAGTTTGCAACAATTCCAAATAAATGAAAATAATATTTTTTTGTAAAATAGTATATTTAAAAAAGTAGATGTACAAGCAGTACCCATAAAAAAATATTTGATATTGTAAAATGTTAAATGTTAATATCAATCCTTAAAATGTTAAATATGTATTTAAAAAAAACTATATATATATTTGAAAAATTAAATAAATTATATTTTAAATAATCATATCATAACATTTAAAAAATATTTGATTACATGCTTAATGTTTTTTCAATATATTAAAATCTTAAAATTAAAATTGGAATGAAGTTAACAAATCCAATTTAATATTATTTTTTATATAATAATGAATAATATTTATTAAAAATAATAATAATTTATTTTATCTTTGATGTATAAAACCTTTTATTGAGAAATAATAACAACTATATATCTATTAATTTTCAATCATTATACTATTATTACATAATATGCATTAATAATTTATATAATTAATAAATTAATTTTCAATCATACTAATATATTATTGTTATTATAAAATATGTATTTAAAAAATGAATAATAAATAACTTTTAATTCAAATTTAAAAGATGTTTGGAATACCCATTAAATAGTTAAATTTTTTAATAATTATAATAAAATCTTATGTTTTTAAAACACTTTTAATTGAGTCAAAAACATTATTTACTTGATCTACTAAAAAATAGTTAATAATATTTTTTTACGTGACATACACAATGTCACAATGTACATGTGAATTAACAAAGACTGAAATTAATTAAGTGGACTTTAATTGAAATTTATTAACCGATAATGGATTATTAAAATTTAAAGAAAATATTTTAAAATTAAAGATCGAGTGTAAAGGCTTTACTATTGGTTAAACTCTTTTATAAGAGGATTAGGTATTGTAAGTAAAAGATTCAAGCATGTGGTTGGTATAAAATATGATTGAAATTTAAATAAATATTTTTAAATTAATAACAAAAGCTTAAATTAAAAAGATTAGGTGTTAAATGGTATGTTTGACTGAAGAAAAAACCAAACATGTGATTTTGATTAGGTGGTCAATTGTGATATGCCATATTAACACATTGTATTGTATGTATTTTTTTCCTTTTCCACCTGAAATGCCAGTCAACCCTGCTATTCAACATTAAAATAAAAAACTAAACCAATGTTGAACCCTGATGGGGACGAAAACATTGTTCTGCCCCATCGGTTGACCTGGCTACATTGACGCACATTGTATTGTATTTATATGTTCGAAGTATATATCATGGGTTGATATTTCCATGGTAATGTGCTTAAGTAACGGTCATTCGTTAGATATTAGCGAAAATAATAATGAAGCATTCATTATTATTTTCAAAATTCTCTCCTAGATTTCTATCTTTTTTAGGATCTCCTTTCCAAAATTGAATATCCTTCGATAGAGGATTGGCGCGACCGCATCCTCCTTATTGGTCGCAACTTCCCATAAATAGTTATCATCATTTAATTTTTTTAATAACATATTGGTTCATTGCATCACCAATTTCTTTTAATCAATAGTTATTTTAAGTTTATAAATCGCATCTTAATGAAATTAACCATCTAACCCTGATGTACAAATCTTTGTTTAATCTTATTGGATTTTATATGTACATGTATAGACATGTATAATTTAAAATTAAGGTTTTATATTTTTTTAAATAATAATAATAATATTAATATAAAAAGTTTGCCAAATAATTTAAAAAAAATAATTTATGAAAAAAAAGTTAAATAACAAAATTGAATTTATAAAAATTTCATTTATTTAGTTTCACCATTTTCCAAAATAAAAATATTATGTATTTTTAAGAAATTATTTAAGGTGTAGTCTAAATATTCTATTTTTCAACCTTTTAGCATATTTTCCCTCTAATTTTGTTTGCATTTCATTTCAATTGGAAATCTTTAAAAAATCCTAGAATCACATATATTAGTTATGGAAATTGCATAATTTGCGTGCCATGGAGTATTTAAGGGAGCTAAATCTATTTATGGATTCAAAAATACAATTTAAATACCTAGAAATTTGGATTTTACCAAAAAAAATTACTAGATTCTAGCCAAACCCACTTGAGAGTCGAAAGCTTAGAATGAATAGACTACTGCATCATTTAATTTTTTTTGGAACATTACATATATTATATACATTATTGCGCCGACAGCCACTCCACAGCCCAGTATGGGGGAGATCTTGTAATGTTTGTCGATTGTAACATTTGTCAATATGATGTCGGCAATAAATAATATTGTCGAGTATGAGGGAGATCTTGTAACGTTTATCGATTGTAATGTTTGTTAATCTGATGTTGGCCATAAATAATATTGCCGAGTATGAGGGAGATGTTCTAACTTGTAAGGTTTATCTTTAACAAAATAATAAATATTATCAATGTCGGCCATTAATAAAAAAGACGTCTATTATTGTTTGAATAAATCAATGGCTATATAATAACAACAACATAAAAATTATAACTTTAATCATGAACGAATACGGAATCCGAGCAATATCTACAAACATGTAATTTAAAATTTATCTCCTCTGTCATTATTTTTTTCATTTTAATGCCCAGCATGTGCCTCGCCATTCTCCTAGCTCCTCCTTGCGCTGACCTCCCTGCTGCGCCGACGTGCCTCCAGCTCCTCCCTGCACTGATCTCCCTCCCGCATCAACCTCCCTCTAGCTCCTCCCTCTGTAGATCTCCCTCCCTCCTCCTCCCTCCCTACTCCTCCCCGCATTGACCTCCCTCCTCCTCCCTCCCTGCTCCTCCCTCCACACTCCTCCCTCCCAGCTCCTCCCTCCATGCTCCTCCCTCCCTCGAATAAATTTATATTAATATAAATTTATAATATATAAATTTTAATTTAACATATTATATTTATAATATAATTTAAAATTTTAAAATTTTAAAATTCTAGAATTTAAATATAATTTAAATTTTTTAAATTTTTACATATTAAAATTAAAATATAATTTTTAATTTTTAATTTTAACATATTAAAATTAAAATATAAATATTATTTTATAAGTATGGGGATTATAGTCCCGATTCAAACATCTAATATCTTATTTCATTTAACTTACAAACAACTAGGTGTATCCCATTGGTAACACATTGTGGTGGTTATAGGTAGGTCATGGGGTCAAACCTTGTTGCTCCACCCTTCCCCCATTTTCGACAAATGCAATATTATTCATGCTTATGTATAAGTTATTTACTATGTATAATAAGAACTAATGCGGTATAGTGGTAAGGGTGTTAGGATAATGGGCATGAGGTCCAAGGTTCGATCCTCCCAGTTCACCTAATTTTTTTGAAAATATATTGAATTTCATTATCATGTAGAGTGAGTTTATACTTGCATAGATTTCAATGTATGGTGTTTTATCATTGCATTATTTTCAGTGTAGTTGTTAATCGATGGAGGCATAGATTTCAGTGTAGATTTCATGGATGCATAAATTTTAGTGTGGATTTCATAGATGCATAAATTTCAGTGTATATGTTAATGCTTGACATTTTTTATATAGAGTGAACTAGAAATGGAAGATGTGCATGTGGAAGATGCTATCAGAAAAACAGGAGAAAAACAAAAAATACAGAATGTTGAATGTCAAAAAGCATATCAAGGAAGAAAATCTAACGCAGTGAGAGAAAAAGAATGAGAAGGATAAAGGTTTATACCACAAAACCAAACGTTATGTGGATATTGAATTTTATTATCATGTAAAGTGATTTTTATACTTGCATAGATTTCAGTGTAGGGTGTTTTATCATTGAATAATTTTCAGTGTAGTTGTTAATCGATGGACGCATAGGTTTCAGTGTAGATTTCATGGATGCATAAATTTCAGTGTATGTGGAAGATTCTATCACACAAACATGAGAAGAACAAAAACGACAAAATGTCGAACGTTAGAAAGCATATCAAGGAAGAAAATCTAACGAAATGACAACAAAAGAACGAGAAAGATAAATTTGTATACCATAGAACCAAAAGTTATGTGGATATTGAATTTCATTATCATGTAAACTGAGTTTTATACTTGCATAGATTTCAGTGTATGGTGTTTTATCATTGCATAATTTTCAGTGTAGTTGTTAATCGATGGACGCATAGTTTTCAGTGTAGATTTCATGGATGCATAAATTTTAGTGTGGTTTTCATATATGCATAAATTTCAATGTATATGTTAATGCTTGACATATTTGATATAGAGTCTGAACTAGAAATGGAAGATGTGCATGCGGAAGATGCTATAAGACAAACAAGAGAAGAACAACAAATACAAAACGTCGAATGTCAGAACGCAGAAGTTCAAATGTATACTAGACATCAAAAAATTGGTGAACGAATTGATCAATTAGCAGAAGTTCAAACGTGTCATGTCTTCTAGGCATCATATGCTGAAATACAAGTACGTAATATAAGTACAGGTCCAATGTAGATTCTCATATGATCGATATGAGAAGATGTCAAAACTGCGAGGTGTGAAGATAAGAAAAGATGAAGAAGATAGTTTGAGAATGATCATGATGTGAACCATATTTTCATTTATTTAATCATTAAAAAATTATTGTCTCTATTTTCCAGTTTAACAATTTAGTCATACTTATTACTTACTTTATGATATTCCTCATAATTCTATCTGTGTTTTCAACTTAACCCGTTCCTTACAATGTTGATCAAACTCCAGTTTTGTGTCACCACCCACGACTGGAACCAACCTAGATCCAAATCCTAGGCTCTATCAAGCGCCGAGAGGGATCAAATCTCCTGAGGTGAAAACGTCTTCTCAGGTATTGCACTCAAGGAGCTTTTCGAGGAGAGGTTTGCACCTTGGGAGATTTGATCCCTCTTGCCGCTTTATATATCCTAGGATTTGGATCTAGGCTGGTTATAAATATCACCTCACTTCATTCAAACATCCAAATATGTTAGTATAATTGGTTACATAACCAACATATATCCAAATCCTAAGCTCAATCAAGTGCCGAGAGGGATCAATCTCCTAAGGTGCAAACCTCTCCTTGAATAGATCCTTGAGTGCAATACCCAAGCCACATAATCCTAAGCTCTAAAGTCTCTAATTTAAGTCTCATATTTACTTTTTACTTTGTATTATTCTTTTTTTTGTATGGCCAACATAATATTTATTACTTTTTACTTTGTATTATTCTTTTTTGTTTACTATGTATTATTTTCTTACTCGACAAACACTCTAAAATCTCATATTTACTTTTTACTTTGTGTTAAAACTAAAAAGTAAAGTCTCTAGTTTAAGTCTCATATTTACTTTTTACTTTGTATTATTCTTTTTTTTATGACCGACATAATATTTATCACCTAATACTAAGCTATAAAGTCTCTAGTTTAAGTCTCATATTTACTTTTTACTTTGTATTATTCTTTTTTGTTTATGGCCGACATAATATTTATTACTTTTTACTTTGTATTATTCTTTTTTGTTTAATTTGTATTATTTTGTTACTCACAAACACTCGACAAACACACACATGTTACAAGATCTCCCTCACACTGGGCTGTATAGTGCCTCTCACCGCAATCATGATGGATTTCCCCTAAGGTAAGTTTTCTACATACTTACATACACATGTCAATATATATATATCAATTATAATAACTTTTAACAATAAATGAATTAAGATACTCTGTATTATTTTACACTTAAAAGGATTCTTATTTTAATCTTTAATTATTAATCAAAACATGGCTCTCATTATTCAATAGAAAACTAAAGCATCACCATCTCTTCATATTATCACCAAAACACTTTATCCTACTAGATGCATTCGGTACCATTAGATAAGTTAAACATAAGGCTACATATTTTATTCCCTTTATGATTATTAACCCTAACATATCATGTCTTCACCTTATAAAGCCTAAAGCCTGCTTTAACAATAAGTTCATTGCATGAAGACATAAATATTACACTATACAACGAACTGTAGTGAGCAACATTGTTAGAATATGTTGATCTAATAACCAACTTAATAATCATATGAAAGAGAAGGGACAACACCCTATAACATAAGCCTCATTAAATTAGTCCTCATAAACGACATGAATCAATTATCTATACTTTCGTAACTATACATTGAAAGCATGAAAATATATTCCTTCATAGTCATTAAGTTTACTTGATACTATTAGCTTGCATGTGCTACTAACACATTATCTACAATCATTCAACAATGATCCAATTTTTTAAATGATATCAGAAGGTTACATATAGGTAAGATCATTATGATCACAATTATTAACAACATATTACTCTTATCTCTTGATTTCCATAACCATTATTTCTAGGCCATATAAATCTTTCCGCTAAGACTGCTATCAACCATCCATTAACCAAATAGATAATCCTCCATTCTCTTACTTAAGTCTTATCAATTAAAAATCCTTTAATTATAATTATAATATTTCTATTTCCAAGCTTAGTTGACAACAGGATCAAGATCATATATGTTAGAGTTTGCACTTTAATTCAATTTAGTTAGATCTTTAAATTGAAAGATATATAAGCACAACAAAACATAAAAGACACAAGAATTTTCTGTTCGGAAACCATAAAGGACAAAACCCAGCAAATTCCTCAGAGATAGATTCGTCACTAGTACAATATCAAACAAAATGGAAAACCCGAAATACAAGATGTCTTTTGCAACTCTCTCTCTTTCTCCTCCAGTGAACTTGTCTTCTCTCTCAGTTGGTGCAAACTTGCTTGAGTGAGTTTGAGTCCCAAATGACAGAGTGACTCTCTATTTATACTTTATGTGTGGGTGACCTAATTCCTCAATGGGGATGACTTGTCTAACTGACTAGGCCGACCTGTCCTAGGGAGACTCAAAAATACATTTTACATTTGACATTTGGTGAACTATTGCCCCGACTTACAATGGAGGATTTACCTCGATATTCTTGCATGACCAAATACAATAATGATATCCCTAGACAGAGGAAAAAAATATTTGACGGAGGTACAATAAAAATACAATAATAATATACAATGAATATCTTCTGAAGTTACATTTACAACAACAATCCCTCTTAACTAGGAATGTATTGTCTCACCACAGTCATCATCACTTTGGACAACATCATCATCGTTGGATCATTATCATCGTTGGAACATCATCATCAATGGATAATCATCAACATTGCTGCAAAAATCCTCATCTCGTTGGTCATTGAATGCTAACATATCTCGAATCTATATTTCATGAGAAATTTTACAGAGCCATCCCTTTTTCATGTTGGATATAGGCCTAGCTCTCATCTAGGTCTTCATAATCTCTACGAGCAAGCCATCAAGTAGGTATGGACCAGGCCCACACATTACATTGTCACAACAATCACCTGTGTCTCCTACTATCATCTCATCATATCCAGATCATCTCATCATCACACATAGACATCAACCCGGGTGCATACATCATGTCCATCAGACCACCTGTATCTTCCACCTAGTGGAGACATCCCAGGAGCACCCCAGGTGCATTATGTCTCTCTCTTGGTCAACCTACATCTTCAAACATTTGGATACAAGCCAGGATCACCCCGGGTTCATTACGTCCCTATGGACCACCCACATCTTCCACCATGTATGATACAACCGAGGTGCACCCCAAGTGTCTTTATGACCGGTGGAACTACCAGCATCTCCAAACATGTGGATACAGTCCAGGAGCACCCCAGGTGCATTACGCATCTATGGACCACATGCATCTTCCTCCATGTGAAATACCCCCTAGCCCACTTGCGTCTTCCGGTCTCATCACTCCCTCTTTCAAGGAAAATCGATCTGGATAACACCAATCCTTTCTCTGAAGTACTCGAAATTCACTCTTGCTAATGGCTTGGTCAGTACATCGGTTATTTGCTCATATATCTCCACATACTCAAGCTCCACTGCTCCTATATCCCCCATATCCTAGATATAGTGATACTTGATCTCAATATGCTTCAACTTTTCATGGAACATCGGGTTCTCAGACAAATTCACGCAACTCTGGTTGTCACAGAAGATACAAGTCGCCTCTAGCTCAAGATAAAACAAATATGATAGTAACTTCCGAAGCCATACTTCCTCAAAACTAGATGAACAAGCTGTAACATACTCTGCTTCGACTATACTTAGTGCCACCCATGACTACTTCCTGCTAAACCAGGAGATAATACCGGATCCCAAACTGAAGCAAATTCCCAAAGTTCTCTTCTTCTCTGTGGCACTACCTGCCCAATCCAAATCAGCATAACCATGATGGTTAATCCTCTGATTCGTCTTATACTTTATCCCATACTCAATTGTACCCTTAAGGTACTTCAATATATGCTTTTCATTCGTCAAGTGAAAATGTCTCGGAATCGTTAGGAACTGGCTTAGGGTGTTCACAGCAAAACATATGTTTGGGCTTGTGTTCATTAAATACATTAATGAACCAATCATCTGTCCATGCGTCATGTCATCAACTTCCTCTGAAGAAGCGTCACATAGTAGCTTCAAGTTTGATGCCATAAGTGTTGCCATATCCTTGCAGTCCATCATTCCGAACCTCTTCAGAATCTCTACTGCATACTTTCCTTGACCAAGGAAAATCACATCCGCACTCTGCCACAACTCCATGCGTAAGAAGTAGTGATTCATTCACAGGTCCTTCATTTCAAACTTTGTGGCAATCCTTCTCTTTGTATCTGCAATGAGCTCATCCTCCCCTGTTACAAACATGTCATCTACATATAGTAGTAGTATCACTAGTCTTCTACCCTTAACCTTCAATTAAAGGTTGGAATCTTCTTTACTCTTCGTAAAGCCTAAGCTCATCATAAAGCTATCCATCTTGTCGTACAATGTCCTGGTTCCTTTTCAAACCATATAAGGATTTCTTCAACTTGCACACATGAGTCTGCATATCTTGTGTCTCGAATCCCAGTGGTTGCTCCATGTAAACTTTCTCTTCAACTACACCATTCAAGAATGCTCTCTTGACGTCCATCTGGTGTACCTTCCATTTCATTTCTACAGTCAATGCAAGTATAGATTTGATGGAAGCGTATCTTGGTACAAGTGCAAATGTCTCCTTGTAGTCTATGCCTTCCTTCTCGGAGAAGAAACATGCCACAAATATTGCCTTCTGTTTTTCTATGCTACCATCTGCAACATGCTTGATCTTGTAGATTCATTCCGAAGTCACAACAGACTTCCGTACTGGTCTTGGAACTATCTCCCAAACATTATTCTTCATTATTGATTGGTACTCCTCGATCAGTGCATCCTTCCATTCCTTCTTTTCTGTTCATTCCTCGTAGTTGGAAGGTTCTTCATTAATGATGTCACATAGCAGGGCCACATAGATGGATTACATGTTGGGTCTCTTTCTTTCCTTGTGTATCCCATTTGGAGCACCATACTTCTTTGCGTCATGTTTTGCTTCACCTGCCCATGATGTTCTTCTTTTGTGGGAGTTCTTCTCATGAGGTGGATCAATAGGTTCTTGTGGTTATTCCATGTTGTGGTCTTCATGATCTTGTTGAATTTCTTCTTCCATAACTATGTCTTTGGTTCTAGGAACTTCAAGCTCTTCAGTTTCTTCAATAGGTAATTTTCTTCATTTTTTGTATGCTGAATATTCGTCGAAAGTTACATCTCTACTAATGTCGATCATCTTGAATCCTTTGAAGTATATTCAGTAGGATTTTGGTGTGTCGTTGTATCCCACGAATATTCCATTCTTTCTTGAAGGATCTATCTTGGTTTTGTTTCTCCTTCGGGATGTGTATGTACACCAGGTACCCAGATATTCTGAGATGCCTGACTTCTAGTTTCTCGCTTGAGAAAGGTTCTTCGAGAGTTTTGTTGTTCAATACATGGTGAGGTGTACGGTTTTGTACATACATAGTTGTAGTTGTTGCTTCTGCCAACAAGTGCATCGGAATATCTTGATCATGTAGCATTGCCTTCGTTGCTTCCATTATTGTTCTTTTCTTTCGTTCTGCAACGACATTTTTTTTAGGATTTTAAGGAGTGCTCAACTCCCTCTTACTCCCAGATTCTATGCAAAAGTCCTTGAATTTTTCAGAAGTGAATTCTCCATCATTATCTGATCGTAAGTTATTGATCTTTCTTTCACTATGATTTTTGACCAAGGCTTTGAATTCCTTGAACTTGCTAAATACTTCATTTTTTCCCTTTAAGAAATAAATCCATGTCTTACGGGAAAAGTCATATATAAAAGAGACATAGTATACATAACCACTTAATGAGATGGAAGACATGGGACCACACACATCCGAGTGGACTATATCCAATATTCCTTGTGCTTTTGCTTTCACTGCAAGGGAATGTCTTCTTCAGGTTCTTTCCTTGCGCACATCCCTTGCAAATTCCTTGTTGGTAGGTGGTTTGGTAAGGTAGCATCGCAGCATGACGGATGCTGCAACAAGTGAGAATATATCATGGAAGGTGGAGAGGTGGGCGTAAAGGAGATTATTTCATGTATTTTTGAGTCAATTGTACCAAAGTATGCAGGTTTTGGGTCATTTGCTGAAAGTGTCGGTTAGGAAGTTGTTAGTAAGTGGATAAGCAATGTAAAGGAGGAAGCCTATTTATAGTCATAAAGTCATATGTGTTTGATATCTGGAACGAGAGCATAACCAAATCTTAATGTGAATGGAGATCTGATCTTAGTATGTGTCTGAGTATCTGCGAGATATGTGTTTTGCGGAGATATTGTATCTGGGTTTTTTTGAGCTAATATGACATGACGGAGTAGTTTTGAAAAATCCCTGTGTATCTTATGTTCACTTATGGTAATGCATGTTGCGATATATGAATGATGCTATGTTTTCTTGCCGCAATTAATGCTTTACTGTTATACTTGTTGCGATGAATGTTTCTGTTGAATGATGCAATGAATACAATGATGTCGAAGTTAAATGCATAGATCTATTTCTGAATGTCGCAATAAGTTTAAGTGATTGTTGCCGCAAACATCCTCCTTCATTGGGCAGAAACATGGTTCCGTCGACTCTCCCTTGAACATCTCGGGTGAGACCTCATCTACTCCGCAGGTGTTACTGGACAGGGTAAAACCTGTCTGGGTCGATGCTTAGGGAGATCGCGTCAAGTTGGTGTAGACAATGATGGGAACCCCTGTAGATTGGGTTTGAGTCAACAAATGTTTTTATTGTCAGGACCATGTGCAAAGTGAAAGGAGGATATGTTGTGGCATCCGACACAACCGGAGATACAAAGTTGGTTTGATCAGAAGTTGTAGGAATTTGCTGATAAAGAAAGTCAAAACACTCGACTGATAGTAGATCAATGGGTGGGAAGATATATTCATGACGGTCCACACGAATGGTTTTTCTATGAATTCCGAGTCATTTTGTACGAGTGTTTGGAAAAGTTGACCTTCCAGAAGAGGAACTTCCAAGGCAGTGAGTCGACGACCTAGACCCCGGAGTTGATCCAAGAACTACAAGAAGTCGACAACAAAGCGTCGCGAGCTATCAAAGTGTGGCTCGATAGCATCTTGGAAATGTGTATCACTGAATTCTCAGTTGATACGTAAAAGTCTTATATTGAAGATGAAAGATATTTCTTCCGCGAACCTCGGGGAATGTTTCTGTTGTCACTCCAACTGTCCATTAAGATGCTTATTTGCGTTAAGGGTTTAATGAATATGCATCTAGATCAATAAACAACCTGGTGGGTGGAGGCCGTGGGTATCGCAACTGTAGGGGGAAGTACATGGAATGATAAGGGGTAGATGGGTGTAGGTCATGACAAGACTGTGAGAGAAGCCAAGGAAGAGAGTGGTCTTACAAGGGTAGGAGTGAGGTTTCGACAGGAAAAGAGGCAAAGCACAGGAGAAGGTCCTGCTGCGATCAAACCACAAGTTCGCGAAGGAAGACCACACGGGATGAAGCGACCTCAAATTTCGGACAAGGACAACCAAGCTACGCCCAAGATAGAGGTAGGACCAAACCCCAGCAGCAACGTACCCGCACCTCCGCTCACTATCTGTCAACTGGTAAGAAACACAAGTTCGACCTCACCGGGTGAATAAAACTTGATTGCTCGTAGTTCAACGACTGCAGGAAGGAAGCCCAAGATGGCATGCAAGGACGCTACATTGCCACTGTTCCACGGGAATGGGACAGATAACCCAAAGCAGTACTAGTTTTTGTGTGAAGCAGTATGGACTGTAAAATAGATCACTGATGATAATGCTAAGAAATGATAGTTAGCGACAACTCTGCGAGGTCCTGCATTAGAATAGTTTGTGAAGTTTGTTCTAGTCCCTACAGGAGCTCCAGAGAAGATGCTAGATGACATCAGGGATGGTTTTATTGCAGAATTCAGAAAACTCAAGTCTGAAGCACAATATATTACGGAATTGAAATAAATTAAGCAGTATCCCAATGAAACGGTGTGGGATTTTGACCAGCAGTTTAAGACACTGATGGAGAGGGTTAGTTTTGGTATGAGCATTGTCCAACACAAAGAGTTGTTTATCGCGACACTTCTACCACACATTCAACTACCAATGATGCAACAGAACATTACGATGCCCAGTGAAGCTCTGGAGATTGCAATGTGGTTGGAGGCATCGCCGATTAGTGAAAATGCAACTGGGATGTCACAGATACAGACACAACTGGCTAACTTGACCATACAGGTACAAGATCTGAAGAAGGGCAAGGACCAGCACGAAGAAGTATGGTGTACGCGATGTCGAGGAGAAGGGCATACTAAGGACAATTGCCCTGACTTCTGCAATTATCTGGTTTTAAGAGCACCAAACCCGTTGAGTGGTGGTGGCATGCCACAGTTTCGCGTTTGTCAGGTATATGGGCACTGCCATGAGGAATTTCCATACATGCAGAATATGGTCACCAAATCGATGAATTTGTATTGCACATTCTGTAAATCTGTGGGATATGATGACAAAGATTGCCACACATATGGGTTTCTCCATGAGAGAACGTAAGATGCATTCTATGTAAAGGACGATTAGCGTGTCGTACAACAACCGCAACTGCAACCGTAGTTAGCCCAGCCACTACCTCAACCGCAAGTAAAGTTTGTACCGCAGCAGCAACCACAACAGTTTATGCCGCAATATGCTCCGATGCAAATGGCTCCACCTCAGCCACAGTACATTCAGTAACCGCAGTATGCACAGCAAGGGCAGGGCATGCAACCAGCTCCTATGTAGCAACAGTACAACCAACCGCAGTACCAATAGCAGTGCGGATTCCGGGGAGGATTTCGGGGTGGACGTGGTGGAAGATTTTGTCATGGAGGAGGACGAGGAGGTCGTGGACTTGTTCAGTGTTATCACTGTGCGGTATGGGGGCACTATCAATGCGCCTGCCCACTATTGCAGACGCAATGTACATTTTGCTTTGTTACAAATCATATAGTGGAGAACTTCCAGCAGTTGATTGCATGATGGCAAGTAGGGAATATTCCACAATTGCAGAATCAGAATCAGGCGCAACAACCAATATAGAATCAAGTGCAGCAGCCGATGCAGAACCAAAACCAACGCCCAAATTAGAATGCTAATCTGAATGTGAACCAATTTGGGAATCCAACACTGAACCAGAATCAGGGTGCGAGTGTTGAAACAATTTCTGTGGAACCAAGGCCACAGAATGCTACTGTCGCAGCCATCACGCAGGGAGGTGCAACAATAGGAGAGGATAGCCCACAACCGCTTATTCGACTGGCTGGGCTAAAGAAGGTCTCATTTGACATTGAATCCGAACGTGATGTGTTCTTTCAGGCGCATCGTGCAATGGACCAGGATCACGGTAAAGCTATCATTTGCAACATGCCCCCTGTTTTTTATGCTATTATAGAGGTAGGTCCATCAGCACCGTTTGGAACCTTGCAGAAATTTTTTGAGAGTTGCTTATTGTTGGCAAGAGATAATGCTGCTCTAGCTGATATCGAGGGGTTGTTGAAATGACCAACTAGGGGATGGAAACAGTCCGCGGTAAACTCCTTACAGCGACGAAAGACCGGTAAGGAGATGCGCATGAACATACAAATTGGGTACTATGATGTTGATTCAGTTATTCTGAATCTTGGTTCGGATCTCAACATCTTAACCAAGCAGGCATGGCAGAAAATGGGGAGCCCCTCATTGAGCTGGTCTCCTGTACAACTCCGGTTAGCTAATCACGATAAGGTGACACCGATTGGGAGAGTCCCACGCCTGGTGGTGGACATTGAGGGCATTAAGACCTATGCTAACTTTGATGTCATCGAAGTGGTCGAAGAAGGAAGCTCGTATCCCGCATTGCTGGGGATTGGATGGGATAATGATAGTGGAGAGGTAATCAACTTCAAGCGGTGGATGATGACCTTTGAAAACTGTGATCTTAGAGTCATAGCCCCGTTGGATCTGGCTGAAGGACGCAGATACATTGAGACAATGAAGGACGAAAATCCCAGTGGATGGGACCATGCATTCAATATTTCCGAAGACTATATTCATCCAACTTCAACCGGTGAGCTGGGATGGCGCAGTGACAAATCTGTGTCTTCCGACTCTGATGATGCATTAGAAAACAGGAAGAACCGCTTGCACGAGGTATCACTCCGCAAGTGCGGGTTAGTCACGCAATCGTTATGCTGCATTGCGACTGAAACGGTTACACTTCCAGTATATGAGGGGCTTCCTGGTTTGTTCGACTTTCTCATAGAGTTCGATGAAATCATTTCGGAACCCCAATGACTACTGGAAATAGAATAATCATTCAAGGCTACTCCAGCACACTGGTGGGCGACACAAAAGGAATCAATTAATGAATGGTCGCAATACAGGAGATTGATGAGAGTTTGTTTTGGCGATACCGAGGTATACCACATAGGGAAATATAATGGTCGAAATAACCTTGGAAGTCATCTGAGGGAGTGTCAGACATTATGGGCATCGCGACAGCGAGATGAGTGGGTCCATGCCTTTATCCATACTTTAGATGAGATGCCTCGATCCTGGTATACTGCAGTCGAGTTGCGAGGAGAAATCACCACTTGGGTGGAGTTGATGGTATGCTTCACTCATACGTTCAGCTTCGCGGATGCCAACCCTGATGTTAATAATGCCTTACAGCTCATCTGCGATGTGGTTCTGAAGGTTGTTCTATTCGCATATCCCATGGATCCGCATGCGCACTACCAGATGCAATCCATGATGGAATGTTACAATATCACCGGTGGGCCCGAAGACGGTGATGATTCGTGGAATATCAATATTCCTGAGTTTGAAGGGAATCGCGATGTGATCGCACCTGATGCGCCAATTGATCTGATCAGCCAACCATTAAAGCTCTGTAAGATCAATCTTGGGACGGAGGCCGCTCCCAAGTTCGCGAATGTTAGAGATTATTGGGATGATGAGATGATGGGAAAGGTCATTGATTTGCTGTATGAATTCCAAGACCTCTTTCCTACGAATTTTTCTGAGATGAAAGGTATCTTGGGTGATTTAGGTGAGATGAAGATCCCATTGAAACCAGATCGGTTAAACCGATCAGGTAGTGACCCTATCGGCTGAATCCACGACATAAGGAGAGGGTCAAGGTAGAACTTCATCGCATGTTGGATGCTGGTATCATTGAACTGGTTGAAGAGTCAGAATGGATTAGTCCTATGGTGGTGCAGGACAAGAAGGTTGGCGAGGTGCACATTTGTGTCAATTTGTGGAAGTTGAATGATGCCTGCTTGCATGATCCCTTTCCAACCCTGTTTACTGATGAAGTACTCCAAGGTGTGGATGGCCAGGAAATGTATTCTTTCACAGATGGGTTCTCGGGCTATCATCAGATCCGCATTGCAAAGGAAGACCGCCACAAGACGACTATTGTGACAGAATGGGGCTATTTTTAGTACACCGTGATGCCATTTGGGTTTTAGAACGCACCTGCAATCTTCTCATGGGTTGTTGTTGCTGTGTTTCGGGATTTCATTCATAAGTTTTTGCAGGTATACATGGGTGATTGGACAGTCTATGGTTTGATCCGTGATCATCTGGCCAATATGAAATTGATGCTGGAGCGTTGTCAACAACATCAGATATCGTTGAATTTGAAGAAGTGCATATTTTGTGCACCATTTGAGATATTGCTGGTTCACATTGTGTGCAAACAAGGGTTGTTAGTCGATCTAGTAATGATTGCGCTCATTTTGAGCTTAACACTACCGACTAATGTTAAGCAGTTGAGGGCGACTTTGGGGCATACTGGGTATTATCGCAAGCTCATCAAGGGAATATGCAGCGATCACCGCCCCTATGGAGAAGCTATTGAAGAAAGATGCGGTATTTCAATGAAGCCCTGAATGTCAGGATAGCTTTGAGATGCTGAAGGAGAAGATGGCTTCGGTACTGATACAGGGCTTTCCAGACTGGAGTAAGGAGTTCCATGTCCATGTTGATGCATCATCGATTGCACTAGGTGTGGTACTAGAGCAACCAGGAAAGGGGGACCTCGATCACCCTATTGCTTTCGCAAGTCAGAAGCTATCATCCACAGAAAGGAACTACACCACTATCGAGAGGGAAGGCCTAGCGATGGTATATGTGTTGCAGAAGTTCCGATACTACTTATTGGGTGGACATTTTAAAATGTTCACAGACCACTCTGCATTGAAATACCTAGTCAATAAGCATGTGCTGGGGGGGAAGATATGTCAATGGCTACTTCTTTTTTAGGAGTTTGATTTCGAAGTAATTGTGAAGCCAAGGAGGTTGAATGCTAGTCCTAATCATCTATCGTGAATTGAAATAGGAGAGGAGCCAACTAACATTGAAGATGGGTTACCTGATGTGCAATTGTTTAAGGTTGAAGTAGCCGATGGCTATTTTGAAGAAATCATTCAGTTTATGGAAACAGGTTCTGCACCAGAAGAATTCACCACTAGTCAGAAGAAGCAGTTGGTAGTCAAGGCTACATATTTCCAGCTAATCGCAGGAGAGTTATACAAGATGGGCACAGATGAGATATTGCGACGGTGTGTCTTGCCACATGAGCAAGCACATATCTGATCGGAAGCAAATGCAGGAGTGGATGGAGGGCACTATGGTGGCTGTGTGACTTCCTGGAAGGTGCTTTGTGCGGGGCTCTGGTGGCCCACGCTACACAATGATGCGACTGACTATGCGCGGTCCTGTGATGTTTGTCAGAGAACTAGAAATCCATCCAAGATGAGATGTTGCTGATGCCTCAACTAACACTGCAGCCATTCGAAAAATGGGTAGTGTATTTTGTGGGACCAATCAGTCCCCTGGGGAAGTGCACTAGTGCAAGATACATCATCACGATGACAAATTATTTGATAAGATGGGCGGAGGCTGCACCAGTCGTTGATTGTTCCTCGGCCACGGCAGCGCGGTTTTTGTTTGACAACATGTCACTTGCTTCGGCCGCCCCAAGATATTGCTGAGTGATCAAGACAACCACTTTCTCAATCGCACCATCAGCGCATTAACGAAGGAACTGCAGATACAGCATAAGAAGAGTATGCCATATCATCTGCAAGAAAATGGCACAGTGGAAGCTTTCAACAAGATATTGGAGCATGCACTGACAAAGGTGTGCAATGCAAACCACGATGATTGGGATCTAAAAATCCCAGCAGTGTTGTGGGCGTATCGCACCACATGTAAATGGTTGACAGAACAGACACCATTCAAGTTAGTGTATGGACAAGAAGCAATTATGCCAATGGATTATATCATTCCGAATCTGTGCATAGTGGCAGTGACAGGTATGGATTCTACAACAGCACTAGAAGAACGTCTAGCGCAGTTAGTACAGCTGGAGGAAGATCACGTTATTGCAAGATTCCACCAGGGTGTGGAGAAGGATCGCCAGAAGGCTTGGCACGATCGCCACATAAAAAACAAACAATTTCAGCAGGGCGACTTGGTGTTCTTGTATGACAGTAAGTTTACGAAACATCCAGGAAAATTGTAGATGCATTGGCTTGGTCCATATCGCCTCAGTAGCATCACTTTAGCAGGCATAGTACAGTTGCTGCAGTTGGACGGAGCGATGCTCCCAAAATTGATTAATCGCAGTAGGTTAAATTCCTATCGGTCTGTCTTGGAACAACGCAATGCTTGAGTCACATCGGGGAAAAAAAAAAAAAACTTTTGCAGGTTGCTCGGTGGCAGGGTGGTGCACCAACAGGAATGGAATGCGCAAGAAGGCAAGCTTGTGCCACAAGTTAGGAGTGGTCCACGACCAGATCAAGTCAACAATAAATGCCCAAATTTAAGACAGTTAATTAATGGTGTTTGTTCGAATGATGGGCATTAATGGTGGATCTGATCAATCAGCTGACAGGATCGACGATAGATTTGGGTCATTAATAAAGAATTTCGGCTGAGTTAATGTGGGATTTAGTGATGATTACGAAGGATAGGGTTGGATGCTATAAGAATGGGTCGAAGCTGGTAAGAAGGCACCAAGAGAACTCAGTTGTTAGGTGTGCAAGGTTGTACAGTGTTGCAGGGTTTCGTTGTTGACTGGTGAGCGCAGTTGTGAATCGGGCAAGGTTCACTTGAACTTGCGGCATACGGGTGTTGTGCGCTAAGTTAATATTGTGAGTGGTGTTGTTCCATCCCTGGAGTTCGGTGAGTTGAGTTAGGTATGCCAAGAGAGCTAGAGATGGTCGAAATCTCCAGCAAAGTAGAGTCTCCCCTCAATCCTGTTGTTGTTGAGGAGGAAGTAAATCTTGAAGAAAAAGTTGCCAACATGCCGGTGGGAGCGTCAGTTATTGCCAAGAAGCGTTAGGGAGGTCAGCATTCTGAGTCGCTATAGAGCAAGAGACAACTTCGATCATCCACTACAGTGATGGCAGAGGTTCAAGTGCAGGTGGGATAGTCTTGTCACAGAATTGACGAGTCTGCTACATAGGAGGGATTGTCTGCTATCGACATCCCCAGGTATGTCCTTGCTAGTCGGTCGGGTGCACCATCATGCAAAGTGAACAAAAATCAGAGGTATCCATTGAGGCTACCAGCACTCCCTGCTGGAATGGAGTGCTATACAGATATTGTGTTGGCGTTGATGCGCTTGAAGTATGATGATCACAATATGGTGGCCTGTCCAGAAATTTCCTCGGACCCCTATGTACCAAAGTCACAAATCACGAGGATGCCGATTCCGCAAGACTGGGCACGGGGGATGAATGAGGCTAGCTTGTTGGGCCTTATTAACATGCCGCATTTCGGATGATTGCTGGAGGTTAACGCTTGTGTGAAGGAGTTGCTAGCCTGCTTCCACGGTATTTCATTGTGGTTGGACACAAAGATTTCTGTCACTGTCAACCTGATTGTGACAATTACCGGGTTTCCCAAAGATGGGGTATACCTGTCGCAATACTTCGAAGGGAAGGAGAACGACAAAAATAGGGCAAAGCATTTGGTTGATTACTATGGGTTGGAACGAGATGGTCGTGGTTATCACACCAGCAGTATCAACGATAAGGTGGTTCTCACCGACGCTAAGATATTGTACTACAATGTGGTTCAGGGCAGTCGGTCTAATCAGTGCAATTCGGGGATCGTGGCATGCGCGGAACAATGCATGGAAGGTGTCTAGATGAATTGGTCCTTGTTTCTGCTAAACCAGTTAGCAGAGGATTCCGCCATTGTCCATGCTGGAAAGGGCTCCTTCACATATAGCTGGCTGTTAATTTTGATCACCTTTGTGGCCTGGAAGGAGCCCAACACTTATCAAGGTATGGAATTTGAGGCCGCGAAAGAGCACCGGGGTGCACGATATCAAAGCTTGTGGTGGGTATGTGAGCAAGAGAAACTCCGGCATTATGCATTGCAGTTCTGGTTTTACTGGGAGATGCTCTATGATGCAGCAGTACAGGTTCCTCAGCTATCTGAGGAAACCACAGCAAAGTTTAAGCCGATTATGGTGTTCGTGATTCAACTGCACGCCATTTATGTGCAAGCCCGACGTAACCCAGGTAAGAAATGGTTGTTGACCCCTTACAAGGTGACGAAAGAAGCACTAGATTCCATTGTGAACGATTGGACGCCGAAATGGTGCGAACCCATGGGGTTGGCAGCGATTGAGGTTGGTGAACTGGTGAAAGTCCCAGACGATCGGCTATCAGCGTAGGACAAATTGAGTCACCATGACTTAGACCAGGAATCGACAAAGACCTTGACGGACCATGAAATTGACCATGATGTTGAGGAAGGGTGGAAGAAGGCACGTCGTGAGCATGCTACGATCAGTGGGGCATCGCCGGCCATAGAAAATCAGTTGGGAAGGTTCATTCATGTGGTTACTTAGGTAACCAATGTGACTGCTCAGGCCACGACGGAGAAAGTGGGTGAAGGTTTCCATGCGATCACCGCCTGCTTCGATGCCCTATGCAATATCGTTTTGAAGAAGGAACCTAAGGGCGTAGCGGTGCGGGAAATCGGTGCAATCATCACTGAGCCATGGGTTCAAATGTTCAAATTATGCCGACTGCGATTGTGACTGATGATGCCGATCTCAGGACAATGCTGCAGTAGTTTGAAGATTTGACAGTGAATATCAATGCGTTTTCCTCACCAGTGTTGGTGTGCATAGAAGCAGTTTCCGGTCAGGAATTGGCGAATAAAGAATGTGATGCACGGAGTGAGCTACTGCGGTCGCAGGAGGCGAATGTAGCGGTCCATAAGGAAGCTGACGATCTCAAAGGGAAGGCCGCGACAGCATAGGAAGTGGTTGATGAGCTGAAGGAGATGATGGAGAGACTCCGAGTCGAGAAGGCTACTAAGATCACGGAGCCGAAGAAGGAACAGGATCGGCTAATGGTGGAAAAAATAGCCTTATGGGAAACTTAAGCGTGGTTGGAGGCAGCCATCGATGAAGCCTGTAACCATGTCTTCGAGCCAATAGTAGAATTAGATTCGGTCGAGCAGTGCAGAATATGGGAGATGTTATCACCCAGTTACAGGAGGAGAATGCAGTATTAACCCATGCCCTGAAGCCCGCCACACCGCTGAAGGTAGTCGAGGAATGGAAGAGTACCATTGAAGTAGTGGAAACTCAGCTGGCTGAGTTAGAGTAGGAGGCGACACAGATCACTACGGAGACTGCGTTGTTATGGGGCAGCATCATCCAGGATAAGCCGCTGGAATAGTTGACCAAGCAATGGCGTGAGGTGGAAGAGCAGTTGGCCACACTGAAGACCGCCATGCGCACTATTCCACCAGTGGGGCAGGTATCTAAAAAGGCAGAGATCAAGGACTTGCAACAATGAGTTACCAAAGCAGAAGAACGACAGAAGCATCAGTCTACACAGTTGGATGAGTTCCAGGACATTGGGGCCAAGCTTAATGCCGCCACTAATTCTGCACTCCAGGTGGTGCAGGAATAAAAGCAAAGAGTTGACATGCACCTGTGTGACTACCCTCTGGCCACAAACCTCGAGGATAGTAAGGAAATTGCTTCCACAATCCTGTAGCAGGTCAACAAAATTCAGCAGCAGTATGAGGATTTCTTATTCAAGACCAGTGAATACGCAATGTCCAGTTGACGTGGCTTGAGGTCGAGCCACAAGATTGTGCTGGGGGGCTATTGGCAGGAGGTTTGGTAAGGTAGAATTACAGTATCGTGGATGCTACGACAAGTCAGAAGATATCGCGGAAGGTAGAGAGCTGGGGATAAAGGAGATTATTTTATGTATTTTTGAGTCAATTGTACCGCAGTATGCAGGTTTTGGGTCATTTGGACCGTATGTTATGTAATTTTAGGGTCAATTGTAACGTAGTATTTGAGTTTTTGGGTCATTTGGACCGCGTCAGTTAGATTTTGGGACATTTGCTCAAAGTGTCAGTTAGGAAGTTGTTAGTAAGTGGACAAGCAATTTAAAGGTGAAAACCTATTTATAGTCATAGAGTCATATGTGTTTGATATCCTGAACGAGAACGTAACCAAATATTAATGTGAATGGAGATCTAATATTGGTATGCTTCCGAGTATCTACGAGATATGTGTTTTGTGGAGATATTGTATCTGGGTTTTACTGCTCGCTAATATGACATGACGGAGCAGTTTTGTGAAATCCCTGTGTATCTTTTGTTCACTTATGGTAATGCATGTTGCGATATATGAATGATGCTATGTTTTCTTGTTGCAATTAATGCTTTACTGTTATACTTGCTGTAATGAATGTTTCTATTGAATGATGCAATGAATACAATGATGTCGAAGTTAATGCATAGATCTATTTCTGAATGTCGCAATGAGTTTAAGTGATTGTTGCCGCAAACATCCTCCTTCATTTGGTGGAAACATGGTTCCATCAACTCTCCCTGGAACATCTCGGGTGAGACCTCATCTGCTCCATAGGTGTTGCTGGATAGGGTAAAACCTGTCTAGGCCAATGCTCAGGGAGATTGCGGTGGGTTGGTGTCGACAGTGATGGGAACCCCTGTTGACTAGGTTTGAGTCAACATTCCTTCGTGCTTTGTTTGGATTTCTGGTAGACCTAACATTGCTTTGCTTGCAATTGGTAGCGCTCTATAGTGCACATGTGCAAGCCTGCAATGCCACAAGTCACTTGGTTTTGTGTAGTCATGAACTAATGTTTGTTTTGGTTGTCCTTTCAACTTGTACAAGCCTCCCTCTTGCCCTCCAATTACTTTTGCATCATCTATTGTATTTCCTTTTATCCACATTAGAACTTGGCCATCAACAAATGTAACCCTCATTCCCTTAGAATCTAATGCTGACATGGAGAGAAGATTATTCTTTAACCTTGGTACGTAGATAACATCTTTCATCTTTAATGATTTTCAAGAATCTAGCTTGTAGGAAGCTTCTCCAATTCCTTTGATGGGATATTCATAGTCATCCCCAAGTTCCACCTTGTGAGGTGACTCATGTTCTGAAAGGTTGATAAAGGATTCTTTATACCCCGTTATATCCTTGGATGATCCACTATCTAAAATCCAATCATTGCTTCCATGTGTGATGGTTCCTATGAGTGCTAATATTAATACATATTCTTCATCACTTGAAGAATCATCCCTTTCTTCTCTGGTTCTTTTCCTTGTGGGTTCATCATCTTCAACAGTGTGAGCAAGATGCCTCTTCTTGTTAGTTTTCTTGGAGGGTCCTTGATTTTTCGGAAAATTTCTTGAGTAATGTCCCTTCTCATCACATGTGTAACATCTGATACTGGAGATATCCCTTCTATGTCCATGATGCCTTATGGATCTTCTGTGATGATGGTCCTCCCTCTTATTGTGATTTCGTTTTGTGTGAACAGTTAGAGCTCGGTCATCATTAGCTCCCATATTCTCATCTCTTGCTACTAGTTGAGATTCTCCCTGGGTGCATTCTTCCCATACTCTGTTGAAGGCGATCATCTTCTTCCTGGCACATATTCCTTGAATGAATGAATCCCATGACCTAGGGAGACCATTCATTGGGGTCATAACAGTCTGTCCTTCTACTACTTTGTCTTCAATAACTTCAAGTTTCTACTTGATTTGAGAGACCCTTGTGAAGTAAGATTACATGGTCTCTAAATGTTGGACCTTCACATTCTTGAGTTGGTTCCTTAGTGTCATCTTTCAATTGATGTTCTTCAATTCGAATATCTTCGTCAAGGCATTAAACATCTCCTTGGGAATCTTCAAGGATGATACATGAGGGATGAGATGATATTTGATGGAGTTTCAAATATTCTTCTTGGATTTGACCAAGTTCTTCTTGTGCATTTATTTTTCCTCTTCTCCCTTTGGTTCTAGAACCTCCTCATTGACATACTTGTCCAAGTCATTTTCTTCTAGAACAAGAGAGATTCTATACTTCCATGCTTGGAAGTTGTCAGCTCCTTCAAGATTATCCTCAAGATTGGTGTGATTTGTCATTTTAAAATGAGAACCTCAAATGGAAATAGAAAATAATTACAACTTATCAATTTGAGATGCCCAACCTAGTTTCGGAGCTCACCCACCTAGGGTTTGTCAAAGAAACCCTAGTTTTCCAAACTTGGAATTTTGAAATTCTGTTTGGACAGGAAGATGTGACTCCTCAAGGCGATTTGTCGAGTGTATGCCTTTGCTTGGATTGATGGAGGAAAAACCCAAAATTTTGATTCCCTATTTTTCTCCCGGCACGAGTGACTCAATTAAAAATGAAAGTTCTTCAAATTGAATTTTGCTTCCTCCAAAATTTGTGCCCTCCTAGGGCGCGTTAGCCTACCCCTCTTTTTTTGATGATCTGTGGAGAGAAGACCATGAACTAGGATGCCCTAGTATCCCATTGTTGCACAATGAATTATTTTTATATAGGATCCGATACCATGTTAGAGTTTTCACTTTAATTCAATTTAGTTATATCTTTAAACTGAAAGATAGACAAGCACAAAAAAACACAGAAGACACAAGAATTTTCCTCGACGAAAACATAAAGCAGAAAACCCTGCAACTTCCTCACCGATAGATTCATCACTAGTACAATATCAAACAAAATGGAAAACCGAAAATATAAGATGTCTTGTGCAGTTCTCTCTCTTTCTCCTCCAGCGAACTTGTCTTCTCTCTCACTTGGTGTGAACTTGCTTGAGTGAGTGTGAGTACCAAATGAGAGAGTGACTCCCTCTATTTATACTTTATGATTGGGTGACGTAATTCCTCAATGGGGATGACTTGTCTAACTGACTGGGCTGCGCTATCCTAGGGAGACTGAAAATTACATTTTACATTTGACCTTTGGGGAACTATTGCCCCGACTTACAATGGTGGTTTTACCTCGATATTATTGCATGACCAAATACAATAATGACAACCCCGAACGGAGAAAAAACATCTTCGACGAAGGTACACTAAAAATACAATAATAATATAATAATAATATACAATGAATATCTTCCAAAGTTACATTTACAACAAGAATATCAACTAATTACATGTGAAGAACCTGCAATAATTAATTAATACAAATACACGAGATATCAGAAATAATAGAACTCAAAATCACTTTTATATTGATCACGGGCCACTTCGAGGGGGCAACCTCCTTTGAGCAAGCTCAATACAATTAACTTCACGGTGCCTTCAATGACCTCAAAACACACTTATATACTAAGTCTATGCCCAATACTATGATTCAAAACCATGGGACATATAATACTACGGGACGACTTACAAAGCATATGTGTCCAATACTATGGGTCAATACCATGGGATAATATAAACTATGGATCAACAAATGCAATGGGACGACTTACAAAGCATATGCGTCCAACAACAATATACTAGCAAAGTAAAGAGAAGGGTTGATAGGGGTTCCTAACATCCCCTCTCCCTTAGAAAGAGCTTTGTCCTCAAAGCTTTGGTTGGGGAAATTGATGCAGAATCTGAATGAGTGGTTCCCCGGTAGCATTGCTTGGAAGGCTATAGACGAAGAAGAACCATATCAGCTGCGTGAAAAGTGCGCTCAGAATGGTGCTGATCAGCTTGTTGTTGCAATCGAATTCTGGCCATTTGAAGATTGTCGTATAGAATGAGAAGAATCTAATCACGGTTTCGAAGAACCAAGTCAATTTCCTGAACTGGGGAGTTGCTAAGGGTGTATGGAAGAAGAACTGGCGGTGTCTGTCCATAGACTGCTTCATATGGTGTCCTTGTAGATGTGGTATTGTACCACTAGAGCGCTTCTAAGAAATACATAGAAATAGTTGGCCAAATCTATGTAGGGATGGGCAAGGGTTTGAGCAGTCCCAAAAGGAGTGTTGTTTCACCCTTGTTGACTTGGAAAGTATCACAGTCAGCCACCATTTGTTGAATTGTCATTTTAGGTCCCTGCCGAAAGAAGTTACATTGTTCCCGGTCATACATTTTGAAGAACCCAGAGTGCTCTGCTGATGAAGAAGCATGGAGTTCATAGAAGAGATAGCCCTGTTGAACATATTGAAACCAATTTGGAACAAGTAGAGAAATAGCTGTAAGAGAAACTGGGTCATCAATTGTGCGAGAAGGGGCATCTTCCACCATATTGTCCTTACCCTTATTGTAAGTGATCGCATAGGGATAACCCATGAGTTGGATAACCCATTTCAAGTGTGTTGGGTAGGAGACCCATTGTTCCAGGAAATTTTTCAGACCCTGGAGATCAGTCTTGATGCAGAAATAATTCCCTAATAGGTATGGTTGCCACTTCTATAATGCATGCAAAATAGCCATCATTTCCTACTGAGAGGTAGACGTGGCTAAATTCTTACCGGAAAGGTCTCTTGAAGGTAGAAATCTCATTGGTTCAACAAAGACACCTGCATATCTATCCAAGGAAGTAGTGGAGACTGTTGATGGGTGCATCTGAATGGAATGGAGCTGAGCGATGACACCATGTGAATTCTTCTTAAGGATTTTTTCTAGGCGATGTGAACTGATGATGCAGAGAGACCCTGGTTGTAAGCCCATAAATTTGTGTTGTGCCCCATTGACTGAAAACTGCATCCAAAGTTCAGCAAAATCCCATAATATGGGGCCAAGTGTGCGTAACCATTGAACGCCTAAAATCACATCACACCCGCCTAAGGACAAGGAAAACATGTCAGAGCGCAGGTTATAATCTTCCATAGAGATACACACATTGTGACACTTCCCCTTGCAAGGTAAGGTGCCCCCATTGGCAACCATGACTTCAAAGTGGGAGCAAGGATGGACAAAACAATCAACCTGTTTGGCAATCCGAAGGTCAATGACGTTATGAGTGCTACCAGAATCAATGAGTATGGTAAGAGGGAGCTTCTTGAAGTTTCCCCTGACCCGCATTGTTTGTGGGGTGGTGACGCCGGTTATAGCATGGAGAGAGATCTTTGGTGGGTCTTCCTGAGATGGGGTGTCAACAGGGGGGTGCTGAATGGCAACCTAATGATCTACTATATCTAGAGCTTCTTCACCAAGTTCAGAGGCAGGCGGAGAATCCACATCCAAGAGATAGAGCTTTTGTTGAACACGTCTATGTCCCCGAGTGAATTTATCATCACAATTATAACAAAGCCCTTTTTCTCGGCGTACCTGCATCTCTGTTTCAGACAAATGCTTGATAGGAGTTGGTCGAGGAGCAGGCGTGATGGGAGGTCATTGGGAACCCATATTTCCGAAGGGAACAAATGTGGGTTTGGAGCGTTGTTGAGGTGTGATCTTGTCCTTGGCTAGCTTAGCCAACCCTAGGACTTCCGTCATTGTGTTGGGACAGAACATTTGGACCTCTGAGTGGATTTCATCTTTGAGACCACTCATAAAACATCTCCTGTAGAATTCATCAAACAAACCTTCTGTGTGATTGGCTAGTTTCTCAAATTTCGTCTGATACTCTCTCACTATGCCATTTTTGTGAAGTTTAGTGAGTGCTCCTGTGAAGTCGTCAAAAGCACTAGGACCAAATTGTGGAAAAAGGAGTTGCAAAAATCTGTCTAGTTTGGCTCGGGATGAGCTTTGATATACCAATGGTACCATTGAAGGGCTTCCTGTTCCAAATGAAAGGATGCAAGTGGAACTTTCTGGACATCAAAAATACTATGCAAACTGAAATATTGTTCTGCTCGATATATCCATCTAGTCGGATCAATACCATTGAAGCGAGGAAAATCAAGCTTCGGCCCACGAAAATTGCTGGAAGAAGAGAACCCGGTGGCTGCAAAAGATTCTGGCTGTCGGTTATTGTTCATGGCTGAATGCTGAAGGTGGAGGCTGAGAAATTTTTCATCCAGATCTTGAAGTTTGGTTTGGATGGCTGCAAGTGCTTCCTCCATGGTGTGTGCTCCTGCATGGGTGAAAACCATAACCAGTGTTTTTTTTTTTTTTTTTTTAGGGTGGAATGGGTAGAAAAACACAAACAAAAGCTTATTTAGTAAAGGAAAATTTGGATTGGGGAAACAATCTATTGGGTAATTGGGGTTTGACTAGATTTTGGACACTGTCGAAAGGACAAGAAAGCAAAAAGGAGGATTTCAGAAGCGGGGTGATAGAATGAGAAAATTTGGCAGAGAGGGACAAAGAAGCAGAATTAGAAAAGAAACTCTGTGGTAAAATTTGACGGCGATCGGGTGAAAATTGAAGAAGTTATGGCAAACCCTAAAAATAGACAAATGTTATATTTTGAGTGTTGGGAAGTGGAATTTGGGAGAGGGTCCTCAGGAATGAAATATGCAAAATGGGATTGCATGGGTGTGAGAGAAGTTTCAAGGGAAACGAAGTTAAAACAAGGGAGATATGGTGGAAAAACAGATTTTATTTTATTTTTATTTTTTTTCCAGAAATTGATCGTCAACGGCAGCGCTAAAGGGATCCGCAATAGATGGATCTGCAATGGCGCAAAAAGGATCAAAGAATGCTTGGATCTGAAATGAAGACTGGATCTGGAATGACTTTCAGAATAGAGTTGAAACGGCTGGATCTGGAGCGGAAGTGATCGGCAACAGTTCAGTAGAAAATAGATATGGACCCCAGGTATGTGCGGCTTCCTATCGGTTCAGGGGATTCATTCGGCCACCAATGCTGTCTGATGGCTTGAGTATTGGGGCAGTACCCCTCACTCCATGGTTCAGGTAAAGCTGATAACCGCTTTGCCACAAACGACAGCTCTTGGTTTACCTCACGGGTGGGAACTAGTCAATCGGGTAGGGGTCGTTGCCCTTTTCACTGGCAGGTCCTCTAAATGGGCCAGCTACTTTGGGGTTCCTGTGGTACTCCTCACAATGAGTTTTAGGGATTATGCCCAATTACTTCCTACGGTTAAGCGGATAGGGATTATTCCCAGATCCGAACTTGCAATAGATGTGAAAAACAATTTTGGCAGAAATTCCACCCAACGAACCCAAGAAAGTGCTCTGATACCAGATGTGAAGAACCTGCAATAATTAATTAATGCAAATACACGAGATATAAAAAATAATAGAACTGAAAATCACTTTTATATTGATCACGGGCCACATCGAGGGGGCAACCTCCTTTGAGCAAGCTCAATACAATTAACTTCACGGTGCCTTCAATGACCTCAACACACACTTATATGCTAAGTCTATGCCCAATACTATGAGTCAAAACCATGGGACATATAATACTACAGGACGACTTACAAAGCATATGCGTCCAATAACAATATACTAACAAAGTAAAGAGAAGGGTTGACAGGGGTTCCTAACATTACACCAACCCATTATTATCCCAATAATTATTTCTCCAATATTGTGATCTAATAATCATTAACAAAATCGTTATTTACTGCTACATGTGTAATTGAAGTATTAATTACTTTAAATAAGGCTTAATCATCTCTTCCAACAACAAAAAGGGGAAACCTAATTAAGTAGATAATAGTACACACAATCACACTTCTAGATATAACATTGCATTCTAGTGAAATTTAGCAAGAGAATTTCTTCAATGATATGTACCCTATAAAAGGAAAGATTATTTACACTTCCTACCTTTGATAACCTTTACTTATTCATGATGAAAACTCTATTCTATACATTTATGAAGGTTAATAATAACTATCCTATTCTTAACCATGCCATCTATGGCTAACAACCATTGCACATAGTAAAATTAGTCTTTTATAAAAAGGACCACCTTAAACATTATTGTATGAATAATATATATACATTTGAACAAATTTCATTAACCTCACATGAAGAGAAAAGTTCTTTTAAAGAGATTTCAACATTATCATGTAACTATGAAACCAAGCATCATATAATCTTTTCACACCCGAACCATTTCATTTATAGAACTTAATAAATAAGAAGTGCATCATGAAACATAAATACTTGTTGGATTTATGTAGACCTTTGTGAGCGACTTGAGACTTGATTGCAATGTTCTTCTCAACCAACTGGTCCCCTTTCGGCGTAGGTTATCCCACCGAGAGACCACCCCGAAGATGGGAAATAATCCACTAGGTATAGGTTTTTACTCATTTAGAAGGTCAATCACTAAACCATACCTCGAGAGTATACAAATCACAATGGTGTTTGGAACCATATAGCTTTTCCCCAAGTGTTAGCTATGCCCTCCCCACTAAAGTTGCAAATTTTAGAGCATTGGGAAAAAGATGCTTTCAGAGGATTTGAACGTGCCCAAGACAAGCTAAGAAGTTGCAGAGAAATTTGGGTTGACTGCAACGAAGAAAATGAAGGTCCAGTTTGGTATGTTGATACACATAAAGTGTTCAATTACTTTTATTATTATGTAAAGTGTGTTGGGCTAGGTTTCTTTTCCTTTCACCAATTACTCACATAATGTATAAGTTATATACCTTAAGATATAACCTAACTAGGATTGATTTAAGGGGTTACGCCCTTCCTTGATTTTTAGTCAAGCTTGCATCTTATATTATACCATTTTCTATTTTTAAATTAACGAGGGTTGCTTGAAGGATTTACACACATACTTTGGAATTGTGCAGCATATAAAATATCATATACAGGTCTAAACAAAAAGACTTGTGCCCTCAACAGGCTACACCCCCCCACATACTTGTGCAATATATATATAATATATATTTAAATTTAAATACAAGCCTAATGAAGAGAAGTTCATGCCTTTGGGTTTGTGCGTTGAATTGTCTGGAGTATAAATTATTACTGACACATCTAAATGAAAAGGGTTGCGCCTTAAACAGGTTGAATTCCTCCCTTAGATACAAATAAACAACTTCTATGGCAGAGGCTCACGCCTTCCCGACCATTCGGATGCAATTTAAACAATTTATTAGCAAAAGATGTTCACATTCCAATTGTAGTCATCTCACAATCATAAAAATATATGTTTACAGGTCTGGGTTGTGTGCCCTCTCTATTGAGAGCTCACGCTCCTGTTTTTAGTCAACACTCAACCATAAAATATATGTTTACAAAGTTGGGTTGTGCCTGGACAGGCTTCACAGCTGAGCCGGAGTTAACTTAACAGAGTATGGCCTACGCCCTCCTCACCAAGGTTACACTTGAGTTAGAATTAATGTTTATAATTTTAATTTTCCAATAGTCTCTGGGCCTGCGTCCTCTTCACCAAGCTCACGATTGAGCTGGATTTAATGTTTATAATTTTACCAATAGTGTATGGGCCATCGCCCTCTTTACCAAGCTCATAATTTAGCTGGAGTTTAATGTTTATAATTTTAATTTTGCAACAGACTCTAGGCCGGCGCCCTCAACAGGACTCGAGCCTTTATTTTGTTTTGTGTAGGGTATACTATATATATATATTTATATAAATCTAATAGGAACAACCGAAAGAAGGAATAAGACACACAGTTTCAGAGAGTAATCCATAACTTCCATTTGAACTGAACAACTAGTAAAAAGGGGTTGCGAATAATTTGGCTGACTATAATAAAATTAAATCCCGGTTCCTTTTCCTCAATCACGCAAATACAATAAATGCAGAGAGTGGCACTTCCTTAAAACACAAGGATACAAATTGCAGAGAGTTATCCCTTAAAACTAAAGTATAGAATTTGCAGAGAGTTCTTCTTCCAATGCAAGGATAGATTATTTACCCCAATGATGGATTATTTACCCCGACCCCTTGAATGTAAAGCTACCAGATTCGCTAATTAGCAAGAAATTCTATTTAAAAATCAATTGTAATGAAATGCTATATAGCATTCTTAGTTCCATGTCAACCAATTCCATAATGAACATTCTTTTGATTTTTAGGGTTTTTAAAGCACTCGTGCATTCTTAATTAGAAGACTTGGCACTCTTGCTTTCTTTTATTTACCCCAATGATGGATTATTTACCCCGACCCCTTGAATGTAAAGCTACCAGATTCGCTAATTAGCAAGAAAGTCTTTTTAAAAATCAATTGTAATGAAATGCTATATAGCATTCTTAGTTCCATGTCAACCAATTCCATAATGAACATTCTTTTGATTTTTAGGGTTTTTAAAGCACTCGTGCATTCTTAATTAGAAGACTTGGCACTCTTGCTTTCTTAATTAGAGGAACTTTAAAGCTATATATTTATAGGATTGTTAAATTATAATATTTCCTCATTTAGAATTTTAAAGTAATTTGAAAGCTTTAAAAATGTGTTACCTCAAAACATTATTATTTATTTTATTTTGATTTAATATTTGTGACAATTATTTTTATAAGAGTTATTTAAAACTCAAACAAACTCAGAAGGAAGATTTTCTACTAATCAAATCCAATCTAAAAACCAACTACTAGACAAAATCCAAAATCATAGGGATTGATGGATTGATTGAATATTTGATTGGGATGGCAGAAGACATAGGAAAAACTATATATATTAGTGTACTGAAATAGCATGGGACGCAGTGTTGTGCATTGAGAAATTGTGTTGAGTGTTTTTCTCTTTCATAAGTCCATCATTGTTGTTTACGGACTCTGAGAAAGAGAGTGTACCACATGGAAGTGTTGCTTGGCGTTCTAGTGCATGGTGGTGATCCAGCTCGGGGGTGGAGTTGGGCGGATAGTTGAGTTGCTCTCTCCTATAGTTGGGAGGAATTGATTCTTCAGGTTGTTATTAGTATTGTCCAAGTAAGTGTTGTTATCAAATGTGTGGATATTGACGTGGATATTAATGCGTTTTAAATTTTCTCTTATGTATATTTAAGCTATGAGTGGCATTGCTCGGATCTTGTAGCTCTGTCCTCGACATATAATTGGGATTTCATTCTGAATATTTTCGTATCTAAACTTTGTTGTATTTTATTTCTTTGTTAAAAATATCACACGAAATTGTGAATGTTGTACTACATGCTAACACGAATGATAATCTACCGTTGAAGTATCTAGCTACCCTATTTTGGTTAGTTGATATGGATGAAGGAAAAAGAGTTAAAGATCAAATATAAGCGAAGGTGATGCCCACCTTCTTATTAATGAAAAACAATGTGCATATCAACAAAATAGTGGGATCCAATGCTGATGAGATGCAAAAAAGGGTGGTTGTTTTTTCATAGATGGTCCAAGACCTGACCTAACCATGTTCAAATTATCTTTCACCAAATCTACCCACAAGGTGCAAAGTAATAAAATTATCAAAAAATTTATAGATAGTTACTATAACGCCCTATATTTTGACAGTCATTAATTAAAAACTCTAATGTGCATTTGCTTAGTGTCTTATTTTCTTATTATCTATTTGACTAAGATAGATTGATCAAGATGATTGTTATGTGGACAAGTCGTCTCCCTTGAGGCATGTATGGTAAATGCAATTTATTGTTTAAATTATTAATGGCAATGGATATGTTAGTTCATATTGAATGCTCAAATTGAATATAGAATATCCAAATGTGGAATGTTAATTTAGTTTGTTGCAAAAGAACGTACATGATTATATGTAAATGTCATATTAATTATTTGGATTAACAGTTGAGAGAGTTGGGTATGTCTATACATGAGTTTCATCTTAATGATGAATTATTGCACATGTTGATTGGTTACGAGATAAGCAGATTCCTATAGTGCCAAGGGGCACGAGATGTCTTGTACATTAGGAGGATAGTGATGTTGTATCAAAATTTTAATGCTATTTAATTGTGAATTCTAATATTTTTATGATTTGTGGGTGGGTTTGAGTTTTGCCCAAAGTGGTTGTTCAAATGGCGGGACCCCTTAGAATAGTGACAACACAATATGATTGATTTAGCGTGTTGAGCCTAGTACTATCACGGGGGTGGACGCATTTCCCACCATTTATCCTACGAAACCTAGAGTCGTGGGAGGGTTGTGTTGCGCACGCTCCCCTATATGTGTGATGACGACTAGCGGATCCCTACTGGGGAAGCTTGGTCGATGTAGTCGATCGACACTTCCGCTTACGGGTTCTATATGTGGTTAGGTCGTGTAGTCGATGCCACTGTATATTGCAATATAGGACAAGATAGTGAGGTCATTAGATGGAAGTAGTGGTGATTAGGGGGTGGGAGTATTGATGGGATGGATGGTCCACCAATGATGGATTGGATGGTGTTCTTGATTTTTATTAACCGTCATTATTATATGCTCAATTTCATCATTATCTTTACCTAATTCTATTTTATTGCTTTTGTATGAATTATTATGAATGATGAATGATGCATTGTTTAATTGTTCTTCTATATGTTGTTTGCAAGCATGTAATAATGATATATTAGAAGCATTAAAAGTGATTATTAGTACCCATGCTTAAGACGTGTGCACTGTCCATGCATACGTCAATTCCTGAGTATGCTCTTATGATTGGTCGATCGATGAATAAATTAATGTGGTTATATTATCTATTAGTAACTTGGTTGATGAATTGTTGAAAATATTACTTATGTGTTGAAAGTATGATTTTGTTGACTTGTTTAATATGTTTTAGATTTATATAATTGGATTGGATTATTGAATGACATATATAATTATATACATATAATACAAAATATCTCATAGTATAATATTTTATATGAAAATATCTTATTCGACTTATGAATGGGAGGATAATATAAATAAATGAATAGATAGGATTTGCACAAAATTTTAGAAAAGAGTTTTCATAGTTTCATTTAAGATGGAAGCATGACAAGTGAGACGTTGCAACCATGTTGATTAATATTTAATTATTTAAATCAAATTTCTATTTTTTTGGAGAAAATGAATTTATTGATTGTTGATTATTATTTATTGGAATTTATTGATGGATGAGGAAGATGATGAGGAGTTTTGATATACATAGGAGACTTGAGAGTGGAAGGAGGGAGGTTCTTTTACACTTTGAGGATATTTTGGGTGAGAGTTTTTCAAGGAAGGGAAATTTTGAAAATTTTGGGGTAGGAGAAGTTGGAAGAGCTGAATGAGTTTGAGAACTCTTGGAAGATTTGATACATATCCTACTAGTGCATCACTCTTCTGTTCTGTGGGGGTCTCGGACATGGAGGTAGAGGAGGCCATATGGATGGGACCATTCATTGGCATCCTGGGGCTAGGGAGTTGGCTAGGCCCCTAGTTGGTTGGGAGGTAAAACCATGGTTCCGCTTGGGGAAATGAAGATAGAAGCAACTCGAGATGAAGATGGAAGCTTGCTCAGTTTGGACTCCGTCACCATTCTTATAACAATGTATTTTTTTCATGATTTTAAATTGTTTATATGTTGTTGTAAACTTCTAATATGCTGCTATGGTTACATGATGATTATAGGTTGTTGAGTTATACAGTTAAGAAATCCACCATTTGAGGTTGTATTAATACTCTTATTCATTTCTAGAATGAAAAGAAAATAGATGCTTAGTTAGATTAAAATTATTAATGCCCTTGAGAGGCATTACACATGGTATTAGAGCCTAGGGTAGAATGCTGGAACCTTAAGGGCCTAGATGACATTACTAAGGAAAAAACAAGAAAGATGAGAAAATCTAAGTTCCTCGTGAAGGGAATGCTTTCAGAGCATAGATCAAAGAAGAACACGGTAAATATGCAAGCTAAGAAACTTGTAATATTAAGATCTAAGAGGATGCATATAATTTAGATTACTCATTGAAACTAGAACATGTCGATTTCATTATTTAGGCTTCTTGGGGGCAGGGATATTAATTCAACCAATTTTGGTATAGGGAGGGGGAGACATAACTTATCATTACAAGCCAACAATTCTGAATCTTAAATCATAAATATACCCTAGGATTAATGTTATACATAAAGAGAGTAACAATTCTTAATGCTCAAATAGTTTAATGTAGCCCCTAGTCGTAGATAACAAGGAAGGGTTTTCATACTGTATTCTAAATGTGACACAATTCAAAGAGGAAACTACAAGAGAAACAACTTCAACTTCATAAGCCTTGGATGTTTGTAGGCACGTAAGTATGGGACATCGGCTTTTGACTGGCTTAGTAAGTATGGATTCACAGCAAGCGAGCAAGTAGCACGATGTAAGGATGCTTTAGGTCAGTTACAACCAGGTCAATTCCGCCCTCCTATTTATTAAGTAAGCCGATACAAATTTTATTTGGAACATTTGAGAAAATATCAATTATTCTAAATGATTCAGCAGATTCTACAAAAAAATATGATGGATAAAAGTAATGTTGCAATATAACCTTCAATTCACAACTATTTGGCAATCAAGAGATATTTAGAGACTGAGTCCGGTGAGATAGAACCCCACAACCGCACTAGAGATAGAGATAGATCCCACCTTTTCCTAAGCCGTTGTTAATGCTTTTGCCTTGGTTACGGGTGATTTCACTCGTTAAGCTGTAATCTTATGGAAGAGGAACAACCAACGAGGATCAACTAATTGTCAAACATTGTCTATAAAAAAAGTGGAATGTTAGTAGCTATATATATATATATATATATAGTCAAGGATACAGTGGTCCATTGGTGGGGATAAATGGATTTCATTCCATCCACCCGGGTTCTATTCCGTTGAGACATCTTCTAGCTTGGATGACCGGCTGACGGTTTTCTCAACCTACCATCCACGATATGTGGGGAAGTTTGTTGGGATTTCCCATGTGTGTGTTAGCTTTCCTCGATTCCTTTGGAATAGCAGGAAGGTGGTATTTTCTGCGTGAAAAAACAATATAATTTCTTCAAATGCATTTGCGCATGCCCTTCTTCTTACAGCTATCAAAACATTATTCATCAAAATAATTTCAGGCCATTGTGAAAGCAAGAAAGAACACTTGATACACTTTCACTTGGTCCATCAACCCCTAGAATAACTCCATCATTCCTTGGACCAATTCAGTTAAATGGCCTCACAACAAAAAAATCCAATTCATTATCGGTGCGCTTTCGTTAAATTACTCTTTCCATTAAATGCTTTATGCATGCATATGACCACTTGTGTTATCGATTCTACAATGAAAATGACTGCAAATTTGAGAAATACAACAACCATTTTCTTCCTAATATATTTGAAACCATAATGACTTGCTTGTTTCCATTGGATGTGTAAGCCTCTTCCACCAATTTTTACATATTTCACAGATACATTAAACACACAGGTACAGAATTTGTTCTAGGACCATACACTAGTACAAAATGAGAGATAAGTGACCAGGCGACCAAAAACTTTGGTCACCACATCTTTTTCAAGGGATAAATGACCAAAATTGAGAAATTTTAAGTTAACTGACTAAAAATGACCAATATAAATGACCAATATAAATGACCAATTTGGTCACGGGATAAGAACTAAACTAAAAATGACCAAGATAAATAACCAATTTGGTCACGAGATAATAACTAAACTAAAAATGACCACATAACAATTGGTCATTTATGTGGTCATTTTTAGTTGTGTCATTCCAATAGTGGAAAATTATAATTTTGATAATGAATTGTACAATTTACTAAATTTTAACACTAATAATGAATCCATCTGCAGTGTTAAAATTTAGTAAATTGTACATTAATAGTATAAACTTAGATTATTTTTCAATACATGTCTTCTAAAGGATCATTTCTTTGAGGCCATTTTGATACCTATTGTGCTAGACAGTCCATGGTTGTGTTGCACATCGACCACATAGTGAGGGGTGTGGTGAAGGGTCGGACTTAGCAAGATGGATGACTCAAATTATAGAGAAGGCCTTTCACTTTACTTAATATACATTTCCACCTCCTAAGCGTTAGGAGGTTTTTCTTTTTCTTTTTCACTCTTTCAAGAGTTGACGTGAATGTATAATCTACCCTAGGGCCTAGAATATTAAAATCTCGTTATAAGGACTATGTTTGAGTGCCTGACTGGTGGGTTCTTCTATGGACCTAGTGATTCTAGCGGATCTAGTGATTCGCATAGATGAAAGACAACACTCAAATCTTCTACCTTCCTTCGAGTTGCAAAATATCATTGGAGCTAACAATGCAGGAAGAAGTGTGATAAATGACAACAGATAGAGGGAAACGACGGCTCTAGTCTACTAGGAACAAGACCATTTCTAGAACAAGCATGTTCTCTCTGATTCGGTGCTAAATCACGAAGGCTTTAGCTGAAGTTTAATACTCCCAAGGAAGCACATAGATTCCTTACCTTTATGGTTCATATTTTTTGCAAGATCAAGGACTTGAAATTTGTTACTACTTTGTCGACTCTTGATCTTAGTGTTAGTGCGACTCTACATTTTTTTGGCCTAACTTGTGTTGATCATAAGCATGCATAGCAGTAATTTTTTAGTGAAAACTGTGAAATGTGATTGCTTTTCATATTTATACCTAGTATCTTTATAAACTTACCCAAAAAAATAAAAATAAAAATACCTAAAAATATATATATATAGTTTTTATATTACAATATATAACTCAACATACAATATATTACTACATACAATTCCTATATATAAAAACATAAAAACTATATTATTAAAAAATTTAGCATACAAAACATTCAAATTAAACATATGTAATATAATATAACAAGAGCCACGAGGTGGCAATGTCCCGTGCCAATGCTAAAATGTTATTTTGAATTTTGGAAACTTGCATATGTGTGCAGAGGTTGTTTTGAAATTTTGGCACTTGGTACAAAGCATAAACCACAAAAAATGCAAAGAAATTTTCATTGGTGATATATTGAAGAATTAAAGAAAGCGACAAATTGCACAAGATTCTTGGATTATGGAGACACCATCCAAGGACAAATGTTAAGCATACTGCAAAAAAAAAACGTTATTTCCCATGTGACATTTGTTAGGTTTCGTTGTAGATTCCATAAATAAAACAACTAAAAGAAACACTTGACACATATAAGAGGATACCGAGTAGCTACACAAGGTTTTGATGTTAAATTTATGGAAGGAGAAGAAGTGCATACTATAGGGATAATGTCATATTCCTTATTTTTAGATGATAGAACAACATGAAAACAACAATAAGTATAGATAGACAACAACAATAAGTAGTCATTTTAATATGAATGTGGAAGATAGTTCTACATAGACATCTAAGGAGAAATCACTTGGAGTTCATTTTTGTTTGAGGGTAGCATACAAATTCACATAGTCATACATATGTATTTGAGAGTAGCTTGCATATGAAACAAGTTATGTATATACTTTACCCTAACAAACATGCAACAATGAATTTCATACAATATCAACTAGTGCCCAAAAAAAATCTAGTTATCATCTTTACCTAAGTTTCAAAGGGACCATCACAATGCCAAGTGGGTAATGTACTATTTATGTTTGTATAAAATTAAATTTTGAGATCAAATTTTACCCATAATAACAAGATAAAAAAATTATGTCATGAATATTTATTTCACCATTGTATCCACGTACACGGGACATGCATTCATTATTATTATTAAAATATAATATAAATAAATAAAAAATAAACAATGATGGCATTAAACGAAGGGTTTTCCCCTCCTTGGCATTGTTAAGATAAAATATAAACAACGATGTCAATGAACTAAGGGTTTTGTCCTCCTTTTAAAAAACAAGAGAATGCTTTTTTTTTTAATAAAAAAAGGCAAAGATGTGGCAGTGGCTTTAGATGCATAAAATATAATTTCCCACCATATAATATGTGTTTCTTCATAAATCAATCAAGCAATGTCTTGTAATTGTAACTTAAATCGCGTTAATCACACAACAAATTGTAGTAGCTGCAACCAAACTTGCATTATTGAATATGATAGTTTCATTTGATTTTCCTTTTCATTCAATATTTACCAAATTCCTATGGATAATGCAACAGAGCAATCAAAGGCCCAAAACTTATCTCATCGTGAAAACGACTAAAGGCATGAATGAGATTACTAGTTTTAGTATAGTTCTTCATCCAAGAATTTGAAATTTAACAAAAAATTCGTATAAATTTAAATTTAGCAGCAATTTAAAAACAAAAATTAAAGAAATAGTGTAATGTGCAAGTAGTCGCGGATTGGGATTGTTGCAGAGTAGTACTCGACACTTAATGCAATCAGAGTAGAATCACTTGTATTTTTGTACTGTTAACAATCACATTAAATTCTATTGCAAGTGTTCTATGGACGCGGTGGTTCTCATTGTTGTAACGTGTAACGTGTAGAATGAAGAATTGAATGTAACATGTACAACTATGACCTCAGCTGGCTGCCACATCCTGTGCACCAGATTCGAATGAAAACGTCATCTTTCAGTGACCAATCAAAATTCAAATTATATATATTTTTAATTTTTATTTAATGAAATATTTTTGAAACTTTTAAAATATTTGGATATAATAATAAAACAATGTATAAATAATAATAATATTATAACTAAATATTATAATATATGTAATATAATATAACAATATATAATATAATATAATAATAAAACAATGTATAAATAATAATAACATATTATAACTAAATATTATAATATATGTAATATTAACAAATAAAAAAAATAAAAAGCAAAACAAACACAAACAGGAATGGATGGACAAAAAAATAATAATCAACCAAACAGAATGAAACGAGAATGAATGGAAATTAGAGGGAGGGGTATATCAATGGAATTTTTTTTGGGGTTCTGGTAAACGAGTTGAAGACGCGGAGGTTGAAATTAATTAAAAGCTAAGCATAGGAGCTGATTGGAGAGAAGCGTTGGAGAATGGATCGTAATCTGCTCATCAAGGTTTTCAATCCTTAACCCAATTTCACCATTTTTTCTTTCGGCATTTGCATATTTTTCTTAAGGTTTTCATTTTTTAGTTGAAGAGGGTTTTTTTATTTTACAGGGTTATGGAAAGATGGGTTTGATTTTTTTAATTATTGGATTATACCACAGAAGAATTGTTCTTTAAGCATTTGCAGAGTTTTTTTAGGGTTTTCATTTTTTGGTTGAAGAGGGTTTTCTATTGGATCTTGGTCAAAGCCGTGTACCTTTGCATTAGTTTAAACAATATGTTGTAATTCCCTATCCAGTGTGGAAACATGTTCAAAATGGCGTATCCAGTGTGGAAACTTGTTCAAATGCCATTTTCTGATTGAAACCTTTAGCTATTAAGGAAGGATGCTGGCATAAAAAAGTAATGTAAGTGCCCTAATTAATAATCTGGACAAGCCATAGTTCTGGATTGGAAAGTATTTTTTTTTCTATTGATTGACGACCAACATATTGCGTGTAGATAATTGTCCATAGGACGACAACCAACGAATTCGGTGGAGAAGCTTGTCTGGAAGACGATAGTTATTCCCTTACGGGGACATGGTGCAAAACAGATAGATAGAGAGATCTTCCCATAGGGGCATGTTTGGATTAACAGACATAGACCTGGCTGTAAGGAGTGGCCATACATAAGAGATGTCTATGTGAGGGGTTTGTCAATGGCCAGGGGAGATGTATTTCCCAGCGTTTGAAGAACCTTACAGTCTTGCTTGCGTTCCAATACTACTTTCCCTAAGAGTCCCACTTCTTTCACCTTCCCTCTGACCTTCTCCCTTTCCAGCTTCTCCCTTTCATGCCTTCCTTCCAACTTTTATATTTTAATCCCTCCTCCCATGCATGGACGACTAGATCAGACCAGTAGCGAGTGAACCATCGCCCCTATCTGCTATCCTAAATTGCCAGAAACCTAACCATAAAACTAGTTTCTGGTTCTCTTCCCATTTCCATTCCTATTCCTATTGACGTCTTTACTCTGACAAGAGAGCACAAGGTTTGGATTGCAAAACATGGAAATGATGACTACCATCTCCTAATAAGTTACACCATCTTTACATACTTGGGAACTTATAGAGAAAGTTTCCTGTCAAACGAATATGATCCAATGTTTGCTATAGACCCTACTTAACTGAAGATGCATTACCCGATCTAAAACCTTCCCCATATGCCAGTGACGTGTCCACTGAAAATTGGTGCATAAAGAACTCCCCAAGTTTCTTTTCAAATTGGGACCTATTTTATCTTTTTGATGAAGACGAACAAGCTCCTGTTGATGTTGAAGCTACATAGTTGCTTGATCCTGCCATGATCTCTGAATATAGGCTTCTACCACAATGCCTTTCTAGACATCATCTATTCGCAATACAATCCTAACTGATTCGTCCAATCAATACTAAAAGATTTTAAAGTCTTCTAAAGTTCTAGACTTTAGTTTTATATGTAAAATTTTTTCTCATTTGATGCTTCTATGTGGCTCATCTATTTACTTTGTGCACTACAATTCCCATCTTTGAGCGTTACGAGCACTAGGTATTAAAACCAACAGATAGTTGTATGACTTACTTTTAGTCTTCTACAGTTCTAGACTTTCCTTTTATATGTAAAAGTTATTCTAATTTGATGCTTCTGTGTGGCTCATCTATCTACTTTGTGCAGTACAATTCCCATCTATGAGCCTTATGAGCAAAATGTATTAAAACCAATAGATAGTTGTATGACTTACTTTTAAGAATGCCAGATACCCATTTTTATCCATTTTTTTTCTTTTTCCTATTTATTTAAGATCAGATTGTTCAGAAAGAAATTCTTTTAGAGGATTCCTCTTATTTTTATAGATAATGATAATCTTCAGATGTTCAGTTTTTACGCTTTTGCCTCTCTTCAATAATTTTATGATATTATTTTTTATATTTACATGTAACTTCTCACCCCACCCCCTAGCCCTTAAGTGAGTGTGAGACATTCCTCACAGCTCATGAAGATGCTTAATCAACAATTGGTTCAAGAAGAACGAACATATCACAAGCGAGATTTGAACTTGAGTGTGGAGGATAACAATTCCTCCTTTCAACCTCCCCAGCTAGATCCAACTGACAGAATTATACGATATTACCTGTTTAATGGGCCAGAAGTTTCCTCTAATTTTCTCTGTTTCTTCTTTGTTGTAGAAATGTTGTTATTATTTTGTCTTTCCAAATCTCTAATGCTAATCATCTCTCTATTTTGATCTACAGAAATAGTGGCATATTTTTTATTCTTACTTGTGAGTCCTTGTTTCATATATATATTATTTAGTCTTCCAGCAAGGAGAAATTCCTTTTAGTGATGTCGGTTTTCCCTCTTCAGTTTGCACTCCATCCTGATGTTTGGTTGAGGAGTTGGAAGGCATTGCTCTGAACATTCACAATGAAGATACTTTTGTTTTTCCAATGGAAAAACTTCGTAGCTTTTAATTTCATTGAAGAGAATAAGTTACATTTTGAAGGTGTCAATGCACCGTAAACATGAGAGGAAAACTATAAACAGTCAGTCCATACTAATCCTATGCTTGCTTAAATCATAGCTTAAAAAACAAAACAAAGTATGGGCCTATTACTTTCTATTACATGATTACATTAAAATTTGAGGGATGTAGACCCAGAAACCGACTTCCGTAAAGATAAATAAAGCCGATTTTCATTCAGTTTCAGTTGTCCCCATTGTCATTATTCATCTCACTATTGCATTTGAAAACTACTAGTAAGGATAGCTATTATAAGCTGTCTGGAAGTTTATGTATTAGAGCATAGAATGACGATCCCCTTCTTTCCCAAGATTTTTAGTTTGAACTTTGAAGCACTCCTTGTTGTCCCAAAACTCTCATCCTAGGGAGTTCATCTTCTAATTTATTAAACTATCTTCGTACATGGAGGAAAGGGATATCATCCAACATCTCTGCCACTGTCATGATCTGGTAAGGTAAAGTCCTGAGAGAGATGTTTTGTAGATTGAAGGTTCCTTTGACACATTCTATGACTAGATTGGACTCCCCAGAAACTTGCAACCTGGTGACACCTTTATCCAAAGCTACCTTCAACAGATTTAGTAATGCATGCAACTCATCCCAGTTGCTTGATCCCCTACCTAAGGCCAATTTGAAATTGATGAAGCATCTGTCATCGATACACAACACTCCTCCTATTCCACTTAGTCCTGGATTCCCCTAGCTAGCTCCATCAAAGAAGTCCCATCTCTTGGACTTAACAGTACGTTCTGCTTTCTTTTGCACTTTTTTTGTTTTGGATGGAGGTAGATATCTTCATAAATTAACTTGATCTTGTGATACACTTCCAGAGTGGTAAATGGTTTATCCTAGAGTAATATCTCATTTCCAATGATCTAGATTGACCATGAGACAAAGCAGGGAAGTGCTTTGTGATCCACCAGCTCCATCCTGCTTTTCAGGCCATCCATGAGGGAAGGACCTTTACACTTACCTATCCCCCCTGTCAGAGTATAGACCTCCTTCCGTACTCTTTAGTATAAGGGAATTCCATTAATAAGTGTTTTATATTTTCTTCATCACCTCGGCATAGCAATAATATACATAGACTAGGCCCTTAGAAGGATCTCCTTTGGATTACATCCCATATAGGCGCCTTATCATTGAGGTCCGGCCACATCACAACTCTTGATTTTAATAGTGCCTTAACTTTCCACACTAGCTTCCGCCACCTTTCTGCTCCTATTTCTTCATTAAGAAACATGGATTTATATCAAAAATATGTAGTAAATTTTCCATTGGGACTTTCTGGTCATACTAAAGAATCATCCTCTTCTTTCATAAATATGTAGTTAGTATTCAATCTACGAACATACTTATTCCACATATCAGCATCCTGTCCATCCAATCCAATCATCCCTGCTTCCTTCTGCCCATAACATCAAAGGTTACCTCTATCTTGGATTCCCGCATCATCCAGATGAACTATAGCCTTAGCTTCTCAACAAGGCCTTCATTTAGTGTATAGATTCCATTACAGCCAACCCAGGGATCAAGTCCAACTCTTAACATTATTTTCATTCCTTATCTTCCATGCTATCCAGTTTCCCACCCTGGTGAAGTCTATCACAATCTTTCCACATAATGGAGGAATTTGCAACAGATTTGGATCTGTCTTATTTACTCCTCAATGTATTTTGGATATTATAACATTTTTCCACAGACCAGGTGTTTTGAGTAATCTCTATAGGCTTGTGGCTATAAGTGCCTTTTTAAATACGTGGATGTTTTTGAGGCCCCATCTTCCCATAGCTTTTGGTTTTTCTAGTCTTTTCTATTTCACCAAAGGTAATCCCTTCTTTGATCCCAAATAAAATTGAAACATTTGCTTTGAATCTTTTCCAGAATTCCCATAGGAATATATGCCATTGAGTGCTAGTGGACTGGAGTGACTTCTAGGATGAACTTTATTAATGTAATCCTTCCTCCTCTAGATAGCCAGTGATTGTCCCATCTAAAAACTCTTTTCTCCACTTTTTCACATAACCAATTCCAATTCTTTGCTCCATGGCTGTTGGGTTTTAAAGAAAATCCTAAGTATCTTAGACCTCTGTTGAAATATAGAACTTGGAAAGGAAAAATATGATTAATTCCTGTGATTTGATTGTCACTTAAACCCAGATAAAGGGATATATTATTTTGTCATGTCGACTTCCATTCCCATTGCTATTCTATATACATCAAGAGCCTCATTTAAGTACCCTGCCTCTTTGACAGATCTTGCTTTAAAGAGTAGCACATCCTATATAAAAAAGGAGGTGTGAGATTTAGTGATGCATGCTTTTATCTCTCTCCCTACCTGAACCCCTTCAATTTTCCATTAATTTGTAGGCTTCAATGATCCTATTCAGGCCTTGAGAATACAGGATGAACAATAAAGGAGACGAGGGGTATCCTTGTCAGGGACCCTGGTGGGATTAAAGAAACTAGAAGCTGAGCCATTTATCAATATTGAAAAGGAGGAATATTATAGGCACACTTCTATCCAGTTGATGAAAGATATTTTGAATCCCATGTGAACCAGAATGAGCCTAAGGAAAAGCCAATTAACCTTATCATAACCTTTGGATAAATCAATTTTGATTACCAAAGATGGGATTTGTTTGTTTTCATTGAATGCAGTCCCTCCTAAGCATTACCATTTGTGTCATGAATTTGTTTCCCTTCCAGAAAAACAAACTATTCCGAGGAAACGACATTGGAGAGAACCACCTTTAGCATTCTGAAATAATTTTATATTTTGAGTTGCATAAGGAAATTGGTCCGAACTCATCAGATGAAGTTGAATTATTGATTATTCTTTTATGGAATCAGTGTTAAGAAGGTAGCATTCAGAGCTCCCAACACTTTACTAGGTCTTCTTGATTTCTCAAGCACAACAGGTATGTCATCTTCTAGGCATTCTTAAAAACCTCGATAAAAATCAATTGACCACCATTTAGGGCCCGGGCTTTTATCCTTTTGAAAGAAGAAAACTACTGCTTTTAGTTCTTCTCTAGAAGCTTCTGCCTCGAATTCTTCATTTTCTTCTTGATTTACAAATCTAGGGAAGAACTCAACTAATTTTATCACCTCTGCAATATTGGATCTTTCAGGATCTTTGTACAGCTCGCTATGGGAATTAACCCCTAGATCTGCTATTTCCTTGAAATATGAGGCTTTGCTTTCATGTGGCTTTGGCATCTCCTAGATTGTATATATGATTTTTGTCCCCTTTGCATAGTTTTGAAAAAATGTACTGTTTTCATCCCCTTGGGATGATCAGATCACTTTGCTCTTCAATCTTCATTTGGCCCACCCCCATTTCAGCATATTTCTCTTCTTTTCTTCAAGGTTATCTAATTTTGTTTTCTCTACCTCATTGAACATACCATGCGGGACCTTTCCAAACAACTCCTCTATCAATACATCCACTTCATTAATATATTTTGTGAGTAATTGTACTGAGTACTTAGCTTTTGACCACTCCATAGTGACCCTCTTAACACTTTGGAGATTTGAAAAGAATTGGAACATAGACGATCCTTCCCCCTGAGGATCTTATTTCCACCACTGTTTCTTCACTAAATATGAGATTTCCTCATCTTGCAGCCAATGAGAGTTGAATTTGAAGGGCTCTAGAGTTTTCTACTTATCTTTTTATAATTAAAGAAATAGTTGAACATGGTATGATACTATGAGATGCCCCAGCCCCAATCCAATTTCTTATGTGCAGACTCTTTACATGATTTGACATTCATTTCTTAGATTAGCCCAACAAAATATTTGTGAAGTATACATTCTACAAAGGTAAAGCAGCATTGGGGATGCAACCCAAAGCACCTCAGTATAGTACATTGGACGTACGTATTTTCTAATTCAATTTCTCTTGTAATTTTACTGGCGTATTTTGTAGGCTGCAATTATATTTTTTATTTATGTTTGGTGGTTATTCTGCATTTGTTAAATGTAAAAATTAGCATAGCAGTCCTATTTTATATTTGTGCTTGTAGTATTCTTACATTTGACATATTTTGTGAATTGTAATTCCGTCAATGCAAATTTGCAATATTGTAATAATAGCAAGCATAAATTTCCTACTATATTTTTTGTCACTGAAGTCAGGAGGAATCAGGCTTTCAAAGGAAGGCTGTGTGTTCCTTGATTTTGCTCCTGTTGTTGGTACTTGTCTATATGATTGGAGTAAGAAGCAGGTATCTTCACCCTATCCATAGCATATGCAACTATTCTTTCTTATGCTTGAATGTTCCATCTTTCCCTTCTCTCCATATTATTTTTAGAGCCATGATTTATTTTTTATGTGAAATTAAAGGCCTAAAGGATTTATGTACATCGCAGATAGGAAATGGCATTTGGTATTTAAAAATTAATGGGATGTGTTATTTTACAGTAGAATTTCCTAAAGCTTAAGATAGCTGACAATATTGATTTAGTCTTTTTGTCTCTATTAAATCTCTCAGTGACATTTCTTTTATATAGTAAAATATTATCAATTTGAAGCTTGTTTCCATTATTTTTGGATTTTTAAGGAATTGATTTTCAGGGATTATTATTTTTTACAGATATTTGTTTTATCCATTCTTGAACTTGGAACCTTGTTAATCTTTGATCCGAATGAGACATCTGAATTATTCCATGATTCTTTTGTGGGAAAGATGTAAGAATCAAGGTTTTGTTGCTATTGAGAATTATTGTGTTACTTTCAAGACATTATATGAATTCGGTATGAAATTATGAACACTATGGATCAGGTATTTTTTGTGTTGGTACTTTAGTTCTATGATCATCACATGAGACTCAAGAGAGATAGATATAAGGAGAATGTGTTTTGTTAACGAGGAATTCATCTAATAAATTAATAAGGTTGTCTGTTATGCACCATGTAATAAGTTATCTAACTACTTCTCTAATTAACCTGTAGGTAATATGTGTCATTAACATTAATTATGACCCTCTTAACATAGGGAATTTTAACAATATTTTATTTAATCATTAGAATTCCTAATAACACCTTATTCAATGTTACTAAAACAATTTGGTCCAAAACTTGCGCAAGATGGTATGACAGGGAGAGATAAGGTAAAATAATATTATTAATGTCCAACAAATGACCGAAAGATGAGTCAATGGGACTAGAAAGTACAATTAATGATGCATATGGTTTAGAAAGATGGAATCCAAATGAGAAGGCTTGGATAGAATGGGGCCAAAAATGCATAATATGTGGTTCCAGCTACCATAAGACAACCTAGTGTCCAGAAGGCCAGAGAGTAAATAGAGAATATGATAAGGCCTTCCCAAAAAACAAGAAGGTACTGATTGCCCAGCAATCTGAAGACCCCACATCTGATCCTGTTATAGATGAAGATGAAGGATCATATGCAGATGAAATAGAAGAAGCTTTTAAAGCTTTTCTCCAATCATAATATTATCTAGTGGCCTCAGAAGGAGGCAATGACCTAGTTAACTTCACACATCTTGTTACTAGCATGCAGGCTAGTAGCCTTAAGGAATCTGTAGCAGAAGTCGTGTTCAAAACTATGAGAGGAAGCAAAGAAAAAAAGAGTGAGAAGGACATGAAGAAAAAGAAGAAAGAGCCCAAGGTAGTCTTAGAAATATCCAGCAGTTCTGAGAGTTCAAGCTCTAAAGAATTTAAGAAGAAGAAGATCTTCACTGATTTTCCAACTTTTGAGTCAAATACTATTCCAGTCTTGAAAGAAAGAAATCTCCCAATCTTTGAAGAAATAACGTTGGTTGATCTACACAAGGAGCATAAAGAAATCAAAGAAGAACTCAGACTACTCAAACAAAGAGTAGCAACAATAGAGGCCCATAACCCACAGATAAAAGAATCCAAGGAAGATATGAAGGGAAAAGGCATTGGCTTATTCAGTAGAATTTATGAAGAATCTTCCTCAGATGAAGAAGCAGAAACAAGAAATGTTCCTGTACTAGAAGAAGTCCATGGATCCTCTAGAATGCATTTATAGACAATATAAACTCAGAGGCCATCGTTGAGATGACCTTTTAAATCGATGTAATAAAAAAATCCTTCCTTACTCTCATCGACTCAAACAGTGATTGTAACTTCTTCAGCGCTAGATTCCTGAGTGGCAGGTTCTGGAAAAGGATGCATGTCAACAGCTCAATCAAAGGATTGGAGGGAGATAGAAAAATCATGCATTTCATTCCCAATATTGTGATAATTATGAAAAACCATAAGCTCCATATCAATGCTTATATTATCAACTCAGATGTTGAAGCTATAATGGGAGCTCCTTTCCTTTCCACAGTTGAACCTCACACCAGTGGACGAAACGAAAAAACTGGTAAGAAAGGCATATGGTTTACTATGGGGAAAAATAAATTTTTTTATGAATTTAAGTCTATTCCTAAGGTGTCTACTCAGGTCCATAAATATTTTGAATGCTATTGAGCAATAGAACACAAAGAACAAGACTTGAAGTTAATCCAGCAAGATTTGCAATACAAAAGGATTGAAGCTCAACTTCTTAGTCCAGAATGGTAGAAAGAGAAAGATGAAATCTAGAAAAAATTTGAAGACTCTGTATGTGCAGAGAGACCTAATTCCTTTTGGCATAGGAAGAAATTCTGGGTTTCACTCCCCTACAAGTGAGGTATGGAAAATGTTGTCAATTAGCATGTTTGTTGGCACGTCTTCCGAATGCATATGCTTCTTTTGAGCAATCATTTCTATAGAATGCATTTCCTTTTATTTTTCATGCTTGCACTGATAGAAGCGAGGTGTACTGCTGATGTCAGTATATATATATATATATATATATATATATATATATATATATATACATGCTCTTTAGAAACAAATGTTTAGCACCATAATAAAAACAACATGTTGTCTCCTCCTTGATGCACTTTCCTAAAATCCAAAATATTCATGGAAATTAAAAAAAAAAGAATAATAGATAACAACTTATAAATTTAGAGGCTATTCATTCAAATCTTCAACTATTTACTATCTCTGTGTACTAGCTTGAGTGCCTTTGAGCTTCATGTAGGGATTCTCAGAGTCAATCTCTTGGGTTGGATGGATCTGTTTAATGCCTTGCTTAATGTCCTAACAATTCAATTGTTGTAATTAGCGCTGATAGGGTTACACTAGGTACCATCTACAAAATTTAGTAAGGATAATCTGTTTATTGCATTGTTAGGGCCCTTTGCTTCTTCTGCACCCACACCATCAAGAATATCTCCTATTCATGATTTTTGGGGCATGGAAGCTCATATTCTTTTGTCTTTCATTGGAGGGAAGTACTTATTTTTTTGGCGATCTTCTTGTCTTTAATTCAATGAAGTTTGACAAGTGCTTAAAAATGTCTTATCAATGTTTATAGCATGAATCCGACACACTTTTTGATCGATGCTTATTCAGTGAAGCTAAGGTATATCTTGTTTAATAGTGTTTTTCAAACATTGGACTACATTGTTTTGACATATTGCTAATCTTCCACTTGTCACAAGACTACATTCTGAAATGCCTAGACTGTTCCTTCACTCAAAAAATATGACTTGTAAACATTTCAGTTATTCATAACTTTGTATTTACATGTAGATTCCGGCTTGGTGTGTCCAATGTTAATATCTCACTCACATTTTATTCTCATATCAATCCATAAGGAATTTTATTTAAGGGTGCTAGCTCAATGGTAGAGCACCTGCCTTATAGGTAGAAGGTTGGTGGTTCGATTCCACCATGCCCTATTTATATTTTGAAACCACTAAAAAGAGATAAATGACTAAAAAAATGACCAAAATTTGCATATAAATGACCACCATTACAACATGAGAGATAAGTGACCAAAAAAATGACCAAAATATGCATATAAATGACAACTTTTGAGTTGGCGATCGCTGGTAGCAAATTAGCGGTCATTTATCACGTGACCATTAATGACCAAATATATTACCAAATTAATGACCAAATATATGACCGAATATATGACCACAAGATAAGCTATAAATGACCAAGCTAAATATGACCACATTTTTGGTCGCGTGATATATGGCCACTAATTTGCTACCAATGGTCACCAACTCAAAAGTGGTAATTTATATGTGGATTTTGGTTGTTTTTTGGGTCACTTTTCTCTCATTTTGTACTAGTGATAATAGAGATCTTAGGGTAAAAAGATAGCCTATCGTAAAGTATATGCCTTGTTACCTTCCAAGTATCAAGTTGGAAAAATGGTTGTTGATGGATTATATAGAAGAGGGAATGGAAACTAGGTGGATGAAGGAAAACTTATTAGGAGGCTCATATATAAGAATGACATGACCAAATAAAAAGAATTGTGACTTGAAGCACTTTAAAGAGACTTGATTCTCTCTCTCCCAGGTAGTCAAGCTATTGTCCATTCAAGACCTGGGATTCATCCTTGCGTCTCTTATCATTGTGCCTAACTAAAGGCCATGAATGTCACGACATGATCAGTTAATTCCAATTTGATATAGAAGAGTGTTTTGTGTTTAGGTAGGTGATTGGGAAAAGATGCAAGGAGATTCATATTCTTGAGGACGTAGAAAGAAGGATCCTATCGCAAAAGGGCAATGTTTTGAAAAAAAATAAAAAGACATCCAGCTCTATTTCCTGACGCAGGAGCATTGGGGCCTAGGACAAACAGTCAAAGATGATCGACATAAGAAGTCGACCAAGAAGAGTTCCTAGGACCACTGGTGTGAAGGAATATTGGTTGTCGAATTCAATAAGTCGAGCAGGAAGCTGTCGACATGCAGTTGACGAAAGAAGCAAAAGGTCGAGATTCGACATCTTAAAGGTCGACAAAAGACTGGGATGGTGTGGAAGTCGTTGAAGATCGACAAACAACTGGGATGGTGTGGAAGGCATCGAAGGTCGACATGTTGTCAAATCGAAACACCAACAGGTTTAGGCGGAAGCCAAGCTTGGAGGAAGGGGCGGACTGGCGAATCCTTAGAAACAAAAAGAAGGCAATGGGTAAGTCGAAGGATGATAGAAGGCAGTATGGATGAAGCCATGATGGGACCGACTATTGTAGCAGAGTCAGAGAAGTTAAGAAGTCAAGGTGAAGTACTTGGTAGCTGTTCGAGGTTGCTAAGGAAGTTATGAGGAGTTATGAAGGTGGTTGGAATCAAGATAGATGTAACTATGGGAAGATGTTGTGCAGCACGGGAGAGGGCACTGACAACTGCAGGTTTGCAGGATATGGAGGATTCGACAGACAGAGGAAGAGTGTCTCAGGGAACAGAGAGGACCTCATGATGAGTAGCAGTGGATTAGAAGACCAATACGTAGTCACAAAGATAGAGAGTGGGATTTAGTTCCAGTTGGGATTTAGCGGAGATCGGATCCATATCTCAACGAGCACATGCATTCAACAAAGGCCGTGAGAGGGTGAATATCGCACACTGAGAGAACACACATTTACTTTTGTACATTATATTCGGCTAAGGCCGACTAGATTAGTTCATTTGTTTTGTAATTCGCATTGTAATTGATTCAAAGTAATAGAATCTAGCTTATGGCATCTCGTTTACATCCAGTCTATGTGAATGTCATGTGTGTCATGTGTTTTGTTAAGCAAGAAGTCCTTGGGGGGGGCGAACTTGCGCTAGTTGGTATCAAAGCGGAAGTATCCTGTGAGTAGAAGCATAATCGATATCAAAACCCGGAGTTGGAATCCAGTTGAGCTGGAAGAGAATCCAATGTTAAGCAGTTGAGTCCGGTGAGTTGGAAGAGCCTATGAGTGCGTAGAAGAGCTCCAACTGCGGTTTGGTAGATTTTTGCAGGACTTTTGAAAGTCCAGTTGTGATTGGACGAGTGGGAGTTTCAACTGCGGTTGAAAATCGCTCAAAAAGGCGTTAATGTCTAATGTATAGAATGAAGAGCGCATGGTGCTATAGTCATATTTCATCGTGAAATGTTTGGCAAGTGCATGCGAATAATGCATATTTTGACTAGTAAATTCACAGCGATCAAGGAAAGCCAAAGGTGTGGATGCATTAGACCACAACAACGAGGAAGTCAAAGAAGTGGGAGCATGAAAAGAGGTAGTTGAGGAACCAGAAGATAGATTCATCAAGCTTCTGACAGATATGAGAGGTCAAAGAAAGATAGATGTATGTACCTACTTAGTAAGGCTGGATCCGAAAGACTTGATCGATTGGGTGAGAGAGATGGATAAATACTTCGACATAGAGTAGATTGAGGATTCCAGGCGGGTTAAAACTGCATGTCTCAGGTTGAAGGGTCACACCTCATTGTGGTGGGATAATGTACAGGATGACAGAGTCAAGAAAGGAAAGGAAAATATCAAGTCTTGGGAAAGAATGATCGCCAAGGTGAAGGGGAAGCTCTTGTTGGGTGACTATGTGATTTCCTTGTTTCGAAAGTTGCAAAAATTTTGACAGAAAGAGATGACCGTGAAGGAGTACACAGAAGAGTTCTATAGACTATCGATTTGGTCAGGACAAACTGATGAAGGAGAAGAAGTTGTCGCTAGATATGTGAATGACTTGAGGTATGCGATATAGGACAAGCTGAGCCTGTCAAGGTTCAGAGCGGTCGGTGAAGCCTACCAGTTAACTTTGAGGGAAGAAGAGAAACTATCGAGGAAATCCCCATCGACAAAAGGAAGGACGACTGGTCATGGTGTGAATATTGTTTCCATCAAAGTCCAAAGTAGTGGAACCAGGAGGGAATCTGTCGAGGAAAACTGTCCTGCAGAAGGGACATCGACTAAGGACAAAACACAAGAAAACTGACGCGATGGTCATGAGAACCGCAGTCGAGTTGCATATGGTTGACGTGGTACAACCGACAGAGAAGGAGCTGATAGACCAGCCAGAGTTTGTTATAAGTGTCGAGGATTTAGACATAAGGCATATGAGTTCCCAGAGAACCTACATGGTGCAGAGGAGTCGAAACCCCAGACATCGAAGATATGAACAAGTCGACGAGAGGGTGGAGTCGACATTCGAAAGAAATGAATATGGGAAAAGTGTAATATCCCTAATCAGATATCACTTATAAATTTATACCCAAAATTAAAACTTTAAGACACTAACTGGTAAACTGGAAACTAGTTGCAGAACTAGTCTTGCGGAAGCTAGTTAAGGGATAAGTAAGAGGGTTCTGGGAATGAGATTTGGAAAGGTTTAGGTTCTGGAATTTGTATGTACAATGTGCAGCAGCAATTTAAGTCAGAGGGAAAAATTTTAGGATCCTTTGTACAAAGCACAGAGACCATTTATGCTTTAAACATCGACATCGTCGAAGTCTACAACAAGGCTTCCTGGGTACATCCACATATAAAAAATAGATCAGTGTTTTGGGAAAGATTAATAAATTGATTTTTGTGTTCATGCGGGTCTTTGGGCATAAAAAACAGGCAATTCAACACTGGATTAAGAGTTGGGGGAAAATTGTTGTGACTTGGACTGCCGAGCAATTTTTAATTGTTGTCTTCCAAAACATAGTACAAGCCTCCAAAATTTAGTACCTTAAGGTTGTAATGTGTTCTAGGGTCTTTACATGAACAATAAAAACTTACAATACTAGTTTCTGACCAACAAAACTCTTTTTATGCAAATTCTTGTAAAACTAGTCCTACAAAAGTGCCAGAGGAGCATAGGGGGTGGAGTTAAACTTGTATTTGACTACTGTAAGATTCAATTCTGTATTTAATGGACCTATTGAACCATATGTGATTGAAAATACAGAGAAACAAACTTTACATCACATTATTACATTTCCAGAGAACTTATATGCCATAAAAACCTTCAAAACCCCCTAGGTCTACCCAATCCTTCAATCAGACTTGTATATGGCTGCAAATATTTATGTAAGGGATTAGAAGAGTCATATAAGATATTTCTAAACCATCCACACATCTGCATACATCTCACCATCCACAAATACAATGTTGAATGGCGAAACTACTCCAAACTAGCTTAGAAAAACACCACTGGAATCAACTAGTACATCATGAGCCTCTGGGGCATATTCATATGAGAAGAGAAGAGAATATTAGCAAAGATTTTAAGTGTTTATTACATAGATTTGATGGCTGCAAAACAATAGCAAACCATCCTCTCCAATGACAGAAGGATGTTTATGTATTTGTAACTTCGGAAGATATTCACTTGTATATTGTATGTATTACATTTGTACTTTATTCTATCCCCAACGAAGGTGTATTATTGCTCTGATTGGAAGTGTCGTCATTTGTATTTGCAAGTGTCACAAGTTACATTGTAAGTGTCATAACTTATATTTGATAAGTTATTAGACCACCTTAGAGGGGTCGACCCAGTACGGGTTAAAGGGTTATTAGACCACCCTAGTGGGGTTGGCCCAATGAAAAGTAGTAATGGGTTATTAGACTCTTCTAAGGGAGGTCGGCCCAGTTAGAGTTAAAGGAAGGTCAAGTCATTGTATAAATAGAGAGTGTGACTCTCTCATTCTATTCATTCACTCACTCATCCAACTCGCATAGTTGAGAGAGAGGAGTGCGCACAAGTGGAGGAGGATTAGTTGCTGGAGACATTTATCTTTTTGGTTTGATCTTTGTGATCTTTGTATTGGTGCTCATTCTATCTCTCAGGAAGTTGCGGGGTTTTTCACCTTCTTGGTTTTCCCCAGTGAAATGCTTTGTGTCTCTTGTCTCTTGTGTTTGATATGTTGTACATGTTGTTCTCTCAATTAAAATCCTAGATCAGATTGAATTAAATGTTGAAAAACTAACATGGTATCAGAGCTAGCCTAAAGGAAGGCATTATATGGAATTTATGACAGTTGTTGCACTTGCGACAAATTGGAAGCTCGGGCTTGGTATAGTAAAAACTAGTCATCATGGCACTTTCTCTATAAATCAGTTTTGGAGAAGGTTCGGGAACTAAAAATTTTATAGGATGAATATTAAATGTTCATGTACCTTGTTTCTGAAGATCATCCTTATATTCGTTGTACTTTGTGAGATATTATTCGTACAAGTTAGGGTTTCTGCCTCTCCAGAATGCAGCCCTAAACAGGTGAGCTAGGCACAAAGGTCATATCTCAGGATAGGAAGCTCCAAATGGAATTCCGTAAAAAGTGACAGTTAGGGAACAGACTGTAGTTTCACAGGTCCATGTTTCAGAGGCCAAAGTTGAAACAGTGACACGTGGAACTCCGTACAAGTTTGATATGTTGTTTCATCCCATAAACAGGTCATGTTGTGACACTTAGCATATATCTCTCATAGAGAATACATTTGAGGTCAGAGTTCTGGAGTTGGAAAGATGAAAGGTCAGTCTACCATAGGACGAAGTTTCAGACCCTGAGGATCTAAAATTGTAGAGATACATCAAAAACAATATTGGCATATATCTCTATGAAAAACAGAATTGGATTCTGAGCATTTTCATTTTTTGCCTATTAGTGCTGGGGGAAAGTAGAGTTTCTGCAAAAGTTGGAAATTTTGGAATCTGAGACCACTGTTGGATGCTCCTCATCAAAATCAAAATTTAGAGACCAAGATTGAAGTTTTTGGTTGGGTAGAACCCCATGCTCTATCAAACACTAGTTCAGGTTTTGAACCAGAAAACCAGATTTTGACAGAAGTTGGAGATCCGAAATTCGTAGGTCTTTTTCGAAGGGTCCATTTTTGGAGTTTTCAAAATATGAGCACAACAACTTTCTCGCCTCAATCAATTGCATCTCCTTGTCCAGACAGAAGTTTGAAATTCCCAGTTTGTATTTTTAGGTTTTCTCTGTCAAACCCTAGCCAACTCCAGATCCAGATTCTACAATGTCACATACCCCAATTTTATTAAAATAATGTAATTATTTTTAATATTCCTGAGAACATTATGTTAAATTTAATGCTAAGTAGGAATGGATGACTCAGCAGAGTCTCCAGAAATGGAATGTAAATTCTGAATAATTATTATTAATAAATAAATTATGGAGACAACAGCATGGGAGAGCTGTTAAAAGAGGTTACTGGTCTAACTGGTGGATGGAATTAGGTGGAAGGACAAAAGACAAGTGGCAGCATCCTCAAACACTTCCTGAGTTGCAGGTGGCAACTTCCCTATATTTTGGGGTCATGATTCCCCAAGAAAGTGGAATCTGAGCAGGTGGCTCATTAATGACAGTTAGCCCAACTAAGACCTAGGCAATCTTTTAAATACTACTCAATGAACTGAGCTGGGGGTTCAGCAATTGTTCTAGAGGGAGAATACATTCAGGTGAATGCTATTCAGGAGTCCCATTGAGGAAGTGGGAAAATCAGTAAGGAAGTGTTTTGAGACAGGAAGTTGCAGTAACTTGGTTCCAGTATAGCTGCTTGGGCTGAGGGAATTATTGGCCGTACCTAGATTCCAGCCAGTTAGACCAGAGCAAGCTCGGGGGTCCTGAGAAGTGCTGTCTGGGCACTCTCCAGGAATTGGTAGGGAGGAACAGCCTCCCATTGCTGTTATTGTCTACTATAGCTACAGGTTCTGTTACTCTTCCTGCTGTTAGGTTAAATAATTTTCATATGAAATAGACTAGTTCAACTATGTTTTGACTGTATTCAATTTCAGTAAATCAGTCTCTGTATTTTCTTTTGGTATAAATTACAGAACTCAGATGTTTTAGAATTTTCCCTACTTTTATTTAAAAAGAGTAATTATCCTATGCAGCACATATTTGTTACTGTTACAGTTAACAAATACCATGTTTATGTATTTCTAGAATTCTTGTTAATAGTTAAATAATAGACAAAATATTAAACAGTAGATATTCCAGAATTATAGCTATTAAACAGTCATAAGAATAGATATAGATAAATCTTAGTTTTTACTTTGAGATATTTCCTATTAGAATAATATACCTGTATACATCTATTTGTTTCATATTTCAGTCAACTTTAGTTACAGGTCATACTTGTATCGAGTTAACAGATAAACAAAACTCATATTATTATATTGTTTATATTCAGAATATGATTGACAGCTATCGACTAACTAAAGGGTGTGACTGTAACAATATTTCATTGTTACAAGCTTCCATATAATCTTATTCATTAACACAGTAGTCAAATAGAAACACATAGAAACTGTAGAGTATTATTCCCCTTCAACCTAGTGTGTTAATTTGTTAGCCATGTTATCATGACAGAGTTGACAGAGTTGTTTCAAACAAGACAAACATATTAACACACAGAGAAACTGTCAACGAAAGCAACCATTATTGGCTGTTACCAACCTTCATAATTATACACAGTAATAATATTTATTTCATTTTAAATATTCTCCCTTAGAGTAGTCCATAAACCCTACACGGCCGTAGCCTTACAACTTTCACTTGACAGACGGAAAACAAATGAAAAGAATGCCTTATATGGAAGACAAAACCTACAGTAGGTTTATACATGGTTCTAAGTATATAATTTCTATCCACTGTTTTATTAAATAATTATACAGGAATCAAAATAAATTTGTTACAACTCGTTCCCCGTCACCACTGAGTTAACAATTCCATATATATGTGTTGAACACAAAACAGAACCCCAACTCGCCAGAATAACCCTATACTATTTAACTATTACAGTTATAGTCGAAGAACATCCACATTCTTTTAATTAAACATTCAAAATCCAAGAAAACACAGAGAAACGATACATGAACTCCATACAGTAGAGTTATCATCCATTGCAGGTATTGAAGAACTCATTCATCCCTACATTTCAAACATTATAATATTTTTAACAAAACACAAAAATGAAGCACGGCCATGACAGGCCTATTATCATATTAAATATTAATTTAAACAGCGTGGATAAAACCCTACGCCTAGCAATTACAAGTACATTAACAGAAACCCTGGCCTCATACAGTCTGAGCCGTGAATGGCTCTCCATAAACATAACAGGGTTTCAAACCCCTTCTCATTTCAAACAAAACAACTTATTACAGATGACTGCACCCATGACATCAAGTCGTTAACGACCTCACTACACAGGAGTTTCCCTCCAACACTCAACCCTAACCACAAAACCAGCAAAGGAAGAGACAGCCGTGGATAACCAGGCTTACCCGGAGGAGCCAGCGTTGGTGATAAAAGCCCTGTACACCTTCAGAGCCGCGTGACCTGCACATTAACGGATGCCGAGGGATTTTAGTCACCTTATTGAATGCTGAGGGTAGTAATACAAACGTAAATCTAATTAATAATTGCAAAACATAAAAAACTGTGAAAAACATGATTATTATCTTACCGAGCCATGGAGGAATGTAACAGCGGACAACCGGTAGCCACAAGTTGAACAAGCAGTGAAACCCCATCACCTTCATTAGGTGGGCGAGCAAGGGAAACCTTCATAACATTTCTTGACAGCCACGACAGGTAATATTCCAGACGAAACCCTCAAGCTGGGATTGAACCAGTCGAGAAGCACACCCCCAAACCTAAATGCATCAACCCTCTCATAACTTAAAGACATTAGCAAAACCCTGCCTCATACCCACACCAGCACAATGAAGGATTGTAAGTAGCTGGGACTTAAACAAAGAAGGAGCAACGAGACCACGAAACAATGAAACTGTAGCAAACGCTATCAGCAGAGCCGAGGACTTATCCTACCATAGAATGAAATCATGAAAACCAGAACCACAACACTGTGCATTTTGTTACAATACCCAACGACGAAATCCAGACATGGAGGGTTTCACCCTTAGGACCCGAGCCCGGAGGCAAAGACAATAACCTGGTAGGGTTTCGATAACAGCTTATATATCACCAAATGCATGGAGGAGAGTTAACCACGTAGCATTGAAATATATCAACGTAATATGGGTCGAGACCATATAGTTCAGTTGCCATCCAAATCATTATTCATCGATTTCAAAAATCATTGCATAGATACAAGTCAAACTCAAACGTATGGAATTACAATATGAAATACATTCAATCAACAAATAGTACATGTCTTGCAATCGAACCTTCAATAATTCCAAGGTATGTGGTATGTATATTCCCTACAATGATATGAACGAGATATAGTCAACTTCAACCATAGAGTTTCTCTTAACCTAGTATGATAGATACAACCTTAACACCATATTGAATATAAAGTTTGCCAACGTATGGGAACATTCTGATTCTTGCACAATCATTATATTATTTATATATTGAAACCAAGCCATAGATTAATGCCATGAGCATATTACATTCCTATGTAAGCAATAAGGTAGTCAACTTTCAATTGAAAACACCTTGTTACTTAATACATTGAAATGTTGCCAAGTCTATATGACAAGATACACATTTGCCATTATATACTATCATCGTATTTTCTACTAATACTATTGTTAAACAGTAAACAATTAGAATAATAATCTCTATTATGAAGATACTGAAATATAAATTCCTCTACTGGTTCACACCATGAATGTAGTTTAAAAACAAGGCACAGTCAGGTGACATAAATTAAACTCTAAGAAGACATTGGACCCCAATATTAGATTAATATAATGGAACAACGCTAGAGGCGCCACCCTTTCAACTCACGTTAATAATACGTGAACACAACAGTAATCACCGGTATTAGTTGATAACATATCACATGATGCTAAGTCGCTTTATGCAGATAATAATTATGATACAAACAATTGTTCCAGTGATAGTTACAGCAGTAACATAGAGTCATATTCATAAAACAATAATTATAACGGAAACAATGTAATTCATTGCAAAACCTGATGATACTATCCGAATAAGATATATCATGTCGAGGCAGACTATCAATCTTAGTTCAAGTGTAAGTTCATGAGAATAACTTCACTGTCTTGCACTACATCTTGCAACAGTAAATAAATCTTCTTTAAAGTTTTAAAGTACAGGGAGTATTGATACTTACCAAGTTTAAAATACAGTGATCCTTACTTCACCGGCGTACCTGAGAAACAGAAGACGACTTATGCATTAGCTCGGAAGCTAAGTAAGCCAGTCAGCTACGACTAGCTCTTCCCTTGCAGTTTGAAACAAAGCAGTCATTAATTACAATCTCATAAATCAAATTTTTAGTAAGACAGAGTCTTTTAAATAGATTACGTTAGTTACTGAAATTAAAACAGGACCATAAATACTATTTAGTTAACATTTATTGTTATAAATAAAATTTTTAAATTTTTCAGAAATTTCGGGTTCTGACATGTGGTATCAGAGCCTAGGTTCAGACACTAGGCATGGATGTGACTCCACTAAACTTCCGCAAACAGTGACCATAAAAGAAGAATTTTTTTTTTTTCATATAAAGTACTAACATATATTTCGGTTTCATGAACATAACAGAAAATTTTTCTTTTCCGAATTTTACAGACAGGTATGAAAAAACTGGGAGAATATGCTGAGGAGGAATCTCCCAATGCTCTGACAAGACAGATGTCAAGAGAACCTGAGACAGAAGAGGAAATTGCTCACACCACTGAGCTGATGCAGACCATAAGAGGATTAAAGACAGAAATGGAAACAGTCAAGAAGGATAATGAAAGAATTCTAAAGACTCAGGAGCAGTTAAATCAGCTATTGATAGAAAAATTTCAGACTGAAGGAAGGAGCAAACCAGCTGACTCAGAAGAATTTAGTCATCAAAGAGGGTCAAAAAGGACAAAACCAGCTAAATCTGACAGCAGTTCCTCATCTGAAGAAAGAAAGGGACAACCCAGTTATCACACTAGCAGTGACAGCAGTGAAGCTGAGCTGCACAACCAAAGGAAAAAGTACAGGCCTTATGAAGAGATTTCCGGGGAGTTTAATAAGATAAAGCCCCCAACTTTCAATGGAGAAGCTGAAATTGGAGAAGAGGCAGAATCCTGGTTATCCGGGATGAGAAAATATTTTCAGATCTATAACTACTCAAATCAGCTAAAGGCACGAATGGCCATCTACAACCTCTCGGGAAAGGCGGACATATGGTGGCAAGATCTGAAAAGGGTCAAAGGGATTAAAGAAAGAGAAGTTAATTGGAGTACCTTTAAAAGATACTTCAAGAAGAAATTCCTGTCCGAGCAGTATTATGAAGAGAGGGCCAAAGAATTTTATGAACTAAAACTCGGATCTATGACGATGAAGGACTTAAACAGTAAATTTTTAAGTCTGTTGCGTTATGTACCGTATTTTGTCGAAGAGAAACCAAAAATACAGCGGTTTCTTAGTTGCCTGCCCTATCATATCAAGGACAGAATTGAATATGACAACCCCAAAACACTGGAAGAAGCTATGCGCAAGGCAAATTTCTGTTACGAACAGAATAAAAAGAAAGAGGGGATAGCCAGCTGGAAAGCCAAAAAGAACAGCAATCTGATCGAGTACAAGAAAAAGGAATTTGTTCCCCATAAAAGTTTCAAGAATGGTAAAAACGGGAACCTCTTTAATAGTAAAAGTTTCCAAGGAAACAAAAATGGAGCTGTCAGCCATTCAAACAATTATAAAAACAACAAAGAGACTCCTAATAACCATGGAAACTACACCAAAAATTTTGAGCGAAAAGAACCTATCAAGTGCTGGGAATGTAATGGGCCACATTATGCTTCAGTCTGCCCAAACAGAAAGAAACAAATCAGCAATATTCATACTGTTCAAGATGAAATGACGGTTGGAGATTTTGCAGGAACTATGCCTCGAATCAATGCAGCATTGGAAAACCGCCAGGCTGACTACCAAACTTCCATGGTGGAAGTAGGAGGTATGATTAACAAAACCCCAGTTACTATATTAATAGATCCAGGTGCTAGTCTTAGTTATATTTCACCTCAGCTGGTAGAAAAATGTAATTTGACTGTTGAAAGGTTTGATAATTCTTGGTCTGTACAATTAGCTACTGGGGCAAAGAAGAAAGTAAACTGTTATGTAAAAGAATGCATCTTAAACATGAATGATTTTAGAACTACAGTTAAACTGAACATCTTACCACTTGGCTCTTATGACATACTTATCGGAATGGACTGGTTGGAACAACATAGGGTCGTTTTAAACTGTTTTGACAAAACTTTTAGGTGTGTAGACAGTAGTGGACAGCCTGTAACTGTTAGGGGTATCCCTAGGAAAACCGTAGTTAGGCAGATTTCTGCCTTACAACTTAAAAGAGCAGTCAGAAAAGGGTGCAAGACTTATGCTGTAGCTATTACAGATGAGACAGATAAGTCTGAAAGCAACCAGAAAACAGTAGAGAACATCCCTGTAGTCAATGAATTTATTGACGTTTTTCCTGAGGAAATCCCAGAATTGCCTCCTAAGAGGGAGCTAGACATTACAATTGAGCTGGTACCAGGTGCCGTTCCCAGTTCAAAAGCCCCGTATCGTATGAATATCTTGGAGCTTAACGAGTTGAAAACTCAGTTAAAGGAGTTAATAGACAAGAATTATATTCGACCCAGTGTATCCCCTTGGGGAGCACCAGTGATTTTCGTTAAAAAGAAGGATGGAACTATGCGACTTTGCATAGATTATCGTCAACTAAACAAGATGAAAATCAAAAACTGGTATCCGTTACCTCGTATTGATGATCTGTTTGATCAACTACGTGGAGCTACGGTATTCTCTAAGATCGATCTGAGATCGGGTTATCATCAGGTAAGAATTAAAGAAGAAGATATTTTCAAAACAGCCTTTAGAACAAGGTACGGACATTACGAATTTGTCGTAATGCCATTTGGACTTACTAATGCCCCAGCTGTTTTTATGTGCTTAATGAACAACATAATGCACAAGTACTTAGACAAATTTGTTGTTGTATTCATCGACGACATTTTAATCTATTCTAAGAATGAGGAGGAGCATAAAGAACACTTACGAATAGTCTTACAAGAACTGAGAGAACAACAGCTCTTTGCAAAATTCAGTAAGTGTGATTTCTTCAAAGACGAGATCCAGTACTTAGGACATGTAGTCACTAAGGAAGGGATTTCAGTTGATCCTGAAAAGATTCGGGCAATTGAAGAATGGCCAGTACCTAAAGATGTGACGGATGTTAGATCTTTCATGGGGATTACCGGTTACTACCGGAGGTTTATTGAAGGCTTTTCAAAAATAGCCAACCCAATCACTTCTTTGCAAAAGAAAGGCAAGAAGTTTGATTGGAATGCGAAATGCAAAGAAAGTTTCAAGAAACTTAAGACCTTATTGACAACTGCACCTATTCTTAGAATAGCGGACCCAAATAAAGATTTCATAGTTTGCACCGACGCTTGTAATGATGGTTTAGGTGGAGTGCTGACTCAAGAAGGACATGTCATTGCTTACGAATCTAGGAAGCTGAAAATCCATGAAAAGAATTATGCCACTTATGACCTAGAATTAGCTGCTGTAATTCATGCTTTAAAGATGTGGCGACACCACCTAATAGGCAGAAAATTCACCTTATTAACAGACAATAAGGGTCTGAAATACCTTTTACCCCAGCCAAATTTAAATGCAAGACAAGCCAGGTGGCTGGCATTCCTAAGTGAATACGATTTTGAAATCCAACACATAAAAGGGAAGGAAAATAAGGTGGCTGATGCCTTGAGCAGAAATGCAAAACTGAATTTTATATCAGCTAGCAGCACTTATACCTCTGACTTAAATGAACAGCTGGCTGAAGGGATAAAATTAGACGAAAATTATCAGCATTTACAAATTACAGCCAAAGAACAACCCACAGAAAGTTTGATAAAAGGGTATAGTTTAAACGAAAACGGATTTTTGTTGTTTAAGGACAGGCTGTATATCCCTAATGCACCTACAGTTAAGTTGTTAATTTTAGACGAAATACATAAAACCCCTTACTCCGGGCATCCTGGCTATCAAAAGACTGTCACTATGTTGAGAAAAGAATATTTTTGGCCTAACATGAAATCTGAAACTGCCGAATATTTAGCTAAGTGTTTGGACTGCCAACAAGTAAAAACAGAACACCAACATCCAGCTGGATTGCTGCAACCTTTACCTATTCCTAGCTGGAAATGGGAAATAATCAGCCTGGATTTCATTACGGGTTTACCCAAAAATCAACATCAGAATGATTTGATTATGGTAGTGGTAGACAAATTAAGTAAATCAGCACACTTTATTCCTGTTAAAACCACATACAAGGCTGCAAACATAGCAGATATCTTTTTAAAACAGATTTTTCGGTTACACGGTATTCCAAAAGTCATTATATCAGACAGGGATCCTAAATTCACAGGAAATTTTTGGAGATCTTTGTTCAAAGGGTTAAACACCACTTTGAATTTCAGCACCTCTTTCCATCCTCAGACGGACTGACAAACTGAAAGAGTTAATCAAATATTAGAAGATCTGTTAAGGATGTATGTTAAAGATCAACCAGGTAAGTGGGAGGATTATTTACACTTAGCCGAATTTGCATACAATAACAGCTATCAATCATCAGCTAAGTTTAGTCCTTTTGAGGTTTTGTATGGACGAAAATGCAACACTCCTATCTCTTGGAGTAATCCAGTAGATAGATTAGTGTTAGGACCTGATTTATTGAAAGAAACGGAACAGATTGTGAAACAAGTGCAGGAAAACTTGAAGATTGCCCAGGATCGGCAAAAGAGTCAAGCAGATTTGAAAAGAACTCCTAAAGAGTTCCAGGTAGGTGAACATGTGTTCATCAAGGTAAGACCAAAGAAGAGCTCCCTAAGATTAGGAAGTTGTGCAAAACTAGCACCACGTTACTGTGGTCCATTTGAAATTTTAGCTAGAATTGGTCAAGTTGCTTATCAGTTAGCATTACCGCCAAATTTAAAAGTACACAATGTTTTTCATATCTCTGTTTTGAAAAAGTATGTTCATGATGCTACTCATGTTATTGATTGGAACATTGTACAGGTAGAACCAGAAGGGGAAGTTCTGGTGGAACCGGATTGTATCCTCGGGAGGAGGGAAATTACTCTACGGAACCGCATAATTGGACAAGTGAAGGTGCAATGGAAGCACCTTAGTCCTGAAGAAGCTACCTGGGAGCTGGAAAGTAAGATGCGGGAAGCATATCCCCATCTATTCCAGCAGGTGGCTGAAGAAGAAGAATAAGTAACATCGAGGACGATGTTACATTTTAAGGGGGTGTGTATGTCACATACCCCAATTTTATTAAAATAATGTAATTATTTTTAATATTCCTGAGAACATTATGTTAAATTTAATGCTAAGTAGGAATGGATGACTCAGCAGAGTCTCCAGAAATGGAATGTAAATTCTGAATAATTATTATTAATAAATAAATTATGGAGACAACAGCATGGGAGAGCTGTTAAAAGAGGTTACTGGTCTAACTGGTGGATGGAATTAGGTGGAAGGACAAAAGACAAGTGGCAGCATCCTCAAACACTTCCTGAGTTGCAGGTGGCAACTTCCCTATATTTTGGGGTCATGATTCCCCAAGAAAGTGGAATTTCAGCAGGTGGCTCATTAATGACAGTTAGCCCAACTAAGACCTAGGCAATCTTTTAAATACTACTCAATGAACTGAGCTGGGGGTTCAGCAATTGTTCTAGAGGGAGAATACATTCAGGTGAATGCTATTCAGGAGTCCCATTGAGGAAGTGGGAAAATCAGTAAGGAAGTGTTTTGAGACAGGAAGTTGCAGTAACTTGGTTCCAGTATAGCTGCTTGGGCTGAGGGAATTATTGGCCGTACCTAGATTCCAGCCAGTTAGACCAGAGCAAGCTCGGGGGTCCTGAGAAGTGCTGTCTGGGCACTCTCCAGGAATTGGTAGGGAGGAACAGCCTCCCATTGCTGTTATTGTCTACTATAGCTACAGGTTCTGTTACTCTTCCTGCTGTTAGTTTAAATAATTTTCATATGAAATAGACTAGTTCAACTATGTTTTGACTGTATTCAATTTCAGTAAATCAGTCTCTGTATTTTCTTTTGGTATAAATTACAGAACTCAGATGTTTTAGAATTTTCCCTACTTTTATTTAAAAAGAGTAATTATCCTATGCAGCACATATTTGTTACTGTTACAGTTAACAAATACAATGTTTATGTATTTCTAGAATTCTTGTTAATAGTTAAATAATAGACAGAATATTAAACAGTAGATATTCCAGAATTATAGCTATTAAACAGTCATAAGAATAGATATAGATAAATCTTAGTTTTTACTTTGAGATATTTCCTATTAGAATAATATACCTGTATACATCTATTTGTTTCATATTTCAGTCAACTTTAGTTACAAGTCATACTTGTATCGAGTTAACAGGTAAACAAAACTCATATTATTATATTGTTTATATTCAGAATATGATTGACAGCTATCGACTAACTAAAGGGTGTGACTGTAACAATATTTCATTGTTACAAGCTTCCATATAATCGTATTCATTAACACAGTAGTCAAATAGAAACACATAGAAACTGTAGAGTATTATTCCCCTTCAACCTAGTGTGTTAATTTGTTAGCCATGTTATCATGACAGAGTTGACAGAGTTGTTTCAAACAAGACAAACATATTAACACACAGAGAAACTGTCAACGAATGCAACCATTATTGGCTGTTACCAACCTTCATAATTATACACAGTAATAATATTTATTTCATTTTAAATATTCTCCCTTAGAGTAGTCCATAAACCCTACACGGCCGTAGCCTTACAACTTTCACTTGACAGACGGAAAACAAATGAAAAGAATGCCTTATATGGCAGACAAAACCTACAGTAGGTTTATACATGGTTCTAAGTATATAATTTCTATCCACTGTTTTATTAAATAATTATACAGGAATCAAAATAAATTTGTTACAACTCGTTCCCCGTCACCACTGAGTTAACAATTCCATATATATGTGTTGAACACAAAACAGAACCCCAACTCGCCAGAATAACCCTATACTATTTAACTATTACAGTTATAGTCGAAGAACATCCACATTCTTTTAATTAAACATTCAAAATCCAAGAAAACACAGAGAAACGATACATGAACTCCATACAGTAGAGTTATCATCCATTGCAGGTATTGAAGAACTCATTCATCCCTACATTTCAAACATTATAATATTTTTAACAAAACACAAAAATGAAGCACGGCCATGACAGGCCTATTATCATATTAAATATTAATTTAAACAGCGTGGATAAAACCCTACGCCTAGCAATTACAAGTACATTAACAAAAACCCTGGCCTCATACAGTCTGAGCCGTGAATGGCTCTCCATAAACATAACAGGGTTTCAAACCCCTTCTCATTTCAAACAAAACAAATTATTACAGATGACTGCACCCATGACATCAAGTCGTTAACGACCTCACTACACAGGAGTTTCCCTCCAAGACTCAACCCTAACCACAAAACCAGCAAAGGAAGAGACAGCCGTGGATAACCAGGCTTACCCGGAGGAGCCAGCGTTGGTGATAAAAGCCCTGTACACCTTCAGAGCCGTGTGACCTGCACATTAACGGATGCCGAGGGATTTTAGTCACCTTATTGAATGCTGAGGGTAGTAATACAAACGTAAATCTAATTAATAATTGCAAAACATAAAAACTGTGAAAAACATGATTATTATCTTACCGAGCCATGGAGGAATGTAACAGCGGACAACCGGTAGCCACAAGTTGAACAAGCAGTGAAACCCCATCACCTTCATCAGGTGGGCGAGCAAGGGAAACCTTCATAACATTTCTTGACAGCCGCGACAGGTAATATTCCAGACGAAACCCTCAAGCTGGGATTGAACCAGTCGAGAAGCACACCCCCAAACCTAAATGCATCAACCCTCTCATAACTTAAAGACATTAGCAAAACCCTGCCTCATACCCACACCAGCACAATGAAGGACTGTAAGTAGCTGGGACTTAAACAAGGAAGGAGCAACGAGACCACGAAACAATGAAACTGTAGCAAACGCTATCAGCAGAGCCGAGGACTTATCCTACCATAGAATGAAATCATGAAAACCAGAACCACAACACTGTGCATTTTGTTACAATACCCAACGACGAAATCCAGACATGGAGGGTTTCACCCTTAGGACCCGAGCCCGGAGGCAAAGACAATAACCTGGTAGGGTTTCGATAACAGCTTATATATCACCAAATGCATGGAGGAGAGTTAACCACGTAGCATTGAAATATATCAATGTAATATGGGTCGAGACCATATAGTTCGGTTGCCATCCAAATCATTATTCATCGATTTCAAAAATCATTGCATAGATACAAGTCAAACTCAAACGTATGGAATTACAATATGAAATACATTCAATCAACAAATAGTACATGCCTTGCAATCGAACCTTCAATAATTCCAAGGTACGTGGTATGTATATTCCCTACAATGATATGAACGAGATATAGTCAACTTCAACCATAGAGTTTCTCTTAACCTAGTATGATAGATACAACCTTAACACCATATTGAATATAAAGTTTGCCAACGTATGGGAACATTATGATTGTTGCACAATCATTATATTATTTATATATTGAAACCAAGCCATAGATTAATGCCATGAGCATATTACATTCCTATGTAAGCAATAAGGTAGTCAACTTTCAATTGAAAACACCTTGTTACTTAATACATTGAAATGTTGCCAAGTCTATATGACAAGATACACATTTGCCATTATATACTATCATCGTATTTTCTACTAATACTATTGTTAAACAGTAAACAATTAGAATAATAATCTCTATTATGAAGATACTGAAATATAAATTCCTCTACTGGTTCACACCATGAATGTAGTTTAAAAACAAGGCACAGTCAGGTGACATAAATTAAACTCTAAGAAGACATTGGACCCCGATATTAGATTAATATAATGGAACAACGCTAGAGGCGCCACCCTTTCAACTCACGTTAATAATACGTGAACACAACAGTAATCACCGGTATTAGTTGATAACATATCACATGATGCTAAGTCGCTTTATGCAGATAATAATTATGATACAAGCAATTGTTCCAGTGATAGTTACGGCAGTAACATAGATTCATATTCATAAAACAATAATTATAACGGAAAAAATGTAGTTCATCGCAAAACCTGATGATACTATCCGAATAAGATATATCATGTCGAGGCAGACTATCAATCTTAGTTCAAGTGTAAGTTCATGAGAATAACTTCACTGTCTTGCACTACAACTTGCAACAGTAAATAAATCTTCTTTAAAGTTTTAAAGTACAGGGAGTATTGATGCTTACCAAGTTTAAAATACAGTGATCCTTACTTCACCGGCGTACCTGAGAAACAGAAGACGACTTATGCATTAGCTCGGAAGCTAAGTAAGCCAGTCAGCTACGACTAGCTCTTCCCTTGCAGTTTGAAACAAAGCAGTCATTAATTACAATCTCAGAAATCAAATTTTTAGTAAGACAGAGTCTTTTAAACAGATTACGTTAGTTACTGAAATTAAAACAGGACCAGAAATACTATTTAGTTAACATTTATTGTTATAAATAAAATTTTTAAATTTTTCAGAAATTTCCGGTTCTGACATACAAGTTAAGTGGATTGGGTTAATCCTAGAAGAGGATGAATTGGACACCTACGTACATGAAGAGATTCTAGTTCCAAAGAGAGATGAGGCTAAGGCCTTACAATAGAAGACTACAAGCAATCTCGACAGGTATGACTTGAGGAGATACAAGTATGTTTTGAAATCTGTTCATGATTAAGTTTATGATATGTTTGTCTTCATATTATTGAGGTTACTACAATCTTGATTAATTTTAGACTTGTCCTATCACCTTAGTAAAAGTATGAATGCATGTGAATGATAGAAGACATTCATTGATTAAGGTTATGACACTTATGATTGTATTAATGCACTATGGTATTGTATGAGTATGATGTGGTCCGCTAACATGAAAGGTACATCAAGAAAGATAAATCAAGTTCTAGATCAAGAACATATGACCATGGCGACATGAAGACAAAGACTCATCCATAGCCATTGATCACATAGCATCTCTACTTACAAGGATGACACAATGATGACACTAGTGCACACTTAAGCATGCATAGTGGTCTAGGATGGATATAAGTTCAAGGACAGATAGTGCAGGAAGCAAAGATCAAGAGGGAGCACACTCCAGTAGTTCCTGCAAGGAAGCAAAGATTGAGAGGGAGTCCCCCCAACAACCAAACAAAGATAATTATTTGAATTGTCATTTATTATATATATGATTACTTAAATGATGTTGTCCAGTCATGTACATACTTATGTTCCTAGATTTAGGATGTATATTATGCATATTAGAAAAGTTACATTAATGAACAAGATACTACTAATATACAAGTAATGGGTAAGCAGCCTATGGTATTGTACAACACTCCATTGCTACTTATCTAGAATGAAACATCTTTGCCGACATGTTGGGAGTAGTGCATGCTCTTAACAATGTTCTGGTAGAGATGGAAGGCATCTAGAAAGTTACCATATGAATACAGGATATGGATGAATGTTGTATTGAAGCATTGGCTAAAATAATTGCATGACTGTATGACATATGTCTTTATGTGTAAGATTTTTGTTTTGAAAACTATGCGATGTTTCTAATCATGCAATTGAATTTGACTTGTAGGAATGATCGTGTATAGTCACCTACAAAAGAAGGACAACGACATTTGTTTCAGCAACGAAGTTCAAGAAAACTACCTATTGAAGATATTTCCCAGGATCCAGGATACAATAATGGAAGGATGTCATGATCGAAGAATACCAGTCGATCATGAAGAATGATTTTTGGGATGTGGTCCCGAGACCACAAGGGAAGTCTGTTGTGACTTCCAAGTGTATCTACATGATCAAGCATGCTATAGATGGTAGAATAAGAGAAATACAAGGAAAGGTTTTTGGATCGTGGCTTCTCCCATAAAGAAGGAATAGATTATGAAGAGACTTTTACACCTGTAGCCATATACACTTCCATCAGAACACTACTTGCTCTGGCTACAGTGATGAAGTGGAAGATACACCAGATGGATGTCAAGACAACCTTCTTGAATGGTGTAGTCGAAGAGGAATTGTATGTGGAGCAACCACCAAGTTTTGAGACACATGACAGGGAGTCATATGTGTGCAGATTGAAGAAATCCTTGTATGGTTTGAAACAAGCACCCAGGAATCAGTACGGAGGCATTAATAGCTTCCTGTCCAATTTGGGATTTACCAAGAGTAAAGAATATTCCAACCTTTACTACAAGGTTGAGGAAGGAAATCCAGTCATACTCCTACTGTATGTAGATGACCTATTTGTGACAGGTGAGGATGGGTTGATTGTTGATACAAAGAAGATGCTTGCTACCAAGTTAAAGATGAAGGACTTGGGTATGATGCATTAATTTCTAGGTATGGAGGTGTGGCAGATTGCAGATGGAATATTCCTTAAACAAGGGAAGTATGCAGTAGAGATACTGAAGCGGTTCGGGATGATGGACTCCAAGACCATGGCCACACTTATGGCATCAAAACTGAAGCTATTGAGTGATGCTTCATCAGAGTCGGTTGATGCCACGATCTATTGTCAAATGACTGGGTCCTTGATGTACCTGATGAACACAAGACCAGATATTTTCTTTGCGGTGAACACTTTGACCGAGTTCTTGATGGATCCTAGACATGTTCACCTGATTGTTGTAAAGCATATTCTGAGATTGGGCAAGCAGTGTTGCAGATAGGAAGAGCACTTCAGGGTGCAGCTTCAATATGGGATCAGGTGTGATATCTTGGTTTAGCAGGAAGCAATCCTGCATACCACTGAGTATAGCCGAAGTAGAGTATGTCATAACTTGTTTGGCTAGTTGTGTGGTAGTATGGCTAAGGAAGATACTATCTGATTTGTTTGATCTCCAGTTGTATGCTACTTGTATCTTCTGTTACAACCAGAGTTGTGTGAAGTTGTCTGAGAACCCGAAGTTCCGTGACATGTCGAAGCACATCAAGATCAAGTATCACAATATCAAGGATATGGTGTAGAGAGGATCAGTGAAGCTCCTGTATGTTGCAAAAGATGACCAGATACCAGATGTGTTGACCAAACCACTAGCTAGAGTGAAGTTTGAGTACTTCAAAGAGAGTCTTGGTGTTCTTCAGATAGAAGATACTTCGAGGAGGAAGTGATGGGACACATTTGTAGGAGCCATTCCAATCATGGTGGTAGGAGGATCCTTCCCATGGCTATGGATGTAAGTGCTATGTGATGAGCATCATGATGATGCCCCGAATGATGATGATCAGGATGATGCTATGTATGATGATGATTAGGATGATCATGTGATGCATCAGGATGATTCTATGTATGATGACGATCAGGATGATCATGTGATGCATCAGGATGATGCTATGTATGATGATGATTAGGATGATCATGTGATGATGATGTGCATCAGGATGATGCACTGTATGATGATGATCAGTATGATCATGAGCATCAGGATGATGCTCCGTGCGAGGATGATTAGGTTGATCATGAGTATCAGGACAATACTCGGTGGCTGTGGATAGGTTGTGTAGAAGAATGTTTTCAGTCCTGGAGATCCAGACAGGTTGTGCTAGACACGTACAAGTCTTGGGATGCTCTTTAGAGATCTTGCAGGTCGTAAGACACTCTTTTAAGTTTTTTCTAGACCACATGTAATCAGTCCTGCAGATCCGATAGGTTGAGCAGTAAGCTTGTAATCAGTCCTGGGATGCTCTTTAGAGATCTTGCAAGTCGCAAGACACTCTTTTAAGGTTTTGTGGAGACCACATGTAATCAGTCTCGGAGATCCGATAGGTTGAGCAGTAAGCTCGTAATCATTCCTAGGATGCTCTTTAGAGATCTTGCAGGTCACAAGACACTCTTTTAAGGTTTTGTGGAAAATTCATGGGAGATCTGATATGTTGAGCAGTAAGCTCGTAATCAGTCCTGGGATGCTCTTTCGAGGTTTTGTTGACGCACATGATCATCCTTGAGGATTCCACAGTATGGCCAGCTCGTAGAGATGATGAAGACCTACAGGAGGATAGGCCTACATCCAGCATGAAAAAGGGCTAGCTCTGTAGAAATTCCTATGACGATAAGAATTGAGAGATAACACCAGTGATCGAGATGAAGAGTACAGCAGCAGTGACGATGATGCTTCGTGATCCAGTGATGATGATCCGGCTCCAGAATTAAAGACTTGTTCCTTTATGTATTGATGACCTATGTCAAGAGAATACCTTCCTAGTTAAGTAGGAGTGTTGATGTGTTTGTAACTTTAGAAGATATTCACTTGTATATTGTATGTATTACATTTGTACTTTATTGTATCCCCAACGGAGATGTATTATTACTGTAATTGGAAGTCTCGTCATTTGTATTTGCAAGTGTCTCAAGTCACATTGTAAGTGTCATAACTCATATTTGATGGGTTATTAGACCACCCTACTAGGGTCATCCTAATGACAAGTTGTAATGCGTTATTAGACTCTCCTAAGGGAGGTCTCCCAGTTAGAGTTAAAGGCAAGTCAAGTCATTGTATAAATAGAGAGTGTGACTCTCTCATTCTATTCATTTACTCACTCATCCAACTTGCATAGTTGCGAGAGAGGAGTGCACACAAGTGGAGGAGGATTAGCTACTAGATACATCTATCTTTTGGGTTTGATCTTTGTGATCTTTTTATTGGTTCTCATTCTATATCTAAGGAAGCTGCGGGGTTTTTCACCTTCTTGGTTTTCCTCGGTGAAATGCTTTGTGTCTCTTCTCTCTTGTGTTTGATATGTTGTACATGTTGTTGTCTCAGTTAATATCCTAGATCAGATTGAATTAAATGCTGAAAAACTAACAAAGGAAAGAGGATTCAATCCTTCAGCTCTTCACTTCTTTGGCTACAAAACATGACAACCTTGGGGAATCTTGAACTGGAATCACTTGGACATGGTAGAATTTCTATGAATGACTTTAATTTCAATTTCATATCTTAATATGGCCATCACTCATCAAATCCTTCATCTTATGGTTCATTATAAATATTCCAATGGAGCAAACCTTCCACCAACACCCTGTAATACTGAAGATTGGGGAAGAAGAAAGGGGATAATGAGAATGATTCTTCTTGAACACTTAAACTCCTCTAAAGCTATTAGACCCCAGCTTGATATCAGAACTTTAGTGGCTGCAGACTTATCTTCAGTGGCTTCAAATAGATCTTCAATGGATTCCCATTAGTCTTCAATACCTGTTAGAGAGAGAGAGGAAGAAGAAGAGAATAAACTGGACAAGATTGGCTATGGGGAGAATCACCCAAAGTAAGTTGAGGCACATCAATCAACAAGAGAAGCTAAAGCTCTCACATTCAATTACAAAATGGTCAAAATTATGTGAATGGGAGTTGGAAGCACTCTTTTATAGAATCTCTGATGACCGCCGTAGTAATTTTCTCCTTGGAGGACTTGCTAGAACCCTTCACAAATGCACTCTCCCTTGGGTGGATGAACTTTTCTTCTTGAAAAAAAAAATTCTTGCTTTGTGAACTGGGAATTGAAATGGAAACTACACCATTCAGGATGTTTCCTCTTTGGTAAACTGGAAACTACACCATTCAGGATGTTTCCTCTTTGGTAAAATGGAAACTACACCATTCAGGATGTTTCCTCTTTTCTAGTTGTTCCCTTTTTTTTCTGATTTTGGAAACCTTATCTCCAGCTTCCTTCTCTTTATATTTTTTCCATATCTTCACCCCCAACTCCATTTTGGAAACATCATCCACATGGGGCACCCTCTTGGCCCACTTTCTCATTATCCATTAATTTTATTTATCAAAAATAATTTTAATAAATAAATTTTCCAATTTATGGAACTTAGGCTAAAATTAATTCTAAGCAAATGGAATTAATGCAATTTAATTTCCTTACGGGTTCATTTTGTCCCCTTTCCACCCATGGGACTGGAGGAACCAAAAATGGGGACATGATAGTTCTCCCCTCCCAGGACTACTTATCCTCAAGAAATGTTAGGATTCCACTAGGCTTCTGCTGCACCACTCTAATTTTATTTGTCCCCATCCACTGAAGAATATGAAAATTAAACTTGGGGCCTTCAGAAAGATCTAAATAAAATGTAAGATGACTATGAAGAATAAACTGCACTGTAAACTCTATCTGCACTAAATCATGAACAAAAATCTTAACGTAATTAAGATAACTGAGTAGAATTCATGGATCCCACTGCTTCCTCTGTAAGGACCCAAAAAATTTTGTCACCTCTAGAAAGTTGTCACTCCAAGGAATTCCTGGATCCCATTGTCCCTGATGAATACCATCCATTATCACTATTACTTGTGACAAATTGTCACTAAGGTTTGCGAGGATCCAACCACCATTCTAGAAGTGTGCAACTCCCCATGAAATACTTAATAGTTGTGAGACTTATCCACCAAACATAGAAATTCTTGAGAGCATGCAAATCAGAATGCACCTCTTGTGCATGTGTACTGGATATATCTAATGGCTGAAAAATATATCTTTGTTGCTGCTCACAATTCAATACAATGTCAGTTATAACAAAAAAATTATTGCAGGAACAAGAAAACCTTTTACCTCCCAAGGTCTTCATTGCAATGATGCCTCTACCCATCCAACTAATGGATGAATAAACACTTTGATTTGTTGATCCATATGGAATGTGATCAGCCACATGTATGTCTTCCTCAAATAAAGAGATCTCATGATCTTTATGGAACTCAAGAGGTGCTTCCCTCTTCATCCAATGACTCAACCCTCTGCCATTCATCCAAGGGTGCAAGACTCCATCAATTGACCCACATATTGAAGGTAAGTGTAGATATGATTCCATCTTGTCAAAAGTGGCTGCACACACATGCATGGGATTCCTCCACTGTTGTGGGTTAAGGAACATGTCATTGGACTTAAATTTTGGATCCTCTTGTTCATCATGTGACACCAAGAAGAAGAATCCTTTTACCCAATTTTGATTCCCAAAATTTGTGGCTGAATGTGAAGTGGGGAATGAAGGATGGTGAGCCATGCTTCCGAACATTTCATCCATTGAAGTTGTGGATGTATCCTCTCCATTGATGGCTTATCCATCTATGGTGTCCTCATCTGCCTCTTCTTTGGAAGAGTGACTTTTTTCAATGAACCTCTCAAGTTCATTCTGGAAAAGGTCATGCGCTTGTTTTCATCAACTCTGTTTGCACGTTTCTCAAGCACATAACAAACAGACTGTTCCTCATGATCCACCAACTCATGAGGGTCCTCGCTTGTAAAATGGAATAATTCGGTCATGTTATCGAGACTTTATGAAAGATGGGAGGTAAAAAGTGATTCTGGCAACTTCCCATTAAGTTGCTCAATCTGATTCTCAGATTCTTGACAAGCACCGTGAGTACCAATCAGAGAGTCCTGGGTGATTTCCAACATATGAGTGAGCTTGTTGATCTCCTCATCATTCCTTATTGCAGCATTATAGTACATATTCATAAGCACTAGCAAGTGATATCTATCAGAAAACAACTAAGAGAAATTTCCTCGTAGGTTTCCTACTGCTTCCGGAATGTGCACAAAATATTCAACAGAGGGTTGCTCCTCCATTGATGCAGTTATCCAACAACAGTGAGAGATCAAAGAATTAAGTTATTGAATATTTTTCAGAGCCTCCTTGATTTTTTCCTCACTCATTTTCAATGGTCTGATCAGGGCAAGAAGTTCTAGCTGGTGAACCCCCTCTTCTACTTCTTTCAATTCAACCTCTTGTGATTCTTAAACCCAACTACTGGAGGACTCAACCAGACCAATCACTAGTATAAAATGAGAGATAAGTGACCAGGCGACCAAAAAAATTAGTCACCACATTTTTTTCAAGGGATAAATGACAAAATTTCAGAAATTTTAAGTGAACTAAAAATGACCAGGATAAATGACCAATTTGGTCACGAGATAATCTAACTAAACTAAAAATGACGAAGATAAATGACAAATTTTGTCACAGGATAAGAACTAAACTAAAAATGACCACATAAAAATTGGACATTTATTTGGTCATTTTTACTTGTGTCACTCTGACAATGGAAAATTACAATTTGACAATGAATGTGTACAATTTACTAATTTTTAACACTACAGATGGAATCAGAGACCCCCTTAGCCCTAAGGGCGTCTCTGATTCCATCTATAGTGTTAAAAATTAGAAAATTGTACACCCCTCATGTGTCACAACTCAACAAGGGACCCCCCTCTGCACAACGATTTAACTACTAATGGTTAAAAGAGTTATTTGTGTGAATCACATGTCTTCAAGATGACTCCAAATAAGCAATCCAAATACAAAGGGAAATCATGCTAGTTTGGGCCCAATCTCTTAGCATTCTATTAAATTTTTGGTAAGTTCATGTATTTTGCGTCATGTTAGCTAAAAATTGTCAATTTCACAACTTTCATTCAAAAGAATTTATGCATGACGATAAGGAAAAAATGGGTTGAAGGAACAATTTGAAGGAAATTTGAAGTCAACATAAATGGGAATAAGTATATACAAGAAAAAGGAAGGATGACTCAGAAGAATCTGAAGCAACAAAAATTAGAATTAAGCTCTGGAAAAACGTTGGTTTCATAAATTGAATGTATCACCATGCTTGGGTGAGATTCATATCAACAGGATGGATTTTTTAGTGATAAAACAAATGAATGGTCACAACATGTTGTAAATTTTGTTTGGAAAAAAATCTCTTTCAGGCTTGCATATTGAATTTGTAAATTTGACATGAATGTAATAGATGGCTAGTTGAGCCTATAAACATTTAAAATTTAAGACTTTTGTGTCATATTTTGGTGTTTTAATTTGATGTATGTAATGGTCTATAGAGCCTATTCCAATGGAGATTTTTTCATTGTATGTGTGGTTTAAATTCCATATTTAAACCATTGCTTCTAGTTGTTGGAAACTGTTGGGCCCTCTTACATCGCAATATGGGTTTAAATTGTTTGATTGCATCAATGAATCACTAATGAGTTTGTGGGCCAATGTTGTTTTTAGGACCCGTTGTATCCGAGCTATTGTTGGTGGGTGTTAGTGTGTTTGAGTAAGAATGGTAGAAGGGGGTGAGGTCCCTGCCCTATACCAAGGCCTCATACACCAACTTGGTGTCTTGCTTAGCGGTAAATTAAAAATAGATTATTATATGCTAATATATATAATGTTAATGTATTAATATGTTATAATGTTAATATACTATATACATGTATATTAATATGATATAGTTATTACCTATATATAGTTATATAGGTAATATACTAATATTAGTATTGATATATTCAAAAAATAAGAACATAATCAAAACAAATAGAATAATAAAGACAGCGAAACGAAATTAAAAAAAAAAAAAAGGAAAAACGATTTAGTTGAAAAAGTGAGTAAATTTAAAAAAAGATTAAGAGGGAAAATAGGATAAAATAAATGAAAATAAGACATTTTTAAAAATAAGCTCACTAGAGAGGGCAGAGTGATCCAATTGAGGTATCTTTAAAATCAAATTTACACTCCATTCGGTGGGTGTTCAAACCCTAAGCTGAGGAGGAGTCCATTGAACTAAATGGGCGAAAAAATTTTGATTCATGTTCATATTCTTGCTGCTAAGATATCTATCTATCTGATCAATGGTTGTGCGGAGGATGGATCTCGATGGAGGTGAATTCTCGCCATTGAAAATCTGCATGATCGGGGTGGGAAGTTTCTATGTGAGAAGATGATGTCGGATATGGAACACACAATGCTCACCATTGGAATTTACATGGATAAGATTTGACATCTCCTGGAGCCTAGCCGTCTCTGTTCTGGACGCATCAAGTTTCATAGGATAAATATCAAGCCTACTCAAAGATGGACTCATTAAGATGGAGGATCTGGTAAGTTATATGTAACTTTTTTCTTCTGAGGTGTGCCAGGAAAACCTCATAAAAAATGCTGCATTTTCCAGAGGTTTGGGATCCACCAAAATCTTCTTCCATTTTATATGTAACATAGGTGGTTTTTATGCACTGAATTTATTCGGCTTGAATATGAGGGAATTACTAAGCCAATGGGAACTCCTTTTCCTTCTTAGGTGTCTTTCCTTATCCATGGAATTATGGATTTTCACATTCTCGGCTCTATTGGGGAATTGAATGATAGATCGATGCAAGTCATTTAGTTTCCCCACTATTACTATTACTCAAACTTTACCCATGTTGGATAGATCGATGAACTTAGAATTTTACTATTAGCACAATCCATTAAAAGATTTGAATCCCTAAATACCTCTGGGGTATCAATACCTTTTTCTGATGCATATTTTTTAAGAATCCATAGAGCCAATCATTTAGCATTGTTGCTTGTACTTGCACCTCCTACAGATTTCAAATAAATAAAATTATTTCCATATATGAATAATTTATCTCCAGAACTACACTTCACGTTTTGATAGGCTCCATCAAACAACCCCATACTCTTGACAATAGTACAAAATGACAAATTACTGACTAAAAAAATGACTAAAACTCGACTATAAACGACTATTTTTTAGTCGGTGACTAATAGTATCCGATTTCCACTATCTTATCTCTAGTCATATTTCACTAGTCATTAATTGGTTGACTTATTAGTCATTGATAGTCACTAATTAAGTCATTGATTTAGTCATTGATACTCACTGATTTAGTCACTAATTTAGTCATTGATTTAGTCATTGATTGTCACAATTAATGACCAAATATATGACTAAATAAACTACTAGATGATAACATATTAATGACTAAGCTAAATACGGCTAAACGTTAGTCGCGCTATAAGATACTGGAAATTATCTACTAATAGTCGTATATATGCAAATTTAGTCATTTTCTTAGTCACTAATTTATGATAGGTTACGGAGGAATCGAACCACCAATCTCCTGCATATAATTAGGTCGGTGCTCTACCATTGAGCTAGCACCCTTTAAGAAGTTGTTATTGCTTGACAATGATGATATTCAAACAAATTTTACATCATTCAAGCATACAAAATAATGTCTACCAAGTTACTATAGATCCATAATGGCTTACCTTATACTAGTCCTTCAAGTCTTTCAACTGCATTTATTAAGTGAAATATATTTTTGCACTTAATAAAAGAAGTTGAAGAACTTGAAGGACTAGTACAAGGTAAGCTATTATGGATCTATAGTAACTTGGTAATCATTATTTTGTATGCTTGAATGATGCGAAATGCAAAAATCCCATAAATTTATAGGAATGACAAGCATGCATCCATTGTTAAACTATCTACCGAGTCATCTAGAGTCATGCCAAGATATCTGAATTTGACTGAAAATTCAGAAGTAACTTGAAGATAATGGTGGATGATGCCATGGAAAGGAGAATTTCAGTTTATATAGAATCAAATGATGAGCAACGGATTTCCATCTTAACTTCAAAGGACCAAAACTTGAACTAGTAAATTTGTAAAGCTTACTTCATCTGGTATGCCATAAATTCCATTAGAAAGTAATTGGCAAGTACGTTCACGTGTATTGTACAATTTGTCTCATACATCTCTTAATATCACCCTAAAAGGTTCATTTGGAGGGATCTGTTTCCAAAATTCTGCACCAAATTCCATAGCTTATTAAGCAACACCTTAAGAAAAATAATAAAAATGTAAAAGATTAATGAAAGTAAAGTTGGAGTCCGACAGCCTATGTAATGACTATATAGAATGATTCATTGAAAATTTCAAAATCTATGTTATTTTGATGTTTCCGAAATACTAATCTAGAATCGAAACTATCGATATTATAGCCTTCAAAGACTCAACTCCAAAATATGGTTGTATTAAGTGTTATAATTGTAGGTTTCATGCCAAAAAAGTGGACTTTGGCACTTGAGTTTAGAATACTTATGAAAGGGAAAGTATGGATGAGCAAAACTTTTAAGACAAACACATAGCTGCACTTAAAGAACAAGAATTCAAAGAATGAACATCACCATTTTCATTGGACATATCAAGAAATGCTTGAAGCTTTAATGACCTTCTATAATACATCATGCTTCGTACTACAAAAAATCATTTATGTACTTTACCAGAATTTAAAATCGAAATCAAGATAATTTATAACTACTTCATTGAATCAAAATCATGAAATAGATTGAGGAAGAATTATAACACATTATTACATGTTCTTGAAAGTGTTTGGCCTCTTTGTGAATCCCAATGGAGAAGATGAAGCATATTCTCTTCCCTTCCCCATACTTCACTCTCCCTTTTACAATTTAAACGCTCCATAAAGTTATTCCATTCATCTGCTTAGAACAAGACATTATATTAATTTGATCCAGGTTAGCCAATAGTGTGAACTGCAAAGTAATGTAAAAAATATATGGAATAACTCAGCTAAGCAATAAACAAACCTAGATAAATATTTCGCAAATAAAAGATAATCGAAACTCCATCCTCGTTTTTAGTTTCAAGATCACTTTTCGAATAAATAGTTTAGTCATGATAGTATGGAGTAAGAACACTGTAAAAATATAAATAAAAAATGGAAATAAATCAGCAATGAAAAATGAATATCATTAAATAATTTCCCAATCTATGGGTTGATCCAATGCAACTTATTGTCAAAATCATTTCTCTCTCTATATATGCATGCAATTAATTATATATTATATATTAATTGCATGCATATATAGAGAGAGAATTGATTTTGACAATAAGTTGCGTTGGATCAACCCATAGACTGGGATATATATATATATATATATATATATATATATATATATATATATATATATATATATATATATATATATATATATATATAATTGCATGCATATATAGAGAGAGAATTGAATTTGACAATAAGTTGCATTGGATCAACCCATAGACTGAGAATTTATATATATATATATATATATATATATAAAGGCTAACTTAATAGGATTCATGAATTCCTATCGGCTATTTTAAGAAAATGTGTAATCCTCTGTGTTCACTGCTCATTTATATCTTGTTATATGTTCTACAGCAAAACATGTTTGCATGTCAAAAATAGTGCATTGTGAAAGTCAAACTATGAACTGGGTTAATTCAGTCTACTTGAAAATACAGAACAACTTGCTGACAATCCTAACATAAGGTCAATCCATGGTAGTACAAGGGGTTAGCTCAACTATTTGTCGCCAATGTTGCTAGGCATTTGGCTAGATCCATGCCAGCAGTTGCCCAGTTTGAATCCCCTTGGGTTAGGTGCACTAGTCTACACTGACAGGTTTGCTAGGGATGCCATCCAAGGATGTAAGGAAACATTCTTGGGTTTCCGTGTGAGGTATACCTTGTAGCAAAATGCGATCATTCCATCCTATATGCATAAATGCATGTCCAGGGAAATAGCAATGGAAAATGGGGGGAAACCCTGCCTTAACCCTCTTTTAGGTCTAAAGAAACCTGAAGAAACACCATTGATTAATACCGAAAAAGCATAGTTTGTATGGAAATTGGAGATTTTAGAATGTATAAACAAATTACAACAATGTTGTTAATAGAATATCGCAAGACATATATACAAACCTGAAAGAAATCATTTTTCGGACTGTGGGTGCAAATGGTATATCCATAAACAAAGAGTTTGTGAAAAATGCAATTCGTCTACGTGCTTCTAGATTCATAGATACATCCATAGTAGATTCCTTCACTATCAAAAGCAAGTGAAGCCTTTTTACCTTTGGCATAACATAAAAGTGCAATTAGCACTATTTGTGGCATATCATAAAATTTCAATTGTGGCATATCACAAATGGAAAATTGCTTCAATGTCAAAAGAAACTGATGCCAAATGTTTGTGGCATATCACAGAAATGTAATTAGCATTAGACTATTTTCCTCAGATAACCTCAAATGCAATTTAAATACAACATTAATTCTTATGAGACAAAAAATACACACCTGCTCAATCCATGGGGTTGTTGCTGGTGGTGGAAAGAAAACAACGGGTTTGGGTTCTGTACCAGTAAAAAGTTGTCTGTTTGTCTAGGGTGAATGAATGATGTCATACCTTACATTGTTTGATTCTTGCCTATTCTGGACAGACTCCATAATTTCTCTAACAGAAGCAAGAAATAAAAAAAAATAGAAAAATTGTTTATTATGGGATCAACTTTAGGTTTGCTCCATATGCATTTGGTAGATTAGATTTGTTTCTTCTGTCCACATTCCACAATAAACCAATGATTTCACTGCTCACCTAATCTCATTAACCATCATATCATGTGTCACCACTTCTAGCAAATCTTGAAGTAACAATACCACATTGTCATGCATCAATGCTTCACCTGTTTTCTGCAATGCATAACATAAAAGTGCAATTAGAATTGTTTGTGGCATATCATAAAATTGCAATTGTGGCATATCACAGATGGCAAATTGCTTCAATGTCAAAAGAAACTGATTCCAAATATTTGTGGAAAATTACAAAAATGTAATTAGCATTAGACTATTTTTCTCAGATAACGTCAAATGCAAGTTAAATACAACATTAATTCTAATGAGACAAAAAATACACACTTGCTCAATTCATGGGGCTATTGCTTGTGGTGGAAAGACAACAGCAGGTTTCCAGTCTATACCAGCAAACAGTTATCTATTTGTCTGGGGTGAATGAATGAAGTCATACCTTATATTGTTTGATTCTTTCCTATTATGGACAGACTCCAGAATTTCTCTAACAGAAGCAAGAAATAAAAAAATCAGAAAAATTGTTGATTACGGGATCAACTTTAAGTTTGATCCATATGCATTTGGTAGATTATATTTGTTTCTTTTGTCGACATTCCACAATAAACCAATGATTGCATTGCTCACCTCATCTCATTAACCATCATATCACATGTCACCACTTCTAGCAAATCTTGAAGTTACAATACCACATTGTCATGCATCGATGCTTCACCCATTTTCTGCAATGCACAGTTGTTTTAGATATCCCTGCAAAGAGAATATGCAAGATGTGTTAAGAAAAAAAAAAAGTGGAGGTGATTTCAATCTAAACTTACCAATATCTCTACAATCTCCACAAATTTCTTGTAGATTATGGGCAAAGCACTCATTTTGAAGTTGGCTAGAAGTGTATTTTTTGATATATTAGACTCAACCTCCTTTATAATTATTTCTATTATCCTAATAAAAATAAGAAAATATTAGATACCCAAAATTCCATAAGCCTTTAAGATATTTCAATTGCCTAAATGTATTTTTGTGATAGAAGCAGAGGAGAATTTCTTGTCATAAAAACAGATCAACTAAGGTGGACAGAAAACACATGTGAGAATCACCAAGTAGAATTAGGATCAAATAAATAATAGTCATAACTGTTCTCCTCGGGCCAATTAAACTGAAAATATGAGTTGTATTTAAAGTTCAAACTTTAAACTGTCTCCCTGTAACTCATTACCTTTTCTCATTTACACCAGCAATTAGTACCCTCAGAACATGTTTGTATGATTGATAACATTCAAGAACTGCACATTTCATGTATTCATCAACACATATCCGTTTCCAGAGATCTGTGTCTTTAGCTTTAAATTGAGCTGCCATATCCAATGCTATTGGAATCTGCATGTTGTTAAGCAGATTTCACATTTTCATGAATAAGGAAAACTTAATTTTTTTAATAAAATCATTAATAATTAAGGGACTGAGAACCTTGCTGTCAAGTAAAAATGGCGGCCATTGTATTAGCTTCAGGCTTGGATCTGATCAATATGGAACAAGTAAAAGGTCCATTTCTCTGCATGCATGTCAATAACATGATATTAATTGCATGGAAGATGTATATGGACTTTGAAAAGTATATGCATGACATGCATACGAACATTTTTTACAAGGCAATATATAAAATCATTAATAATTAAGGGACTGAGAACCTTGCTGGAAAGTAAAAATGGCAGCCATTGTATTAGCTTTAGGCTTGGATCTGATGAATATGGAACAAGTAAAAGGACCATTTCTTAGCATGCATGTCAATAACATGATATTAATTGCATGGAAGATGTATATGGACTTTGAAAAGTATATGCATGACATGTATAAGAACATTTTTTACAAGGAAATATATAAAAATTATAGATTGTTATCTATTATCCAATATTCAAATTTTATTGCATGTTGCTTATGAGGTCTTCCTCACAAAAACTAGAAATAACTTCATTCCACAGTTGTGCAAACTTGGCAGCTTTTGTCCTCCTGCTTCGAGAAACCTGAATGGCCATGGTGGATACATAAGATTACAATCAATTTTGTATAAAATGTTGTCGAAAGACAATATTTTGATAAAGTTCAAAGTGATTTTCTATGGAAGCAATGTAGAGGAAGTGTGAGATTTTGATTAACCTCTTCAAAGCGTCGAGCAAGAGAAAATCCTTTAAGTAGTGGCTTTTCATATGGCACTAAATTAGCATTGAAAGCACTAGGTAAAGACTGAAATCTTGATCTCAACATACTCAGAGTCCCAATCTGTGGTCAGAAGATAAACAAGAGATGTACATTGATATGCTTCTATAAAGCCCAGAAACTTAACTGATATTTTTTTGCTAAAAATTCCAAATAAAAATTATTTTTTCGTCATCACAAGTTGAATATTCTTCCATAGGATTGTAACAAGAATAGGTGTTAAATTGTCAATATGCAAAGAAGATAACAATAACAAAATATGTTGCCAAAGATACCAAGATGGATAGATGCTGACTGGATTGTAAAGGCATGATGTTACGGAGCTAGTTGCTAGTTATATCGACCAAGGAGGTTACTTTCAAGACATGGGTCGTGCAAAGGAGGGCCTCTTTTAGGAAGGTAGTGTTAGGATTCTGGACAAAGTGATCTAGTCCAAGGATTGAAAATATTATAAAACAAATGAGGACTAAAAGAGGTACATGGTCCAGGGCTTAGTGTTGCCAACAAGATCAAAAGGATGCCTACAAAGGTCAGAGAAGAATCCAAAATACATTATTAGCTCAAATTGTTATGCAGAAAAGGCTCTTTCTTATGAAAATATGCATTAATTTGTAACGGACAAATAGTTGTGGCCCCAAAGGTTCAAATTAGGCAAGGGAAAGTGATATGGAGGTTGGATCACACATTTTTGGAAGGTTGTAATGAAAAAATGAGACTTCCTAAAGGATTAAAAGAAGACGAGTCTTTTCTTTTCAGGTGCGTCGCCTTATAATTTTATTCTTTAACACTGTGTGAGGTTCAGATTTTTACTAATCCCATATTTCATTATTTTGTAGTCCTGATACTTGGAAAGAGTAAAAGAAATTCCAACTTGGATTTTAGTTCTACAAGCAGTATTGGTACATGGATGGGTCAAGATGTAGTAAACCCTCCATTTCTTTCCTGCAATACAAAATGGAAGTTTGATGGAACCTCTAATCAAAATATTGAAAAGGTTTCATCAAACTGAGAAAATGAATGGCACTCTCTCTTAATATTTTCCAATGTATTACAAGAAACATGTGTAAAAGTTGATCATGCATAAGGTTCCTCTGGAATGTAAAGAAGGGAAACATTCTCTCTCGAGTTGTAAGATGTTGTATAATATTTTTTTCTCAAGTGGATTCATCTATGTTAACAATAGGCCTACCGAGTAGCACTTTGCTTGGATGAATACTTTATATGCAAGGGGGATTATCTGTTCGTAGTTATGGCACTATGGTGACTATTCTGTCTACAAGAGAAGGCCAGACAGCCTCAGGTTTTGACTGATCAAATCTCCTCTCTGGTATGCTCCTTTGTCTGACATGTTTTTATATTGTAGTGAAGCATAGGGGGCACTTTTCATTCTCTCAAGTTTCTTACTTTGTTTGATTTTGGTTGTGTCATCATTTCTAGTTTAGTAGTGGTACATCTAGTGAAGAGATGTCTATTAGTGGCACAATTATCATGTGGAACAAGTCTTATATGGTTTGAAATCCAAGATCTAGACTGGGATATCAAAAAACTGTCTTCAATTATTTCCAAGGAAGACAGTGGATAGAAAATCATTACAGAGGTAAGGGCCTTGTTTCCTCATTTTATTAGACATTCTATGATTTCATAAGATATTCATTTATGTTGATATTTCTGCATCCCAGGAAAATTCTGCATTGCTAGCTAGATTTTAACACGAGAAATCCTAGAGATGGGCATGCTCTACCCAAGGTCTGCATGAATGGACAGGGATAAAAAATTACAGAAAGGTCAGCTAGTACAGATCCAACAAGGTATTGGTGGAATTTTACTTAAACTGATCATATGTAGATATTGATTGCTTTCGTGCACTTGCTCTTCATTATGTACCCAATGTGAATTTTCCAAACCTTAAGAGACTAACTTTCCTTATGTTCTCAACTAAACAAAGTTGTTATTTAAATGCAGAAATTAAATTATTCACCTAGCAGACATTACACATATAGCTGGAAAATAAACAATAGAAGCATTGTTGGAACCTAATCCTTCATGGTAGGTGAAGGTGAACAGTTACCTTCATAAGTCCAAGAGACGCCTTGGGAATTTAGAACCCAAGAGCCATCTCATTGTATTAATGTGCACAACCATTAATGAGAATTTGAGATTCGCGCCTACTTAGTTTGTCTTTGTGTTTCTGATTTATGGTGTATTTGTCTTGTCTTCATCCAATTTCTCTATCTGCCCTTGTGGGAAACCTAACCGTGGTGTTAGAGCATTCCTCAGTCCCTTGGCCTATGTTTTTTTGCTTTTGTAGAGACTCCTTCTGCCATCTCTATCTGATGCATACTCCCCTCCAAATCCTACGTTGAGGTATTGAATGAGTGACAGTAGTATCAACTCATTCAACCTATGTATAAACCATAATTTGAGAGTTTGCCTCTACCGTTAAATCTCCTATGTGGAGTTGTTGAAGAGTGTGGATATGTTTTCTTCACCTACATTTTTACCTGCATGTGGATACTTGAAAAGCTAAGTGGAGAGCTGAACACAAAGCCTTGAAGAGTTGTGTGCATTATGGGACTGGTATATCATCATTATTGCAACATATTTGTATTTAATTATTGTTGAAACCATGTCTACAAAAAATTAACATACCTTGCATTTTATCAAAAGCTCAGTGATCCCCTTTCGAATGAACGAATCCCTTCGTCGATCTGTGCTCCTCTGGTGATTAAATGGGCGCACGTGACCTTCATTTTTCCTTACCTCCATTGATTTGAATTCCCCAGGTGACTTGCGTTGGTTCTCAGTCCCACAACTCTCATATGGAGCTTCCTCTCTGTGTGAACCTGTGTGACTGCGACTTCTATCCCTTGCCTACATGCTCAATAGCCTCCACTATGTACCCAAGACCTATACAGTGTGCCTATCACACCCTACACATTGTAGTGATTTAGATGAAGGGTATCATAGTTCTAGGAATGAGAGGATAACTGTGTCTTACCCCTCCTCCATTGCGTCAAGCTTCATATTGAGCTATCCTCTCCATATTGTATGTGGAATTCTTGAGATAGGATTACCCATTACCTCTACTATTTGGTGCGATGTTTCCCTTTGCTAATGACATACAAGTAGAAGCATGCAATATTTTGTTTGTGACAGAGATGATAATGATTATAGTTGTAAGTGTATTGTTTCTGCACTTCAAACTGACCATACACATATCTCATTGGATATTGATGTGTTGCATTTCCATGGTACATTTACCATACACAAGCTTCCCTTGGATGACACCAAGTTCCTCCTATCCATCCTAGAAATGGATCAAAATATGTTGAAGTCCCCTTTCAAGTCCCCTTCTTTGGTCCAGATGTGTGATTGCAGTTTCTTAGTTGATGTCTAGTGCTATCATAGAATCCATGTTCACCTATGTCCTTCCTTGGTGGTATGTTTGGATATGGTAGGTGCCTTGGCCAACCCATTTGGGTCTCTCCCTTGCTAATTAGGATCTCACTTGGACCTTGTTCACAAAATGGGGTCTTGGTTAGTTGAGTGTCCTCCATTGGGTACCCAAATGACCCTAATCCATTAAAGCATGCTCTGTTAGGAACCTACTTGGTCAAATTGAGTGTTTTTTGTGCATTTTTTCAATCATGACTTGTTTAAACCTTATCACTCTTATTTCCAACGGTTCACACTTTCTTGAATAACAAAAGTAGTTTTTCCAGAAATTACCTACAGTTTTCCTTAGTTCTGTGTAGTATGCTAGGTTAGAAGTTGAATTCACAGTTTGACTCTTTTGGAAATACCACCCATCCAATAGTCAATGCAACAATTGGTAAGACCTCTCGAGCATTCCCAAATCTATTTACAACACTCTTCTCCTTGTTGTTAAGGATCTATAATTCCATTCTCATGTCAAAATCTATGTTGGATTACTAGCTCACTCATGATCCATCTCTATCTTTCCAACTTCCATGCTCTAGGCTTGTTGGGATTTGTTATATCCATCAACCCTCCACTTGTTTAGATGCTGCTACAATTGGTACTTTCCTTTCCATTTGGCTTAGATCTTATTTTGCTTCTTTGGTTCATTCAATTGTGGTGTTTGGTCATGGCCCAATGATCTATAAATTGCCTTGGATATTCCAATTGATAGTTCATCATAATAAATCTTATATACTATTGCAAATATGGTGACATTATACTCTTCTACACATTGATTACTTATGATTAAAATTTGTTATTAGAATCATACCACTTTCATTAATAAACTTAGAAAAACAATTAAGAAAATAAGACCCAAACTACAAGAGTTAAAAAGAGCACATCATAAACATATTGAACATGAGATGGAGAAAAAACCCAGGAAGTAAGATTGTTCCTTGTTATTTTATTCTCATATCAATGATGAAAAATACAGAGAAAGATTGGATTACTATGGAGCAAATAGACACGATAACTTATATGCCATGATAGGTTGTTACATGGTTTCCTTCTTTCTTTTCTCTTCACTAATATCTAACTCCTCTACACTGCCAAGCTATGGAACAAAATAATATTACAACAGGAATGAAATCCTCCTCTCTTGTAGCGGCTAATGTTTTAACATCCCCTCATAATTGTAAGGGTTAGGGGTAAAGGTTTTTTCATGCCCCAACCTCCTATTAGTGTTAGTGTTTGGGATCCTCTAGAATCTCCACAGGTGACTATCTGCACATGTGAGTAATGGGGACTGATGCAGCTTCCACTTGGTACCATGGTAGTCAAAGCACAAGTCAACTTGTCAAAGACATAACTTCATACAAACTTTGATTGAGGTGCTATTTGGACTGTTGGAAGGATCTTGACAAATAGAACAACCAGGTGGAAAGTTTTGAGGGGAAAACGTCCATTTAAAGCCCAAACTAGGTTTTGTATGTTCCAAGACCCCAATTCACTAAATTAGAATTTACCCATAAAATGGTCTTGACCAAGCCATAGCTCCAATTTTCCACCCCGAAGAGTACCTATACCGATGAAGAAATATGTAATGATCCATTCTCGATCACCCAAGTTCACACCCTATCATCTTATCTTTCATATTCAAAGGGAGATTCAAAAGAACAATGTGGATGAGGAGGTAACCTTCTCAATAGAGGGCACATGTGTCATATATATTGGCACTTTTGATTAAGTTAGAATTAGATGTGTGTATTCTTGCTTGTTTCCTTCATTTCAATGTATTTGGAGATAGTATTTCCCAATTTTCTTTCACTATATGAGAAGCAACTTCATGGGCATGTAGAGTAGGTTCATAACCCTTCATTGTCGCTCATTAATTTCTCTTGTCATTTAATCTCTTAGCCTAGGTAGCCTATTATAGAGTTAGTACATATTAAGGTAGAGTAGATGTCAAACCTAGTTAAAGATTTTAATTTCTCACCCACCTAGGAGGAGAATAAACCAATGGTCCACAAGGATGTGTCGTGCAGGGTTGGAGGTGAGCCCCCGATGCTTTCCACGCCCCTGAGATGGGGGTGTTCCTAGAAAAACATTTTTCCATGGCCCCCATTTTCTGAAATGCACAACGAAACAACTGATAATCTCTTGCAAAGAAAAATTACCCAAAAACACAGCAATGAGCATTCTAGATAAACAGTCAGTATAATTAGTTCCAGTTTGCTCTATGTGTACAAAACTGCTATGTGTTGGCTACATAGATATATTTCCGTAAAACAGAAAGCACAGACCTAAACCAAAAAATAGAAATCAAGGAACTTAGTTGTCATCATGACCCTTCTGTTTGGAGATATCTTCAAGTTCAGATAGACAAGTGTGCATTAACTACTCAATACTAACAAGTGTCCTTCTTTGTAAAGGCCATCAATAAAAACATTGTGTGTGGTCAAATTGGAGTACACCCCCTATCCAGCATTTCATGAAGCATTTTGGTGGCCTCTTGCAATTATCCTTCCTTGCATAATCCATCTATTAATGTAGTATATGTAACTACATCAACTCTGCAATCTTTCTCTGACATGCATTGAAAAATATCCCTAGCCTTGTCCAGGTTACCCACCTTGTGAAACCCATTTATGAGTGCATTGTATGCGATTTCATTAGGTTGATAGCCTATTTGCACCATAACGCCTAAGATCCCAAAATCTTGTTGAAGCTTTCCCAAAACCCTACCCTCCTTGCAAAACCCTTTCATGACAGTATTGAAGGTAAATACATCTAGAACATACCCATGTGCTTCCATTTTATTAAACAATTTGAATGCATAATCCATTCTACTTGTTTGACAGTTGAAACAATTTTTAAAATGGTGAGATATGGAACAATACCTACTTCAATCATAAATCTATGAATGGAGAATGTTAATTCAAGTCAATTCCCTTAGGCTAGGCTACTTAACAAAGAAGCAGATGCCATGTGAGACTGAATGGATTCATCTGAAAGAAGCATATCGTTGAAGGTCTCCACTGCCTCCAGAACCTTGTTAGAAAAATACTTTCATGATCATTTGAGGGTAGTAAATACTATAGTAAATATTACCGTAATGGCATAAATAAGAAAAGGAAAGCCTCACATAAGGAAAAAGATTAGAGAATTAAAAATATCAAACTCTGTGAGAGTATAGTTTATAGGAAATTTGTTGAGTTTCCTTCATCTTTTGTAGAGTTCAGACGTTGATGATAGAAAGGTTTGAGTGTCTCTCTAGTAGTGAACCACTGATGGAGCATCTGTAGAGAATTGCAATCCCTTTCCATCTGTGTTATTTTACAAGAGCCTAATTCTTCAGCAAGAGAGTAAAATTCAAATTAATATTGCATTATTCAGACATTAAACATAAGAAGATGGATTCAAAGAAGGAAGAATAACTTATGTGCCTATGTTCCAATATTCACCTTCTCTCACAAGGAAATTAATTTGTCCAATTTAAATTTTCCTAAAGATTAATTTATTGGAGCAGTATTTTTCAAGTTCAACACCACAAGTATGATTCCAATCCCTCTTGTGTGCATGAGACCATTATATATCACATATACATGATATTCAACTAGACTATCTTGACACACCATATTGTTTTATATAGTAGTTTCACTGTATTACCTACTTTATGAAGGAAATCTTGGCATTGAGACTCACCATGTTCATATGTTGTTCCAGAGATTTGAATCACTCCGGGAGCATGAGGGATGCCAAGTAAACTGCCACAACAATCTTCGATGCAAAAATATCAAAATCATAGGCCAAATACATGCCTCTCAAGCCATGACCCATAAGAACCACCCATGTTGGGATATAATAAGCATCAATATTTCATCAAAAATTTAAAACTGGATTCAACTATATTTTCAATTTGTGATACCTTTTCCGAATCTAAAATTGAATGGAGGGAATCCAAAAGGGGCTCTGAGTATTGTTGCAAGGAGGAGATGTGATTAGGGCATGTGGAATGAGTCCTGAAGCTGCGAGATTGAATACGATCACAGTGTGGTCTAATTTTTCCAGGAGATATGTTGTCTTATACCTACACCAGGACTAGTGGCCTCCTTCATGAATGAGAACAAAGTTGGAGGTTTTCTTATTCACATAGACTGTGCCATCTACAAGCCTCTGCAAGATGCCCTTCCTTATCTACGCAAACAGTGTATTGATGGTTGTGCACTACTTAGGATCCATCATTGATTAAGCAGTTGTTACCCTATGAATATGAGAATTTAACATGAAGTAGTTTAAAAAATTTCAAGTTGAAGATTCAGAAAATGTACCTATAAATTATGTTTCTGAAATTCCTGAGACTAGTGTCTTTGTTGTTTGTCGGGACTCTACCTAGGTAGCATTGTAAGTAGATTTAGTTAACAAAACTGGTCCCTTGCCCTTTTGGAATGGTTTCCCTTTCAGATAGATGATCCTGCCTACTGCAAGGGACAACTTGGTGCCAAGGTAAAAATTATCCTACCGATGAAAAATATGACACAGTGCTATGACAAGTTTAATTTGAAGATGAAGAAATGGTTAAGCCTTAGATCAGCCGAGGCAATAATAATAAAATCATCAACACCATCATGAAGATAAGTGTTACGAACACCTAAGCCCTAAAGAGAATAGCTATCACACCATTAAAATTTAAAACCTCAATAGCTGAAATGTATTATCACCAATGATAAAAATTACCCCACTGACAACTTGCATCTCAATAGAATTCAATATGCCGGTGAGCAAAGAACTCATCGCAAGTATAAAATTTTAGCTGTCAACAACTATACAACACAACGTTATAATAAATTCTAAGATAACAACGAAAGGAATTTTAACTGTTGCATAAAGTTTTATTCATTGGACAAGTTAGTTGGAAGAGTTTCAATGTATTACAAGTGTAAAGAGAGCACTCTAATGAAAATCATCAAACATATCGCCACACTTAAGATTAAAGATGTTGATGTTTTCACATAGCTAATACCCAACTATGAAAAAGAATTCACCTAGCTATGTCTCTTTGTAATCCGAAATAAAACTAGTGTAATTCATTACATACCTAGTTATTGGATGAATTGTACCTCCAGGGATAGGTGTTTTGGAAGTCTCCCTTTGAATTGCATTCTCAAACTCTGTGAATGTCCCTCTGGCTGCTTCTCCTAGCCGAGTCAGTATTTCAGAGGCCTATGTCTTCAGATTTGCACACAGCTCATTGGAAAACACAATCTCGATATCAGGCAAAACCTCTGAAAGAGTCTCATAGAAATCAAGTATCTTGAACAACTTGTCCGGAGACCTCCCGAAATTGAATGACTACATTGTTGCACCCTTGGCAAGCTCAAAAAAACAATTTTCCCTAACAAAATCCAACCCATTAAACACCTGCTCACACAGATACTTTTCGCTTGCGAAAAACATCCCGATACACACTTTGGCTGCCTTGATCCATTTCTTAATCTTGCCTTCCAGTGCTTCCCATCCCAATCTTTGTACTTCTCCAATACTGAGCTTCTCAATTCCCAATCTAAGGAAACTCTCGTCCACCATGGATTTTTGGATACTTCCATAGACCTGCATACACTCTCTTGTATATCCAGCTAAAACCATCCTTTCTGCAATTCTATGCAGATCAGGGATCACCTCCTGAGGAATCAAATCCATCTCAAAAATCTTCTCTGTCAGGGGATGAGACAGAGCCTCCTCTTCTTCCACTTGAGTTTCATCATCATCAGAACTATGAGATGGGCGATCTTGAAACGAATCATTGAGAGACCTGAATGAGGCTTAACGCATAGGTCATTTTAATACAGATTTTAAACTCTCTCAATTGACTCTTGCATGGGTCACTTTAATGTGTAGTTCTTAATTAAAGTCTTATTCAATAAGATCATTATAAAGAAGATAGGAAGATGGACAAGTACTGGTTCACCTGATTTGTATGTCGTAGGGGAAGGCACGCATATACCCATGATGCTTGAAACACTCAGGTGGAAGCAACAACCATCATTAACCTTTTAAGAATATCACCCAGGGGATAATACCTTCATTGTGGAGACCTTTCATTCTGCAAAATCTTTCACTGTGGAAACCCTTCACCTTCACTTAAGCACATATTTCAACAAGCAATTTCCTGCATAGATACATATGTCACGAACCCTAGAGATTTCATTGAAGCCATGAAATGTGTATGGAGCTACTATTCTTCACTTGTATGGATTGATCATTATGAAAGTAGCCACAACCTTCACTTGAATGGGGTCGCAGATAGTTGAATGGAGTAATAGATTACTTGGATCCATAGATGTTTTGATGGAACTACAAAGATCGCCCTCTATATATATGTACATAGAATGCAGATATTTTTCACATACAATCGCGATCCAGAGGAATGGAATTACACCCATGTCTACTTTTGACGTAACCGTGATTCCCCCATCAATAGCTTTGGGATGGACGGTAATCGCCCTTGGAGCACCATATGTTTCACCGTCCTCATGCCGATAAGCAAAAACCCCAGAAGGGATACCCCTACATCGAACTGTTTCATATAATATAACCACAAGCAATCATATTTGGGGATCAATCTTTTTCACAGTCGTCCCTTCCTTGATTTACACGCAACAAACTATTGTAATATGGGCAGAACCATTACTCAGAAGGAAAGACCAGTTTCCCCCTGCTTTTGAGCTCAAGTATTAATATATACGTCAAGTCTCTGTTTTTGCAGATATCTCCACCCCCCAGGGTGCTCCATCCCACTATTTTTTAGAGAGTGCCTTTCTTACATAACAAACAAACAATATCCCCCAAATCATGGAAGAACGTCTTCCCACTTCAGTTCAGAAATTCATTTCATTAATAAATGAACTATATGGAGAAATCTCCATCATGGAGCATCCTTATGGAGAAATCTCCACTTCACTGCATCACCCTCATTTTCCTGGAAGAGTTTGAAAGCCTCGTTGATATGCCCACTATGTGCATATCCTGTTATCATTGTAATCATTGCAGTTTAGGAGACCATGTCTCACTCAAGCATTTTCTCAAACACTTGGCATGCATCCTCAATACTGCCACATTTAACATACATTTCTACAAGTGAACTAGCCACAAACAAATCTGACTTAAACCCACTTCTCATTATCTATTCATGGATCTTTATACCCTGTTCCAGAGTTGTGAGCTTTGCACATGCTGGGAGCACGCTGGAGAAGGTAAACTCATATCCGGTCATTAAGCCTCCAAAAACTATACGTAGGGGATCTGCATCACTACCAAAGAAGGTGACGAGTTGAGATTCGTTGGCATTGAGACCATAGAGAACTGGTCATTTTTCTCCATAGGAAGCTACCAAAGACAATATAGACCCCATTGCCAACACTGCATCACCCTCATTTTCCTTTACTCTATGACTCTACATCCTATCTCTTCTTCTTCTTCCACAAAGATGCAATTTTGACAAAATTTGGCGCCACCTAGAGTTTGGGATTTTTGTTTTTTTAATTTAGTGTTAATAGGTTTACTCACGTGTTTCTTCAAAATCTCATTCATTTAAAAGTTAATTTGTGTATTAAAAAGTGTAATTAGCTTGACTTTGATCTTATACTTTTTCGCTTTTCATTTTGTGTATTAAAAAGTGTAATTAACTTGACTTTGATCTTATACTTTCTCACTATTCATTTTCTTTCTAGACCAAATGAGTTTATTTGTTTGGTACACCAATATATAAAAACCCCAAAACATCTTTATAATTTTCTTTTCATTACATAACATATACAATGTGTGCTATAATTCTTTTATTTTATTTTAAGTGCACACATTTCTTTAAGCTTAGACCCTTTTTATATAAACCATTTAGATGTATTTTATTATATATATACAGAATTTTGTGCTTTGAAGATATTTCAATATAAGTTTAATGAATAGTTTTTGGTGGCTATAACACTCACAAAACAAGATAAATCTACAAATCAATTTGGCAACTATTATATTTCCACCACTACAATTGCTAATTAAATAATAAATAAACAATGAGGTGAAGGCTATAGATGGACATCACATGATATGTGGAAGATGTAAGGTAGGCATCATTGATATTCTATGGGAGGTTTATTTTGGAAATGAAAATGATTTTTTTGGAAGCCCCGTTATGTTCCTCATGCATACAAAACCATGCATTTCTTGGCAATTTTTTAGCCCTTTTGTTTTAAGTTCTTCCATATTATACTTATGTACATTCCTACAAAAAAAAAATGAGAACACAACTAACAATGAAGAAGAATGGAGTTAGCTACCCACGAGGTGTAGAATAGACAGTGAATGGGTGTACTGTTAAGACACTCCTTGCATAAGGTCACCGGTTCAAAACTCCATGGGTGCGAGCCTTACAAAAAAAATGGAGTTAGCTTAAGTATAGAATGGAGAAATGAGGGAAGAAAAGCAACCTTCTACCTTCTAAAATCCCAACACTTCATTTCCCAAGCTGATGGAAACTCAACCAACACATGAAATTACTGCGGAAGAGTGATAAAGTTCAAATTGTTAAGGAAGAGAGCATATAACTTTTCTAAATGAATGATTTTCTCAAAAATAGTCTAATTGCTGATTAAAATGTTGAAGAGGTCCAAATTCTTGAAGAGGTACGTTAACAACACTCCATAGTGAGTGATTTTCCTCTCAAATTAAAATTGTGACTTCAAAAGGCTTTATGGAAAAATCAATAACCTTGGGCACCTATTTTCCTCTTAGGCCATCAATTCCCTCTTTGTTGTCCCTTGTGTTTGTCACTAATTCCCCAAGGTGCACAAGGAATTCCCATGAATAACTCCAAGCTTTGTTGGGGAAAAGATACAAATGTGATAGAAGATTAACCCTTCTAACTCAAGCATTTCATTTTCAATTGAAGTTACCTAGGAATAGATGCAAACTTTGTTGGGTAAAACGGACAAAATGTGATCGAAGATGAAACCCTTCCATCTAATCATCTCATTAATAATGACTACTCATAATTCCTTGATGATGAGAGGGGAATATTAATATGGTGAAGGAAAGGGGTTTAAGTTCTTGAGCCTCATGCCTCCTCCCATGACCATGTTGAAGCCCCAAATTCCCCAAGACTTAGATATATAGTGCCATGGATACCCTTGCATAATCACACGTGGTATCGTAAGGAATTGTTCATGGTTTTGGATGCCTCGGTGGTTTCTTTAGTGCCAATGGCATGGTATTTCCCTTAGAATGTCATTCACAAGGCATCGATACGCATACATATTTCTCAAACTTGCTTAATGGAATAACCATATTTAATTATAGGATGATGATACCCTCAGGAGTCCATGTGTGGTTGGTGAAGGAACCCTCTTATCCTTGGATGGCTAAAATACTTCAGGGCCCAAGGTTCATGTCTCTTCTATTGTCCATGTCCAAATCCTCAGGGCGACGATACCTAGAGACAAAGCTGCATGGATACCTTCACAAAATCATGTGTGGTTCTTTGATGCATTGTTCATGGTTCTATATGGCTCAATAGGTTTTTTAGAGCCAAAGGCATGGTATTCTTCTCTAGAGCATCATTCCTAAGGCCCTAAGACACCTACATACTTCTCAAAACCACATAATAGCATGAATATCCTCAATCATTGGCCAATGATACCCTCAAGATGCCATGTATGGTTGATTGAGGTGATCTTCTTAGCCTTGGATGGCTAGAAGATTATGTTAGGGCCATAGGTTTATGTTGTGTTTTAAACCATATCTAGTGTTTTAAACTTCAAAATGAGAACCACATCCCACTTCCAAGCCAAATATCCCCTATGGAGGGCTAATATGGTGGTTTGGGACCACACACATGGACCATGACCCCCATAGTAAGATCTCTAAATCCATTTGCATTGTTAAAATTTAGTAATACAAATTCATTATCAAAATTGTAATTTTCCATTGTTAGTGTGACATAGCTAAAAATGACTAACATAAACAGCTAAGTCACATTAATCGTTGTTAGCTAGTCATATTTATATTCCCGTGACTAAATTAGTCATTTATGTTAGTCATTTTCACTTTAGTCACTTGTTATCTAGTCATATATTTTATCCCGTGACTAGATTAGTCATTTATCTTAGTCATTTTTAGTTGGCTTACTTAAAATTGCTCAATTTTAGTCATTTATCCCTTGAAAAAACAGTGGTGACTAAATTTTTTAATCACCTAGTCACTTATCTCTCATCTTGTACTAGTGTGAATAATCTATTTTAGGATTTCTGAGAGTTTTTTGAGACTTATCTCAATTTTTTTTATTTTTTTTCTATGATATTATTGAGGTGTAACCTGGATAAATGATAATAATTAAATTGTTAGTTTAGTTTTCTAGATCATCTTATATTTAATTAATGGTGAAATCAGTACACATGCTACACTTGACAACCTGTCATGCAAAGCACTAAACCTGCATATGAAACTAGCACAGACTATTAGTAGCGATCATTGATTATTAATTGATGCATGCACAACCTTTAAAATCAAGAAGGAAGTGTGTGTCTCCAGGGATATGGGGAACTCAAAATTTGAAAGGTTAATAGAAAAACATGGTAGTAGGGAAGTGGATAATCACTCCAAGAACCAAGTCGTAAACATATCTGACCATGAATTTGACAAGACCAAAGTGTTTATTAAGGAAAGGGTTGGTCTTTGCAATTTCCCCAATGACCACCCCAATCGAGAGAATAATTTGAATGGTGTTGAGAGGGGTGAAACCTCTAAGAACAATTCATTTTTGGACCTCTCAAACACTACTTGGAATATGCATATTCCCCCATCGTGACATCATTCATTACTCCCTTAATGGTATTGCAAGACCATAGTTGATGGTGGCAGTGCAGAAAATCTTGTGTCAATAGAGTTCATCGAAAAGTTGGTTATGAGATGTCAAGAACACCTAGACCCATACAAGATCTCGTGGTTGCATAAAGGACATCATGTCAAGGTAACCAGACAGTCCCTGATAAACTTTAGGGTTGGGAAACTTGAAGACAGCATACTGTGTGACATAATCCCAATCGACGCATGTCATTTGTTGTTAGGGAGGCGATGGAAATATGATTGGAATATGGTCTATGATGGTTGATCCAACATAGTCACAATGTGGAAAAATGGCACACGGAGGACTCTAAAGCCGAAGCAAGAGGACCAAGCCGACTGCAAGTAGGGTGAGAGAAAATATTGGGAGAAGCAAGTGCTGATGTGCTCAGCAAAGGAATTCCTCGTAGAGTAGGATAAGTTGTCAGGATGTTTCACCATCATTTTCGAAGGGACCATGTGTTGAGAGGTCGACAATGGCTAGGATTCTGGTCGAAGTCGAAAAGATGCTCGAAGCACCGATGAGATTTCCACCAACGAGAAGCATATCCCATCAGATCGACTTGATTCCAGGATTGAGTTTTCCAAACAAGGAACCTCACAGAATGACTCCGACAGAGGGTCAGGAACTCAATTGATAGGTCCAGGAGTTATTGGAAAGAGGATTGATCAAGGAAAGTTTGAGTCGTTGCGTGGTACCAACAGTATTAGCACTGAAGAAGGGTGGAGAATGGAGGATGTGTATAGACTCCAAAACCATCAACAATATCACGATCAAGTATCGGTTTCCATTGTTTAGAATTGACGACTTGATGGATTGCTTGAGTGGAGTGAGATACTTCATGAAGATCGACCTGAACAGAGGTTATCATTAGATTCGGGTTAGAGAAGGAGTGGAATGGAAAACAGAATTTAAGACGAAGGAAGGACTGTATGAGTGGTTAGTCATGCCATTTGGATTGACTAATGCACCCAGTACATTCATATGGTTGATGAACGAGGTACTGAATCCATTCTTGGGAAAGTTTGTCGTAGTCTACCTAGACAACATTCTGATTTTCATTCAAACCAAGACAGAGCACTTGGGGCATATTCGATAAGTATTGCGAAAGCTACAGGAAGAGAAGTTGATGGTGAACCCGCAAAAATGATTCTTCATGAAGGAGGAACTAGTGTACTTGGTATTTTTAATCTCGGTTAAAGGTTTGGTAATGGACCCAGAGAAGGTGAAGGCTATATTGGAGTGTCCAGAACAGACAAGTGCGACTGGAGTGTAAAGTTTCCGTGGACTTGCTAGTTTCTACAGGAAGTTCATAAGGGGATTTAGTCAGATATGTGCACCTTTAACAAAGTGCATGAAGAAAGGGGAGTTCAAGTGGACAGAAGCTGACCAGAAATATTTCGACAAGTTGAAGGAAAAGGTGACTGATAGGCCAGTGTTAGCACTCCCAGATTTCGAAAAAGTTTTCCAAGTCGATTGTGACGCGAGTGAGATGGAAATTGGAGCAGTGTTGAGCCAGGAGGGCCTACTAATTGCATTCTTCTGCGAGAAGTTGGATGATGCGAAGAAGAAATATTCGGTCTATCACCAGGATTTATATGATATTTTCCAAGCATTAAAGAAGTGGAGGCAATATTTGTTTCCAAAGAAATTTGTGTTGTACATAGATCACCAAGCACTGAGGTACTTGAACACTCATTCAAAGTTGAATCAACAGCACATGAAGTGGGTCAAGTTCCTACAGGGATATACCTTCATGTTACGACATAAGTCAAGAAATTCGAACAAGGTTTTCGACATGTTGAGTCAAAGAGTTGCATTGCTGAACACGATGACAGTTCAGGAAACAGGAATAGAGTCGATGAAGAAAACGTATGCATCCGACGAGGATTTTGCGAAACCATGGAAGGCGAGTAGTGAACCATGGAGTTTTGAAAGAACACCATACTTGGATTTTTTCGTCCAATAGGGATACTTTTTCAGGGGACAACAATTGTGTATTCCCAGAGGATTAATAAGAGAAAACCTAATATGAGAACTGCACAACGGAGGATTAGCGGGTCATTTTGGAATCGACAAGACCAAGGCGTTGGTCGAAGAAAAGTATTATTGGCTAGGAATGATGACAGATGTCAGTAAGTGGGTACAACAGTGTCGAGTTTACAAGTTGGAAAAAGGAAGAAGTCAGAATACGGGGTCGTATACGCCATTACCAGTTCCGAATACCCCATGGGAGCACCTGAGCATGGATTTTGTGCTAGGATTGCCGAAGACACAATAGGGAAGCGACTCAATCTTTGTTGTAGTTAACAGATTTTAGATGGCACACTTTATTCTGTGTCAAAAGATGAGTGACGCCACAAGCATTGTTGTACTATTCTTCAAGGAGATAGTCAGATTACATGTGCTACCGAAGAGTATCATGTCGGACATAAATACCAAGTTTATGGGACATTTATGGAGAATCCTATGGAAGAAACTGGACACTAAGTTGCATTATAGCTTGACATATCATTTGCATACGGATGGACAGACCGAGGTGGTGAACAAAAGTTTGGGAAACCTTCTGAGATGTTTGACGGTCGACAGACCCAAGCAGTGGGAGAACGTGTTGGCATACGAAAAGTTCGTGTACAAAAATTCTATGAATCGGTCGATAGGTTTGAGCCCATTCCAGATTGTTCAAGGATGAAGCCCACATGGAGTGGTGAATTTGGTCGAGTTACAAAGAGATCAGGAAAGAACATATGCAAATCATTCGCAGAGCACATGAAAGAAGGGCATGAAGATGTGCGAAAGCGCATTGAGAAGAGCAACGCGGCATACAAGTTGAGAGCCGACAAGAAGAAGAGGCTACAATCGCTCAGCGAAGGAGACTTAGTCTATGCACATTTGCGGAAAGAGATATTTCCGAAAGGAACGTTTAACAAGTGGAAGCTGAAGAATATTGGACCATGTAATATTCTGAAGAATATTTTGGACAACGCTTATGTGTTGGAGCTGCCGAAGGACTTTAGCATTTCACCAACGTTCAATGTCTCATATTTGTATAACCTTGAAGAAGGTTCAAGTAGCGGAAGCGCAGAAGTGTCGAACATTGATTGGATAGTGCAGATTCCAAATCGACAAAAATAGGAAATTGCCAAAGTGCTAGAGGAACACGAAGTCGGATGAACGCGTAGTTTGCGAAAGAGGGAATACTTAGTGCGATGGAAAGACGATGAGTTGCAGGAGGCAATATGGATTTTCGAAGAGAGTTCAAGAGACTAATGGAGCAGTCGAGTTCTTTTTCACCTAAGGAGCCTGATGCAGGAGCATCGGTTCCTAGGAGAAACAATCAAATATGATCGACATAATAAGTCGACCAGGGAGTGTCAACGACCACTGGTGCAAAGGAAGATTGGTTCTCGAATTCAATAATTTGAGCAAGAAGCTGTTGACATGGAGTTGACGAAAGTAGGTAAAGGTCGAGAGTCAACATGTTAAAGGTCCACAGACAACTGGGATGGTGCGGAAGGCGTCAAAGTTTGACATGTTGTTGAATCGTGAAACCAATAGGTTTAGGAAGAAGCCAAGCATGCAGGAAGGGGCAGACTGGCGAAGCCTTAGACGTGAGAAGAAGCCGATGGGTAAGTCAAAGGATTGCAGAAGGCAGTATGGTTGAAGCCGTTATGGGATCAACTACTGTAGCAGTGTCAGAGAAGTTCAGAACTCAAGGTGAAGTACTTGGTATCCTTTTGGGGTTGCTAAGGAAGTGACGAGCAGTTATGAAGGTGGTTGGGATCAGGACAGATGTCACCACAGGAATAGTTTGTGCAGCACGACAGAGGGTGCTAACAACTGCAGGTCTGCAGGATCTGGAGGATTCAACAGACAGAGGAATAATGTCTCGGGTAATAGAGTGGACCTTGGGATGAGCAGCAGCAGAGTAGAAGACCAGTGTGCAAGCATAGAGACGGAGTGTGGGAGTTAGTTCCAGTTGGGAGTTAGCAGAGATCAGATCCATAGCTCAGTGAGTGCATGCTTTCAATAGAGGTCGTAAGAGGGTGAAGATCGAACACTGAGAGAACACACATTTACATCTATACATTGTATCCGTCTAAGGTCGACTAGATTAGTTCATGTGTTTTGTAATCCGCATTGCAATTGATTCGATGTAATAGAATCCAGCTTCTGGCATCTCGTTTACATCCAATCTATGTGAACGTTGTGTGTGTCATTTGTTTTGTTAAGCAAGAAGTCCTTGGGGGACCGAACTTGTGCCATTTCCGTAGAACCTCATTGTTAGTAGAAGTTTTGTCACTTTTATGTTTTCATCTAAAATCAGGGTTTGTTTAATAGCCACTAGATTCCCTTCAATGTTATTATCACCAAGTCGATAACTAACTACTTAAATCAATGAGCCGAGGCTAAAATCTAAATCCTCATTCAATTGGATCTACACATCACACGGTGTGTTACGCGTGGTACATAACCATGGAGATTAGGATTGGTATTTGATTGATTTGGCATGTCATGATATGGTAAAGACATTCCATGGGTATTAGTTAAGAGCATAGTAGCAAAATAATGTCGTATTGGCAGTTGTTGTACGGAAATTCGAACCAAGTTAAAAATACGTCGAACATTCGAAATGATACGGGTTCGATATAGTCAACCATTTATTTACCATTGATTTTATATCATCTACTTACTAATACTAACTTACTTGTACATGACTACGTGTAGTTTTTTATTTAAGTTTTATTTTATATGAATTGTTATTTTAGTTTTTACTTTTATACTAACTTAGTTGTACATGACTACGTGTAGTTTTTTATTTAAGTTTTATTCTGTATGAATTGTTATTTTAATTTTTACTTTTGTGTTTTACTTTTTAGTATTTAGGTAGTTCCTTTGTTCTTATTTTTCTGAAGTCATTTTGTATAAAAGTAATATTGTGTAGATTTTAAAGTAATTTTGTATGTATTATGTAGTTATTTTAAATTTTATTTTTATGATTTTATTATTTATTTAATAATTCTCTTAGGATTGGTGAAGGAATGGAGATGATGACATCATAAACATTGTTATATTATATGGTATGCCATGTATCCAATTTGAATTTGAGAAATGGTTCAAGTTGTTTTCAATGAATAGTGAATGATATGTTAAAATTTGGAATGATTTATGTATTATTTTATTTTATTTTTAAATTAAAATTACATGTTTTTTGTATTTATAAGATGTTTACTCCCATATTTTAATCGCACTTGATTTTTTTGTTACGTGTTTTTCCTGTATCGTTTCCGAATCATATTCAAATCTGTACTCGAATCTTCTTACTATGGTTAAGAGTACCAAGAAAATACTTGAGCTTGCATTTGACTCAGGTGGAAAAGTGAACACTTGTTTTCTGAGCAGTAATAAACAACCTCAATAGGTCGCTCGGTGTAGTTCGCAGGTGTGCAAAAGGAATCTAGATTGGCTATTTGGTGAACTAGGGAAAATGGTAGACCATTTGAAGCTAATGAGATCAATTGTGATCCATAGGTAAGAATTGGTCTATATTTCTCTGCCTCGCTCTGATATCCACGATCATACAAAATGAACAAACTAATAATATAATGGGTTCTTCTTTGCACGCAAAGCACAACCGCTTGAACTCGTTCATAGAAGAAAGTGTGTGTAGCTCCATCTTGTTGGTTGTTGGTTGCGTGCACAAATTATATTGGAACTACCATTGACACAAACAACTGGGGAACTTCTTATGTCTATTTGAGAAGGGTTTGGATAAAAGAAATATCCAGTAGAGTAGATTGGATGTCAATTATGGAGCAACTATCCCGCTTCGAAAAAGATAAAATCCTAATCCCAATCCCCTATGTTGTATTCTTCCTTTCCAGGATGGCCTCGAATGATCTAGACTCATTCTTTTTCTAGGAAAAGAAAGCTATCCGTGAGGTTAAAAGGTTTGATCACTGGTATGTTCACAGTGAGGGTATGTTGTTTGATTGGCAGGACTAAATGTTAAAAAACCTAACTGTGGAGACTTGATTATACCACTAATGTAGCCCACATAGTTCAAAGTGTTAGAAAAATAGGATCGCAGAGCAATAACAATAAATAGAAATGCAAATATAATCACACACACATTACAAGAGAGACACAGATATATCGTGGTTCACCCCAACTTGGGCTAAGTCCACACTGAAGTTGCCAGTCCTTATTATTATTCCGTCTAGCAAAGTGAAGGGATACAACCTGCAGCACAACCACTGCACTTCCTCTTCACTATCTCACAGTCTCTCTCCTGATCTTAGAGATCTTTACAATGCATAAAACCTAATACATCATTTCCCTAGCCGTATTACAATGTCTTTATTTTATAGGGGAAATACAATGGGAAAATATCATGGGATAGCCAAATCCATGGGCCTGCAAAACAGCTTGCAAAAACATCCCCAAAATTTTTCTCGGGGGATACGCCCCTGAAGCCCTTTTCTTGGGGGAACTGTCCCCCAACACCCCTGGAACCCCGTGGGGGGGAAATGCCCCCCCACACCCCCCTGATGGGGTGACTGTACAGTCCACCTACATATCATATAAAACTGGGGTACAAACACGGCTGAAACAATATTATCTATGAGACTAGAAGATCTGGCTCCACAACCAACACAAAGATTAGATTGAAATGCATGGATTGGATTGAAATGGGACAAAGCCATATGTTTAATGCGAGGTATCCTTCCCACGATGAATCGATTAGATCGAAGACCAAGTGAGGTTTTTCTAATAGCAGGTACCCCTCATTACCAGCTCACGGCCCAATATGAGACAACTCATGGACCCAGCAAGTAAGTTTAAAAGGTCGCACCCCTGGTTCGAGAAATCCTTCCTCCAAGAAAGACATTGAATGAAGGAGGGGCAGTGGAAGCTCGTTATTTAGGAACGTTGGCAGGAGATTGGATGGAAATCAGTTTAAGGCTCTAGGTTTTAAGCAAGATCCTGGAGGGTGTTGTGTGCACCTTCCTCTACAAAGATATCAATGTTTCCATACTTTGCGCCTTTGAATAGATTTACACCAGAGAATCGTGCAAGGATGTGTTACAAATCTATTGCATGTGAAATTCAATCACAACAGATCTATGGAACAAGCACAACAATTACTAGATATGCATGCAGCAAAATGTATGGAAACACTGTTGAAGGTTTGTAGCAGTAAAATAATCTCATATAATCAGAAGATATATTACAATGTGTAACAATGGCTACAATAAGCCAAGTAATTCTAATTCTAGAGTGGTCATTCGAATTGAATGCACGAGAGTGGCTTACTTGGAAGTTAACACCACTCGACACATCAGTTAACCACTTAACTAATCAATAATTGACTCTAACTAACTCTGAAACTCTCTAACTGAGTCTAAATCAATCCAAAACTTGACTGAATGCAAAAAAATAGGAGAGGACACCTTCTATCTACAGATTAACTGAATAGTAGGTGAGAATAACACCAGATGAAGTCAAACAGTGTAGTAGGGAACCTTCTAGTATTCAGTTGGGTGAGTGAACTAGTAAATGATGTCAGTTGGAATGAGAAGTGTGCATTAGTCATGCAAATCACCCCCTGAATGGTGGAGGAGGATTAGATGATGGCCCATTTGGATCCTAGGATGTAGGAGGAGGCTCAGATGATGGCCCGGTAGGCTCCCATAATGTAGGAGGAGGCCCATTTTACTGAACTGTGATCTGTTGATGATGTAAGCACATGATGGAGTCAAAACACGTAGGATGAGTGGATAATTAAGCTATAAGGCTCAAATAAATTATGTGTGGTTGGAAAATGATCCAACACCACCCCTTAATCTAATATCATGGAGGTATAAAAAATAAGAAAAGGGCCCTAGCAACAAAGGCCATAGGTCACCCAGTAAAGAAATAATCCAAAAATGCTAGAAAAAATCTAAGTGAGGAAAGAGGGAAAAACCTAGTGGGAAAGAAACCCCCCCTCAAACTGAACATTCCAGGATCTAATCTTCCCTCACCATAGTAGAACTCACCCCCAGTGGTGAATGAAGGTAAGAGAACTTCTTCTCGGTGAAGCTCTTGGTGTCAGATCCCCTTTTAATATGGATATGTGTTGGTTCTTAAGTATTTCCACTTATGTTGGTCAACCCTCCACTCGGAGTGTGTATGTGCATCCTTAAATCCATGATGAAAACATGCGAAAATGAACATCAAAATTTAATTCACATTTGAAACAAAATGTGAGGCAATGGAAGATAGGTAAATACTATAAGGAAGGCCTATTGTTTGAAACAAGGGATCATTAAGAGTGTCTAGGAAATCAGTAGTACTGTTATTTCTTTGAGAAGAAAGACGTGAGGTTTCTTCATATTGGTGAGTTGCGAATACTTCAATCTTTCCTCTTGAGAAGAGAGTAGTTGCTTACTCAAGAACATTAGTGTGAGTCATGGATATTAAGATGAGAAATCAATTAGTATTTTTGGTTGCACATGGGATGAGAGTATTGCATATTTTAAGCACAACTACAATATAGCCCTTCATAGTTATATTGGCAACATCGCTTTTTAGGTGTACTTGGGGTTCCAAAAATTGACCTCGATTGATGTATCTCTACCCATTTAGGAAACAAGGGAGGAATCTTCCCATGCTCAAACTAAGCTTAAAAAGGACACTAAATTTATTCAACATATTCAACACATCCACCAACAAGTCTATGACATTTTGGATAAATCTAATGCTAAGTACAAGCATCGACATGATCAACATCACGTTTCGCAAAAGTTTCAGGTGGGTGACAAGGCTTGGTTACATTTAGAGAAAGAATGTCTCACGAGACCCCATCTCGAAGTTTATCCAATTTGATATGGGCCCTATACCTTCACCAAGGGGCTAAGAGAGAATAATTTTAAATAAATCATTCCTCCATTCTTCGGTTTGCATCCAGTATTTAGCATGGAGCTCCTTCATCCATATTATCCACCACTATTGGACACCTAAAAGGTGGTAGAGTAGTTAGCACCTACATAACTCAACCTTGACTATCTGGATCAGGATATCATCGAAGGGATCATTGATACACAAGTGGTCCATTAAGAAAGTGTACTTGTTATGCAGACATTTTTTATGGGATACCAAGTTACCCAAATGGAGATAGAATGCAAAAGTTACACCCCTAAAAAGTTGAAGTATCAACTAACTACAATGAGGCGCATAAACCTTTTTCCATTTCATATTATGGGGTTATGGTTTTTTCTATTTAGGGTTTTATCATTGATGTTTTACATTAAAATTCCCCTCTGACCCCATTGTACTTATCTTCTTATGGATGAGAGTAGCCACCACATATCTTCTTAGATATTTTATACCACCATTCTAACTATTTCGTATTCTATATTTTATAGTTGGTTCTCTTTCATTAATTTATAGAGTTTGAGTTTATTGTATCATCTTGTATTTTGAAATATATATCTTAGCAATCTTTTCTATATGAAATCCTTCATTTAGTTCTCACATAAATTTGGATCAATGTTGCAACCTCGAACGCCACAACCACACAAGATAATGAGTGTGGCGAGAGTTTCAAACAGGAACTTCTTTTTATTCCACATCACAAGGTTTGTCGATTTACAATTTTTTCTAGAACAAAATAAGATTTCCACCCTCTGTTTATCATTTTCTCAATGTTATAGTTCCATTTGTGGTTGTGATGGATATCTATTATGAAAAACAAATCAAATATTTATCATATTAGTTTTCAACTATAAGTAAATCTATGATAATATTTCTATATATTTAATCCTTTTAGTAAACATTTTAAATTTATAAATGAATTTATAATTTTTTTTTTCGCTAGAATCTCCCTAACTTGTGGGAGTGGCTTTTGGTCTAATAAACCATGACCTAGGGGCATCTAAGCCATGAAAATCACCCAGAGATCGCACCCAACCTGGACCATACAAACCCTCAAGTAGTTGTATATAGGGTATCTCTATCCAACTAGCTCACCCCTAACAGAATTGAACCTGGGTCACCCTTCTGACGAGACCCACAAATTAACCGAATGAGCTAGCGGGAATTGACCTTAAAAAATATTAAAAAATGATCTTACCCTTTTACCTAACCATAAAAAAATTTAATTATCTATTAATATGATTTTAAATTGTTAAGAAAATAGTCATTTATTAAAAAAATTTAATGTTTTCAAATAGCTGAATAAAATGTAGTCATTCAATTTATTTCCCTAGTAAAAGCTTAAATATCAATTAATACACTTAAAATTATTGAAAAAAAAATTATTTGTTTTAAAATTCTCTTTAATATTTTGAAATAGTAAGTGAATAATATTTAGTGATTAAATTTATTTATTTAATTTAGTCATGCAAATAGATATTCTTTATTTAACAACAATATAATATTTATATGTTAATTTTCAATTATTATAATAGATTTTTCAATATAAAATATAAAATATGTTAATTAAAGTTATACAAATAATAATGATGAAATACTTATTCCATTCCTCTCAAAATTAATTAACTCATGTGGTATGAATGGAGGATTTTTGCCGGGTTGGAACCCTTCTACTACTGCCTTAAAATATTACAAGACTTTGGGGGGTCTTTTATTAAAGGGTCGTTTTCTCTCAAATGCATATGACCTTTATATTTTGAATATGTATGGCCCTTATAGGGACAGGGAGAATTATTGGAATGCCTTTGAAGCCACGGGTCATCTAAATAGCCAAAATATTATTGTTGCAGGTGACCTCAACTTCACATTATCTGTAGAAGAGGTTTGGGGCTCGACGAATTTAGTTGATGAGTCGATAGAGGTTTTTAAACATTTAATTCAGAGATCTCATCTGATAGATGTAGTGCCCAGGAAAATGGAAGATACTTGGTGTAATAAGTGAGAAGGTTGACAGTGTATTAGCAAATAGCTTGATAGATTCCTAATTACTGAATCATTGGCATCAAAGTTCCACAAATATAGATCCTTCATAGAACACTCCAATATTTCATACCACCAGGAGATTATGATACAATTTGAATACCTCAAATATAAGGTTGATAGACCTTTTAGATTTAATAGTACCTAGATGAGGGACTCTAACTTCGATGCTCTATTCATAAACTATTAGGACTTGGTTGAAGTTCCAACGAGACTTAACCCTATGGATGCATTGATTTCAAATTGAAAGGATTGAAGGTTAAAACTAAAGTTTGGGAGCAAAACAAAAAGGAACAGAACCAAAAGGATCTGATTACAATAAAAAATCAGATGAAGCAGCTTTATAATCTTAATATGAATGGCATATTTTTTGAGGAAGATAGACATTCTCTGAGGATAGATTAGATGATATTCTGAAGATTGAGGAAACCACTTGGAGGTTAAAAATTGGTGCTACCTGGGTGGAACAAGGGGATGATAACACCAAATTTTTCCACAGTTATGCTACTCATAGGAGGAATGTGAACTCAATTTGGGATATTCAAGATAGTAAAGGAAATGAGGTTAATGATCAAAGGAGATTGAAATAATAGCTATAAATCATTTCAAAAATCATTTTAAATATATTGGGTTTAACATAATAGATGATGAGCTCAATGTATTAAAACATTATCCCTCTTTCTTTTCGGCGGAGGAAGGGAACGATGTTGGCATACCTCTGACCTTAGAGGAGGTTTAAAATGTGTTAAAGGCTTTCAAAAAAGATAAGATCCCAGGGCTCGATGGGTGGTCAGTGGACCTATTCTTGGCGTTTTTTAATATCATGGGCTCGAAACTGCTGTAGATGATTGAATTTTCAATAGTTGAAGGTTGATCGCTGAAGGTTTCAATTCTACTTTTCTGACACTAATCACAAAATGAAATAAAGCAATTTCATTTGGATATTTCAGACCTATCATAACCCTCTGTAATCTGGTTTACAAAATAATCTCTAAGATTATACCAAATAGAATCAAACCAAAGCTTTCGAAATGGATGATGAAAGAACAATTTGGGTTTCTTTCAAATAGACAAATCCTTGATGCAATTGTCATTATAGAGGAAGTTTTACATTTAGTTAAGGTTAGGAAACAAAGTGCTATGATTCTTAACATTGATCTATTCAAAGCATATGATCAGGTTAATTGGGGCTTTTTAATACTCTTGATTCTTCAAATTGGCCTTCCTCGGTTAGTCACAAACTGGATAATGGCATGTGTTATGTCAACAAATTACTATGTGCTGATAAATGGTAATACGACCCACTTCTTCGAAAGCAACAGGGGACTACGACAGGGTTGTCCTTTATCACCACTATTGTTTTTATTGGTCATTGAAGGTCCAAGCAGATCGATTTGTGTTGCTAGAAGATAAGGTAAATTAAAAGGAATTAAAGTCTCAAAGGAAATCTCCATTTCTCATTTACTCTTTGTGGACGATGTGGTATTGTTTTGAAAAGGTTCTACAGAGGAGTGGATTGTTTTTGCAGAGATTATTCAGATGTTCTCTAAAGCTTCTCGTATGCAGGTTGATATAAATAATTATACTTTTGTAAGAAAGAATGTGGAAGATATTGTAACACAACCGATACTAAATATCCTTCCATATAAATGTAATAATCTGGATGAAGGTGTCAAGTATTTGGTTTTTTTTATGAAAACTAATAGTTATGGCCTAAATGATTGGAAGTGGCTTATTCAAAGGTTTGATAAAAGAATAAATGCTTGGTGCCTAAAATATCTTTCACTAGGAGGTCGTCTAATCCTTTTGAATTCGGTTTTAAGTAGCTTACCTGTTTACTGGGCGTTGATGGAACAAATTCCACATGATATTTTATCCAAGCTTAAAAGTATAATGTTCATATTTCTCTGGTCGAGAAATGCGGAGGGAGATCGTTTTCATTTAGCAAATTGGGAAACTTTATCATTACCAAAAAAATATGGAAGCTGGAACATTAAACATATTTTCTGGTTTAATATTTCTTTATCCCTAAAAAGACTATGGCGGGGACTTTTTGGTGATAATCTATGGTCTGAAATTTTACATGTTAAATATATCAAGAAGGATATCGTCAGTTGGATAAGAAGGCCTACAAGAGACTACAGGAATTATTCATATTTTTGGAGAGGTTTTATAAAAAATTTCCCTTGGATGAGTAATTTTATGTCTTGGAAGGTTGGAGATGGAAAAATTATTTTAGTTGGAATTGATCTAATCTTTGGGATTGACACATATTTTAAATTGTCAAAGAAGATCCAGGATCTTTTTGCTGAGTATGGTTTAGTTACTTTAAACCAGTTCAAAATATCTAAAAGGACTATTCATGATTATTCTTATTAGCTTACTTCGAAAGATCTCGGACTAGCTAGAAGTTGGGAATAAGAATGGAATCGATATCTTCGGCACCTGAACCTTGTTGGTATCCATCTTACAATTGTGAAGGATTGACGTTTTTGGTCCAAAAAATTTATTTCTTGACAGGTTACGGTTAGTACAGCATATCAAGATATTGTTGAAGGTCATTTTGAGGGAGAAAGGAGACAGTGGTTTGTTTCGTTATGGAAATGGAAACTTACACTAAAAATAAAATGTTTCTTATGGCTCACCTTTAAAGGTAAAATTCTGAATTGGGAAAATTTGAATCGTCTAGGAATACAGGGACCAAACATTTGCATTCTTTAAAGGAATAATAGCGAAAATGTGGATCACCAGTTTATGGAATGTAGCTTCTCAAGGGAGATTTGGAAGAAGGTATTTGTTTCACTTAACGTAAATGTTGAGTGGCCCAACACAATCTTCGAACTGGCATATCCGATATATGGATTCAAAGGCATCACAATTTAAGAAATATTATGGGGCTGGTGGCTTGGACACTATGGAATATATGCAATCAAGTCATGTTTCAGAATACTACTCCCTCATAAAATCAGGCATTATACAGGTTCTGGATCCTTTATCAATCATATACAAATGATCAAATTATGAGTAGGAATCCAAAAAGAGGTATTAAATTGAATTTTGACTTGTCAAAGTCTGCAGTTGGTTTTTTCATAGTGCCTCGATAGAAAAGAATTATGGAGTAGGTTTTTTCATCAAATGTGGATAAGATCTTACTTACAAGTTTCGAATTACATGTGGTCATGGGTCCAATACTAAAGCAGAATTACTTGGATTGTGGGGAATTTTAAAAGTGGCTATCCTTTGTGGTTTAGGCTCTATCAAAATTTTCAGTGATTCCTTGGTTATTGTTAACTGGGAAAAAAGGAATTCCAAGCTGAACATCCTTCAATACAATCACTGGTGTGATAGAATTATGAAGATGATGTCTTGTTTCTATGACCTGTCTATTGATCACATTTACCAAGAGATCAATGATGCGGCAAATGTACTTTCTAAAGGAGCACTCAATGGAGAAGTAGATTTTTTATATTGGGAGGAATGGGTTATAGATATTATCACTCATTTCGGTTCTATGTCCTTTTTTGCAAACTCTTTTTAGACTTTAGCAAGTTTTGATGCTATTTTGTTTTGGTTATAGTGTCAAATGGTTTCAAGAAAGAGTTATCTTTAGATTTACTGTATGTTAGAAGAGTGTTATGAAAACATTCTAGCAGAGTCTAGAATATGTAGATTAGTTTTTTTTTTGAAATTTATATGTATAGTTATGATATTGTATTTTTTATTTCTCTGAAATAACAAAAGTACAATTTTTTCTTCTTGAAAAAAAACATATCTACGTAAAAATATTTAATGATTTGGAAAATTATTTTTATTCAAATTTAAAAGAAATCTCTTCATATTAATCATTGAGAGTGAAGGTCTTGGTTATTGATTTAAAAAAATCGTAAATATTTTGGACATAAAGTTTGACGCGCCGTATTGACTGCCATGTGAAAATAGGCATGTGATTAACATTAAGCACAAACAATGTGGATTTAGAAAGTGAATGGTTTGCAATTTTCTCTCATGATGAGATTAAGTATGATTACGTTGATGAACTTAAGCAGAGACTTAGCTTTAGTTTGGCAGAATATTGAAATAAAAAAAATTTAGCTTAGAATATTGTAAAACGTCAAAGCTTTAACTTCCAATTATGTCATGTCTGTTGTGCTTAAAGATTACCGCTTGATTTGGTTAACCCACTACTCAGAGTGTGTGTGTGCATCCCTTATAGCCACGATGAAAACATGCGCAAAGGAACATGAAACTTTAATTCACATTTCAATTGAAATGTGAGGACATGGAAGATAGGTGAATACTATAAAAAAAGGCTTGGTGTTTGCAACAAGGGATCATTTAGAGCGTATAGGAAATCAACACTAGTGTTATTTCGTTGAGAAGACAGACACGAGATTTGGTTGTATTCGTGAGTTGTGAATAATTCAATCATGCCAATTAAGAAGAGACTAGTTGTTTACTCAAGAACACAAGTGTAAGCCCTGGTTGTTAAGATGAGAAATTAAATTAGTATTTTGAGTTGGAGATGGGATGAGAATATTCCATATTTTCATCACAACTAGAACATAGCCTTTCATTTAACTCTATTGGCCCCATCTCTTTTTGTTGTGCTTGTGGTTCCAACCATTGTCCTTGATTGGTGTATCTTTGTGCATTTCAGACACAGAGGAGTAATTTGATCATTCTGAAACTAAACAAGGCCACAATATTTATTGAATAGATTCAGTGCATGCTCCAATAGTTCCATGACATTTTGGAGAAAGCCAATGATATGTAGAAGCAACAACATGACAAACATCGGGTTCAACATAAGTTTTAGGTGGGTGATAAGGTTTGTTTGCATTTATCGAAAGGGAATCTCATGGGACCCCATGGCAAGCTTCGCCCACTTCGAAATGGTCCCTATACCATCAACAAGGAAGTAAGAGAGAATGATTTTAAATTAAGCATTCCTCTATTCCCCGTCCTGCATCTAGTATTTAATGTGGAGCTCTTTCATCTATATTATCGACCTCTATTTGACACCACATAGGTGGTAGAGAAATTGACACATATAGAACTCAAACATGACTAGCTATTTGGAGAAGGCTATCGATGATTGGATCTGAGAGATACACAAGTGATCCCTTCGTAATGTGTACTTCTCGACCAGAAATGTTTTACGGGCTACCAAGCACACAAACAGAGATAGTATGAAAAATTTATGTCGTTGGGAAGTTGACATATCAACTAATTAGAACGAGGTCCCCAAACCTTTTCTCATATTGTCTTTTAGGGTTATGTTTTTTTTTAGGTTTTTATCATTGATGTTTTATGTTAAAATTCCTTTTAGGCCTTATTGTAACTAAACTTCTTACAGATGAGCATAGTTGCCACATCTCTTCTTAGAGATCAGCTACCACCATTCTAGCTATTCTGTATTCTGCATTTTATATTTTTTTCTCTATTATTAATTTATAGAGTTTGAGTTTATTGTATCATTGTGGTCTTTCTTCTATATGCGTTGTTTCATTTCGCTCTCACATAAATCTAGATCAATTTTGCAACCCCAAACTTCACAACCATACAAGATAAGGGGAGTGACTATAGTTTCAAAAAAGAACCTTTTTTTATCCCACATCATAAGGTTTGTTGAATTACAATTGTTTTCTAGAACAAAATAAGCTTTTCTCCCTCCGTTTATCTTTGCTAAATACTATAGTTTCAATTGTAACTTGCTATAGATATTGACTAAGAAAAAAACACAAATATTTTATCACACTAGTTATCGACTATAAGTAAATGTATTAAATTTTATTTTTTTTCCGAGGAAAAAAGTGTATTTTCATTAAGAATAATCAAATTATATATTGCAGAAAGGATTATAGGAGCCCTTTCCAGTAATAGATTTTCAGCTTCAAAGATAAAAATTACTAATACATAAGCACCAGAGAACATTGCTCAAAACTACATCTAATAAACCATATTTCAGGCCAGCCAAGATTGGCTCATATAAAAAATAACCAGCCCATAATGAGCTGAAAGAATGAGGAAAGAAGCCAGAAGTATTGCAGACAGAAACATATGAAAATGAAAATGCAAAAAGCGAGTTGTCAGGTCCAAGCGACCTTCAAACAGGAGGATAGTAGAGCCATTGGAACAAAATCCAGGCCACTGCCAGAAGAGCCGTTGTAGGAAGCCGCTCCGCATAACCGAAGAAGCTTAGGGATTCCAAAAATAACCACAGTGCCATGAAACCTTCTGGCATAGATACGACTCCCCTCTTCAACCGCCGCCACTGTCACAAGAAAGAAGGATGAACCTTGTTGCGCAATGGGTCACCGCGCAAAAGTCCACCACCACTCTAGGCGCAAGAAGAAAGACCATCTTCACCCACCATTGCCCTTTACTGCTAGCTTCAGGGGAGAAAGAGGATGCAGCCAAGGAAGGAGCCCTGACCGCTGAGTTCAACTCAGATCAATGCTAAAAACCCTAGTTTGTAGAGTAGTTTCATGATATATATATATATATATATATATATAAAATCAATTTGTAACTCTCTATGGGTTATTCTATTATATAAGTAAATGTATTATATTATTGACTAGATATATTTAATAATTTTATTAGTATTTTTAAAATTATATAGGGAAATATGATCTTACCGTTTTACCTAACCATATAATGTTTTAATTATCAATTAATATGACTTAAAATTATAACAAAAAATTAGACATTTGTTTAAAATTTTAATGTTTTCAAATATCTATTAAATTTATTTCTTTAATAAAATTTTAAATATTATATAATATGCTTAAAATTATTTAAAAATTATTCTTTTGTTTAAAAGCCATATTTTAATGTTTTCAAATAATAGATGAATAAAATTTAGTCATGAAATATATTTATTTAATTTTTTTGCATTACAATAAATAATAATTATTTATTAAGTAAATTCAAAATTTAAAAATCATGTAAAATAGTATAAATGAATGATTACATAATAATATTATAAAATTTTTCCATGGAAAAAAATTTGGAAGAATCATGCCCCTCCCAAACTCAACTTCTTCAGCCAGTTGGTGGCGCATGGAAAAGTTCTTACGGGAGATAATCTGAAGAAGAGAGGCTTTGTGGGTCCTTCGTGATGTGTTCTATGCCTAGAGGAGGAGGAATCCATTCCCCATTTGCTCATTTACAGTAATTTTTCAATTAATGTTTGGGAGGAGGATCTATGTAATATCCCTCTTCTTCCCCTAGGGTTTTGGAATAGAAAGTGCAATTGTGTACCCATCGATGTCAAGGAGACCAAGGTAGAAGCTCTGCAGTTAAAAATTTGTAAGTATGATTATGTTTTGCTATGTTGTAAACTGAATTTGTAGACTTAAGAGACTAGATGACTTGACACAACGAAATGAAAGGGGCATGAAATCCAATAGGGGGAGAGGGTGAATGGATTGGTAGCCATGAGTTTTGATGACAGTTTTCATCCTAGTGATGTTCGCACTTGAAGTGAACTGTGATGTTCACTGGGAAAAACACTTATGTTTATAAGTGTGTTAATAATTAATCCTAGGTAAGGACACCGAAGAAAGTTCTAGTCGCCGCAAGGAAGTAACAGGTTCCAATGACCTAAATTTTAGAATGGTGCTAACTAATATTGAGTGCCATTAAATAAAAGTAAGGAGTTAACCTAAACAACATTGATATCCTCGCCTCGACACGGAATTTTGATTAAAACTCTTAAGTTGAAAAAGGGTTAATATGTTTCCTAATTAAAATTAGGAATAAAGATAAAATGATTTGTTATACCAAGAAAGCATATTGGTAATTATAAATAGCTATTTAAACATTATTGTAATTAAATTAAATAAAGTAAGTTAGATTATTATTGTAAAAGAATGATTGATTGTCTTTTATTTAAAAATAAATGCTTTAAAGTATTAAAAATCTTATCTACCAAAGTAGAAAAGATATAACTGATAGCTAATGCATGGGTGTGCATGGATAACTAGGAGATAATGGATGTATATGTATGGATAACTGGGAGATAATGGATGGATATGCAGCTAATGAATGGATATCTATATGAGAAGATACTAGAAGTTAATAAGTTAAATTGAGATTAATTATATTAAGATAATTGACTATGAATGTTGAATAAAAATCTTGATTAATTAGCTAAGTTAAAAGAGTTATCTCAAGACGATTGGCTAAATAGGGGGTAGAGATTTTTGTAATGAGTATATGAGATGAAAAATTGTAAATGGAATTTCACAAGTTCAAATGTAATGTAACTCAAATCTCAGAAATTAAAAAAAAAAATTATATACATCCCCTTAAAAACAAAATTAGGACTTTGAGGGACATTATATATAACATTGTAATTATTTCTATAATGGCATGAAAGTGACTTATATTCTGTAATAAGGTGTTGATCCAAAACTAGGATTTATCGTGGAATGACTTAACTTGACTTCTCAAGACCATTGCTATTTGTCTTTCATATGATTGTGTGACTTATGTGGAAACCCTGCTTATTAACTGTTTGTACCATGTTTTCAAATCTTGAAAGGAAATGATGGAAACTCTAAATCAAACCTACATTGTGCTTGCAACTAGATGATCAAGGGTAAAAATGACATAGGTCTTACTTAGCTCCTTCATGAGCTAAAGTCTAAACTTATGTGCACGTGCTTATGACTTAACCCTTCTAAATAGCTTCTTCATTAGCTAAAGAATTACGTGCCAGGAGGGAAGGAGGGTGATCTTAGCTATACACATGGTCTAAAGTATTAATGCTAAAGTTTGGAAGATATCACCCAACCTATGGTTTTGAGTGGAAATTTCGTGGTCATGTTTTGATAAACCTTAATCCCTATTGGCTGGGATTTGTTTTAAAACTCTCGCTGCACATAAGCAATATGTCTCTATCCACGGTATGGTTGGGGGCAGAGATAAACCTGATAGGAATCTTCGATATGCCCCCCCGGTGTTGATCTACCCATGCGGTTTCTTTGATGGTGCTGCTGTCTGCAGTGCTGGGGGGCGGAGCAGGTGCTGTTATACACATTTCCAATGTTGTCTCCATCCATATCTGGCTTAATCTGGGCAATGGTTCCAATACCAGGAGCGAGCTATGTGCTCTTTGGTTATTACTTTTCTGGGCTCACTTGCTGAACATCACCTCACTTGTGGTATTTGGCGATTCACTTGCCATCATCTCTTGGCCTCTAAATAATATGCTGCTTAAACACTGGATGGATGCGGCACTGATGTTAATAAAAGATTTCCAACACATACACTTCGCCCATGTATACCGGGAAGCTAACATGGAGGCGGACATGCTATCTAAGAAGGCTCTTAGCTCAGAATTTGGGAACATCATGTGGCAGGAATGGCAGGAGGACACTTTGTTTTCGCAGGGCACACATCTTCTTCATTGGACTTGATACATTTTGTTCTATACTACTTTATTAGTTTTAGTATGTTGCTTTTTTGATATTTTTGTGAGCCGATATACTTACATTCGCTGTTAGTTCTATGTGCAGATTATACATAGGGGCTGTTCCAACTTCTTGTTGGACTTTTTTGTATACATCTTCTATATGCGGCTCTACTGACTGTGGCTGCTTGGTTATGTTTTTGATTTACTTAGTACTGCTGGACATATATGGATATTTTGGATACTTGGCAGCCATGGCTGTTGTTACATTTTGTGAACATTGATATTTGGATGGACTCTTTGTTGGTTTCTAGGGATGATGAACTTGTTTCTTCTCCGGGAGGGGTTCATGGTTTATATGGGGACATATGGCACTTATTATGGGGTTCATGGATGTTGCCGTTGGCACTGTGGCCAAATTGATTGGCATGACTCATATGCACTACAGGGCAGATGTGAGATGTATGTTTTTTCTGACAGCTGGCACTATTTACTATTTCGTATATTAATAGTAAATTATATTATTCTGTGAAAAAAAAATAAGCCCTATTGCAAGGCACTTTTCTAAAAGGCGGATCCCAACTATGGAGAAGTGGGTAGGAGATTTCAAATAATGTGGAGGTTGGTGAGCCTTTAATGCAGGCCATGTGACGAGCCAGGTAATGGGATCCACATTGGAAAGTTGAGAAAAGACTACTATGAGCCTTACTGCGTTTCATTTTCCTCCATTCCAATGTAGTGTTGGTGGTGGTGAGGCTGATCCTGCAAGTCTCAGTATGGGCATGCCTTTCACCAGAGCATAGCTCTTTGGTCAGGGCATGCTTGGCATGAAAGGAGGCGTAGTGGCAAGGCTAAATTGACAGGTGAAATTTTCATTCAGCAATATCCTTCATTTCTGTTATTTTAAATCTCTCTTGGGGTTTCAATGTATGCCGTTCTAACTCTTTCAATTATTTGCATGCCAGGATGGTCATAAATTCAGGTATTGGCGACCTCGTTTTGGTGTGGGCGACGCTACTCTGAGCAAGGTCGACTTCATTTTCACAGGTAAGACCTGGGCCTTGATGCCTCTGTCATCTCCTACATTGGTTGGGGGTTTGTGTTTGCAAAGATGCTGAGTAGAGATGCTTAAGTCTGGGCCTTGGGAGGTACAAGGGTTTCTATGGCCATTTCATTTTTTATGCGTTGTTGGTTGCCCATTCACCAGAGTTGTTGGTCGCACATTCGCCAACATTGTTGGTTTTGCTAGTGTTGATGGTTATGCATCTGTCAGTATCATCTCAGACTATTATGTATGCTGCAACGCTTTCGTTTTCTTGGTTGGGGGTGTATGCTTACAACCCTTGTTTTGTGAGAGGAAAATCTGCAATATTTGATGGCCCTCGGGTCCTTTAGTTGATGGTTTTAAGATTTGACATCTAATACTATAAACTACATTTCTAAATTGAATGGTTATTTTAATGTAACATTTTGGTTTGTTTAAATCTCTGTAAGATGTATCAGAATAATGGCTAAATCGTGTAAACCCTAAGATGGAATTTGATATCGCTCTCCCTTTGATTTCTATGCTGCGTTTCATATATGGCGACTACTGTTGTATTCTTTTTTAGTTACGGTTGGTTGAAATGCTGAATCTCGTAGTCTGTATCATGATTCTGGCAGTTTGTATAAAAATTGTATTTATTGCTATTTTAAGTTAACCTAGGGCGTCATATATTATGTTGTTTGCCAGAGTTCGAATCGTGTTGATTTATAATGGATAGATGGTGTCTAAATTCCTTTATAGGGATCTCGAGGAAGTATGTGGTTTGAACCTGTAACGTTTTAGTTAATTTTCTGCGTTTTACTTATGTTGCCTAAATGAATGATCCGGGAAAAGATAGTAAGCCCCAAACTTGGATTTGGATGACTTCAATGAAATCGTGGCTTCCATGCATTTTGTTTGTGGATCACTCTCGAAATGCATGAACCTCTGTTTCGATTCTAAAGAAGGTTTACCTGGCTGATTTCGATTTATTTTTACAGAAATAGTTTATGTATTTGATATTGTTAACCTAACATATTTATGACTCTGGTTTTCCAATAATAATTAGATTTATGCTGCATAATTAAACTAGGTAATACTTATCATTTATAAATAAATATTGAGAGGTCTAAGTGGTTCGTTAAACTATAGGCAGGGTTTAGGGTTTCTGCCCGGAAATCCCGTCGTTAGGGGTTTCTCTCCGTGTATAAGGTTTATAGGAGATTTCTCCACTGTAATGCATATATATATCTATATATTTTTAACCTTGAGGCCATGTCCAAATAGTTCCTCCAATGGCTCGATAAAAATCAATAACATCAAATACACTTATATTAATTAATAGAATTAAGCGATACAGAAAAACCACAACAACATGATCGGAAGCATTTTAAATCGTTCTTTTCATAATAAAAAACTCAATCAAATCTGAGGTCTTTGTGACCTATAGTCTCTACATCGGCTATTATAAATATTGGGCAAAAATCCTGAGATCCATTAAAATAGAATAATAATACGACATGGCAGATCTTTATTCTAAAAATCAAATAGCAATACTACTACTAAGAAACATGAGATATATAAGGAACACATTTAACTGAAATGTAAACAAATACTTATCAGTATTCTATCGCGGACCAACTTGACTTAGGAATTTCCACGTTCCTCCTAACCTTAGACCGCACTCCATTCCTGAAATATTCCACTAGTCACACGTGAGCCGAACTGAGCACTACAATAGTCTAGGTGATCTAGGGATGGTTTTCTATCGTCTTTACTACAGCAGAGTAGCCACAAGGTTCACTTTATCATCCTATTATGGTGTGAATCATTCTGTATAATCTTCCCCTTCAACCTTCACAGTTCTCTCACTAGGACAATCCTCTTTTCTAGGACACACCAGATATTTAGCAATCTGATGTTTGAGCGCTCAGATTCACGAGTGGACCCTCTAGTGTACTTGGGAAATCGTTTTCCCTCACAACGTTCCTCTCTTTGCTATATATAATTTTTAAGGGTAAAGGGTGCTAGGAAATTAGGTCTTTTGCATACTTAGTTAACTAAATGACAGTCTAGCAGTTGTGTATTTATCTTTAATCAGGAAACTAATTTATTTTTATTCCTCACAATTTATTTTAATCTTTATTTAATAATATTGGACTTTTACTCACCAAACAACTAGTTAGATCTTTAGTTACTAACTAATGAACAACCTAGACTCTTGCATGCTCAACCCCTCTTTGTGTGGCAGTCCCAGTCAGTTAGAAAGAAATAAAATAATAATAATCTTTGAATATTAAAAATAAATAATCAAACTTGATTACTGATGCTCCAGAGCTCCCAGCCCAACATCATTCAATCAATGAGAGTTTAAGTGTTCCAGAGCATCTCAAATCACACTTACTCAACTAATAGTGCTTCTAGAGTCCACTTGGCTCAACACTATCCACAGAAGTTTAGATGTTCTAGAGTTCACTTGCTCACATCATTAATAGTTTGGTGTTGGTCAGAGCTCACTTGCTCAACACACAAAATATAACCATAATTAATGTTTTTTAACAACAATAAAATAGTCTTTTTCCTGGGATATTAATCCCTCCCCTCTTAGAGCAACATCATCCCGGTGTTCTAGGGCTCTGAACTGAAACTATGAAACAAGGAGGGGTATGCCTCTTTCACTGCAGTTTCATTCTCCCAGGTGGCCTCTTCAGGCCCAAAGTGCTTCCATTGCACTTTCACATGGATAATAGTTCGCTTTCGGAGTAGCACCTCTCTCTTGTCCAAAATATGAATGGGATCCAGTACAAATTCCCCTTCATGTTGTACATGTAACAAGGACCAATTAATAACATGTTTAGTATCATAAACATATTTCTTAAGTAAGGATGCATGAAATACATTGTGCACTTTTACATGTGTTGGTAGTGCTAGTTCATATGCCATTGGCCCTTTCTTGGCCAAAATTTTAAATTGCCCACAAAACCTAGGAGCTAGTTTCCCACATTTGCCTAAACTCAAGGGGCTTCTCTTGGCTTTCACTTTCAGATACACATGCTCCCTGACCTGATACTCTTTGTCTTTTCTTTTTTTGTCCGCATCACTTTTCTACCTATCCTAGGCCTCTTTTAAATTCTGTTGTACCTTAAAAACTAGCTATTCTAAATCCTTCAAAATAATTGGCCCAAACATGAGCCGATCCACCGGGCTGTCCCAAGTTACCAGTGTCTGACACTTTATGTCGTAAAGTAATTCAAAAGGGATCATTCTAGCCAAATTTTGATACCCGTTGTTGTATGCAAACTCTTCCAGATGCAGATATTCTTCCCACTGGTTGGGATTGTTCATGACATACATTCGAATCATATCTTCGAGTATCTGATTCACTTGTTCAGTCTGCCCATCTATTTGCGGATGGTAAGTGGTACTGAATTTTAATTTTGTTTCCAAACCAGAAAATAATGACCTCCAAAAATTGCTTGTAAAATTCGTATCTTGGTCATAGATAATAGCTTTCAGTCTCCCGTGCAATCGAAAAATTTCCTTTAAGAAAATGTCAGCAATGTTTACAGCCTTATGTGTAGATTTTACAAGAATAAAATGAGCAGATTTAGATAATTTGTCTACAACAACCATAATTGAGTCATTTTGTTTCTTGATTTTTGGTAGTCCGGTAATAAAGTCCATGCTGATGACTTCCAATTTCCATTCTGGGATGTGTAAAGGTTGTAACATTCCTATTGGATGCTGGTGCTTAGCCTTAACCAGTTGGCATTCTTGGCATTTTAAAATGTATAAAGCTACGTCATTTTTCAGTTTTGGCCAAAAATAATGTTTCTTAACAACAGATAATATTTTCTGATATCCTAGATGTCCAAAATATGGTTTCTGGTGGAATTCATTTAATGTTTCAGTTCTGATATTTTCACTTTTAGGTACATATAGTATGTCCTTGGACCACAGTAGTCCTGTTTTGTCAATTTTATAATCTTTTTGTTGTGAGAACAGTCTGTCCTCATGTATTTTCTGGAGTATTTCCATGTAGAAATGGTCATTTTTGGTTGTTGTCCCGATTTCATCATACAGATCAAAATTGGTTTTGCTCACTCTTACCTCATGAATTAAGTGAATTCTGTGACTTAATGCATCTGTGATTTTATTCTCCTTTCCCTTGATATGTTTCAGCTCAAAATTATAATCACTAAGGAAGGCCAGCCATCTGGCTTTCCGTGCATTTGAATCTGGTTGGTCGAATAGATATTTCAAACTCATGTTGTCTGTTTTAAGGAGAAACTTCTTCCCCATTAAATGTTGCCTCCACATCTTTAGTGCATGGATAAGGATAGCCAGTTCGAGATCATGAGTTGGGTAATTCTTCTCACGTTCTTTAATTTGCGTGACTCATAACAAATTGCAAAGTCATTTTGTAGGAGGACTCCCCCAAGTCCTTCCTTACTTGCATCAGTACAAACCACAAAATCTCCATCTGGATCTGCAATTCTAAATATGGGGGCAATTGTTAAAAGTTGTTTGAGTCTGGAAACTCTCTTCACATTTGGTTGTCCACAAAAATTTACTTTCCTTTTTCTGCAGTGATGTCATAGGGCATGCTATCCTAGATATGTTTTCTATGAACTTCCTGTAATACCCTGATAATCCTAGGGAGGATGTGATGTCTGTGACACTTTTTGGTGTAGGCCATTCTTCTATGGCTTTAATCCTCTCTAGGTCTACAACAATGCCTTTTTTAGAAATAATATGGCCAAGGTATTGTATCTGCGATCTATAAAAATCACATTTGTTGAACTTAGCATAGAGTTGGTGCTCTTGTAGAATATACAGTACAATCTTGAGGTGTTCCCTATGCTCTTCTTCGTTTTTAGAATAGATTAGTATGTCATCGATGAATACAAGTACAATCTTGTCTAAGTAATTACTAAAAACATTGTTCATCATACACATAAAATTAGCAAGTGCATTCATTAATCCAAAAGGCATCACTACGAACTCGTAGTTACCGTACCATGTCCTAAAAATGTTTTGTTTATGTCCTCATCTCGAATTATGACTTGATGATATCCAGAATGTAAATAAATTTTGGAGAATACTTTTGCTCCTCCGACTTGGTCAAATAGACCATCTATCCTTAGTAGAGGGTATCTATCATTGGAAGAGGGTATCGGTTCTTAATTTTCAGTTTATTTAGTTGTTGGTATTCGATGCACATACGCATCGTTCCATCTTTATTTTTCATGAATAGAATAGGTGCTCCCCAAGGGGATACACTCGGTTGGATATATCGTTTGTCAATCAATTCTTGCAGTTGAAGTTTCAGCTCAACTAATTCATGGGTACTCATGCGGTAAGGTGCCTTCAAGATTGGTACCAATCTCGGTGCTAGTTCGATGGAGAAATCCAAGTCTCTCTTGGGTGGTAACCTAGGTATTTCATCTGGAAAAAAATATTTGAACTTTGCCAGGACAGGAAAATATTCAATATGTTGTCCTCTTTCCTCTTCTAAGTTGTGAATGTTGATTGCATACAGCTTACAACCTTTTCATACACATTTCTTAACTTGTAGGGCTGAGATCTATCCAATGGACACCTTCGTGGGTATACCCTATACCCTTCTCTCGTTCCCTTGCTTATCTGTGCAAATGAAAGTTTTATTTAAGTAGTCTAGCATAACGTGGTGTTGCTCAAGCCAATCCATACCAATTAGTAGGTCATAGGCACCCAAGGGTAAGATGTTTAAGTCAGCTTCAGTTTGAAATCCATTCATGTCAAGTTGGTAGTTTTTTACTAGTTCAATAACTTTCCTTTTTTTCCCTGTGGCTAACTATACCAGCCATGGTTTAGCATGTTTCACATTTTTTCAGTTTGCACTTTTCAACAATTTTAGGGGATACATAACTACGGCATGACCTCGGGTCAATTAAAATTGAAAAATAAATATTTGCAATCTTACCTTCAATTTCAACCATCGTGGATTGATGGTCCGCTTTCCTGCTCTCCAGGGAAGCACATATTCGGGGTGTCTGCGCCATGTCCTCCACTGTTGACTCTTCTTGTAGATTGTTCAGAACCTTGGGCCCTTTGTTGTTTGTTAAATCTCTGTAATAATGGGGTCCTTGACAGCCCCAACATCTGCCAAGAATAGGGGTTGTTTTAGTCCCTCTTTCTACTGTTGGTTTGTTTACACTCAGTGTTGGGTTGCTTGGTTTTGTTCCATATATTGGAAAGTTTCTGTTAGCTGGAAAACTGTTGTTCTGTTTTTGGTAAGGAGGTGGTTTGAACCCTCTCCTTTGGTTGTCAATAAAAGGTCTCATTCTCTCCTTCTTCTTGTTCACATTTTCAGTCCTATGTTGGTTGTGTTCATAACAGAGTCTAGCTTTCTGTAAAGCCATGTCTAGGGTCTTAGGTGCATCAAATTCAATTTTGTCCCTGTAGTAAGTTGGAAAACAGCCTAAGAACTGTTGTATTTTCACTTTCTCGTCTCTTACGTAAGGTACGTAATGTAACAGTTTGAGAACTTTGTTAATTAAAGCATCCATGGTGAGGGAGTTCAGTTGAAGCTCATGGAATTCTTTTATTTTCTTGTCGAAAAACCTTTCCGACATGTATTTCTCTTGGAATAATTTTCTAAATTTTGACCACCCAACTTGATCCATTTTAATCTTCTTAGTATGTTTGAGGTCCTACCAACATCTAGCAGCGTTACCTTTCAGATTGTAAATAGAAAACTTGGCCTTCATACTGCTGGAGTAATGATGTACTTGAAAGTATTTGTTCATTCCCAACAGTCATTCTTCGGCTTTCTGTCCTAGATCTAGGTTTCCCTCAAAATTGGTGCCTTGATTTTCCTAAACTCTCCCTGTAGGTTGTCCCCTTTCTTGTATTTATTTCTATGAGGGGATGATGCATAGGAGTCCGAGGAGTACTCAGATTCAGGGTCACATGAGTTGGATGAATTAGTGAGTTCTGGTGACTTTTCAAGTTGGCTACAATCTAGGCTACTGTCCCTATTTCTGCGGTGTTATTTAGTTAGATGTTTGTTTTCAGAATGGGTTGTCCTTCTATGAGGGTACTTGCATGAATATGGTACCCAAAATGGCCACAACAGCAGCACGAGCGGAAAAAACAAAGCAATGAGCACGCACATCCAAATGCATGCACGCGTCGCTACTTCGGCAATGTCGAACGTCCAGGAGGACGAGCCCATGTGGACAAAAGGGGTGTGCACGCGTTTGTCATTTTTGACAAACCCATGAGCACATAGAGCATCCCGCGAGCGCACAGTGGCACCCCTCGGTCACGTTTTGGAGCATAGCAATGCCAATAAATCACCCTACACCTCCTTGACATAAATTTATCCAGGTAGGTGCTCCTCAAAGCACAAATTTGTTGTCAGTTTTTTTTTTTCTAATTCAATTTTGATTTTTAAAAAAATTTACAATCCATTAAGAAACCAAGAAAATTTCATTGCAGGCCATCTACACCTAACAAGATGTCAAACACACCTAAACCATCCGATGAAACCAATGAAACTTGACCTTTAGAAGACAACATGGGAACCGACAATGAACATAATGAAAACCTTGAAGATCAATTATACCAAGATTTAAATTAATTGAGGGCACTAAGTAATGAATTGAACAGCACCAAGGAACCCTCCCGGGTTTCCTTGGCTTCATCACTACAAAACATTATTGAATCAATCAATATTGCACACAGTGAGATAACAAACTTGAGCCAATACAAGGCTCGAGTGAGGGAACGCTACTCCACTGGGTTGTCCAAAGAGCAGATAGAAGACCTCAACATCACCAAAGCCCAGTTATATAGCAAGTTCATAGTTCCCTCGAAAGGACAGCCTCCAGCTGTGATGAGGCCTTGGGTTTGCATGGACTAGTGCATTTACCAGCCATGGAGCGATAACTGGAGAAAGAGGTGGTTCATGGTGTTTGATAGGCCCCCGTGCAACAATTTGGAGGTCCCACAGTATTTTCTTCAGAAATTGTGGGCTGAGTTTGAGCTAGGGTACCATGTCAACTATTTTGACATCACTGAGTTTGAAGGTCTCGGTCTTGGCTCTTCCCAAGATCAACCTCAGGCACACTGCAACCCACTTAGAGGACCTCCTGCACCCAGGAGAGAGCCAAAACCCCCTCCTCATCCACCCGGGTTTGGTAGTGGCCTAGATGAGATTCATGACTACGTCAGATGTGCCACACATGACTTGCCTAGACATACCAAATTTGTTGCCATGTCTTCCCAGAGCCAGGAGGACATCGATAAGACACAGACACCTGCACAGTCTATGGGTGGTGGCCGGGACATGTCGGGTACAGGCGTAACCCAGTCAGGGCTTTCTAGTTCTCCTGGAACAATGGCACATCATTGTTCTCACTATGGTCATTCTTTCCATGGTGATATGCAGCAACATGCCACAGGGAGCTTCATGGATCAAGTTTGCTATTGTTTTAGTTAATGATCAAGTATTTGTTGTATTTTATTTGATATCGTATTGTTTAATATATTTAACTTTGAATTACACATTGTTGACTTTATTTGTTTTAATGTACAGTTATTTGGGGTCGGGTCTCTATCTCCCAGGTGGAAGGACATCGGTTCCTTTGACCTCGATGGAGCCATGGCAGTAGCAGAGGAGATTGCGGCACTATACACACAGGTAACTTCTTTACTTTGAATAATTAGATCATGTTACCAGTAATTTGTGTTTAGTAATTACAAATTAATTAGCACTAAGTAATTACCATATTATCATCGTATTTTATAGTAGTGTTTATCGTATTGTCTAAATTATTTGTGAGCTATAAATTCATCAAATCCAACCAAACAAAAATGAAACCTTATAAAACATGAAAACCTAAGAAAACTAGAAACATTTGTCCATGTTCACTTTAGGCATCCTAGACCTCTAATGATTATACAAATGGGAGAGAAATTTCCAAAATCTGTCATTCTTACTTTACCAATGATGAGCCCGCAGCTGGGGTTTTGGTGATGCCCACAGTATCCTTCATCCTCAGATTACCATCCAATGCTTGCTTGCTCTTCTTGTGTTTTACCAATGCCATGTGTGTTATTGTTGCTTTTCCATTTGTCACCATGTCATCCAAGTTATCTTTGCCATGTACTCTCCTTGTCCAAATCATCTTCAAATGACCATAGTATGGGTCATTTGACTCTTGGCTCAATAGGTGTGCCAATGGCTCCAATGCTCATCACTTTGTTCACCAAATCAACCTTTGCTGCCATGCCCTTATGCCATGTGTTCTTGGAGCTTAAACTTTGAGAATATATTACCATGGTAATTATCACTTTCCCTTGTATTCTACTAATAGGTTCTTTTAATGGTAAAGGTATTCAAATCACTTCTATGGTTCTGCTAACTTTGTTGCATCAATTGAGTTCACTGAGATGTTGTACTTGTCACTTTTGCCTCCACCGAGACCAATAGGAAAACTATTTATTGCTATGAATTTTCACTACATTGTGCAAAACTCTCGGGAAAAAGAGAATCATAGTGGCAAAGATTCTAGAAATTCAAGAACCTGATGTTTCTCATGTCCTTATTACCCTAGTTTATTATCACTGGCTTTCCAATTTATTCTAATATTTGAGACTGAAAGTAATCATACTACTACTCCTAGAACATGCTATTATGAAAGACATATAAACAACGTAAAACAACTTATCACGTGTATTGTGACTAAAGTTTTTGAAAATGATGTAAGGCCCATAAGGAAGAGCAATAATCTTACAAATATGATCTATGGGGCCTTGCTATTATCTTGATTCAAATACAACTTGGTAAAACATTTGACATCAAGAATACTCATTTAACTCATTTCAATCAAGATTTCTATGATTTCAATCAAGTGATATCATTCTGACAACATAGCTATTCAATCAAGAACACATAATTAGTCATTCAGTGAAGAAGAACATGGCACATTCAAGCTTGTGAGTAAGTTAATCATGAAAAAGATTTATCTTTCTTCCTTTTTCTAACGATCAACACTCTAAAGTGTATTAAATAACATGCACACTAACTTAATTTCTATTTATCACCACTTTGCAAATTGAAACATTGAGATGCCATTTTATTTGATGATGTAAATTTTATGGAAATAAAGGGACTCAAGATCCTCACTCTAGGGATGCAAATACTTTTCCACTGGGTGAATCAAGCTTGTAGGAAACTACAAATCTATAAGAAGACATCAAAACCTAGGAACTCTTTATCAAGAACCCAAACACATTACATAGGTTTCCAATTCAAATTTGTAAATGGACATGAATTCCATTCGCTTATGAGGCACTGCACATCTCTCTAGGTCCAAAGCAAAAGCTCACCTACTCATGGGGATGACTCTAGAAAAGGAAAAGCTCACCATGTCACCTTCTATGCCCTGTCACCTTATTTAATTTTAATTTCATGCCATGCCACCTTCTATCCTTTCAGAATATTGAATATCAATGACAACTTTGCCCATCAAACACTTCAAGCATCAATTGTCAACCTTCCTTGCCACATTATCTTCAATGAATGACCACATAATGGGTCATTTGTTCCTATTATGGGCCCAATCCATTGTGGGTCAAAGGACATGATCCCCACAACCATTTTCTTTACCAAGTCTTGAACAAATGGACTGCACCAATACAATAAAAACATTATATAATATCCAAAGCCAATCAAACCACTATCATCTAATGTAACACCCCTCCTTTAGCAACCTAATGTAAATAAATTGTTGTAATTGCAATTATGTAAATGGTTTGGTGAGGAGCTCAAGTCCAAGGCCCCACTAGTAAGCCTTGTTGATGATTTTTCCTAAATTGTAAATGGTCGAGTAGTAGACTAGGTGACTGAAAGTTAAGATACAATCTAGACGACGAGCGAAGAATCCTTTAATGGAGGAGAGAAGGCTAATGGCTAAGAAGCCATTAAAAGTTGGTTACTAATAACCATGGTAATCGTCGAGCCTAGGAACCTAAAGGAAAGGGAATTTCTTCAATGAATGGTTTAAACCTTTTAGTGCCATGGAACTAAATTACTAAGGCCACGTTAAGGGAGTAAGAATTTATTAGATCGAGAGCTTGTATCTCTAGCTTCATTTTAGTGAGATCAAAGTATAAAAGTACCATGGGGTTTTTCCCATGAGAATAATTAACACCCTAAAATGATTACTCCTTTATAAAAGGGGGCTTTGGAGTCACGACATCCTTGTTTTGAGAAGCTAAACTAACACTTGGACGAACTGCTCTTAGTAACTAAAGTACCACTTGGCACAATGCTCCTAATTCGTGGAGCTATGATCTCTAGGTGGGGATGGCAGACTTTCCAAAGCCAGGAAGGAGAAAAAAAATAGTTATAAAGTGATGAATAGGGCATCCAGAGGGGGGAGAGCGATGATAACTCCTTCTTGGTTGATTATTGTATTAGTATTCATGTCAAGGTTGGGTACAAATGGTAGGTAGCCTCCTCAAAAGGGAGAGCCGAGCGCTTGGCTATTAGTTAAAGCAGCGCAAATCTACCTTGGTTAATTTTCATATGTGTGCACCATCGATAGGGTTGTCGGATTATTGCTACCTATGTTTTTATTGCAATAAACTTTGTGTGTGTACTCTTTCCGCTATGTAAAGACCATGTGGTATGTGCTCTTTTAATTTCTAAACGTTTTTCCAGAGTGATAGTAAGGGTTTAGCTACTGGGTGAAGTCGTATTCAGGATTTCCATGGTATTTCTCTTTGATTATTATTTAATTGATGGATTATGTCTTCCCTATGGCGCCCTGGAGATATTGTGTAGCATATCTGGGAGGGATGGCTCTGCATCCTCTAAGCCGCGATAGGCCCGGACTAGCGACGGGAAGGGACGTCTTGTAAATCCCGATCCCCAAATACTGTTCTATCCATTATTGTATGTTAAGGATTTTACTGCTTGAAATCATTGTCTCTGCTTGCAATATTTAGCTTACATTGTTCATTACATTCCTTTTTTTCTATATCGATCTAAGAGGGCCACCTGCACTTCGTATAATGGAGTGGTGCAATTGCACCATGGGAAAAGACGGCTCAACTATGAGCTCGATCCCATTTCTTATGCAACGAATAATATGTAAAGTTTGATATCAGGTTAGGAAGGGATAGCTTGATCCCATTTATTATGTAGTAAGCATTATGATAAGTTTGTGATAATGGTGGAGGAGGGATCATTCTTCATGAGCTTGATCCCGATCCCTTTAACATATTTATCGTTTAAACATTTATCACCTGGATTGTAAGATCCATTTATCACTACGTTGATAGGGGGAAAAGGGCTCGACTAAGTAGGTAGTTTTAGATAAAGAACCTCTGCACCAGGGTTTTGTATTTTGGAAAAAACATGAATGCTTGATGAGAGGCCATTTTTCCTAAATGTTGTTGGTTGGATCGCAATGATGATCCCTGTCTTTCTTGTCCCTTTGGGTACTATGAGACACTGAAGATCTCCGCCTTTCCTATATGAAAACACTGGGTTGAAATCGAGATGGTGAACTATGCGTGTTCATTTTGCTAGGTGAACTCAATTATACCTCCGTTTCTTTATGCTAACTGAATTATAGAATGATCCCTGCATTTCTTTCAGTTGGGTTGTAGATATACACTATATTATAGATATTAGTTCATTATGTATGTGGAATTTCATTTTTAGATTATGCATCCAGTGAATGTCTGCACAAATCTCCTCCGCAAATTTAATTGGTGAAGCGATGGAGAGGATGGCTAGGAAGCCCAAATCTCGGAACTCTATGATATATTTTATATAAGTGAAATTATGGTGTCCTATGCTGCACCGATTACTACTTGTTAATAGTTTTGTAACTCTGTGACAGAGGTAAGATTTCGAAGACTTTGTTTCCATTGGTATCCTTTCTATATGTCTTCCTACACCATGAATTGGAACAAATCGAGGTCATTTTATTTCTGCTACCACGATCCAAATAGGATCTTCGTTTTCAAGCAATCACTGATATTTGTGTTACATCTCTACCTTATATTTTATATATATATGGATATGGGAGAGGCTTGCGATCGTAGATCCATGGAGGAGGGGAAATCTTTTTATTTTAATCCCTAAGTAGTATCATTGTATGGGTTTCTCATTATTCCCATAGTACGGTTTGTATCATTTATTATGATGTTGCATGCTTATTTTTCCTGATGTTTTGATTCTTGTTGTACTGGGAAGGGATAGCCATAATAGACAGAACCCTGTTTCTACCCTTAATGTGGTCGCTTGGCTGCCTCCTTATTTTCAGTTGGACATAAATTATTTTATATGCGGTTTACATTTCGTAGACAACATAAGGATGTGGGGAAGGTTGGGATCCTGCTTTAACCCTGAAACTCTCTTTTGATGACTCGATAAACCATTGCTTGAGAATTGCATATTTTAGTGTATGATATACTCGCGGTATATTTTCTCACTTCAGGTTGGGTGATTTTCAACAAATCTACCTTGCCTAGCTGCTATATGTTATGTGTAGGTTTTATGTTTGACCCCTACATAGTATGATAATATTTTGTCGCTGTATTGAAAAGTTTGTTGAATTACATAGTACTTTTTATTGTATTTCTATATAGAACTCATTTTATGCTTGGACAGAACTGTAGATATGTGCTAGATAGTTATTGCATAATTGCTTTCGGTTTTGTGTTTCTATCTCTACATGTTATGGCGAGATCACAACAAGGGTGTCATAATATGATCCTGTTGGTAAATATATGATGCATCTTTTTGTATAGAGGCCATCGCAGTTTATAGTTGTGTATGTTGAATAAGGCTTGAATCTTTGGTTTTTTTCTACTGATCTTTATTATGGAATTAAAACCATGATTATGTTTTGGTATGATGTATGTGAAGATATGAACATACTACAGGGAAACCCGTGTTGCCCTTACGGTAGGATATAGGTAATTACGAATGGTGAAGATCATTGTGGCTATTGAATTACAAAAGAGAATTGGTTTCGTATTGATGTATGTTGTATATTATATGATATATATATGTTGTTTACACAGTCACGATTTCTGCTATAATTGTGCATATATTGTCTTTATACTGTGAATTCATCACTGTAAGGTTTTAGATTAAGGTTTTCATTATGACGAGCTGTGGTGATCAGCTTAGGAGAGATTCTGGTAATACTTTCGAAATAGACCCTTTGGATGTCGAATACACACTCTCTATAGGAGGGACTTGAGAAGGTGCAAAGTAAGTATTGCGAACAAATTATGTAATCGATTGTAACCCCTTTGAATAAATAAAATGGTGCAAGACTTTTCGTGGATGTAGCCCAAGAGTGGGTGAACCACCTTAAAAATGGCCTTTGTCTGATATATCTGAATTGGTGTGTATATTCTACCCTCTTATGTGTTTAAATGACTCAGCGATTTTGATAGTTTCGTCAATTGCTTAATATTTTTAAGTACATGATTGGTAAAGTATAACTTGAAGTTAATTTCCTGAATTGATCAATGATATTGTATTGGGTAAATTCATGTTTAAAAATATGTTGAATGAAGTAAAGGAATTATTAGCATTTATTCTTGTATAGAAAAAATTTTAATCCTTATGAAGTTTTGGGGTATGTTACATCTAACTTGAATATAAATTAATTGCAGTCATGTTTTTTAAGTACTATCGTTTTCATTCTCATTGGCATTGTGTTTGATATTGTTAATATTGTTTTTATAAATTCAGTCTAAAAATTGTACTGTTCGCACAGGTGTCCGCAGGCTCCAGCGACCAGCCATCGCCACCGGGGCACCAGCAGTTCTCCATGTGCGCAGGTATTGTATGTATTAAAGCATAAATTTAATTTCAAATATGATGACTTGTCCGTGTATATTTATATATTTCTATACTAAACTATGAGGTTATAAATGTGTATGCAGGTGAGAGCACCTCGGCCTACCAGTGCCGTTATTCCTCCCTCCCCGAACATTCGGCCACCCTATATGCCAGTTGTATCCCCTGGAATACATGCCCCATTCCCCAACCCCTTCCATCCATTGCCCCCCTCCTATATAGCACCAGAGTTCCATCCAGATCCCCCTTACATTTCATATCCAGCTCCACCTTTGTATCAATTTCCCATGTTCCCACCCTCCCCCAATCCGACCACAGCACACCACCCATCCACAATCACCCATCCCTCTACCGCAACACAGAACTCGCCCCCCCCCCACATTCTCCCACCACACTCGCTTCCCCTTCCAGGGTTCCTCGATCCATACTATAGCCAAATGGGGTTTATATCCCTAGAGGTGCATCTTCACTTTGCCCACCCAGTCCATGCCTCCTTCTGCTACCCCCCCCTTCTGCCACTGTTCCCCCCAATGGTGTATCCACTGTCGATGTGGCTACATCCTCCCCTTTACCATCCACCCTAGCATCGGAGTAGGCTGTCCAACCGACTGCTCTATCCGCTAGCCCTGAAGACCAGCCGATTGTGTTCACGATGAGATTGACTAGTTTATGAAAATCTCGTTCAATTGTAACGAAAAAGTACTATATGCATCTAGTTTCATCATTTATCTGATTGTTCTAAATGTTGCAGGGTGGCATTGTCGAGAGACTAGGATCACAGAGGAGGAAGACCCCCTCACGACTTATAGTCTCTCATGCAGTGAGTTATCCAAGATTTGAAAACTATTTTTATTTTGAAATTATGTTTTATACTTGTATAATTGCGAGGAAAATTTGACATATTATTGTTGTCATTTCAGGGCTCAGGGGGACGTGTTTCAAGACACTGGAAGGACCCAGCTTCCTCTAGCACGAAGAAGAGGAAGATCGATTTTGGAGATGCACCTGGGAGCTCCAAGGGTGGGAAGGAGGATTGAGAGACCCTCCTATGTACACTAGCCACGATGTGGCACTTTTGGCATGAGTTTCCATATTTTGTATAGGGCACCATGGGCCATATTTTGTATAGGGCATGAGTTGCATTTTTTTGTATGGGGCACAAGTTGACATTATATAGACGCTGGGAATGATGTTCCATTTTTCCAAAAAGTGTACATGATTGGATCATTTTTGCATATTAATAGATGGATCTGCACTTGTGTATATGAGTTTGTCTTCGATTACATTTTTGCATACATGATTTTGTCTTCGATAAAAATGTTATGGAAAAGTTCTCACACACATATAGATGTTATTTCTAGACACCAAGTGACCTCAATATGAGTCCCTTGTATTTGAATGGGTCTTGCATTTTTTCCTTTCAGCAACAACATACCTATCCAAGCAAACTAAGGAGTGATATTTACATTACAAAGTGTTGTGACTTTAGGGATACAAAAACATATATAGGAGACGATGACTTCTTCCATACGTATCCTTGTAATGGTTACAATAGTCAATTATAATAAGCATTGCATCATATATTATATCAAATTAACCTAGATATATTAGCAGTTCATATGTGTGCTTGGATGGAAGGGTTAACCATATCAGTTGAATTAGTTCAAACATGAGTGGTGTGCATAGGTGCAATTGGATTGAGCAATAAAAGATAATTGTTAATGTAGTTACATATGGATCATTCTTTGTGTGTTAGTATGTGCCTTTAATGAAAGCATGGTTAATGTGTTGAACTACTACTTGCACAAGTTGGCATAGACCCTTAGTGTTGATAATGTCTTCAATGTTTTGGTAATATTGATGATCACTCTTTGCAATTTAAGTATCTTGGATTCTTTGAGGTTAAGACACATATTGAACATACTCAACTCAATGGTTCAAGACATCATTTTACCCCATGATCCATGGAAGATTCATTGGAGTCATATGAACCTCGTTGTCATCACCTAAACCATGGTCCCTCTCTTTAGATCCCTCTCTTTAGCAATGCATAAATTATATCTTCTACCTCTACTAGAACCCTTATGGCCTTTCCCTTCAAAACAACCCAAACCCCATTCAACCCCGTCTTTATCACCACCAAGAACCTCCTTCCTAGATATTAAATAATATCTATTACCTTCCACACTAGGGCCCTTCCTATTTTGATTATTTACCTCAAAATCCCCATCACTAGAATCAGACCCAATAGGGGATCCCTCAGTAGAATAACTGCAACACACATATCCTCGAATTGCCTATCCCCCTTCAATCCTTTCAAAGAGAAAGAAAAACCCTAACAACTATCCCCAAATGAGTATACTATCCCAAAATTTTCAAAATCAAAGGAATCATATTGCAAACTTAATGCGAAGTCTTTAATAGACTTGCCAATTTCCTTTTGGCATTGATCTAAGTGAGGTTGAGCCTCCATTGAAGGTGACTGGAATTCCATAGGAAGACTAAGACACTTCATCAAAACTGGAGCGATGTCATTCATCTTCGAGTATGAATAAAAACAAGGGGACCATTGTTTTAGCATAAGCAAAATCATCTCCCACTTCCAATAATGGGCCAAAATATTCCTCAAAATCCTCTTGATATATGAAAAGAAACCGTAGGTAACTTGTAATTGATATAAATAAATTAGGAATGTACCAAAGCCTAAGAACCCATCTTTCCTATAACTACACCCTTAGAGACAACTCCCCTACCTTTTTACCATGAAATCTTCCAACAAGAGCATGGGAATCCATTCCCACCACCTCATGAATTTTGATATCCTTTCCTAGGACTAGCCTCATAAGAGAGATTTTATGTTTTACACACTTCTTCCTCTTCATTTTTACACTACCAACATCATTCACCTACATCCCTTTGTTGGCTTCACCTTTATCATTATCAACATGCTTTAAAGAATTCTCTCCTCCATCTCTAACCTTCAACCAACTACCATCCTTTTCCAAAACAACCCTTCCATCCTCGAGATCTATAAGATTCACCCTTGGACTTACTAGGTCCATAACCACTTCATATACAACATCTAAAATAATTTGATTATCCTAAATTAGTCCATTCGAAATAGGACCCTCGCCACATATATAATGACTAGTCTATCATGATCCACAACACTCATCTATGGATTAGCCCACCCAAAACCCTCAAAATTACTATAATCAAATTACCCAAATGGAATATCAACACCATGCAAAGTAATTGAGTCAACACAAGGAAAATTAACTCTTTGTGCAACTAATTCCAAGCCCGATGGCCTATTTTCTCACCTAGCAACTTCAACTCATTGCAAAAAAGCACTGGGTTCTGGCCCTCTTCGACTTTACTTTCAAAGGAATTGGTCTTCAAAAATCACCGACCAACACTAGGGCACACAAAAGAAAATGCATTCCATGGATAGGTTCCTAAGAAAATCTCCTTGTACCATCCTTATCTACAGACATTATGTCCTCCACACAAAGCTCATCAAACCCACACCAACTTGCCACCTTCCATTAAATCATTTGCTCTATTCTTACACCTCAACCCCAATATCACTTGAACCCACTTTTCCAATAATACAATGATTTTGAGAATTCTCAACCATACCCATGACCAATAACCTTTTTGTATCCACTCAAAGGATCCAAAGGAAAAATATATTTGTCCTTAGGGTATAACTTTGTAGCTTGGATGTTGGAGCCTAAATACCTCGTCCCACCACCCAATGCCCAAACCTCTCTATTTAGAGAATGGTTTTGATAAGAGAAATGAAAACTTATCTTCTATCTCATAGATCTTCCAAGTAATCTAATGTGTCCTCATACTGATCCATATAAAACCAACCTAAGGTATACCTATATTAACATGCTATCAACATCATATACTCATTTCTATGTCCATTAATAAATGACATATCATGTTGAAATCATTACAAGTTTTATGAAAAGGTAGATATATCCCTCCATTAATCTTCTATTGAAACATTGTCAAACACCAAAGGAAAATCAACAAAATAAACTGAATTCAAAATAAACCTCAAAGCCAATGAAAACCTTGTTTGGCACTAACGAATGCCACCAATTGAACTAAAGTATTACTGTTGATGTATATGTTACTTCAAAATGTATTTCATCTATGTATTTTATATATATTTATTGTACCCTTATAAGAGATGTGTTATTCCTCTATAAGAAAGTGTCGTCATGTGGATTGACAATTGTCGCAAGTGTGTGTACTTGCCGATGGGTTATTAGACCACCATGTGTGGGGTCAGCCCTGAAATATATATTATATTGTGGATGTATCTAGATAGGCAAGTCAGCCCCATAGTGTAACTGGGAAAATAGGTTAGTATAAATAGAGATCGGGAGATCTCTATTTTCATCACTCGAAAAATCACACTTCTCTCACTCAGAAAGTGGTGCACTAGTGAGGAGGAGGATCATCTGCTACTAGGAGACTATCTCAATGTATTTTGGTTTTACTTTTGTTGAGCCATTGCTCTCTTTATCTCCGAGGAAGTTGTGGGGTTTTTCACCTTAGGGTTTTCCCCACGGAAACTATGTGTCTCTTGTCTCTCATGCTTTTGATTTTTGTGATGCTTGTCATGCTTATTGTGATTGTTATGCATTGATATACTGTATATGTTATTCTCTCAGTAAAGATCTTAGAGTATTGTGAATTAATGCTCAAAATTTAACATGGCATTAGAGCTAACCTGAGAAGAAGACATTTTGTAGTGATGGAAACTTGAGTTTCTTGTTTATTGAGTTTCTCTCCACAGGTTTTGGAAAAGCAATATAGTAGATTGACTCTACTCATCAAGGCGAATCTATCTTTCCAATCAGAATTCAATTCTGAGCATTTTCAGATTTGGCCCTATAAATTAGGGTTTCCACAAAAATAGGAATTTCTGAAATCTGAAGACATAGCTGGAAGCGCCTTGCAAAAATCGAAGTTTAGAGCTTTGGATCAAGATTTTTGGCTGGGTAGATCTCCGGGAAACTCAAACCCTAATGCAGGGCTCCCCTAGTGAACCCAGGAGGAAAAAAAGGAAAATCTGAAGGGTAAAGATTTGCTGATCTCAAATTTTGAATACACCAGGCTGATCAGCTCATCAAAGCGCATCTTTCTATCCTTTCAGAAAGTTGAAATTCACATTTTGAATTTTTAGGTTTTTTTCGACAAACCCTAATCCGGGACCAGATCCAGTTTTCAGCATTTCAAGTGGTAAGACCTAAATATTTTCTATTTCCATTTGAAGTACTCTTTAAGATGTTTCACCACACCAAGCTTGAGGATAAGTTTGAAGGGGCTGATAAATTCTGAGCTTGGAAGTATAGGATTGGGTTAATCCTGGAAGAGAATGAGTTGGACTCATACATAAAAGAAGACATCCCTATCCCAGAGGATGAAGAGGCTAAAGTATTGCATAAGAAGAACTTGGTCAAGGAAAAGAGAATCATTGTTGATTCTATCAAAGACCATATCATACCCCATGTGTCTTCCCTAAAGACACCCAAGGAGATGTTTGACTCTTTGACCAAGCTATTTGAAGGGAAGAACATAAATCGGAAGATGAGCCTGGGGAACCAATTGAAAGGAGTAAAGTTTAAGAATGGAGAAACCATTCAATCTTATTTTTCTAGGGTCTCCCAGATTAAGGAACAACTCGAAGCGGTAGATGAAATGGTGGAGAATGGTGAAGTTGTCATGACCACTCTAAATGGCCTACCCAGGTCATGGGATTCCTTTATTCAAGGCATTTGTGCAAGGAAGAAGTTGATCTCCTTCAACAGATTGTGGGAAGAATGTTCTCAAGAAGAAGCAAGGCTTGTGGCTCGACAAGAAAATATGGGGAATGAAGATCAAGCTCTCACAGCTCACACCAAGAAAGGGAAGTCCAAGAGAGAGCCATTTCACTCGAAGAAATCTTCACATCACTATAAAGAATGAATAATATGCTTCACCTGTAATGAAAAATGACATATTGCCATAAATTGTCCCAAGAAAAAGAAGGACAACAACAACTTCAACAAGAAGAAGAAGGGCAGCAAAAGAAGGTTTCATTCTCATGCTATCGAGGATGATGAACCTCCCAAGAAGAAGGCTAGAGCAAAAGTGATCATGATAACTCATCAAGCGAAGAAGAGTATGTTGTAATCTCCGCTCTCACAGGTACTATCTCCCATGGTTTTAATGATTGGCTAATTGACAATGGGGCTTCAAAACACATGACTGGGTTTAAAGAATCCTTTGCTAACCTATCTGAACATGAGTCACCCCATAAGGTGAAACTTGGGGATGACTACCAATACCCTATCAAAGGAAGTGGTGAGGCCTCCTACAACCTAGATTCTGGAAAATCTTTGAAGATGAAAAAAGTCCTTTATATACCTGGGCTCAAGAATAACCTTCTCTCCATCTATGCATTAGATGCAAAAGGCATGAGGGTTGCATTTGTGGATGGACAAGTCCTAATGTGGCCAAAGGGTAAATCTATTGATGATGCAGTGGTGATTGGAGAGCAAGAGGGAGGAGTGTACAAATTGAAGGGACAACCTGAACATGCCATGGTGACATGAAGACAAAGATTCATCCATAGTCATGAATCACATAGAGGTATGTATAAATTGTTTTTGAAAAGGTTACCTTATGAGTTATATAGGATATTGAAGAGAATAAGAAAACATTGCTAGACATAACTAGCAAATATGGTGAACAGGTATGTTTTCCTTATATCATAGGATCTCTTATATAAGTATGCATGGCATGATTGATGATGATTGTTCATAAAGACATAGGTTTGAATAATCATGGGTATATGCATATTATGTGTCTTACCTTATTTAATATTATGACTAACCAAGAAGAGTCATAGGTTTGAGTGATCACAAGTTTAGACATGTTATGACTAACCATAAGAGTCCTATATAAACCCTGAATGCTAATGCTTATTATTTTTGTTTGACATGATCATGACTATACATGCTTGAGATTATTTTGTTTTGCTAGTATTGAGAATATACTAATGAATGTATGATTTTGTATGAGATCACAAGGATAACACAATCATGATACTAATACGCATGCTTAGGGACCAAGGATGAATATAATTTCAAGGATAGGTGATCGAGGAAGCAAAGATCAAGAGGGAGTACACTCCAAGGAAGCAAATATCAAGAAGAAGCACACTCCAGTAGTTCCTACAAGGATGCAGATATTCAGAGGGAGTTGACCATCTTTCTACATTTCACAACAGAAAGGTGTAGAAGAAGCTACTTCAGATTAGGACTCCAGCAGCTCCTGCAAGGAAGCAAAGACTCAGAGGGAGTCCATCCAACAAACAAACAAAGATAAGTATTTCAATTATCATTTCTTGCATATTTGTTTGTTTAAATAAAATTGTTCAATGATGTATATGCTTATGTTCCTAGACTTAGGATATGTATTTTGCATATTTACATTAATGAACAGGATACTACTAATATGCATATGATGGGTAAGTGGCCTATGGCACTGTACAACATTTCATTGCTCCTTATCTAGAATGAAACCTCTTTGCTGACATGTTGGGAGTTGTGCACACTCTTAACAATGTTCTGGTATAGATTGGAAGGCATCTAGAAAGTTACGAAACATGGATAAATGTTGTATTGAAGCATTGGCTAAGATAATTGCATGACTGTATGACATATTTCTGTATGTGTAAGAATTTGTTCTGAAAAGTATGAGATGTTTCTAATCATGCAATTCAACTTGTTTTGTAGGAAAGATCGTATACCATCACCTACAAAAGAAGGAATACAACATTTGTTTCAGCAACAGAATTATCTATTGAGGATATTGAAGTTCTCAGGATATGGGAAGAATGCCATGATCTGCCGATCATGAAGAATGATGTTTGGGATGCGGTCCCAAGACCTGAAGGGAAGTCTGTAGTGACTTCCAAGAGGATCTACAGGATCAAGCATGTTGTAGATGGCAGCATAGAGAAGTATAAAAGTGATGAAATGGAAGATACACCATATGGATTTCAAGACAGCTCTCTTGAATGGTGTAGTTGAAGAAGAAGTTTATGTGGAGCAGCAACTCGGGTTTGAAATACATGACAATGAGTCATATGTATGCAGATTAAAGAAAGCCTTATATGGCTTGAAGCAAGCTCCCAGAACTTGGTATGGTAGGATGGACAGTTTCCTATCTAGTTTGGGCATTACCAAGAGTAAAGCGGATTCCAACCTTTACTACAGGGTTGAGGAAGGGAATCCTGTGATTCTACTTCTGTATGTGGATGACTTATTTGTAACAGGAGATGATAGATTGATTATAGATACTAAAAGGAAGCTTGCTGCCGAGTTCGATAAGAAAGACTTAGGAATGATGCACTATTTCCTAGGTATGGAGGTGTGGTAGAGTGCAGATGGGATTTTCCTTGGTCAAGGGAAGTACATAGTAGATATCCTGAAGAGATTCGGGATGATGGATTGCAAGGCCATGGCCACACCTATGGCATCGAAACTGAAGCTTCTATGTGATGCTTCATCTGAGCCAGTTGATATCTCTATTTATCGTCAGATGATTGGATCCTTGATTTACCTGACGAACACGAGACCAGATATTTGCTTTGCTGTGAACACATTGAGTCAATTCCTGACAGATCCGAGGAGTGTTCATCTGATTGTTGTAAAGCATGTTTTGAGGTACTTGAAGGGTACAATGGATTATGGGCTCAAGTATGAAGCGAATCAAAAGTTTAACATGTAGGGTTATGTTGATTCATATTGGGATGGTAGTGCTGCAGATAGGAAGAGCACATTTGGATGCTGCTTAAGTATGGGATTAGGTGTGATCTCTTGGTTTAGCAGGAAGCAGTCCTGCGTAGCACTGAGTAGAGCTAAGGCAGAGTATGTTGCAGCTTGTTCAGCTAGTTGTGAAGCAGTATGGCTACAGAAGCTACTATTTGAGTTATTTGATCTCCCGTTGGATGATGGATATGATTAGTTGGATCATTTATAGGTATGTACGCATAATGTTGGATGTTGGATATGATCAGTTGTATCATTTATATGTATGTACGCATCATGTTGGATGCTGGATATGATCAGTTGGATCATTTGTATGTATTTTGTATATGCATCATGTTGGATGCTTGGACCATGTATCTGTATATGTATCAGCTGGATACATTGTATGATCAGGTAGATAATGTATGTTGATGGATACATTGTGTGGATCATGTATCTATGTATCAAGTGGATACACTGTGTATGATGATATGTATTAGGTAGATACTTGGTATGCATCAGGTAGATGCATTGTATGATCAGGATGATCGTGGATGACGAGCTTCTCCATATGACATGTAGCAGGATGTTGCAGTGATGATGATCAAGATGATCATGTGTACATCAGGATAATGTATGGTGAGTATCAGGACGATACTTTGTGGTCGTGGATCAGGTTGTGCAGATGAGCATCTCTGGGAGATCTTATAGGTCGGAGTTGCGTACCCATAACAACTTGGGATTCTCTTTCGAGACATTGCTCTAGGAGGACATGTAATTTGTGCCCTGGGAGATTTTAGGTCGGAGTTGTGTAACCGTAACATCCTGAGATGCTCTTGCGAGGTTTTGTCCTATGGCATGTAATTTGCTCCTGGGAGATCTGGACATGATGAAAAAGGCCTCAGATGCTTCAGCCAAGTTTGTGGTGGACCACATGTAATTTTCTCCTGGGAGATCTGGATAGGATGAAAAAGGCCTCAAATGCTTCAGCTAGGTTTTGTGGTGAGATCACATGTAATGTGCTCCTGGGAGATCCGACATGTAGAGCTGTGTGCTTGTAACATCCTGGGATGTTTCAGATAGGTTTTGTGATGGGTCACATGTAACGTGCTCCTAGGAGATCCGACAGGTAGAGTTGTATGCTCATAATAGCCTGGGACGCTGCAGCCAGGTTTTGTGACACACGTAATAAGTCCTAAGGATTCCATAGTATGGCCAGTGATGATGAAGACCTGCAGGTGGTGGGCCTACATCTAGTATGAAAAAGGACTGGATCTGTAGAACTTCCAATGATGAGTAGAGTCAGAGATTGGTTGAGATAGCAGTAGCAGTGACGATGATGATGATCCTGAGAAGAAGACTTGTCTAACAGAACTATGTCAAGAAATACCTTCCTAGTTAAGAGGGAGTGTTGATGTATATGTAACTTCAAAATGTATTTCATCTATGTATTTTATATATATTTATTGTACCCTTATAAGAGATGTGTTATTCCTCTATAAGGAAGTGTTTTCATGTGGATTGACAAGTGTCGCAAGTGTGTGTACTTGCCGATGGGTTATTAGACCACCATGTGTGGGGTCGGCCCTGAAATATATATTATATTGTGGATGTATCTAGATAGACAAGTTGGCCCCATAGTGTAACTGGGCAAACAGGTTAGTATCAATAGAGATCGGGAGATCTCTATTTTCATCACTCAGAAACTCACACTTCTCTCACTCAGAAAGTGGCGCACTAGTGAGGAGGAGGATCATCTACTACTAGGAGACTATATTAGTGTGTTTTGGTTGTACTTTGGTTGAGCCGTTTCTCTCTCTATCTCTGAGGAAGTTGTGGGGTTTTTCACCTTAGGGTTTTCCCCACAGAAACTGTGTGTCTCTTGTCTCTCATGTTTTTGATTCTTGTGATGCTTGTCATGCTTATTGTGATTGTTATGCATTGATATACTGTATATGTTATTCTCTCAATAAAGATCTTAGAGTATTGTGAATTAATGCTCAAAATTTAACAATTACTTGACATATACATTGAATTTCATGAATGATTATTTATTCATTTCAAATCTAAGTATCAATGTTATTGAAACTATAATGTCCATGTCCAACAACATAATGACAAAGAAATCAATTGCAGGTTCTAAATTAAGCATGAAGGCCACATACGATCTATAACAAGAAATAAATGCGTGTGTAGATGCCAAAAATAAACACGTCGAAATTAAACTTCATCCATACCCATAAAACATGCATTTACTACCATAAATCATCACATGCATAATCATAGCAGCATCGCAAATTCAAATAACAGTGAATAATCGATCAAGCACAGATCGTATATAAGAGAATACTTATCTAGAACAAAGATCCACGCAATTGCTTATGCCAGTGCAATTTTCCACCCAACCGTAGGTACTCTTGTTGATGCAAGGAATTACTTCTTTGCATAGCAATTTCGAATTTTATCTGCCTAAGATAAAATAGTTGGGATTATCACCCTAGTTTATAGCCTATTTACAATATTCACAATTTAGAAAGGGAAAATAAAATTCGTGAGAGGAAATAATTAATAAATGTAAAAGAAATCATATATAACAAGTTTTTGCAATAAAATTATATATGAAAATCAAGAAAGAGAATAAAAAACAAACATTTCAAGATTCGTATTTGAGAAATAAATAAGCTGATTTTATTGATAATAACTATGAGTTACAAATTGAAAGACCATCATTTCTCACTTATACGAAAGTGAGGACCAAAATAACTCTTAAAGTTCTTGGGTGACATCATTTTACCCCATGATCCATGGAATATTCATTGGAGTCATATGAACCTCATTGTCATCACCTCAACCATGGTCAAAACGCCAAGATCCATCCTTAGTAGTCAAAACCTCATGTTGGCACCCATATCACACTCAAAGATAAAAAAATTCTTTTAAAGGGAATGCCTAGGGGTTGAGGAAATCTTGATGGATAATATCCTTAAAACATTTATATTTGATTTGAGGCCTCATATGTCGTCACCTTATCATTTTCAATAGCTAAAGACCCATCCTTAGTGCACAAAACCTCCAAATGGAATCCATATCCAAAACAAAGTCCATGTATCCCAACTAGAGAGCTTGTTTAGTGATTCAAGGACTTGTTCATGGATCATGAGCATGCAGATATTCATTTAGGTTCAATTTCCTTCTATAACTCTATCCCTAACCCTCACCCAACCCTAGCACTAAACCATCTTCTTCATCCTCACCATCACCATCACCATCACCATCACCATCACCATCAACGTCTTCATCATCAGCACCATCTTAATCATCATCATTAACTCTAACGCTAACCCTAATTCAATTTCCTTCTATAACTCTAGCGCTAACCCTCACCCAAACCCTAACACTAAACCATCTTCTTCATCATCACCATCACCATCACCATCACCATCACCATCAACGTCTTCATCATCACCACCATCTTCATCATCATCATTAACTCTAACTTTAAACCTAATTCAATTTTCTTCTATAACTCTAGCCCTAACCCTCACCCAAACCCTAGCACTAAACCATCTTCTTCATCGTCACCATCACCATCACCATCATCATCATGTCTTCATCATCATCACCATCCTCATCATCATTGTTAACTCTAACTCTAACCCTAATTCAATTTCCTTCTATAACTCTAGCCCTAACCCTCACCCAAACCCTTGCACTAAACCATCTTCTTCATCCTCACCATCACCATCACCATCATCATCAACATCTTCATCATAACCACCATCTTCATCATCATCATTAACTCTAACTCTAATGCTAATTCAATTTCCTTCTATAACTCTAGCCCTAACCCTCATCAAAACCCTCGCACTAAGCCATCTTCTTCATCATCACCATCACCATCACCATCATCATGATGTCTTCATCATCATCACCATCTTCATCATCATTGTTAACTCTAACTCTAACACTAATTCAAGTTCCTTCTATAACTCTAGCCCTAACCCTCACCCAAACCCTAGCACTAAACCATCTTCTTCATCCTCACCATCACCATCACAATCATCATTAACATCTTTATCATCACCACCATCTTCATCGTCACCATTAACTCTAACTCTAACCCTAATTCAAATTCCTTCTATAACTCTAGCCGTAACCCTCACCCAAACCCTAGCACTAAACCATCTTCTTCATCCTCATCATCACCATCACCATCAGCATCAGCATCTTCATCATCACCACCATCTTCATCATCATCATTAACTCTAACTCTAACCCTAGTTCAATTTCGTTCTATAATTCTAGCACTAACCCTCAGCCAAATCCTAACACTAAGCCATCTTCTTCATCATCGCCATCACCATCACCATCACCATCACCATCATCATCATGTCTTCATCATCATCACCATATTCATCATCATTGTTAACTCTAACTCTAACCCTAATTCAATTTCCTTCTATAACTCTAGCCCCAACCCTCACCCAAACCCTGGCACTAAACCGTCTTCTTCATCATCACCATAACCATCACCATAACCATCAATGTCTTCATCATCACCACCATCTTCATTATCATCATTAACTCTAAATCTAACCCTAATTCAATTTCCTTATATAACTCTATCCCTAACCCTCACCCAAACCTTAATACCAAACCACCTTCTTCAGCATCACCATCACCATCACCATCACCATCATCATCAACGCCTTCATCATCACCACCATCTCCATCATCATCATTAACTCTAACTCTAACCCTAACCCTAACTCTAACTCTAACTCTAACTCTAACTCTAGGTTCCTCATCAACATCTCCAACATCATCATCTTCTTCATCATCATCATCTTCATCACCATCACCATCACCATCACCATCAATGTCTTCATCATCATCACCATCATCATCTTCATATGTGTCCAGTCAATGATTTTCCAAAGTTGACCCCCGTGTGCAAAAATTGCACACTCCCTTACTGAACAAAACCCTATTTTCCAAGATGGATGTACAAGATGATATTGGGGCCACAGGACTGGCGGAGAGGGGCACCCCTGGCACTATCTCGACGTCTTGAATCCAACGGAGTCAACGGTTTGTCGATCCGAGCCACGGTTGTCATTCTATGGCTTGTTCAGTCTCGCATCGAAGAGGCCTTCAGGGACACATGTTGGATACCTGTCCAGGGCATAGAACTCGAACCGTGCAACAAAACCTGGTTCTGGGGAGTCCTACATGTGTCTCTGAGCAGTTTTTGGCTGGGAATGCTAGCCATATGTTCCCGGTGGATGATTATCCAAAGTTGACCCTCGTGTGCAAAAATTGCACACTCCCTTACTAAGAAAAACCCTAGTTTCCAAGATGGATGTACAAGATGAAACCGGGGCCACGGGACTATAGGAGAAGGGCACCCCTGGCACTATCCTGGCATCCTGAATCCAACGGAGGTGACGGTTTGTCGATCCGAGCCACGGTCATCATTCTAGGGCTCGTTCTGTCTCCCATCCAAAAGGCCTTTAGGGACACCTCCCGGATACCTGTCAGGGGCATAGAACTCCAACCGTGAAACAAAACCAGGTTCTGGGGAGTCCTACAGGTGTGTCTAGGTAGGTTCCGATTGGGAACGCTAGCCATACCTTCTCGGTAGATGATTTTCCAAAGTTGACGCCCGTGTGCAAAAATTGCACACTCCCTTATTGAGCAAAACCCTAGTTTCCAAGACGGACGTACAAGATGACACCCGAGCCACGTGACAAGAGGAGAGGGGCACCCCTGGTAATATCCCGGCGTCTTGAATCCAACGAAGTTGACATTTTTTCAATCCGAGCCACAGTCATTATTCTATGGCTCGTTCCGTCTTGCATCCAAAAGGCCTTCAGGGACACCTGCTGGATACCTGCCGAGGGCATAGAACTCCAATCATGCAACAAAACCGGGTTCCGAGGAGTCTTGTAGGTGTGTCTATGTAGGTTCCGGCTGGGAACGCTAGCCATACCTTCCCGGTCGACGACTGATGATGATGATGACAAGTCCCTCTAAGTGGTTATCTATAAGAATCAAGCATCAATCTCCAACCATAAATGAGCATGTTTTAAAATAGATTGGTAGGATACATATCTAAGAGTCTCAAAGATCTCTATGCATTTTTCCATCAAATTTGGTCAAGTAGATTCTAGTATCTAGCCAGAATATATTAGTGGAAACCCTAGGTTGATGACACGATGTTTGGATAAGGGAAAAAACCCAAAATCTAGCTAGATTTGGGTGAGCATTGAGCATGGGGAACCAAATCTATGAATATGTGTATTGTTAAATATAATTTTGTTGGGTGAAGCCAATAACAAACATAATCATCATAATATAAGAGTTTTTTGGGTTGGGGATATACCTCAAGGTACCCAAAGCATGAAAAATGTTTGGGTGGGAACAAAACCAAGAGAACAAAAAATGTTGAAGAGGACGTGTGGGGTGGGAGGTCGGCCTCCAAAAACTCAAGCATTGACATGAGTGAGGTAGGTCTAAAGCAACTTCTCTCATACAAAATGAGAGAAGTGGTTGGGCTAGTTTATGTTACATTAGTGTTTCTACGGCTAGTTTAGGTTTCTAGGACTAGATTAGGTTTATAGTATTCTAGCTTAGTTTTCTAGTGTTAAATTAGTGTTTCTAGGGTTAGTTTAGCTTTCTAGGATTTCTCGGGATAGATTAGGTTTCTAAGCATTAATGATAACAATGATGACATGGAAGATGGATCTATTTATATGTATGTATCTCTATGTATGTATGTATCTATATGTATGTATCTCTATGTATGTATGCATGTATGTATAGAAAAGACATGTATGTATGTATGTATCATCAAAAAAAGCATGTACCAACGAAATAACATAAAACTACACATACCTCGATGTAGAACATAACATTATTTGATGCAATTCTTTCTCTTATGTAAAGTTGATTGACCTCATTCAATAAATCCATCTGGATCCTCTCTATTGCTAATTGTCTCCATCAATATCTCGTGCTCTCAATGAGGCAGATAGTAGCGTACCTTGGTTGAGCTCTTGCTTGACATTGTCTGAAGATGGATGTTTGTGCCAACGATCAAATTTGTGAAGTGATACACCACTGAACCTAGACTGTAATCCATGAATACATGCCCACTAGTCTTCCTTGACTTCCCATCTAGTGTAAGATATTCCCCCTTAACCACCATCAAACCAATAGGAAATTTAATGCCTTCATCATCGATCAATGATGCGTATAGGGTTTGCTTACCTTGGATGCATCATGCCAACCAATAATCCATGCCCCATTCATTTCCTTTTGAGGAAACAACTATGTACATGTGTCCTCGTTCTACAAGATTTGAGATATGGTCGTAGTCTGTCGAAATCGTTGACTGGCCCTCCTCTAACTGGGTTGTTTCAACAACTGCATGTTGGTCTACTACAAGTGACACATGATCCCATTCATCAACCCAGTCCATTCATTCGCATTCATCCCATTCGCCACTGCTGCAAGGGCTGCAAAAGCATGCAAGATTTCACGTCCATATTTCAAATAAGGGGTTGTTTGAGCTTCAAACTGAATGAAATGCACGTGTTCCTTGAACTGTGCCGCAACTATAGGAACACGATTGGTCTATGTCAACCACCCAACAAAAATTTCTTACCACACGTCCTGCCGCTGATGATGTTTGTTGATCTCTTGCTCGGTCTAAAAATGTTGCAGAGCACCATTGAACTATGGATTATGCATCTCGGATATGAGGTTCCCCGTCAAACCTCATATCTTCCCTTCGTAGTGCATTCTTGATGCATGCACCGACCCCATCATGCTCGCCTTTGCTATGCCCGGTCTCAAAATAGTTCCAGATATGCGGCACATTATAAGTCTTATGCAAAGTACTCATCCATTGAAATACTCAGGCATTTTTGAACTGGCCTGCACAACCATCCGACCATATCCAATGTTGATCCATCTGTATATCTCTCTCCTTCAAATGATCATAGAAAATTCGAAAACAATGTTTCACATAATGCAGATCATGGGTTCTATCATCACTTATGTAAAAGTTTGTCTCCTTCAGTATTATCCTCTTGTCATTGCTGCTCTCTGGCCCATGCCTATACATAATATGTACCATGATGCTGACTTGGTCTGAATGGTAGTATTGACTCTGGATTTCGTTTTGTGGCTGAAGAGTGTATTTTTCTGCAAAATCCACAATTGACACTATGGTTCCAATGGGAAATGTGTCCCTGCATTTTCTGTACTGCTCATCTTGCCATCGCGCTACATGCACATGTTGAACACACTGCTTTGTTTTCTCGTAGAACTCTGTCAAGAAGTCACATACCGGTACCTGTTACCATGGAAACAAGGGAAATATTACAATGTGGCCTTTGGAAAAATGTATATGTCATAAATTGAACATGTAATATGAAAAATATGCAATATTCATTTGTACCTGTGACTTCACCAATGCAATATTTTTACTTTCTCTGGCACTGTCTAATCGATAGGTCGTGTAATTGAAGCTCTGCATCTCCATGCCCATCATGCCAAATTCGTGCTCCTTGCTTTCATGAATGCAATGGTTCAAAAGAGAAAACCCACTGCACCTAGAACATGTCCCATATAGACATGATTTTTCATAATACTTTCGTCCTTCGGGCCTTGGACACATGATGTTGTGGATAAAGTCTCTTGATGCATTCGGTGGTAGTATGGATTCATTGCAGCCCTGCACAATGTTAGTATGCAAATAACAAAATATATGTTTATATGTGTCATAATAATATTCATATTCTGTGTGGTATCTATAAAAACAAGTGTTCTAATCAATGCATATACAAACATACCATGGTTTACATTTATCAAAGGACCTTTGGTCCAGGTTCAATTGTGTGTGCTCGTTCCTGAGTCTCTCATAGAGTTCAGTCTGTGTGGTGTCAAGGAAGTGTTTAACATGGGGTTCACATTCAGTAGAACGTTTTCTCAATTTTAGCACGTCTCTTTGGTTTGATGAAGGTCTAGTATGATCATGCCAAAACTTTTGTACTAACTCCTTAACAACATCAATTAGCTTCCTACTTGCACGAGGAAACCTACCAACAAAATCCCAACAATTGTTTCCACCCGGAGTGTCAAGATTTTCTCTTATAACAGAGTACTTTTTAATAATTTTTCTATTTAATTTATGTGAGAAGTGTGTGATAGCAGGCAACGTTTCCTTGTGGAATTGCTTACAACTGATTCCACTAAAACACGACGAGCTGCACAAATATCTTTTGTATGAGACGTCTTCCCAATCGCATTAAATGTAGATTGGAGATTTCTAACAATATGACTGTTGGTCTCTGAACTTTTAACCATCTTTATGCCCAAAGTTCTCCTAACAACAGCTAAAGAACGAGACTTTAACAAACATAGCAATAATTGACATTTACTTGCATCACCTTTGGATTCAAAATATTCTTTGACAATTTTGTTGCATTGCCATTCGATAGTGTGTTTTGGGAACTTGCCTTCAATCCCCGACATAGCACTCTCATCCACGTGAATACATCTAGGAGTTCTTCTTCTTGCACTGGACAGTCGACGTAGGGAGGGTGGACATGAGACATGAATACCGGAGCTTGTTTGTTGTGGTGCTTCGTTCATAGATTGGGCCATACTGGGAGTGTGCTCAACATGGATGTGGTCTTCTTGGGGAGATTGCAAATTAAGCAAGGCTTGTATGCCCATCTCTACACATGCAGCATATCCCAAAATTCTTGTGTCGTGAGGAACTTTAGCATGACTCTTTGATGGATTGTTGGTTGGAGATTGTATTGATGTTGGAATTTGAGTTGGGTCCGTTGGATGCAACTGCTTTACCCGTGGTTCTGAAAAAGACATTTTCGTGTCAACAAATATGTTAGCATCAGTGGCAGGATCCGGGGAATTGATAGGACCATGTCTCAATCTTTCCATTCCCAACCTGGCCTTTTATCTTAAGTCATTGACCTTTTCAATGGGAAGATTCCTTCTATTTTTTTTTTCGTTTCATGGGTTTCCCACCTCCAAAAGTCTCTTTAACACAACTATCATGCCTACCCCTGCAAAAGAAACAACAAATAAAGTATTAGTGCCATTATACAATGAACCTGACACATTCCAACATAACTTACCACTTTACAAATTAACATATACAACTACAGACTATGTTGGTTTATTTGTGTTCAAATAAACATCATTATCCCTTATAATTCCAATCAATATATATGATGGTTGGTCAAGTGTAGAGAGGAGAAACTAGTGTCTTGACTAGCCATGAATTCATAAAAATTATGGTACTAACACCCTACAACAGAGATGGATAGAGATACCTTGGGAATAGTTTGATAGTTTTTCTACATCAAATAAGGTAACCTTAATTAGTTGCATTTTTTGCTTTCTATCTTAATGTTATCAATGCTAACTTTTGCATCTAGTTTGATTGCTTTGTTTTCATAGTGGAATTGTATATCCTTCCATTTGAGGAAATGTCCTTTACCATCATAAATTACTAGGTTATATAACACCTTAAGGAGTTGAAGAAACAACAATAAACTATTTCCTTATCTATAAACCTTAAGATGATAGAATGTGATTTTGAGTTTAAAATACCCATGGTTGAATTCAACAATGCATCACAATAGAATGACTATATACCTTGTATTGTGCAAAAACTTAAGGAGAATGAAAAGGTTCCTAACAAGGATCATGGTCTTGGGAAGGGTGATTAGGGGGGATATAATTTGACCTTTCAATGTGCAATATCTAGGGTGGGGAGGTGTTGGAGAGTGGGGAACTAGGGACTATACCAACAATGATCATGTTGAATAGAGCATGAAGTGGGAAAGTCTTGGTTTTTGGAAAAAAAATCATTATTAAAGGTGAGGGGATATTGTAAGGATGGTAAATATGGATGATTATTATCATATTTGGATTCATAGAGAAAGGAAAGGTGCATATACTTACAGATATTATCCTCATTCCATACAATGGTATTGAATAAGAAATGAGAGAGCTGAGGTTTTGTGGATGAGTTGAAGTGATATTTTTAGTCATGTTTAGTGAGTGTGTAGTATTTTTTGCTAGCATAATATGAGGTGAAAAGAACAAAATTAACTTGGGAACTAATTAAACAATGAGGAGGTTGCATACTTCATCTTGTCTAGTGTTCATATGAGTTTTTTTAGATGTGAACTTGGGAAATCTTCTTGTCAAATTCATTGTTTTCTATGAATGGATATTGTTGTGAGCATATGATAAAAACAAAAAGGCATGGGCTCATCTCAAATCTTGTGACTGAAAAGACTTATTTACAATTCACCATACCTCTATAGAAATGATCTCCACTTGCAATGGAAACTAGTAGCTTGAATGAATCCACTAGATTCCAAGACCACTGAAGATGTTTGTTAGATTCCAAGGGTGATTTTGTGTCCAATAGATCAAAGATTGTCCAAAATATCAATGAGTGTGAGCCAATAATAAACCTATAAGAGCTTGAAACCCGCGGAAGAAATGAAACCCATGTTTTTGGTAGAATTCCCAGGAAACAGAGAACTCTATTTTTTTTAACTAGTAACAGGGATGCGCACGTGTGCTTAAACACGCGCATGCGTGTTTTTCATGCGTACACATCAGAGGCATCAACATGCTAAAACACGCGCACATGCCCCTATATAATGTTTACACCATTTATTCCCCAACATTTACACCATTTAATGCCAAACCTTCCCCCACTTCGAAAATATTTGAATAAATTGGACTCGATGATGAAGTTTGAAGGGTGGGTCTTAATTTTTATTTGAAGGGATTACTCTTTGCGTCTTGACACATTTGATAATTTATAGTTGTTTATGCGCCTTCACCCAATTGATATTGTAATGTGAAGATGTGCATGCATAAGAATCCTTATTTATGACTATGCGATGAGGATTTAAATGGAAGAGGATGTAAAGACATGTTATTTTTATACATATTTTGATGGTGAGTGTCGAAGGGAAATGTGGTGATAAACCACATATGTTTGGAAGGACGGAGGGAGGTTACATGATCATGATCATGCCACCCATCAAATTGAAGACAATTCCTGAGCCAATTTTTTTTTTTAAATTTTTATTAATAACCATTGTGGTACTTTGCTCCAAATGTTTTTTCTAACTCATTGTTTCTCCATATTGTGTGCTTACTGCCACCTCTCTATATCAATGCATAAAATCAACCTCTGCTTGGTTTGTGGTTATAGTTGCATGCCATTGAGTGTTGTTTAGAGTTTTCGTGAGTCTGTGACATTCATGCAATAAATGAAGTCTTGTAGAGGAGGACTCATCAAAGAGGCAATTTGAATTTCATTTTGACAAAAAACATATTTTGTGAAGATTAAATGTCGTGAATGTATCCTCACCCTACCATGCAATACCGTGGATATGTTGAAAAGCATTGAACATCATCGAAGAATGAAAACAGGTTCCTCAAGAACTTATTGAAGCATATTGAGCTCAATTGAATTCCACCTAGGCCTTAATTGAAAATTCTAGACCTCACGCGTCATCAATAACACATAGAATCCATGACACTATCCCTCTACAAGGAGCCTCCTCCTCCTCATCATCATCATAATCATCTTCGTCATCGTTAGCATCATCATCATCCTCATCATCATCATCCTCATCATCATCATCATCTCCATCATCATCATCATCATCATTATCACCCACTTCCTCATCGTCATCCTCATCTTCCTCCTCCTCCTCCTCATCATATTGGTCATAATATTCATCATCATCTTCATCATCAACATCATCATCATCGGCATCATCATCATCCATCATCTTCATCATCATCATCATCTTCTTCATCGTCATGATTGATAATGATCATGATGACGAACATGATGATGATGATGAAGATGAGTAAGAAGATAAAGATGATGATGTTGATGATGACAAATATGATGATGATGATCATCATCCTCCTCCTCCTCATCATCATCTTGGTCATCATCTTCATCATCAACATCGTCATCATCGACATCATCATCATACATCATCTTCATCTTCATAATCATCATCATCATCATTATCATCTTCATCATCGTCATCAATCATCATCATCTTCATCATCATCATCATCTTCGTCATCATCATCGTTGACGATGATGATGATGATGAAGATGAGTATGAAGATCAAAATGATGATCTTGATGATGACGAATATGATCATCCTCCTCCTCATCATCATCATAATCATCTTCATCATCATCATCATCATCATCATCATCATCCTCATCATTGTCATCATCCTCGTCATCATCATCATCTCCATCATCATCATCATCGTTATCACCCACTCTCTCATCATCATCATCATCATCATCATCATCATCATCTTCTTGGTCATCATCTTCATCATAAACATCATCATCATCGTCATCATCATCATCAACATCATCATCATCATCATCATTTTCGTCATCATCATCTTTGTCGTCATCATCATTGATAATGGTGATGATGACGAAGATGATGATGATGATGAAGATGAAGATGA